>JAIOJX010000006.1:76612044-77812044 GCA_022376925.1 Tragulus kanchil
CTCCCTGGTCTCAGCGCTCCTCTCTGCAAAGGTGGAAGATGCCTCTAGCATCTGGAAGAAGGCTCCAGAGCTGTGCACAGCGGCCGTGGAGGGAAGCAGGAACTGCCGGGCTGGAAGAGGGGCCTCTAGAAGACACGGGACTCACTGCCCCTCCATGGGGTGGGACTGGGGATCAGGGAGGGCTTCGCCTGGCAATCAGCCACTTCCCTCTCGGACAGAAATGAGGGATGGCAAACCTTTTCTGAGGCTTCTCAGCCCAAAGGCAGAGGTCCAGGGTTCTGGAATTCCAGATTCTAGGTTGGGATGAGTAGGCCTTCCTCAGAGGCTCTCTCCTGTTGAAGGCTACTTCCAATGGAGCCATCTCTCGGTGGAAGAGGAGGTGGTTGTGCCCATAAGAGACCCAGTGAGGCCGCCCCTTCCCAGCCCTCCATGAAGCCTCCTTCAGTCAACAGTGGTCTGTCAACAGGACCCTCCTGAGGGTGTTTCTGCCATTCACTGCGGGGACCAACAGGCTCAGCCCAGTCACCGAGAGTCAACACTGCCTCCTCCTGGCCCCCTTCACTCACAGTGGGGGCCGACGCATACGTGATGAATGAATGAATGACCCAAGGATCAAATGAACATTCACTCCCTCGGTGATTTCCCACCGTCTGTCCTCTCGTCTCTAGTCCGCGGGAACAGCTGCCGTGGGAACCCTCAGATCCTGCCACTCCAGCAAGCTGTCCACTCCTTGGACAAATTCTTTCATTTACATGAGCCTTTGCTGCTTCATCTGCAAACAGGGACTCTTACTTGTAGGGTACTGAGGAAGAATAAAAGAGAAAGCAGATGTCCAGCACCTTCAAAGGCTAAGGCGGGAGCCCAGGAAAAGCTGTTGAAAGGAAGTTGCTTCTCTTTGACCCCCTGCCCCATCCCAGCCCTCCCAGCCCGAATCCTCTAAACCTTCTCTGCTCCAAAGTCTGGAGGAAAGAGCCTAGCCCCCGGGGCCGGCCCCTGGCTGGATGTAAATGTTTATGCCAAGCCCAGCCTCCCAGGGACAAGCTATTTGCTCTGCTTTTAATTAATTGCAGAAGGCCCGGTTGGGTAATAAACTCTGCTGGGGAAACATAAACAGTTTGCACAGAGCTCCAAATCCATTGTGAGACCGACCCGCGGAGGGTCTGCGAGGGATGGAATGTCCTCCCCAGTCTCCTCCCAGCCAGAGGCGGCGAGGTCACAGAAGGCCAGAAACGCGAGGACCCTCGGAGATCATTTTAAAAACAGGAGCTGACGTGATCAAGTCCTTACCTTGTTCCAGGCCCAGCTGACCCCTTGATTACCTAAGATCACCATTATGCCCATGCTAAAGAGGAGGAAGACGTGTCCCAGCTAGAAAGGGGCGGGACTGATTCGGACACCAAAGCCTGAGCTCAGAGAAGGGGAAGCAAAGAAGAGCCAACAAAAATGTATGTGTGTCCCCTGGGCCAGGCACTGGGACCTGGGGACACGGCTCCTGCGGCCCCTTGCATTCCAGTGGGGAGAGACGGATCGTAAAGGCTGACCAAAGACAGGCTAGATTACGTGAGTGCTCAGTGCTTGGAAGAAGAGAAAACAAAGCTTCTGGTGCGGAAGCTTCCAGCAAGTTACAAGCGGCCACTCGAGCTCAGCAGGGCAGAGAGAGGGCTCAGCAGGAGCACCCAGTAGTGTACACTGAGGTTCCGGCTAAAACTTCGTCCTCTTTCACGGGGGCCAGTGCAGCTTCCCGCCAACCAATTCAGGACACATTGAAGGTGCAGTGCCAGGACTGGAACATAAAAATGGACAAACTAAACAACCAATAACTACCCCCAGGGGCTCTCAGCCCAGCTGAGGGCGCACACAGAGGGGTGAAGGATAGAGTCCAAGTTGGGATGATGAGGATCACGGGCAGAAGAGAGGGGCCATTAGCATATATTGAACACCTACTGTGTGCCAGGCACTGGGCTTAGCCTACATTATCTCATTCAAGCCTTATATCAACCCTGGGGTGTTGGGGGAAGGATACCATCACCCTCATTTTTTTGGGGGGGGGGTTGCACCATGGCTTGCCCCTTGAGGGATCTTAGTTCCCCAACCCAGGATCAAACCTGGGCCCCAGCAACGAAATTGCTGAATCCCAACCATTGGACGGTGAGGAAATCCCTGTATCAGCCCTGTTGTGAAGATGAGAAAACTGAGGTTCATAAAATCACATATAACTGTCTTAAGGTGACAGACCTAACAAGCAGGAGAGGTGGGATTTGAAACCTGGCCTGTTCTGTCCTCACAGCTCTGGCCCTAGTCCTCTCCTCCCCCGACTTCCTGGAGAGGGCACTAAGGACGGAATTGGGAGGGATGGGATGCAGCCACCACTCAGCCACTCTTCCCCGAATCTGAAGGGGGAGGCAATGCGTCCTGCCGACCTGGCTTCCTTTCTGAGCAGGGAAGGTCAGCTCGGCCTACACAGGCCGCTTTTCTCAGGCACAAACCCTGCCAGGCTCCCCCGCCCACCACCACCACCACCTCCCCTCCACCAGTGGAAAAGGACAGTCCAGACTTCCACCCTGACCCTCCCACACAAAAGGGCCACACATCACAAAGGTTCCTTCCCAGAGCGCTGTACTTCACAGCTTTTAAACCTGTTCACTCTCTTAGCTTATCTGACCACGCCCCTCCATCCCTGCAGCCCGCACCCCAGCACTTGGCATCGTACAGTGCAGGTGAATCTGGCAGTCAGCAAGGTCGGCGTGATCCCAACAGAAGAGGAGGGCTCCACGCACCACGTCCATCCAGCTTTCACCAACATTTACTGAGCTCCCATGACAAGCCTAGAGCTGTACCAGGCAGTTTCATCTGTGGTGCAGCTTTTAAACCTTTCCGCAGCCTTTTCGGGTAAGTGTTACGTCCATTTCACAGATGAGTAGGGTCGGGGGCAGAGACCCTTCTAGTCTCTTACTGACATAGCAAGCAAGAGTTATGAGCTTGCTGTTGTTCAGTCACTAAGTGGTGTCTGACTCTCCACAAAGCCTGGACAGTCTGCAGCACACCAGGTTCCTCTGTCCTCCACCATCTCCCAGAGTCTGCTCAAATTCATGTTCATTGAGTCCGTGATGCTGTCTAACTACCTCCTCCCTTGCCACCCTCTTCTCCTTCTCCTATGAGCTTGGCCTGGCCCAGAACTGGCTCCCCCAGATGTTTTTCAGGCTGTGCCTCAGCAGGGAGGGCTTACGTGATGACCAGGTCCACAGTGGGATAAGAACTCCTGAAGGCATGCAATGACTTGGTGCCAAATTCCCGATACAACGGACTCCTGGTCAGAGCAGGGGCAGATATGGGCTTGAACGGGCCTGAAGCTCAGGTAGTTTGGAAGCTCTCTTTAAAAAAAAAAAAAAAGAGTACAAAAATATCTTCTTCCTTTTGTGCATTTCTTAAGTCCTCTGTGTCCACAGACACATCGCTAGGCCTCTGCAGACCCTGGAGCATGAAGGCCTGAAGCTGACGCGGCTCGAGCCTCACGGTGAATCCGCCTCTGGGCTGGAGGAAGGGCCCAGAGGCGATCTGAGCACAACCCGCCTTCACAAAGGCCCTGCCTCCAGCCCAACAGCAGACGAGGCTCCGGAACATTCCTTCTTCTTGTCACGTGTCCTGCTGCTACTACACCCTCCCGAGTCTGTCTAGTCTGTCTGTCCGTCTCTCTCTTGCCATGTTTCAGAAGGAGCAGAGCCTCCCGAGCGCAGGGCCTGCCACAGGGTCTGTGTGCTCACAGGGACCGCAGCGGTGGGGGACAACCCAGAGGGCCCTTCCGTGCCTGCTGGGCGGGGCCTGCCTCCACCTGCGCCTGGAACCCTGGGCCAGCAGGAGCCGCTCTTCTGAGGTCTCCCTCCCCAAATACTTGAAGGCTATGACAACATGGCTGGCCAAGTGTTCCCACCTCCCACCTCCCACTGGGCCCACCTGGCAGCCCTGCGGGGTATGCGGGGCAAGCTGTATTGTCCCCGTTTACAGAAGCAAATGACAGATGACACTACTTATGCACATACTGGGCTTCCCAGGTGGCGCTAGTGGGGAAGAACCCGCCTGCCAAAGTAGGAGATGTAAGAGATATAGATTCGATCCCCTGGAGGAAGGCATGGCAACCCACTCCAGTTTCTTGCCTGGAAAATGCCATAGACAGAGGAGCCTGGCAGGCTATGGTCCACAGGGTCACAAAGAGTTGGACACTGGGCAGGCTATGGTGATCCGTGATGCTGTCTCAACCATCTGCTCCTTCCCCCTTTGCCACCCTCTTCTCCTTCTCCTATGAGCTTGGCCTGGCCCAGAACTGGCTCCCCCAGATGTTTTTCAGGCTGTGCCTCAGCAGGGAGGGCTTACGTGATGACCAGGTCCACAGTGGGATAAGAACTCCTGAAGGCATGCAATGACTTGGTGCCAAATTCCCGATACAACGGACTCCTGGTCAGAGCAGGGGCAGATATGGGCTTGAACGGGCCTGAAGCTCAGGTAGTTTGGAAGCTCTCTTTAAAAAAAAAAAAAAAGAGTACAAAAATATCTTCTTCCTTTTGTGCATTTCTTAAGTCCTCTGTGTCCACAGACACATCGCTAGGCCTCTGCAGACCCTGGAGCATGAAGGCCTGAAGCTGACGCGGCTCGAGCCTCACGGTGAATCCGCCTCTGGGCTGGAGGAAGGGCCCAGAGGCGATCTGAGCACAACCCGCCTTCACAAAGGCCCTGCCTCCAGCCCAACAGCAGACGAGGCTCCGGAACATTCCTTCTTCTTGTCACGTGTCCTGCTGCTACTACACCCTCCCGAGTCTGTCTAGTCTGTCTGTCCGTCTCTCTCTTGCCATGTTTCAGAAGGAGCAGAGCCTCCCGAGCGCAGGGCCTGCCACAGGGTCTGTGTGCTCACAGGGACCGCAGCGGTGGGGGACAACCCAGAGGGCCCTTCCGTGCCTGCTGGGCGGGGCCTGCCTCCACCTGCGCCTGGAACCCTGGGCCAGCAGGAGCCGCTCTTCTGAGGTCTCCCTCCCCAAATACTTGAAGGCTATGACAACATGGCTGGCCAAGTGTTCCCACCTCCCACCTCCCACTGGGCCCACCTGGCAGCCCTGCGGGGTATGCGGGGCAAGCTGTATTGTCCCCGTTTACAGAAGCAAATGACAGATGACACTACTTATGCACATACTGGGCTTCCCAGGTGGCGCTAGTGGGGAAGAACCCGCCTGCCAAAGTAGGAGATGTAAGAGATATAGATTCGATCCCCTGGAGGAAGGCATGGCAACCCACTCCAGTTTCTTGCCTGGAAAATGCCATAGACAGAGGAGCCTGGCAGGCTATGGTCCACAGGGTCACAGAGAGTTGGACATGACTGAGCGACTTAGCACAGTATAGCACCTGCACACGCTAGTGCTAGACATGCCGTAGAGACTTCACAAGTGACCTCTCACACAGGCCCTGGCAAGAGGGGCTGTATTGACTGAAGAACAGGTGGGGAAGAAACGGAGGCCCCACTGTCTCTGGCCTTGAGCTGAAGAAGGGCATTCAGGCCTGTTCTCCCACCTCTGGGTTCAGGCCTCCACCTCCTCTGGAGTGGACATTACAGAGGCTGTGGGCAGGCTGGTCAGAATACAGTGGAGGAGCCAGGGCCTCCAGCTTTGAAGGCAAAGGAGACTGTGGGGGCTCACGACAGACCCTCCTAACGAAAGTGGACCTCAATGACTGCCTTCGCCCTGGATGAGTCGAGAAAGAGCACGTGGGCCTTGGAAGACTGAAACCTGCTTGAAAGCAACAGCCTTACAGATGCAGGGCCTTGTGTGTTCCCGGCGGAGCAGCAGAAGGCCCATGCCTGCCTCCTACCTTCTACCTGCTGGACCTTCCAGATCCTTCATAAAATCACTTCTCACCCCACAGGCTAGCCCCCTAATGCGGGCCTTTGCTCTCTGTCTCTCCCTCATGATTCCTTCATCCATACATCCATTCTACACACCTTATGGAGAACATGCTGTAGAGTGACCAAGTAAGAGTCCCATTCACCCCGGACTAAGCATTTTCCCTAGATGGGGGACTGAGACAGACCAGAAAAACAGTTGACTAATCACTCTAATGTACTGTGTGCCTGGCTCTGTGCGGGGCACTGAGGACATACCGGACGTGGTCCCCATACGCAGCAAGCTTGCAGGCTGAGAGGAGCCCTCGCTCCTGAGGGACCACTGTAAAGACACCTGCAGAGTACCTCATACACATTACAAAGGAGCGAGAAGCATGGTATTACCTCCACGGTATGCGGTATGCATAGCAAGGACTTTCCAGGTGGCTCAGCAGTAATGAATCCTCCTGCAGTTGCAGGAGATGCAGGTTCAATCCCTGGGTCTGGAAGATCCCCAGGAGGAGGGCACAGTAACCCTCTCCAGCATTCTTGCCTGGAATCTCATGGACAGAGGAGCCTGGCAGGCTACAAGTCCAACAAAGAGTTGGACACAACTGAAATGACTTTGCACACATGCGTGCATAGGTAAATGAGGGTTTAGAAAAATGATGTGACCCATCTCCAATCACAGAGCTATCAGTGATGTACCAAGACTTGGACTCCAATGAGACAGACAAAGGGAAGGGCAGCCTCCAGACTGAACACTAAGAGAGAAAAATATAAAGACATGTTCTATTTAATCAACTTTCGTAGCCCTCGTGTTTGGCATCTCCTAGAGGTTTAGAAAATGTATATAGAAGGGAGGGAGGGAGGGAGTATATGCCTATTTAATCATCTCCAGGCTGGGAAATCCCAACCCCCAGTTCAAAGTGTATGCATTTCAAAAAATAATGTTTGCATTTCCCTTTTGACAGTCAGCTGTCTGCTTTCAGCCAGGGCCAGGAGGGAAGTGAGAAGAAGGAAAGAGTGCTTCTTTTTCGGGTCAGCAGCTCAGGGCTCACTTCCTCCTGAGAATTTTCCTTGACTCATTCCTCACCCAATACCCAATTCTGGCCCCACTTATTTAAGTATAACAGCTGTGTGTGTGTGTGTGTGTGCGTGCACTGCTTGTATTCCTGTTTCAATGCACTTCTGTAAACCCGGACCTTATCCAGCTTGGCCTCACCCCCATCAATGGCCCTGGAGGCCCTTCCCACCCACACTCCTTTCCCAGGTCTCCCCACCACACAGCCCACATTCTGGCTCCACTGACCTCCACCGTCTTCATACTTTCTACAGGTCGGTATCTGTCCAAGCCAGTCTCTTGGTCTGGAATGCAATCCTCCCCTGCCCCACTAGGTACCAGCCACACGCCTGCCCTCTAGCTCTGGCAACTGACATGACAGCAGCCAATTACAGTACAACTCGCCATCTTGGAAGCCTGTAAAGCTCCAAGGCAGCATGGTGGCAAGCGTTGACTCTCCCTGGGCTGGGAACAGAGGCAAGGGAAGGCGTCACGCCCAAGCACACAGTAGGTACTCAGTGAAGTTCAACTTCATTGTGGTTAATTGAACTGCAATGGACTCAAGTTCAACCTTAAAATACAAGGGAGATTTCACCAGCCAGGGGAGGAATGCATTCCAGACGAAGAGACTGGCTTAAACAGACACAGACATATAGAAGGTATGAAGATAGTAGAGGTCAGTGGAGCCAGAATGCTAGCTGTGTGGTGGGGAGAACTGGGAAAGGAGCGTGGGCAGGAAGGGCCTCCAGTGCCACTGGAAGGATATGAGCTGTCTCATAGGAAAGAGGGGAAACTGATCAGTGGTTCAATTTATTTATTTATTTGGTCACACCATGCAGCACGCAGGATCTTCCCCAACTGGGAATGGAATCCGCGCCCCCTGCACTGGGAATGTGGAATCTTAACCACTGAACCACAACGAACATCTCTGGTTTTTAAGCTGGGGAAGGGCAGGGTCAGATGCGAATTTCAGAATGAGGGGATAGTTTGAGGGGTTTAGACCGTGCAGCCAGAAGACTGCTGCAATAGTCCAGCTGATGTGAGGCTTGCACTGAGCTTGGCTATGGAATGGGGAGAAGAACATCACTTTGGTGATGGAGCTGTGTATCCACCCATCACCCTCAGGCTGAGTGCCCCAAGGCTTGGGGGTGGGGAGTTCTCTTCTCCATGGAGTCTGGACTGTCCCCCGCTCACCACTCTACCTCCACAATACAATGAAATCTCATCGGTACCACGGCTCAGTTGAGGACTGGGTCACGGTTCTTTATTTGAAAGCTCTACTAAAAATGTTTCTTATTTACTATTATTAATTTGGGGAGCAAAGTTGACTCTGCAAAGCTGTGAGCATCAGATATGGCTGGAATGTTTCAAGTATGCATGGGGAGTCGCTGCTGCCAAAATGAGCATTCTAAATAATATGAGAAATGAATATGTGCCCATTAACCACTCCATTGTACCGTGTGATCATCCTTGTCATTTTTAGGATATTAAAATCTGTTGCAACAAAGAAGAAAATTCTCCTGAGTTTAAAAATGCTTCCAGGTGTCTTCCACAGCCCTGGAGCTATGGAGACCCATAATCAAATCAACCTGCTAATGTGCCGGGTGCTTTCATTAGCACAGATACAACACAGAAAGGATGGACACTTTATGCCCGGAGGCTGAAAAGCTCAGCACAGAGGCAAACCTACTGATAGAGGGACGGTGAGAAGCCCCAGAGTTCCGTCTCTCTGCTAGGCCACTACCTGGCCTCTGTGTCTCCAGACACCGCCCTTGGAGCTGCAGACAGGTGCCCCACCCCACGGCCCCAGGCACAGAGCTGTTTCTCGGAAGACATGGTTTCCTGGCTCTTTCACGTCCATCTGTCCGTCACTCCTCTGGGCACAGTGATCAGACCTCTGCAGGGTCTTCCTGGCTGGAGGGAAGCCTTTGCCTCGCCCCTGCCAGCCTCGAGGAGATCCAGGCAGCTTTGGAGGGATTGCTGAGCCAGGGGTCTCCTCTGACACCTGCCCCGTGTCTTCCGTTCAGGCCCAAACATGCACTCGGATGCCATGTGGCAGAACGTCCACTTTTCACCCTAGATTTGGTATCTCCAGCCGTCCCACCACATCGCTAAGACAGCAGAGGCAGTGAGAGTCTGATCGGTGCCTGGCGCACTGTGGATGCTCAAGTGTCTGATGAAGGACGTTGGTCCCCACTGAGAACCTCGGTCACAGGCACCACCAAGACAGGCATCACCTCTGCTTCACATCAGGCGCATCTTCCAACGCTTGCTACAGCGACCCCCCTTCTGGGGAGCTGCCTTTAACCCTTATCCACTAGGCTTGCTCTGCCCCTCGTATCAACAAATTCCCATTACCCGCTTCTTACAGCATGCTGGGAGCATGTTCCTTCCTCATCCTCAAAGATACAAGCAGCGCAAGGGCCGAGACTTGTCTGTTTCCCCCTCCTGCCTCAGGGGCCCAGCCCAGGGCCTGTGGGGAGGCAGGTACTCACAGAGGTATCTACCCACGGGAACCTCCCTGGGAGGGCAGTGGGAGCTGAACAGAAAGGGCATAAACCAATCGTGAAAAAGCTTAGCCCAGAGGAACCCCCATGCTTCCTCACCATGAGGTCCCTGCCACCCCAAGAACTCAGGACAGCCAAGCCCCAGCCTGTGAGAGAGGGCGTGGTCTTAGGGGGAGCTCAGCACAGAGCAGCCCTGTATCAGCTTCCCACTAGGAGGGACAGGCGCAGGGTGGGCCAGCCGGCCTGGGGGGTGTGCCTTGAGGGGAGTCCTGGGTCTGGCACCCAGCAAGTGCTGGAGCTGGCGTTGAAGAGACTGGAGGATGCTGGTTATCTGTTCCTCTCACTGCAGAGGGGCCAGCTTCCCTCCGGGGCACTTTGCAGGCAAATTATCTCACGACACAGCCTGTTTCCTCTAATGAGTCTCCCCCCATCCACCCTTTGCAGCTCTGCCCCCAGGAGCATGGGAAGGCAGGCAGCGCACAGAGCGACCCGGTGCCTGCACAAGGGCAGCACCTACCACAGCCCTTGGCAGGGGGATGGTCTTAATGACCTCTTGGGCTCGGGAATCAGAGCAAATCAGCAAAGCAGCACCTCCCGGAGGCCTGTCTGGGGAGCACGGAAGAAGGAAGCAGGCAGTCCGGCTGAGTTATATAACCAGCTTCCTTGGAGTCAGAAGCCCTGGCTTGTCACAGCCCAGCACTGCGGGAAGAGGCGGGAGGGGAGGCGGAGGCGGCTCTGGTCCCCTCCTCTGCGGCCCCTCCTCCAGCCCTCGCGGACCTCCGCGGCAGACGCTGCCTTCCAAGAGCCCCGGCTTCAAGCAGGCACCTCCCGCTAGGGGCTGAGAACCAGGAAGGGCTGTTGTCTGAGTGTGTGAAACAGCAGCCTGCTGGCCTCCCTGGCAGAAAAATCAGGCCCTTGGCTCCGCATCGGCCCCTGGGGGTGGTGGCAAAAGGAGAGAAGCCTAGGACCCTCCAGAACTTCCATTCCTACCCCCAGCTTCCTGCCCCCCAAGTCCTCCCCACTTCCCCCTCTTAGAGAACACACCGTAAATGAGGGGCCAAAAGGGAGGGGGCCCTGGCTGCCCCTGAACCAACAGCTCCACCCGTCCCCTCCCTTGGGCAATCTCACTTCCCTTTCCACCACCGTCTGACCTTCTCCTCCTGCCCGGCACAGCCCCCCACCCCACACACCCAGCGGTGCACACAGTCCTGGCAGGACAGGAAGAGGGAGGGATGGCAGGACAGGAAGACCTGTGAGAGAGGCGTGGTCTTAGGGGGAGCTCAGCACAGAGCAGCCCTGTATCAGCTTCCCACTAGGAGGGACAGGCGCAGGGTGGGCCAGCCGGCCTGGGGGGTGTGCCTTGAGGGGAGTCCTGGGTCTGGCACCCAGCAAGTGCTGGAGCTGGCGTTGAAGAGACTGGAGGATGCTGGTTATCTGTTCCTCTCACTGCAGAGGGGCCAGCTTCCCTCCGGGGCACTTTGCAGGCAAATTATCTCACGACACAGCCTGTTTCCTCTAATGAGTCTCCCCCCATCCACCCTTTGCAGCTCTGCCCCCAGGAGCATGGGAAGGCAGGCAGCGCACAGAGCGACCCGGTGCCTGCACAAGGGCAGCACCTACCACAGCCCTTGGCAGGGGGATGGTCTTAATGACCTCTTGGGCTCGGGAATCAGAGCAAATCAGCAAAGCAGCACCTCCCGGAGGCCTGTCTGGGGAGCACGGAAGAAGGAAGCAGGCAGTCCGGCTGAGTTATATAACCAGCTTCCTTGGAGTCAGAAGCCCTGGCTTGTCACAGCCCAGCACTGCGGGAAGAGGCGGGAGGGGAGGCGGAGGCGGCTCTGGTCCCCTCCTCTGCGGCCCCTCCTCCAGCCCTCGCGGACCTCCGCGGCAGACGCTGCCTTCCAAGAGCCCCGGCTTCAAGCAGGCACCTCCCGCTAGGGGCTGAGAACCAGGAAGGGCTGTTGTCTGAGTGTGTGAAACAGCAGCCTGCTGGCCTCCCTGGCAGAAAAATCAGGCCCTTGGCTCCGCATCGGCCCCTGGGGGTGGTGGCAAAAGGAGAGAAGCCTAGGACCCTCCAGAACTTCCATTCCTACCCCCAGCTTCCTGCCCCCCAAGTCCTCCCCACTTCCCCCTCTTAGAGAACACACCGTAAATGAGGGGCCAAAAGGGAGGGGGCCCTGGCTGCCCCTGAACCAACAGCTCCACCCGTCCCCTCCCTTGGGCAATCTCACTTCCCTTTCCACCACCGTCTGACCTTCTCCTCCTGCCCGGCACAGCCCCCCACCCCCACACACCCAGCGGTGCACACAGTCCTGGCAGGACAGGAAGAGGGAGGGATGCAGGCGAGAGAGGGCGGACAGAAAAGCAGAGGTCCACTGCCGGTCTGGAACAGTCACAGTGACTTTAATCAAATCCCTACCCTCTCTGCCCACAGTAGCCACTCACCGTAGGGGACGGTATTACCCTTACTTCCCAAACGAGAAAACTGACGCCCAGAGAGTTTAAGACCCTCACCCGAGGTCAGGGAGCAATATGCTAGACAGCAGAGCAAAGTCGGTGGGAATCTGAAATCCACACTCCAAACCTGTGGCTTTACCTTCAGGGAGCCCTATCCCTACACTTCTGGGGTGCTACTTGGGAAATTTCTAGACGGTCAGAAAAGATACTGCAGAGCCTTAGACGGTCACTCGCTGAGGACACCAGTTTGGGAACCACAGGACAGTCAGGAGGACAGAGCCTTGCCCACTGCCACCTACACCCTTCTCTTCTTCTTCCTCTTTTTAATATTTATGTATTTTATTTGACCACGCCAAGTCTTGGCTGTGGCATGCAGGATCTTCAGTCAGGGCATGTGGAATCTAGCTTGTGAGCAGGGATTGAACCCAGGCCTTTTGCATTGGGAACACGCAGTCTCAGTCACTGGACCACCAAGGGAGTGCCCACCCTTCCCTTCTGATTAACCTTACAGCGCCGCAGTCTCAGGCTGGATCAGACCCAAGCACCGTCTGCCCCTTTCAGAGGCCAAGCGACTGGGCAAAAGCAGGGTCTGCTGTTTATGCCCCCACCCCTGCTGGCTGCGGAACCAAATCACAGGGTCCTGAGGACCTTCCAGGCCAACCCCTTCCCCCGTGCTGCTTGACACAGGGGAAAACTGAGGTCTGAAAGGAAAAGGAGCACATCCATGATGTCACAGGGACAGTGACCAAGTGGGGTCCCTGCCTCCCAGACCAGATTCTCAATTGTTCTGATTCATCTCATTTGAGTGTTGCCCCCAGATAGCCCCTCTCTCATCTGTCTGGATGTCCCTATCCCTGCCCACCTCCCAACCTCTCTCCCCATTCCCTTCTTCCTTTCCCAGTTTGACTCCACAGGCCCAGCGTCTGAATTTTCCTGCACGAAGCATCGCTCTCCTTCCTACAACTCTTCATCACCCCTTCCCTCCACTCCACTGGGCCAAGGAGCAAGGCTCGGGTAGCTTAATTAGCTGATTATGACCACAGTTTGCTGGATCCAGTGCCCAGAACCCTGTCCCTAGTAATTAGGTGGGTTCTGAGTTCTTGCCCAGTGGGAAGTTGTGGGGAGCTCTCTGCTCTGCCAGCAGGCCAAGGGAGGGCTCTCCAGATGCATAAAGAGCTCCTTGATCACCCCGGGTTATCGGAAGCCACAGTCCCCTCTTAAGGTCAGGTCAAACCGCACTGGACATACTGTAGCCAGATTCAGAGGACCATCCTAAAGGGGGACTCCCAACTCTCCCGTGTCACTACCCAGACCCGGGAGAGGCTCAGTCAAAGTCTGAGGGCAGGTGTGATTAACCGAGCCCACCCTCTCCGGTGGGCCAGGACATGACTGCTGGGCCGGATTGGGGAAGTAGAGTTTGGACAAGCAGAGAGAAAGATGGCCTTCTTTTTTATTTATTTATTTATATTTTTATTTGGCTGTGCTGGGTCTTAGTTGCGGGATCTAGTTCCCTGACCAGGGATCGAACCCAGGCCCCCTGCACTGCAAGCGTGGAGTCCTAGCCACAGGACCACCAGGGGAGTCCTGGATGGCCTTCTTGATGGTGGGAGCAGCAGGGACAGAGGCACAGAGGCTGCAATGAGCCACCGATCCCCTCCCCAGGCTGTCTGAAGGCATGTTCTCCTCGCAAAGGTAAAGGGGTCCTCCTGTGGCCTCCTCCCTCTGGATTACAGAGAATGATCTAGTGTCTGTGACTCTGGGCCATCGCTAGACATTTCAGAGTCAGCAGTGTCACCCATTGTCCTCACACTGGCCACTCCAAGGATATCTTTTCCCTGTGGAACACCTACATTAGCCTCCTTCACTGAACAAATATTTACAAAGCTCAGTGACACACCAGGCCTGCATAGGTGCAAAGGGACAACAGACACAGGTCCAGGCGCCCTTGGTCTCACACTGAGGACATCATGAGTGTACAAATAACCACACAAAGAGATAGAGGCATGAATGCCAAAACAAAGAGAGAGAGAGAGAGCGAGAGAGAGAACGAATATATGGTAAAAATAAAAAAATCACAGAGCACTTGGAGATCAGTGAGGGCTTCCTAGAAGAAGAGGCCATGAGTGATCCAGGCCTTGGAGGAGAGGAAGGGCATTGTCTGCTCCCCAAGGGGGTGGGTAAAGTTTGCCTTGCGGAGTGCCCAGAACCCTGTCCCTAGTAATTAGGTGGGTTCTGAGTTCTTGCCCAGTGGGAAGTTGTGGGAGCTCTCTGCTCTGCCAGCAGGCCAAGGGAGGGCTCTCCAGATGCATAAAGAGCTCCTTGATCACCCCGGGTTATCGGAAGCCACAGTCCCCTCTTAAGGTCAGGTCAAACCGCACTGGACATACTGTAGCCAGATTCAGAGGACCATCCTAAAGGGGGACTCCCAACTCTCCCGTGTCACTACCCAGACCCGGGAGAGGCTCAGTCAAAGTCTGAGGGCAGGTGTGATTAACGAGCCCACCCTCTCCGTGGGCCAGGACATGACTGCTGGGCGGATTGGGAAGTAGAGTTTGGACAAGCAGAGAAAGATGGCCTTCTTTTTATTTATTTATTTATATTTTTATTTGGCTGTGCTGGGTCTTAGTTGCGGGATCTAGTTCCTGACCAGGGATCGAACCCAGGCCCCCTGCACTGCAAGCGTGGAGTCCTAGCCACAGGACCACCAGGGGAGTCCTGGATGGCCTTCTTGATGGTGGGAGCAGCAGGGACAGAGGCACAGAGGCTGCAATGAGCCACCGATCCCCTCCCCAGGCTGTCTGAAGGCATGTTCTCCTCGCAAAGGTAAAGGGGTCCTCCTGTGGCCTCCTCCCTCTGGATTACAGAGAATGATCTAGTGTCTGTGACTCTGGGCCATCGCTAGACATTTCAGAGTCAGCAGTGTCACCCATTGTCCTCACACTGGCCACTCCAAGGATATCTTTTCCCTGTGGAACACCTACATTAGCCTCCTTCACTGAACAAATATTTACAAAGCTCAGTGACACACCAGGCCTGCATAGGTGCAAAGGGACAACAGACACAGGTCCAGGCGCCCTTGGTCTCACACTGAGGACATCATGAGTGTACAAATAACCACACAAAGAGATAGAGGCATGAATGCCAAAACAAAGAGAGAGAGAGAGAGCGAGAGAGAGAACGAATATATGGTAAAAATAAAAAAATCACAGAGCACTTGGAGATCAGTGAGGGCTTCCTAGAAGAAGAGGCCATGAGTGATCCAGGCCTTGGAGGAGAGGAAGGGCATTGTGAACTAGCCTCATATAACACTGCACGTGGGCCAGGGGTTTATCTCCTAGCTGTACCTATTTTAACTCATTTAATCCTCAAGACAAGCTCTAACGCGAGCTCTGTGCCTACCCCTTGTTACGAGTGAGAGAGATGCAGCAGAGACTGGGTTAAAGAGTCAGCAGAGTTTGCCAGGCTGGTAAGTAGAAAGCTGGCATTTGAAACCAGGAAATCTGGTTCTTCCTAGAGCCTAACCACTATGCTAATCAGCCTGCAATATACGCTAATTAGATCAAAGAGTGAGCTCTGGGCACCCTAGGAGGGCATGAACTGGGTGGGGAAAATGAAAATCTCCAGGACCTGCCTGCCTGCCTGCCTGCCGGTTCCTGCAGGTGCTCTGAGAGGTGGAAGGCTGCAGAGGCGGGGACCTGGTCCCACAGGAAAGAGCGCAACCCACAGCCTCAGGCCCAGCTCCCCAGCAGTCTCAGTCCCGTGGCTGTGTGGCAGAGGGCTGAGCTGCCAACCCTCCATTTCTGCTTTCTTAAAGAAAGGTCCCCGCCAAACCCAGAGGCAGAACACAGGAACAGTGACTTCAGGAGAACAGCCTCCTACCCTCCAGCTGATTTGACTTCTGTGGGTGGCTCAGTTGGTAAAGAATCTGCCTGCAATGCAGGAGACCAAGGTTTGATTCCTAGGTTGGGAAGATTCCTGGAAAGGGATGGCAACCCATTGCATTCTTGCTTGGAGAATTCCACGGCAATGTCACCCATTGTCCTCACACTGGCCACTCCAAGGATATCTTTTCCCTGTGGAACACCTACATTAGCCTCCTTCACTGAACAAATATTTACAAAGCTCAGTGACACACCAGGCCTGCATAGGTGCAAAGGGACAACAGACACAGGTCCAGGCGCCCTTGGTCTCACACTGAGGACATCATGAGTGTACAAATAACCACACAAAGAGATAGAGGCATGAATGCCAAAACAAAGAGAGAGAGAGAGAGCGAGAGAGAGAACGAATATATGGTAAAAATAAAAAAATCACAGAGCACTTGGAGATCAGTGAGGGCTTCCTAGAAGAAGAGGCCATGAGTGATCCAGGCCTTGGAGGAGAGGAAGGGCATTGTGAACTAGCCTCATATAACACTGCACGTGGGCCAGGGGTTTATCTCCTAGCTGTACCTATTTTAACTCATTTAATCCTCAAGACAAGCTCTAACGCGAGCTCTGTGCCTACCCCTTGTTACGAGTGAGAGAGATGCAGCAGAGACTGGGTTAAAGAGTCAGCAGAGTTTGCCAGGCTGGTAAGTAGAAAGCTGGCATTTGAAACCAGGAAATCTGGTTCTTCCTAGAGCCTAACCACTATGCTAATCAGCCTGCAATATACGCTAATTAGATCAAAGAGTGAGCTCTGGGCACCCTAGGAGGGCATGAACTGGGTGGGGAAAATGAAAATCTCCAGGACCTGCCTGCCTGCCTGCCTGCCGGTTCCTGCAGGTGCTCTGAGAGGTGGAAGGCTGCAGAGGCGGGGACCTGGTCCCACAGGAAAGAGCGCAACCCACAGCCTCAGGCCCAGCTCCCCAGCAGTCTCAGTCCCGTGGCTGTGTGGCAGAGGGCTGAGCTGCCAACCCTCCATTTCTGCTTTCTTAAAGAAAGGTCCCCGCCAAACCCAGAGGCAGAACACAGGAACAGTGACTTCAGGAGAACAGCCTCCTACCCTCCAGCTGATTTGACTTCTGTGGGTGGCTCAGTTGGTAAAGAATCTGCCTGCAATGCAGGAGACCAAGGTTTGATCCCTGGGTTGGGAAGATTCCCTGGAAAGGGGATGGCAACCCATTGCATTCTTGCTTGGAGAATTCCACGGACAGAGGGGCCTGGAGGGCTACAGTCCATGGAGTTGCAAAGAGTTAGACACAATGGAGCAAAGAACACGCACAGGGACCCCAAGTTTCAGAGAAGGTGAACGTCGTACCCAAGGTCACACAGCACTAAGAAAGCCTTTGAGCACATCTCTGGGACCCTCTTGAGATGGCACAGACTAGCAGTCCACTCCCAGCTCTTCCCCGGTCCTCTGCCAAAAAGCATCCATGCTCACTGATCGTACTGGCCAGGGGAAGGGGATGAGGCTGCAAAAGGACTGGGATGACCAGTCTGGGGCCGGAGGCTCAGGGCCAGGATGAGAGGGAGCACCTGCCTTGTGTGGGGCCACACCCGCTCACCTTCTGGGTCTCTAAGTGCACCTGGAAAGGGAGGCTGCAGGTTGCATGGCCACCAAACTGCTCAGACCTGAGGGAGGAGTCCTGCCTCCTGCTGCTCTGACATGTCCCCTCCCCTCCCAACTCCAGATCCCTCGGCAGTTACAGGAGGACCCACTGGCCACGGTGCCAGCCAGGCCGGACTCAGCCCCAGGCAGAGGGAAAGCGATGCAGAGGCTGTGGTGACTTCAATCACACAGAACTCTGGGGACCTGTCTGGTCTGATCCCGGAGGCTGGGCCTCCCCGGGGCCTCATCTGGCACCAGGTCTCTTGGGAAGGAACAAGCAGTTCCTCTCAAGTGGGACTAAAGATGGGGCCAGGCCCAGGAAGGAGGGGGTGCGTCTCCAGAGAGATGGCCCTGCCAGGGCCCCTTGGGAGGGAGCCGGGGAGGGAGGGGGCCGGGACAACAGGGTCCTTTGTTCCCCTTAAAAGCAGCAGTCCTGTCTTGTCCCACCCCCTCTGTTCTATATCCCTTACTAGGACTCAAGCCATTCCCAGGGCAGGACCCATCCTGCACACAAGGAGGGACAGGGGATGCTCAGGAACCATCGGGGTGCCCTGCTCTAAGCCCAGGGCTCATCCTGAAGACGTGCCCCGGCCTGATGCTGGAGTCAGGGCTCCCACCTGCAGAAGCCTGATTGCCGGGGGAGACCCGGGCTTCATGGGCAGCAAACCCATTCTGATAGGAGTGGGATTCTTCTCCCTCAGGACTTCCCAATCTGATGGGGGAGAGATCCCAATACCCAGTCTCATATGGGAAATATGGCTTCTATCCTTAGCATTCTCTAGGGGGAAAGACCTACTTTCAGCACTTAGGGAGCCCTTGGGCTGGCAGCAGAGGCAGAACGGGTGGAAGGAGTCCAGTCCAGTCAACAAATGCCTGCCAGGCATCTCCTATGAACCAGACCCAGGGCCAACGGGAAACAAAAACAGCCCCAAATCACAGAACAAAGACACCTGAGGTATGAATACCGAGGTAGAAAGTGCCCTGAAACCCAGCCACCTCGGCACTCACAGCCCGCTCACCAGGGCTGCCACCCCACCCCTCCCACTCCCGCACCTGCATGTGGGCCTAGGCTCTCCTTTTGCCCAAGGACACCTCAGTCCTCCTCAGTTCCGGGACCCAGCTCAGGGGGCGCCTTCTCCAGGAAGCCTTTCTCAAGACCCTCTGCCTGAGCCAGCGGCCCCTCTCTCCGGAGCCAGCACAGACACGCCCTGCTGTGAGCATCGCGCCTCTGCAGGGTCCCTCCCAGGCCTCTAAAAACCAGAGGCTGTGGTGACTTCAATCACACAGAACTCTGGGGACCTGTCTGGTCTGATCCCGGAGGCTGGGCCTCCCCGGGGCCTCATCTGGCACCAGGTCTCTTGGGAAGGAACAAGCAGTTCCTCTCAAGTGGGACTAAAGATGGGGCCAGGCCCAGGAAGGAGGGGGTGCGTCTCCAGAGAGATGGCCCTGCCAGGGCCCCTTGGGAGGGAGCCGGGGAGGGAGGGGCCGGGACAACAGGGTCCTTTGTTCCCCTTAAAAGCAGCAGTCCTGTCTTGTCCCACCCCCTCTGTTCTATATCCCTTACTAGGACTCAAGCCATTCCCAGGGCAGGACCCATCCTGCACACAAGGAGGGACAGGGGATGCTCAGGAACCATCGGGGTGCCCTGCTCTAAGCCCAGGGCTCATCCTGAAGACGTGCCCCGGCCTGATGCTGGAGTCAGGGCTCCCACCTGCAGAAGCCTGATTGCCGGGGGAGACCCGGGCTTCATGGGCAGCAAACCCATTCTGATAGGAGTGGGATTCTTCTCCCTCAGGACTTCCCAATCTGATGGGGGAGAGATCCCAATACCCAGTCTCATATGGGAAATATGGCTTCTATCCTTAGCATTCTCTAGGGGGAAAGACCTACTTTCAGCACTTAGGGAGCCCTTGGGCTGGCAGCAGAGGCAGAACGGGTGGAAGGAGTCCAGTCCAGTCAACAAATGCCTGCCAGGCATCTCCTATGAACCAGACCCAGGGCCAACGGGAAACAAAAACAGCCCCAAATCACAGAACAAAGACACCTGAGGTATGAATACCGAGGTAGAAAGTGCCCTGAAACCCAGCCACCTCGGCACTCACAGCCCGCTCACCAGGGCTGCCACCCCACCCCTCCCACTCCCGCACCTGCATGTGGGCCTAGGCTCTCCTTTTGCCCAAGGACACCTCAGTCCTCCTCAGTTCCGGGACCCAGCTCAGGGGGCGCCTTCTCCAGGAAGCCTTTCTCAAGACCCTCTGCCTGAGCCAGCGGCCCCTCTCTCCGGAGCCAGCACAGACACGCCCTGCTGTGAGCATCGCGCGCCTCTGCAGGGTCCCTCCCAGGCCTCAGCTGAGCGTCCCCCAAACAGAGCCCCACATCCAGAGCCCCAAGCCCAGGGCCTCATGTCCTTCTTCCAAGAGGCTCCCCACCAGCTCCCACACACACACGGCTCCCCTCCAAAGCCTCAAAGGCCCCCAGCCATCCTCTCTTCAAACGCTATAGCTTCTCCCTGGGCCACATCATCCACAGTTGCCAACTCAAATGCCATCTCTAACCTGAAGACTCTCATAACCCTTGCCTCCCACGTCCAGCCCTATCCCTAGATCCGGACCCATCTATGTGGAAGCCCCCCTGCATCTTCTTCAACTTCCAGTCTGGCCCCCTGCCAAGCTGCCACCCCACCTTGCAGGTCTCCTTAGATGGCCAGCACGCTCACTGTAGAGGACAGTCTGGCCGAGGCCAGAGGCCATTCAGGTCGCGCCGACTCCCGGCCTATTCCAGTGCTGCATCCCCAGCCTATGGCACACCCACGACTCAGGACGCCTGACGCATGCCAATGGGGAGGGCTCCAATCCATGGCAAGGAGGCCCAAACTCAGAAGGAAGACAGCCGTGGAGAGGTCTGCAGCCCCAAGGCCAGCCTAGAGCCAGGAATCAGAGACAGTAGGTAAGGCTCAATGCTTCCACTCCCAGCAGTCCCATAAGTGTCCCCAGCTGAAGCCACAGGACTTCCCCCAGGTTCCAGTGAAGATGGGTCACACAGAGCTTAGCCACCAAGAGAGACCACAGCCAAGTTTCACAGAGAGCTGGGGATTACATGTCCCCATCACACCCACACGCCTTCCCTGCCAAAAAAAGAACAGCTCATAAACATCTGTAGGAAAGGAAATGTCACTGCATCCCATTGCCTCTCAGAAAGTCCCTCTTGTTGTCTAACTTTGATCCTTCCCATTGTCAGTTGAGTTCATAGGAACAGCAAGAGCCAGAAGGGATGCTCAACTCAAGAATGGGCTGCCAGGGAGTTAGGGGAGGCCATCTGTGACCCAGACAGCGCCCTCCCTCTGGGTGAAAGCACAGCGCGCAGGCCTGGGTTCAAAAGCTTGTTGGTTCAGTGGCAGTAGGCGCGTTACTTAACCTCTCCTAGTCTGTTTCCTGGTATGTAAAATGGGGACAATTCTTACACTAATTGAATCAGAGCGAGGACCGTGAGGTCATGCATGGGTCAGGCACCTGACCAGTATGGTTGATAGACTCCACCTCTTTGTTCGTCTTTCTCAGTTTCATCCTCACCGCAGCCTTGATTCAGATCTCGCCTTCTCCCAGGCTCCTCCTCAGCCTCCTCACTGGGCTCCCTACATCCAGGCCTGCCCCTCCCTGCCTCGGCTAGAGGCATCCTTCAGAGACACAAATCTGCTCCCACCCCACCTCCCGCCGACACTCCTCTCTGAGTCACTGGGGACTTTGGGAGAACGCCTCTCCTTAGCTTGACATCTCAGTGAACCAGCCTGGGTTCACGCTCACCCACCGCCGCAGCCCAACCTGCAGGCATCACACGTTGCCGCAAGTCTCACCTCTTGTCACGTTCCGCAGCCCTGGCCAGGAACGATGCCCCCAGTCCCCCCTTCTTGCTCCATGCCACCTCCTTGCCAGGAAAATGTCCCTCAGCACAGCCCCTGCCAAAACTGTGTTGGGATTCCTCCTCTGGCCTCTCCTAGCACAGGTCACCCTGTGCTATAATCACTCCACGCTCAGTCTTTTGGAAAAAGAGTGGAGCCACTCGTCTCTGAACCTCCAGCCCCAGCACTCGGTCAGTGTGGGTTGACTGATGTCCAGCAGCTCCCAGAACACTTGCCAGAACCGTCAGCACGCTCCCTGTAATCCGTCCTATCCAGGTATTCATCTCCTCCCCTCTTTCTGTCCCAACCCTGGGACTTCCTAGAGGGCAGGGATAGTTTCTGATGAATTTACATTGTCACATTCACGTGGGGACTGCAAATCCAGGTGCAGGACAGATACGAGGACTCCTAATCCACAACGTATGGGATATTTACTGCCTCCTCTTCTAAGTCGGAGATAAAGTAGAATCCCGTGCTTTACAGAACACAGCAAGGTACAGCCCATTATTGATTGTGTCTCTGTCTTCCAAATTACTCGGGAAACCTGTCTGAAAGGGACAGGGAAGCCTCCTGGGACGACAGGGGAGCCCGGGAGACAGAACAGGGCCACCATCCCATGGACCAGAGCCAGGCCTAGGCACGAGGCTTCCAGCAGCACCTCCTCCCTTGTCGAGCCTACTCAGAAAACGTTTTCAGGGAGAGCCCTGAAAATGTTTGGTATTGATAACTATGATTTACAGGTGGGAAAACGAAGGCCCTCAAGCTCCCAGTGACGTAGAGGCAGGGCAGGGGAGTCATGGAAAACACCTAGCTTCGAAGATAAGGTCTCCAACAGGTGCCCAGCTGCTCATGGAGTTCCCATCCTGCCGACAGCCCAGGCTAGCAGATGACAGGACCCCAACCCCCTGGGAGGCGAACCAAGGCCCAAGAGGGGCTGAGTCACCCTGCCGGCGAAGCAGCACACCACACGAGGAAGGACAGGGAGGGGGACGGGCTTCTGACTCCTGCAGGGAGAAAAGTCTGACCTGGACAATTAGGAGAGTCTGGTCATGGGGTACCTGGATGTGGCGGAGGTACCTGGATGGGCCCACGCTCCTCTCAGGATGGAGACCTGGCTCCCAGGTCAGCCGACTGCAACGGGAACTAGCCATCAAGGGGAATGCAGATGCCTCGTGATCTTCTGCAGCCTCCACCAGCAGCTGGGCCTCCACCCACAGAGCAGGCCATCCCAGGGTCTCCAACCAGGGTCTGTGAGGGGCTTGACAGTGCCCAACGGCGAGCCCCAGAGAAACGGACCAAGTAGGCTCCAGCCTCTGGCCCCTCTTGACCTTAAGCAAGTCAGGCAACCTCTCTAAGCTCTGGTTCTCCCTCCAGAAAACAGGAAGAGGAAAGCTGACCTTCTCCCAGAGGCGGCAGGAGGCAGGTTTTAAACCTTAGGAGCACTGGTGACCTCTGAGCCTCGGTTTCTTCTTCTGGAAAATGGAAATAATCTCTGCACGACTCTCCTCAGGCTGTGGAGAGCGAGTGTCAGACGGCAGTGAGGGTCACACGGCTTTGTCAGTTGCCCCGAGACATGATGGCCACGGGGACCCTTTCTAGTCTACGAGGAATGGGTCTTGTACACCTCTGTACCCCACGCTATGCCTCATACACTCCAGGTGCCTTATAAATACTTACTGGAAGTGAAGGAGAGAGTACAGGAGGGCGTAGAGAGGGAAGAGATAGGGGAGAAGTGGAGGACAAAGAAAAGGGTGAAGGAAGAAAAGAAGGAGTAGGTGCTGCCTAGGCGGTTCTAGTCTACGAGAGAAATCCGGAGCCTACTCAGAAAACGTTTTCAGGAGAGCCCTGAAAATGTTTGGTATTGATAACTATGATTTACAGGTGGGAAAGCGAAGGCCCTCAAGCTCCCAGTGACGTAGAGGCAGGGCAGGAGTCATGGAAAACACCTAGCTTCGAAGATAAGGTCTCCAACAGGTGCCCAGCTGCTCATGGAGTTCCCATCCTGCCGACAGCCCAGGCTAGCAGATGACAGGACCCCAACCCCCTGGGAGGCGAACCAAGGCCCAAGAGGGGCTGAGTCACCCTGCCGGCGAAGCAGCACACCACACGAGGAAGGACAGGGAGGGGGACGGGCTTCTGACTCCTGCAGGGAGAAAAGTCTGACCTGGACAATTAGGAGAGTCTGGTCATGGGGTACCTGGATGTGGCGGAGGTACCTGGATGGGCCCACGCTCCTCTCAGGATGGAGACCTGGCTCCCAGGTCAGCCGACTGCAACGGGAACTAGCCATCAAGGGGAATGCAGATGCCTCGTGATCTTCTGCAGCCTCCACCAGCAGCTGGGCCTCCACCCACAGAGCAGGCCATCCCAGGGTCTCCAACCAGGGTCTGTGAGGGGCTTGACAGTGCCCAACGGCGAGCCCCAGAGAAACGGACCAAGTAGGCTCCAGCCTCTGGCCCCTCTTGACCTTAAGCAAGTCAGGCAACCTCTCTAAGCTCTGGTTCTCCCTCCAGAAAACAGGAAGAGGAAAGCTGACCTTCTCCCAGAGGCGGCAGGAGGCAGGTTTTAAACCTTAGGAGCACTGGTGACCTCTGAGCCTCGGTTTCTTCTTCTGGAAAATGGAAATAATCTCTGCACGACTCTCCTCAGGCTGTGGAGAGCGAGTGTCAGACGGCAGTGAGGGTCACACGGCTTTGTCAGTTGCCCCGAGACATGATGGCCACGGGGACCCTTTCTAGTCTACGAGGAATGGGTCTTGTACACCTCTGTACCCCACGCTATGCCTCATACACTCCAGGTGCCTTATAAATACTTACTGGAAGTGAAGGAGAGAGTACAGGAGGGCGTAGAGAGGGAAGAGATAGGGGAGAAGTGGAGGACAAAGAAAAGGGTGAAGGAAGAAAAGAAGGAGTAGGTGCTGCCTAGGCGGCTAAGAGGAGATGAGGGAGAAGCTTCCATCAGAATGGAAGGGAGCTGGTGGAGCGAAGGGGCGGGTCTAGGGAGACAAAGCTGTGGGCAGGCCGGTGGGGGCTTGCCCCGGCCCCCTCCCCTTGCTGTCCCAGGTTCCCATTTCAGAGCCAGACCCTCCCTTTCTGAGTCAGGGCAGGCCTAGGAAGACAGGAGCCCCTCTTCCCACCCCCAGCTCCCGCAGATCTTGGCCATGCGGCAGCCCTTGGGGAGGTCGAGGGGGAAAGGAAGCCGCGGAGAGAAGGCATTTTTCCCAGGCTGGGGGGGAGGGGTGTGCTCCTACCCTGCGCGGTGTGTGTGTTTCCACTTCTCCACTTGTGGGCACAGGAGTGAGTGGGTCCAAAGGGGCTGCTGGCATGTGACCCGGGTGTCTATCTGGGCATTAGTCTGATGGGTGTCCCTGACAGTCAGCATTGGTGTGGTCTTTTGAACATTGTTGGTGACAGACATCCCAACCTAAGTGCTCCTGTTGGTCAGGGTGACAGCCAGGGTTGTCTCAGTGAGAGGGCTTGTTACCATGAGCGACAGCATATGCATCACATCATGTATGGTCAACATATGTGCTCCAGCAGGAAGGTGTGTCAGCGTGTATGGCCACACCCACGAGATTGGGTCAGCAAGAACGTGTTGATGAGTGTGCATCCGTGAGAGTGTGACGGTGTCCCTGGATGGGCTGGCATATGGCAGGGAATGTCACTGTGTGCCAGCATGAGCGGGCCCATGTCCCCGTGTGGCATGAGCGTGTGCCATTGTGTGTCAACCTGCCCCCTGCGTCCCTGAGCCGGCTGGCCAGCACTACGTGTCAGCGAATGAGTGCGTGTGAGTGTGTCTCCACAGCCAGGTCTTCGTCTGTCTGTCCCTGAGCCCCCGGCCCTGCCGGCGACCACCTGGGGAAGACCTCGGCTGCAGGAGAGCTGAGAGCCGCAAAGCCGGCGCCAGCGGTGGTGGTGGTGGTGGCGGCGTGCTGGCGGGGTGGCTGCGCTCGCACAGCCCCGACACCGACTAGGACCCCCGCCCGCGCCCCGATCGCCCCCACGTGCGCCGGACTGGCCGCCGCCCGCACTCACCGCGTCCCTTTGTCGCCCATGGTCCGCGGCGGCTGCAGGGAGGTCCGCGGCGTCAGCGCCCAGGCTGGAAAATCCCCGGCCGGCAGGAGGGGCGCGGGCCAGCCGGTTCCCGGCTCCTGCTCCGCCTCCTCCGCGTTCCCGGCCGCCGCCCCCGCCCGGTCCCGCCGCGCCGCACAGTGCCCGCCGCGGCCGGGGCGGGGAGCCGGGGAGCCCGGGAGCCCAGCAGCGGAGCAGGGAGGGCCCGCGGGGGCCCTTGTGCGCGCGTGCGCGCGCCGCCCCGCCAGCAGCTGGGCAGGGCCCGGACGCGTCAGGGCCGGGAGGTCGGCATTCAAGGTCCACACGGGTTCTGCCCCGCGTGTGCGTGTGTGTGTGTACGTGAGGGCGCACGCTGGCTGGGTATACGTGCGCGTGTGTGCACGCAAGAGTGCGGGTGCGTCTCTGTGTGCGCTGCCGATTTGGGGGTGCGCTTGCCTGGCTGGAGCAGGGTGCTTTTGTGCCGTGTGCGTGTGTGCAGGCGGGCGAGGGTGGGGGGCAGCCTTTGCTTGTGCAAGAGGGTGGATGCCGAAGGTGTGCCCGCGAATCCAGGGCCGAGCTCCAAGAGGCTCCCTGGATGGGGTGGGGTTCGGTAGGAAACTTAGGGTGCCTGCGGTGGCCTTCGCTCTACGCCCCACCCTACCCCCAGCCCACCTCCCGGCCCTTCTGGAGAGATAACACCCTACCACCCCACAGGCACAGGAAGAAAGGGTGTAGGGGGTTGGAGAAGGCAGTGTCAGCACGGGGAACGTGCCATTGTGTGTCAACCTGCCCCCTGCGTCCCTGAGCCGGCTGGCCAGCACTACGTGTCAGCGAATGAGTGCGTGTGAGTGTGTCTCCACAGCCAGGTCTTCGTCTGTCTGTCCCTGAGCCCCCGGCCCTGCCGGCGACCACCTGGGGAAGACCTCGGCTGCAGGAGAGCTGAGAGCCGCAAAGCCGGCGCCAGCGGTGGTGGTGGTGGTGGCGGCGTGCTGGCGGGGTGGCTGCGCTCGCACAGCCCCGACACCGACTAGGACCCCCGCCCGCGCCCCGATCGCCCCCACGTGCGCCGGACTGGCCGCCGCCCGCACTCACCGCGTCCCTTTGTCGCCCATGGTCCGCGGCGGCTGCAGGGAGGTCCGCGGCGTCAGCGCCCAGGCTGGAAAATCCCCGGCCGGCAGGAGGGGCGCGGGCCAGCCGGTTCCCGGCTCCTGCTCCGCCTCCTCCGCGTTCCCGGCCGCCGCCCCCGCCCGGTCCCGCCGCGCCGCACAGTGCCCGCCGCGGCCGGGGCGGGGAGCCGGGGAGCCCGGGAGCCCAGCAGCGGAGCAGGGAGGGCCCGCGGGGGCCCTTGTGCGCGCGTGCGCGCGCCGCCCCGCCAGCAGCTGGGCAGGGCCCGGACGCGTCAGGGCCGGGAGGTCGGCATTCAAGGTCCACACGGGTTCTGCCCCGCGTGTGCGTGTGTGTGTGTACGTGAGGGCGCACGCTGGCTGGGTATACGTGCGCGTGTGTGCACGCAAGAGTGCGGGTGCGTCTCTGTGTGCGCTGCCGATTTGGGGGTGCGCTTGCCTGGCTGGAGCAGGGTGCTTTTGTGCCGTGTGCGTGTGTGCAGGCGGGCGAGGGTGGGGGGCAGCCTTTGCTTGTGCAAGAGGGTGGATGCCGAAGGTGTGCCCGCGAATCCAGGGCCGAGCTCCAAGAGGCTCCCTGGATGGGGTGGGGTTCGGTAGGAAACTTAGGGTGCCTGCGGTGGCCTTCGCTCTACGCCCCACCCTACCCCCAGCCCACCTCCCGGCCCTTCTGGAGAGATAACACCCTACCACCCCACAGGCACAGGAAGAAAGGGTGTAGGGGGTTGGAGAAGGCAGTGTCAGCACGGGGGAACTGATGAGGGTGGGAGGGGGACCCGAGGGGGACCCGAGGCGAGCCCTGGGAGCTGTGGTGACTGCCCCGGAAGAGGAAACACTGAAAAGAGGAGATAGGAAAGGGGTCTAAAGCTGGCTGGCTGTGGCCTGGGAGTCTGACCTGGGGAGTTGCATAACGGTAAAGCCTCCATCTAGCTTCGTGGTCTGTTGTGGGTGACCCTGGACACAAGCCCTCCCCGAACCAGTCCACAAACCTGTGAAGTCCCATAATAACATCAGTTTGTGGAATCCTTCCTAAGTGTTTGCTGGCCTACCCTGAGTGCCTGGTGCACAGTAGGTGTCCAGCTGATAGGGACAGAGTAGAATAGGTAGGTGGTTGTCGAGTCCTAATAGGGGATGGTAGGTAGAAGGGAGACACCTGAGAAAGGTTGGGAGGCCAGTGAGTTGAGGAAAACTCAGGAGAGCTGCTCCTTGTTCAGTAAAGCGAGCTCGACTGGGTATAAACAGCTGATGAAGGAGGAGCTGAGGAAGAAGCAACCAATGATGTATGTCCTACATCTGCGTCTACTTGAGGGGGGCGGCCTTCTACCATCCTATATATATTGCTGCCCACTCAATTGAAGAGAGCAGAGCAGAGCAGAGCAGAGCAGAGCAGAGCAGAGCAGAGCAGAGCAGAGCTGAGCTGAGCTGAGCTTTCCTGCCTGCCCGCTTGTACCTCTTACAAGTACCCTATCCTAATAAATCCTCTTCTTGCCTATCACTCTGCCTCTCACTGAATTCCTTCTGCGTTGAGGCACGAAGAACCTGAGCCTCAGTGGGTCCAGATGTTGGGTGAGTGCTAGATTAAGTCCTGGGCATGTGGGTTCAAGTCCCAGACAAGGTTTTGGCCAGGATTGAGTCCTGACTACGTGGGTTCAAGTCCCATGCAGAGTTTTGGCTGGGTTTAAGCCTTAGCCACGTGGGTTCAAGTCCCAAATCGGTTTTGGCTAGGTTCAAGCCCCAAACAGAGTTTTGGCTGGAATTCAAGCTCCAGCCACGTGGGTTCAAGTCCCAAGCAAGGTTCAATCAGGTCTGGGCCCTGGGTTGAAGTCTCAAATTGAGGTAAAACCCTTTCACAGAGAAGGTTAGCCTGTCCTTTTGCAGGTTTCTTGGTGTCCTACAAAGTCCTGTCTGGGACCCTGCTTTGTCTGAGATCCCTTCCTGCCTTGCAGGTGGTGGGAGCGTGTGAGGTCTTTCCCACTCCCTCACTGCTGGGATTTGGCTAATTGGCCCTGAAAGAGCCCTAATATTGGTATATTAATGGAAGGGAAGGAAGCTATCATTTACTCTGATGTGATTGTGGGTCTGTAAACATCTCCTGTGATTATGCTCAGAAGCAGTTACCTATTGCTGGTTATACATAATTGGGAAAGGATATCCCTGTATAATTACTATAATTGTGTTCAGATGGGCGGGCGGTTGAGGAGGGGCAGTGCCAATGGGCAGACGGAGTGGTCTGGGGTCTGGGGAATGTTAGGAATTAGGAGAGTTGGATTAAGGCCCAGAACCTTCCTCCTGGTCTCGGCCTCTGGGCTTCACCCTCATGCCCACAGAGGAAGGAGGGGAAGCCACCTGCTGTTTCCACTGAGGTCAGAGACTTGAGAGGAGCAGGCCAGTCTTCAGCATGATGACAGGAGGTTCACCCCGTGAGCCAGGGAGGACTCAAGCCACTTTGGAGAGGCCAGGTGCACCCATTCTCTGCATCCATTTCCCTACCTAGGAAATATGGGCTCAGCCCTATCAAATGCTCCAATGTCCCTCCTCATGATGATGCTCTAAGCACCTGAATTTTAACATTCAGGCAAATTCTGCATTTCAATCAATAAGTCTTTGTGTTTAGTTACCCATAGAACATACTGTTATCTGGGGCATCCCTCGTGGTCCAGTGATTAAGAGTCCACCTTGCAATGTAGAGGACACCAACTTGGTCCCTGGTCTCAGAGAATCCCACATGCCACGGGGTAACTAAGCCCTTGTGCCACAGCTACTGAAGCCTGTGCACTTAGAGCTCATACTTTGAAACAAGAGAAGTCACTGCAAGGGGAAGCCTGTGCACCGCAACTAGAGTAGCCCCTATTCTCTGTAACTAGAGAAAGCCTGTGCACAGCAACAAAGACAGTGCAGCCAAAAATAAATAAACATTTTTTAAAAACCCATAATGTAAAAAAAAAAACAAAACCCCATAATGTTATACATTACTTCCAAGTGAAACAAACAGTCTAGAAAGACACATCAGATGGTTTCAGGTAACACTTGTTCCCGCATCATTCTTCCCAGCCCAGCACAGAAAACATGGGCTTACTGTTCTAGGACCCCTGAACAGATTGGTGAACTATGGAATCAACATGCAGAGTTTCAAGTTCATTCCCCCCTCCACTAACCTATGAACTTCATGGCAGGCAGGAGTATATGGTGTATCTGGCACTACTTGATGCTCACAGTTCTATGAGATAAATGTTCTTTCCCACCTTTTTATTATAAATGAGCAAACTGATACTTGGAGAATCTAAGTGGTTTGCCCAAATTCATCGCCTCCTCTGAACCTTGACCTCTAATTCCTCCTCCCCCATGCATGCATAGAATCCTAAGTCACTTCAGTCATGTCCAACTCTGTGCGACCCTGTGGACTGTGGCCCGCCAGGCTCCTCTGTCCATGGGATCCTCCAGGCAAGCATACTGGAGTAGGTAGCCATTCCCTTCGCCAGGGGATCTTCCCCAGTCCAACACAGGGATCAAACCTTTGTCTCTTACATCTCCTACTTGCGCAGGTATGTTCTTTACCAGTAGTGCCACTTGGAAAGCCCTCTTCCACCCCTAAAGGGAAGCTCATATGTGGCAGAGTCAGAATCTGGCCCTTGATTCATTCAGTAACTGTTTGTTGAATGTGCCATGCATGTTTCTAGGAACTTACAGATCATGGTCAATAGGACAATCAGAACTGTTGTTTCAGTGTGTGATCCTACCGGACGAAGAGGTATCAGGTCTTTGGGTAATATAGTTATTCCTAGAAGAATTAAAATTAATAAAATATAAAAGCGGTCAGGGCTTCCCTGGTGGTCCAGTGGGTAAGGGCATCGCCTTGCAGTGCAAGGGGTGCTGGTTCAATCGCTGGCCTGGGAAGATGCCACGTGCTGTGGAGTGGCTGGACCAATGTGTCCAGCTACTGAGCCGGAGCTCTGGAGCGCATGCGCCCAGAGCCAGTGCTCTGCAGCAAGAGAGGTCACTGCGATGTGAAGCTCTCACAGGCCAAAGAACAAACATAGAAATGAAAAACCAAAAGCCACGCACCCCAAAAAGCGGTCATGTTGAGGAGACCTCTGTAAATATAAAAGGTCTAATTTTAGGCAGTGATAGATTTTATAAAGGAAATGAAGCAGTGGATGAAGCAAAAAATGATGGGGACAAGTGTCCTTAGAAAAAGGTTCTTCCAGGAGCTTCCCTGATGGTCCAGTGGTTAAGAGTGTGCCTTGCAATGCAGGAGACTCTGATTCCATCCCTGGACTGGGACGATCCCCACATGCCATGGGGGAAAAGCCTGTGCACCAGGCTTTTGTGGAGGTTGGGGAGCCAGTGAAGGAGTTAGGAGAGGAGTAACTGTACGGGATTTACATTTTTAGGAGTCACTGGCTGTTGGCTGGAGATGCTTTGGAGCAAGACAGGAGCAGAGGCAGGGCATCCCATTATTGGAGCAGGTCAGAAAGGAGGGATGGTGGCTGGACTCAGGTCACAGCGGCAGAAATGAAGAGAAGTGAAGGAGTGCGTCTGTATTTGGAGGTAGAGCCAACAGCACCTGCAGAGGGACGGACCGTGGAGAGCGGCTGATCCAGCATTACCCTGAGGTTTGGGAAAGGTCTATCTGTTCTAGCCTCCCTACAGCCCGCCTCCCCCACACATTCCTGCAAGGCCACGGATAGTTGAGAGGACTGGAGGTCCCTTCCTTCCTGTCTCAGCTTATTTGTAATATATCCTCTACTTGAAAACTAGAGAGATTTTTCTAAAAGGTATGTGGATTCTGTAACTGAAGCTCATAGGAAATGGTCACCTCCAGCTATGCCCCAACTTCGACTGGTCACATGTCTGAAACTTACAATAATTTTTTATCAAGGAGAGAGGGAGGAAGGGAAGGAGGGAGAGAAGAGAAGGGAAGAGAAGAGAGAAAAGTAATATTCTTGCCTTATAGATGAGAAAACAAACATTCTGGGAGGGAAACCATCTAAACCAAGGACATAACAAATAAAAGAGCTGTAGCACACACCTAAAACCTCTGCTCAGCTGGTCAGGTTGTTGAATGTCAGACTGAAGTGTAGGTGGGTGGATGAGTTTTCAGCTCCCTGCTCAACAAAGGATGTGAGGTTGACTGGTACATACTCTTTGGTGGGGGAGGGCGGGGAGTGCGGGGAGGGAGGGAGGGAGGGGGACGGGCAGGCCACTTCTATTGGTCTTCCATTTCTCTATTTTCTTTCCTTTTTTTAAAAAAACATTTATTTATTTATTTATTGAGGATGGCGGGTTGGGGAGGGGGTGGGCGGGCCACTTCTGTTGGTCTTTCATTTGTCTATTTTCACCCGTCTTTGTTCTTTGGCTCCTGTGGACCTCCCATCGCGGTGGCCTCTGTTGTCGCAGAGCGCCAGCTCTGGGCGCGTGCACTCCAGAGCTCCGGCTCGGTAATTGGACACATCAATCCAGCCGCTCCACGGCATGTGAAATCCTCCCAGGCCAGGGATCGAACCAGCAACCCTTGCACAGCTAGGCAGTGTCCTTACCCACTGGACCACCAGGGGAAACCCTGGTACATACTCTTGAGATTTAAAGGTGAATACACTTTTCACCTAAGGAGGTTCCCTACCTCTTCCCAAACAGAAATCTGGATATCATCCTTGAATCCTCCTTTACCCTCCCTCAGTCCATATCAAACCAGTCCCCTACTTGTACCTCCTAAGTATTTCCCAGTAAGTTGGCGATATAGGCAGGAGCAAGACCATGCTGAGCCTGGAGGGTCATGTTAAGGAATTTACTCTTTATCCAAGGATCAGTAAAGAAGATTTGAAAGATTTTAAACAGAGCAGTGACGTGCTCAGACATGTGTTTTGAGGCTCTGGCTCTCAGGGCTGTGTGAAATATGGATTGGACATAGGCCGAGGGCATGTGGAGGGGGAGACCAATTAGGAAGCCTTGTCAGCAGTTTAGGGAGGGATGATAATGACATTCCAGGGAGAGGACACTCAACAGCTGCAAAGCCAGGGAGGAAGGAAAGGGCATGGCCCTTGGGAAGGACTCGGATCTTAGGCCAAAACACAGAGAGGAGAGAGGAGGAGCTGGAAGGAGGAGGAAGGCCATATCCTGAGGAAGCAGGCTTACAGATGGGTCAGCTCTCCAGGGTGGCAGAGGGTGTTTTACGTTCATCTAACAGGATCTGCAGTTTGTCTAGCAAGATGTCTTTATGGTGGGATTCTCATGGGGGACAATTCAAGATTCTTTTCCTTTTTAATTAGAAGTTTTTTGGTTATTTATTTTTGACTGCTCTGAGTCTTCATTGCTGTGCACAGACTTTATCTATTTGTAGCAAGTCTCCGGTTGCGGTGCTTGGGATTCTCACTGTGATGGATTCCCTTCTTCCAGATCATGGGGTATAGAGTGTGGGCTCAGTTGTTGTGGTGCGTGAGCATAGTTGCCCCCTTGGCCTGTCGAGTCTTTCCTGAGCAGGGACAAAACCTGTGTCCCCAGCCCTGGCAGGCAGATTCTCAACCACTGGACCACCAAGGAAGTCCTCTAGGTTCTTACTTACATCAACAGAAACCAATTCCGACTAACTTAATCATACAAAGAACTTATTGGCAGGATAGTCATATGGCCTCTACTGCTGAATGATGGATTCCACAGCTTATACCCCTATGACTGCCAGAACCAAACCTAGCCCCGTTGCTGCCTTAGAAACAAGATATGGCCATGGCCACCTCTGTTGCTAGAATGGATGCTTTGGTGGCTCTGCATCTTTGAGTCAGAGTCCCTATACATCTGATTGGCTGAGCCTAGTCGTGTGCCCTTGCCCTAAGTCATGCGATCCTGCCCAAACTATGTAGTTGGCATTCGTTATTCCATACTGCAAGGCAGGAAATTTTTCTGGGAATTCCCCTAGTAAGCAGTTTAAGGCTGACGTGCTCAGACATGTGTTTTGAGGCTCTGGCTCTCAGGGCTGTGTGAAATATGGATTGGACATAGGCCGAGGGCATGTGGAGGGGGAGACCAATTAGGAAGCCTTGTCAGCAGTTTAGGGAGGGATGATAATGACATTCCAGGGAGAGGACACTCAACAGCTGCAAAGCCAGGGAGGAAGGAAAGGGCATGGCCCTTGGGAAGGACTCGGATCTTAGGCCAAAACACAGAGAGGAGAGAGGAGGAGCTGGAAGGAGGAGGAAGGCCATATCCTGAGGAAGCAGGCTTACAGATGGGTCAGCTCTCCAGGGTGGCAGAGGGTGTTTTACGTTCATCTAACAGGATCTGCAGTTTGTCTAGCAAGATGTCTTTATGGTGGGATTCTCATGGGGGACAATTCAAGATTCTTTTCCTTTTTAATTAGAAGTTTTTTGGTTATTTATTTTTGACTGCTCTGAGTCTTCATTGCTGTGCACAGACTTTATCTATTTGTAGCAAGTCTCCGGTTGCGGTGCTTGGGATTCTCACTGTGATGGATTCCCTTCTTCCAGATCATGGGGTATAGAGTGTGGGCTCAGTTGTTGTGGTGCGTGAGCATAGTTGCCCCCTTGGCCTGTCGAGTCTTTCCTGAGCAGGGACAAAACCTGTGTCCCCAGCCCTGGCAGGCAGATTCTCAACCACTGGACCACCAAGGAAGTCCTCTAGGTTCTTACTTACATCAACAGAAACCAATTCCGACTAACTTAATCATACAAAGAACTTATTGGCAGGATAGTCATATGGCCTCTACTGCTGAATGATGGATTCCACAGCTTATACCCCTATGACTGCCAGAACCAAACCTAGCCCCGTTGCTGCCTTAGAAACAAGATATGGCCATGGCCACCTCTGTTGCTAGAATGGATGCTTTGGTGGCTCTGCATCTTTGAGTCAGAGTCCCCTATACATCTGATTGGCTGAGCCTAGTCGTGTGCCCTTGCCCTAAGTCATGCGATCCTGCCCAAACTATGTAGTTGGCATTCGTTATTCCATACTGCAAGGCAGGATTTAACTTACTCCAATACTCAAAGTGGGGAGAATTCCCCAAAACATGAGTAAGCAGTTTAGAAGCTGAGTAGCAAAAACAAAACAAAACAAAACAAATATCCACTTTACTGTGAAATGCAGTAGAAGGAACTTCCTCGACTTAATAAAGAGGAACTTTGAAGGGCCTACAATTAACAGGACACTAAACTTAAATACTGAATGCTTTCCCTGTTAGATCAGGAATAAGGCAAGGCTTTCAGTCCTCACTTTTATTAAATTTGATATGCTTGATTTGATTAAAAGAGATCCTAGCCTTTTAAATAAGGATTAAAAAGAAATAAAAGGCACAAAGATTGGCAAGAAATAAGTGGAGTTGTCTATATTTTCAGATGATGTGATTGTTAACATAAAAAATACTAAGGAATGTACAAACAATGACTAGGTTTAATAAATGAAATCAATATATAAAAATTAGTTGTGTTTCCACATACTAGCAGGAAAGAACTGAAAATGAAATTAAAAATTCTGTTTATGAGAGTATCAAAAAATATAAAATCCTTATGAATAAATTTAACAAAATATATGCAAGATCTTTATATTTGACTGAAAAGTATAAAACATTGTTGAGTGACATCAAAAAAGAGATCTAAATAAAGGAAGAAACATACCAAATTCATGGTTTAGAAGATTCATTATTAGGCTACTATTTCCCCCCTCCCCAAAAAAATCAATCTATAATTCAAAATAATCCCAATAAAAATTCTAAGCTTTTTTCTTTTGGCCACTTCTATTGGTCTTGCATTCATTCATTTTAATCCATCTTTGTTCTTTGGCCTGTGTGGGTCTCCCATCACGGCAGCCTCTGTTGTCACAGAGTGCCGGCTCTGGGTGCATGCACTCCAGGGCTCCGGCTCGGTAGTTGGGACACATCGGTCCAGCAGCTCTGCGGCACGTGGGATCTTCCCAGGCCAGGGATTGAACCAGCACCCCTTGCGCTGCAAGGCAGTGTCTTTACCCACTGGGCACAAGGGAAGGCCCCAGCAAGTTTTTTTGATTTGAGATGTGGTGAGTGTTAACCACTCTCGGATTCTTCAAACCTAATTAATATACACATACCTCTATTTCTTGATTTATCAACTGGATGAAAAATAATGAAGACATCTGCCCGCTTCCATTACTGCTCATCTTCCAATTTCTTCCATGTTGTGCTGGTTGCAGTGCTGGTTTATTCTGTTCATTACTGCTTCAAGCTCAGTTTATATTTATGTCCACTTTCATCCACTTGAGCTATATCCTTTGATTCCTACTATATAAGATGAAGAAATTAGCCCCTGTGCTCTGATCCACCTCTCCTCCACCCCAGCCTTCTGACTATATAGCTACTGACTATATAGCTATACTGTTGCTTTTATGTTCCCAAGAGTTATAATATTTGTATGTGCTCTCTAACCGTAATTAAGTATTTGTGCTTTATCTAGAGAGTAATTCTGATCATTTAAATCTAATAAGCAGCATTTACAACTTTATGATTAGAAATAAATTCTAGGGAGTTCTCTGTGGGTCCAGTGGTTAAGACTCAGCTCTTTCACTGCCAAGGGCCTGGGTTCAGTCTGGACAGGGGACTAAGATCCCACAAGTTCTGTGTCATGGCCAAAAGAAAAAGAAAGAAAAGAGGACTAATTTGACATTATATTGGATCCATTAAATAAGAAAAGGAATTCTAATAAGATCTAATAAAAATTTGGAGAAAAAAAAGAAAAAGAAATAAATGAAACTAAAAAGCTTTCGCACAATGAAAGAAACTATCAACAAAAGAGCAGACTGCCAAATGGGAGAAAACATTTACAAATGATATATTCGATACGGTGCTCATATCCAAAATACACAAAGAATGCCTAGAACGCAACATCAAACAAAAAAAAAAAAAGAAAGAAGCCCACTGAAAAATTAGCAGATGGTCTGAATAGCTGTTTTTTCCAAAGAAGACATACAGATGGCCAAAAGGCACGTGAAAAGATGCTCAATGTCACTAATCATCATGGGAATGCAGATCAAAATCACGATGAGATATCATCTCACACCTACCAGAATGGCTTTTATCAAAAAGACAACAAATAACAAATTTTTCAAGGATGTGGCGAAAAGGGAACCCTCTGTGCACTATTGGTAGGCATGTAAATTGGTGCAGTCACTATGCAAAAACAGTATGGATATTTCCCCCCAAATCAAAAATAGAATTACCATATGATCCAGTAATTCCACTCCTTGGTATTTATCCAAACAAGATGACAATACTAATTCGAAAAAAATATACACGCCCCTGAGTTCATTGCAGGTTTATTTACGATAAGCAAGATACGGAAGAAATCGAAGTGCCCATCAATAGATGAATGGATAAAGAAAATGACACACACATACAATGGAAACTCAGTCATAAAAATGAATGAAATTCAGGGCTTCCCTGGAGGTCCAGTGAGTAGAGAGTCCACTTGCAGTTCAAGGGGCACCGATTTGATTCCTGATTCACGAAGATCCCACATGCCTTCGAGCGGCCAGACTGGTGTCTGGCCAGCACTCTGGAGTGCATGCGCCCAGAGCCGGTGCTCTGCAATGAGAGAGGCCACTGCAATGGGAGGCCCACACAGGCCAAAGAATAAAGATGGATGAAAATAAAGAAATAAAAACAATAAAAGAGGCCAAATTAAAGAAAAAGAGACAGAGAATGAAATATAGCCATTTGGGAGGACATGAATGGACCTAGAAGGCATTATGCTAAGTGAAATAAGTCAGACAAAGACAAATACTATATGATTTCACTTATATGTGGAATCAAAAAAGCAAAACAAATGAACAAACAGAACTAAACAGACACAGAGTTGTAGATACAGAGGAAAATGGGTTGTTGCTAGAAGGGAGGGGAGTAATAGAAGAAGAGAAACAGATGAGGAAGATTAAGGGCTAAAACCTGTAATTGCAAAAAATGTCAAAAATTATGTAATATCTTTGGTGATAATGACTAGACTTATTCTGTTGATCATTTCAAAACCTATAGAAATACTGAATCACTACATTGTGAAACAAGAACTAACATAGTGTTGTAGGTCAGTTATACTTCAAAAACAAACATAAAAAGACACCAGGACTTTCCTCATGGTAGAGTGGTTAGGAATCCACCTGTTAATGCCAGGGACACAGGTTTAATCCCTGGTCTGGGAAGATTCCCTGTGCCTCAGGGCAACTAAGCCAGTGCGCCACAACTACTGAGCCCACATGCAGCAACGACTGAAGCCCGTGTCCCCTAGAGTCCGTCCATGCTCTGCAACAAAAGAAGCTACAAGAATACGTCTGTGTACCACAACCAGAGAGTAGCCCCTGCTCTCCGAAAGTAGAGAAACCTCACACACAACAAAAAAGACACAGCACTACCATAAATAAATTATTAAATAAATAAGAGATCATATTTGTGGTTACCAGAAGTGGAGAGTTAGAGGAGGGAGAATTAGATGAAGATAGTCAAAATGTACAGACTTCGAGTTATGAATAATTACTAGGGACACAATGTACAACATAATAAATATAGTTAACACTCCTGTATGTCTCATATGAAAGTTGTTAAGAGAGCAAATCCTAAGCACAAGGAAAACATTATTTGCCATTTCTTTAATATTGTATCTGTATAAGATGATAGGTGTTCACTCAACTTAATGTGGCAATCGTTTCATGATGTATATAAGTTAAATCATTATGCTGGGGCTTCCCTGGTAGCTCAGTGGTAAGGAGTTCGCCTGCCGATGCAGGAGACAGGAGTTTGATCCCTGATCTGGGAAGATCCCACACGCCGCAGAACACCTAAGCCGGTGAGCCACAACTACTGAGCCTGTGCTCTAGAGCCTCGGAGTTGCAGCTGTTGAGCTCATGTGCTGCAACTACTGAAGCCCTTGTGCCCTAGAGTCCGTCCATGCTCTGCAACAAAAGAAGCTACAAGAATACGTCTGTGTACCACAACCAGAGAGTAGCCCCTGCTCTCCGAAAGTAGAGAAACCTCACACACAACAAAAAAGACACAGCACTACCATAAATAAATTATTAAATAAATAAGAGATCATATTTGTGGTTACCAGAAGTGGAGAGTTAGAGGAGGGAGAATTAGATGAAGATAGTCAAAATGTACAGACTTCGAGTTATGAATAATTACTAGGGACACAATGTACAACATAATAAATATAGTTAACACTCCTGTATGTCTCATATGAAAGTTGTTAAGAGAGCAAATCCTAAGCACAAGGAAAACATTATTTGCCATTTCTTTAATATTGTATCTGTATAAGATGATAGGTGTTCACTCAACTTAATGTGGCAATCGTTTCATGATGTATATAAGTTAAATCATTATGCTGGGGCTTCCCTGGTAGCTCAGTGGTAAGGAGTTCGCCTGCCGATGCAGGAGACAGGAGTTTGATCCCTGATCTGGGAAGATCCCACACGCCGCAGAACACCTAAGCCGGTGAGCCACAACTACTGAGCCTGTGCTCTAGAGCCTCGGAGTTGCAGCTGTTGAGCTCATGTGCTGCAACTACTGAAGCCCTTGTGCCCTAGAGCCCAAGTTCCACCACAAGAGAAGTCACCGCAACAAGAAGCCTGCTCACCTCAACTAGAGAGTAGCCCCCACTCCCTGCAAGAGCCTGTGGCGGCAGTGAAAACCTAGAATAGCCAAAAATAAATAAAATTTTAAAAAATCATTACACTGAACACCTTAAACTTATGCAGTGCTTCCTGTCAATTATATTTCAATAAAACTGAAAGGAAAGAAAATTTAAAGCAAAGGATAATATTATGGTCATTGGTTTTATATTTCTATTTGTTTATTTATTTATTTTTTTAATTTTGGCCTCTTTTATTGGTTTTTATTTATTTATTCTTTGGCCTGTGTAGGCCTCCCATTGCAGTGGCCTCTCGTTGCAGAGCACTGGCTTTAGACGCATGCGCTCCAGAGCGCTGGCTCATAGTTGGACACGCCAGTCCAGCCGCTCGACGGCACCAGGGATCTTCCCAGGCGAGGGATCGAATCGGTGCCCCTTGCACTGCAAAGTGGACTCTCTACCCATTGTACCACCAAGGAAGCCCTCTATTTGTTTTTACTAAGGATTATTTAGTCTTCTCTCAGGTTTCTTCCAACTGTTAAGCACATGATAGCTTATACTATTCAAAAGCAAAAGATGCTGCCTCCCCCTTGCCTCTGGAAATCTTGAAATGTTCTTGTTTTTAATCATCATTTGAGAGTTTTCATTCTGTGCAAACTAATCAAATGACATACTTACGTCATTTGATTTGCAATTGGAATTGCATTTTATTTCATTTAATGAAAATAAATTAATCTTGATGTATTCTATTAAAAAAAAAAAGCCCTGAGGTTTCAGTAGGAATAATGAATTAATTTGTTTATTTTGATGTACTGTAATATAAGATGCTAATTTTGGTTTTTTGTATTTATTTATTTGACCATGCTGGGTCTTAGTTGCAACAAGATGCTAATTTTAGAGGAAGCCGGGTGAAGGGTAATGGGAACTCTCTGTATTATCTTTGCAACTTCCATATAAATCTAAAATTACTCCGAAGTGAAAAATTGACTTAAAAATATCTAGAAGCAAAAGCCATGGAGTTCTCTAAGAATATAAGCACAAAAAAGTTTTTTTTTACAGAAAGGGAGAAATTGAATCATAGACAATCATTTCAGGAGACCAGATACTTTTTCAGTGAGAAAAACACAGAGAAAAGAGAAGACAGAGGCAAGAAAACAATCAGAGAAACAATAGAAGGGAAATTCTCAAAACAACCAAAACAAAAAACCCAAACCACTTTTAGATTAAAAGTCCCCAATTGATGGGAATTCCCTGGCCATCCAGTGGTTAAGACCCTGGTTAGGTGCTTTCACTGCCAGGGCCTGGGTTCAATCCCTGTTCAGGGAACTAAGATCCTACAAGCCACACTGTGCAGCAATAAAAAAAAAAAAAAAAAAAATTATTGAATACTGAGCAGAATCAAAGGAAAAAATAACACACACACAATTATAGACTCTTAATTTTTCTGAAAGCCTGACAACTTCTGGAAAATAAAAACAAACAGGTTATAAGTAAGGAAATCGAGATGAAGCTGGCATTGGGCTTCTCTGAAGTAGAAACTATGAAATGGGCTGCAAAGTTCTGAGGGAGATGTATTTGAACTAGTTTAATTAAAAGACAGGTGCAGGGGACTTCCCTAGTGGCTCAGAGGTAAAGAATCCACCTGCCAGTACAGGAGACACAAGTTTGACCCCTGGTCTGGGGAGATCTCATACGCTGAGAAGCAATTAAGCCTGTGCTCTAGAGCCTGGGAGAGCTTCCCTGGTGGCTCAGTTGGTAAAAATCCACCTGCAACCCAGGGAGATCTGGATTCCATCCCTGGGGTGGGAGGATCCCTGGAGAAGAGAAAGGCTACCACTCCAGTATTCTACATGGAGAATTCCATGGCTTGTCCACAGGCCACAAAGAGTCAGACACAACTGAGCAACTTTCGCTTTTCGCTAGGGCCTGGGAACTGCAACTACTGAAGCCCAGGGGCCCTCGAGTCTGTGCTCCTCAACAAAAGATACCACTGTGATGAGAAACCTGAGCACCACCAACTAGGGTGTATCCCCTGCACCCTCCTCCCCTCCACCACTGCACAACTACAGAAAAGCCCATACAGCAATGAAGACCCAGAGGTCCCAAATTAACTAAATAAACAATTAAAAATAAAAGACAGCCATAGGAGCAAAATAGACTTGCACATCCTACTCATTCATGCTGAAAAAAGTTATTTGAGTTTGTAGTTTAGGAAAAGGAAAAGGAAAGATGTGATTTACTGCTTCAATTCTCAAAGCCTAGTTCCAGAAGCCGCATCTGGCAACATGTCAGATATGCACATTCTCAGGACCCACTTTAGATTAAAAGTCCCCAATTGATGGGAATTCCCTGGCCATCCAGTGGTTAAGACCCTGGTTAGGTGCTTTCACTGCCAGGGCCTGGGTTCAATCCCTGTTCAGGGAACTAAGATCCTACAAGCCACACTGTGCAGCAATAAAAAAAAAAAAAAAAAAAAAAAAAAATTATTGAATACTGAGCAGAATCAAAGGAAAAAATAACACACACACAATTATAGACTCTTAATTTTTCTGAAAGCCTGACAACTTCTGGAAAATAAAAACAAACAGGTTATAAGTAAGGAAATCGAGATGAAGCTGGCATTGGGCTTCTCTGAAGTAGAAACTATGAAATGGGCTGCAAAGTTCTGAGGGAGATGTATTTGAACTAGTTTAATTAAAAGACAGGTGCAGGGGACTTCCCTAGTGGCTCAGAGGTAAAGAATCCACCTGCCAGTACAGGAGACACAAGTTTGACCCCTGGTCTGGGGAGATCTCATACGCTGAGAAGCAATTAAGCCTGTGCTCTAGAGCCTGGGAGAGCTTCCCTGGTGGCTCAGTTGGTAAAAATCCACCTGCAACCCAGGGAGATCTGGATTCCATCCCTGGGGTGGGAGGATCCCCTGGAGAAGAGAAAGGCTACCACTCCAGTATTCTACATGGAGAATTCCATGGCTTGTCCACAGGCCACAAAGAGTCAGACACAACTGAGCAACTTTCGCTTTTCGCTAGGGCCTGGGAACTGCAACTACTGAAGCCCAGGGGCCCTCGAGTCTGTGCTCCTCAACAAAAGATACCACTGTGATGAGAAACCTGAGCACCACCAACTAGGGTGTATCCCCTGCACCCTCCTCCCCTCCACCACTGCACAACTACAGAAAAGCCCATACAGCAATGAAGACCCAGAGGTCCCAAATTAACTAAATAAACAATTAAAAATAAAAGACAGCCATAGGAGCAAAATAGACTTGCACATCCTACTCATTCATGCTGAAAAAAGTTATTTGAGTTTGTAGTTTAGGAAAAGGAAAAGGAAAGATGTGATTTACTGCTTCAATTCTCAAAGCCTAGTTCCAGAAGCCGCATCTGGCAACATGTCAGATATGCACATTCTCAGGACCTGCTGAATCAGAAGCCCTAGGGCCAGGTCCCAGCCATCTGTGTTTAAGAAGCCCGCTGAGGGCTTCCCCTGGTGGTCCAGTGGGTGGGGACGCCGCCTTGCAGCGCAGAGGGCGCCGGTTCGAGCCCTGGCCTGGGAGGATCCCACGTGCTGCGGAGTGGCTGGACTGATGTGTCCAATTACCGAGCCGGAGCTCTGGAGCGCATGCGCCCATAGCCGGTGCTCTGCGACAACAGACGCCACCACAATGGGAGGCCCACAGGAGCCAAAGAGCAAAGACAGATGAAAATGGAGAAATGAAAGACCAATAGAAGTGGCCCGCCCACTCCCCTCCCTCCCCAACCCAACCTCCACCCAAAGTAAATAAATAAATAAATCTTTGAAAAAATAAAAGAAGCCCGCTGGGTGGATCTGGCAATTGCTCAAAGACTGAGGACCACTGGATGTGTGGATGTTTGAGCTGAACCATTAAGAAGTCTGAGCGCCAAAGAACTGATGCCTTTGAAATGTGGTGTTGGAGAAGACTCGAGAATCCCCTGCACTGCAAGGAGATCAAACAAGTCAATTCTAGAGGAAATCAACCCTGAGCATTCATTCTAAGGATTGATGCTGAAGCTCCAATACTTTGGCCACCTGATGCGAACAGACAACTTGTTGGAAAATACCCTGATGTTGGGAAAAATTAGAAGAGAAGGAGAAGGGAAAACAGAGGAGCGAAGCCCAGGGGCCCTCGAGTCTGTGCTCCTCAACAAAAGATACCACTGTGATGAGAAACCTGAGCACCACCAACTAGGGTGTATCCCCTGCACCCTCCTCCCCTCCACCACTGCACAACTACAGAAAAGCCCATACAGCAATGAAGACCCAGAGGTCCCAAATTAACTAAATAAACAATTAAAAATAAAAGACAGCCATAGGAGCAAAATAGACTTGCACATCCTACTCATTCATGCTGAAAAAAGTTATTTGAGTTTGTAGTTTAGGAAAAGGAAAAGGAAAGATGTGATTTACTGCTTCAATTCTCAAAGCCTAGTTCCAGAAGCCGCATCTGGCAACATGTCAGATATGCACATTCTCAGGACCTGCTGAATCAGAAGCCCTAGGGCCAGGTCCCAGCCATCTGTGTTTAAGAAGCCCGCTGAGGGCTTCCCCTGGTGGTCCAGTGGGTGGGGACGCCGCCTTGCAGCGCAGAGGGCGCCGGTTCGAGCCCTGGCCTGGGAGGATCCCACGTGCTGCGGAGTGGCTGGACTGATGTGTCCAATTACCGAGCCGGAGCTCTGGAGCGCATGCGCCCATAGCCGGTGCTCTGCGACAACAGACGCCACCACAATGGGAGGCCCACAGGAGCCAAAGAGCAAAGACAGATGAAAATGGAGAAATGAAAGACCAATAGAAGTGGCCCGCCCACTCCCCTCCCTCCCCAACCCAACCTCCACCCAAAGTAAATAAATAAATAAATCTTTGAAAAAAAAAAAAAAGAAGCCCGCTGGGTGGATCTGGCAATTGCTCAAAGACTGAGGACCACTGGATGTGTGGATGTTTGAGCTGAACCATTAAGAAGTCTGAGCGCCAAAGAACTGATGCCTTTGAAATGTGGTGTTGGAGAAGACTCGAGAATCCCCTGCACTGCAAGGAGATCAAACAAGTCAATTCTAGAGGAAATCAACCCTGAGCATTCATTCTAAGGATTGATGCTGAAGCTCCAATACTTTGGCCACCTGATGCGAACAGACAACTTGTTGGAAAATACCCTGATGTTGGGAAAAATTAGAAGACAGAAGGAGAAGGGAACAACAGAGGACGAGATGGTTGGATGGTGTCACCGAGTCAATGACATGAGTTTGAGCAGGCTCCAGGAGATCGTGAAGGACAGGGAAGCCTGGCGTGCTGCAGTTCATGGGATCGCAAAGAGTCAGACACGACTGAACTGAACTGGAATGATAGATAGTCCTCTCTGATCCCCACTACCGGCCTGGCAAACCCATTGCCCTGCTATGAGTTGCTGCACAAAGTGCCTCCTTGTCTCAAAGGAAAATGCACTCTAGCATCTCCAGCAGAGGATACTTACTTGCTTAGCTCTCTTCCCCTGATCTATCCTGGTGACAATGGTTAACTGAGAGAGTGGTCTCAATTTCACCAGAATTCTTGTCTCAGGCTCTGCTTTGGGGGAGACTGACCTTATACACTCAGAATCCAAGAGACAATAAAACTAATCCAGACACACATTGAAAAGAAATCCCAGAGTGATAGCTGTTTGCCTAGAAGTACTTGTTTTAAATCAGAACAGGGAAACAGAAGGTTCTGATAATGTCTTCAAAAGGTCTTCAAAAATGAAGTGAATTCCTGTCAATAGATAGTACAATTAAAAAACTAGATGCTCTGAATCATGTAGTAAGGAAGGCACATGTTTCTTCTCATTTAAAGGAAAGGTGCCAAGAAACTCCAGGAAAAAAACATAAAACTGTACCAGAAAAATTGTGATTCAAATGTGAAGGAAACAAAAATGTAGCATGATTTTAAGCAATTGATGATATATAAGGAAAGGGAAATATTTGATCTTAACATATGAAATAGTCTATATAGAGGCTTTATTTCCATGTATAGATTTGAGAGCTGGACAATAAAAAAGGTTGAGTGCCAAAGAATTGATGCCTATAAACAGTGGTGCTGGAGAAGACTCTCGAGAGTCGCTTGGACAGCAAGGTGCTCAAACCAGTCAATCCTAAAGGAAATCAACCCTGAATATTCACTGGAAGTTCTGATGCTGAAGCTTCAATATTTTGGCCACCTGATGCAAAGAGCCAGCTCACTGAAAAAGACCTGATGCTGGAAATGATTGAAGGCAGGAGTAGAAGAGGATGACAGAGAATGAGAGGGTTGGATGGCGCACTGACCCAATGGACATGAGTCTGAGCAAACTCATGGAGATGGTGATGGACATTGAAGCCCTGGTGTGCCGCAATCCATGGGGTTGCAAAGAGTTGGCCATGAGATAGTCCAGATCTCGGGGGGATTCCCCACCTGAACTGAAGTGGAATGATAGATAGTCCTCTCTGATCCCCACTACCGGCCTGGCAAACCCATTGCCCTGCTATGAGTTGCTGCACAAAGTGCCTCCTTGTCTCAAAGGAAAATGCACTCTAGCATCTCCAGCAGAGGATACTTACTTGCTTAGCTCTCTTCCCCTGATCTATCCTGGTGACAATGGTTAACTGAGAGAGTGGTCTCAATTTCACCAGAATTCTTGTCTCAGGCTCTGCTTTGGGGGAGACTGACCTTATACACTCAGAATCCAAGAGACAATAAAACTAATCCAGACACACATTGAAAAGAAATCCCAGAGTGATAGCTGTTTGCCTAGAAGTACTTGTTTTAAATCAGAACAGGGAAACAGAAGGTTCTGATAATGTCTTCAAAAGGTCTTCAAAAATGAAGTGAATTCCTGTCAATAGATAGTACAATTAAAAAACTAGATGCTCTGAATCATGTAGTAAGGAAGGCACATGTTTCTTCTCATTTAAAGGAAAGGTGCCAAGAAACTCCAGGAAAAAAACATAAAACTGTACCAGAAAAATTGTGATTCAAATGTGAAGGAAACAAAAATGTAGCATGATTTTAAGCAATTGATGATATATAAGGAAAGGGAAATATTTGATCTTAACATATGAAATAGTCTATATAGAGGCTTTATTTCCATGTATAGATTTGAGAGCTGGACAATAAAAAAGGTTGAGTGCCAAAGAATTGATGCCTATAAACAGTGGTGCTGGAGAAGACTCTCGAGAGTCGCTTGGACAGCAAGGTGCTCAAACCAGTCAATCCTAAAGGAAATCAACCCTGAATATTCACTGGAAGTTCTGATGCTGAAGCTTCAATATTTTGGCCACCTGATGCAAAGAGCCAGCTCACTGAAAAAGACCTGATGCTGGAAATGATTGAAGGCAGGAGTAGAAGAGGATGACAGAGCATGAGATGGTTGGATGGCGTCACTGACCCAATGGACATGAGTCTGAGCAAACTCATGGAGATGGTGATGGACATTGAAGCCCTGGTGTGCCGCAATCCATGGGGTTGCAAAGAGTTGGCCATGAGTAAGCGACTGAACAACAGACGAAATAATTTAAACATATGCAAAAGCAGGGAAAAAATAGCAAAAGGGACCATGTACTCACTCAGTGTCAGTGATGATCAAGATCTGCTTCGTCTCAAATATCCAGTCAGTTTTCAAATTCCCCTAAATGTCTCACTGAGTGTTTAGGTTTGCCCACGACAGAGAGGCTTCCTGAGACAAAGGACTGTCAGTTTTAAAACCAGGATGCGTTTGCGTGTGTGCTAAGTCACTTCAGCTGTGTCTGACTCTTTGTGACCCTATGGACGGTAGCCCACCAGGCTCCTCTGTCTATGGGATTCTCCAGGTAAGTATACTGCAGTGGATTGCCATGCCCTCCTCCAGGGGATCTTACCAGCACAGGGGTCAAACCTGTGTCTCCTGCAGCTCCTGCATTGGGTATTTGGGTTCTTTACCACTGGCGCCATGTAGGAAGCCCAAATGTCTCATAGTTTTTCCTTTTTTGTTGTTATAGTTGGCTTGTTTGAATCGAGATCCAGACAACCTGTTGCATTTAGTTTCTGTGTCTCCTGAATCTCTCCTAGGCCTCAGGGGACCCTCCGCTTTGACAATTCAAGGACTTGAAATGACACTGTCTTCTCTACTGATCCAGTCACCATCTCAGACTTTCAGGGATTGTTTTGTTCCTGCTTTAAGGCCAAATTCCTTGTTTTCATCACTAGTATCTCCTGAAATAGCCACTGGGCAGTCTTCAAGTTCAGGCTCATTCAAGCTCTCTCAAATCATCAGTTTCTTTAGAGTCAAAAGAATCGCCCATTTCTTTCAGCTGTAAAGGACCTTTTCTCAGTGGTTCCATCCATACAAAAATCTAAGATTCCCCCATTCCAGTACAAACATTGAGGCAGGTGTCTAACCTAGAAATCTTTTGGACTTTTCTGTTTACCCAGGTTTATTAGGAACGCCCCAGGTTACACATGCTGTGAATATTTGAGTGCCATATGTGATTAAAGATATCCACACAATGCTCTAATTTGACAGACATGATGGATGGCGTCACTGACCCAATGGACATGATGGAAACTCGATGGTGATGGACATTGAAGCCCTGTGCCGCAATCCATGGGGTTGCAAAGAGTTGGCCATGAGTAAGCGACTGAACAACAGACGAAATAATTTAAACATATGCAAAAGCAGGGAAAAATAGCAAAAGGGACCATGTACTCACTCAGTGTCAGTGATGATCAAGATCTGCTTGTCTCAACTAGCCAGTCAGTTTTCAAATTCCCCTAAATGTCTCACTGAGTGTTTAGGTTTGCCCACGACAGAGAGGCTTCCTGAGACAAAGGACTGTCAGTTTTAAAACCAGGATGCGTTTGCGTGTGTGCTAAGTCACTTCAGCTGTGTCTGACTCTTTGTGACCCTATGGACGGTAGCCCACCAGGCTCCTCTGTCTATGGGATTCTCCAGGTAAGTATACTGCAGTGGATTGCCATGCCCTCCTCCAGGGGATCTTACCAGCACAGGGGTCAAACCTGTGTCTCCTGCAGCTCCTGCATTGGGTATTTGGGTTCTTTACCACTGGCGCCATGTAGGAAGCCCAAATGTCTCATAGTTTTTCCTTTTTTGTTGTTATAGTTGGCTTGTTTGAATCGAGATCCAGACAACCTGTTGCATTTAGTTTCTGTGTCTCCTGAATCTCTCCTAGGCCTCAGGGGACCCTCCGCTTTGACAATTCAAGGACTTGAAATGACACTGTCTTCTCTACTGATCCAGTCACCATCTCAGACTTTCAGGGATTGTTTTGTTCCTGCTTTAAGGCCAAATTCCTTGTTTTCATCACTAGTATCTCCTGAAATAGCCACTGGGCAGTCTTCAAGTTCAGGCTCATTCAAGCTCTCTCAAATCATCAGTTTCTTTAGAGTCAAAAGAATCGCCCATTTCTTTCAGCTGTAAAGGACCTTTTCTCAGTGGTTCCATCCATACAAAAATCTAAGATTCCCCCATTCCAGTACAAACATTGAGGCAGGTGTCTAACCTAGAAATCTTTTGGACTTTTCTGTTTACCCAGGTTTATTAGGAACGCCCCAGGTTACACATGCTGTGAATATTTGAGTGCCATATGTGATTAAAGATATCCACACAATGCTCTAATTTATTAATGAACTTCTCAGAAAAATCTAGAAAGTTCAGCTTCAGAGCCAAGAGGAGTTTGGAGCTGCTGCCATGGATCACAGATCCTGTTATAAAGAGCCCACTTGACCACGAAGATGAGAGTGGGCTGTCCTGGGGCACACAGATAACCATTATGGCATCTTCTGCCTCTGGCCCAACTCTGGGTCATGGGTTCTGGGCTTTACCCCTTCCCTCCGCCTTCTTGGAGTGCTTGGGTATGGGGTGGGCGGAAGAACAGGCAGGACTGGAACGAGAGATGGAGGAGCTTGCTTACCCAAAACCCCACAGCTTCTAAGTTGTCAGGCCAGACTGTGAACCCAGGTCAGTCTGGCTTCATATTTTAACCCCTTCTTCCTCCCCACTTCCATGGAAACTGGAAGCCAATAGGAGGAATCCTCACGGGACCTGGGGCTTTGCCAAGAGGCGCAAAGGGAATCAGAATGGCCAAGGTTCCTGTGGTTAAGCTGTTGACTCAGCCTAATATCAACAGACACACCTAGAAACCTGAAACCAGCTAACAAAACAATCCTCCTGGCAGGTGAGGATCATCAGGGGGTTTTTCAAGTCAATCTCTTCACCGTTGCTCTAGAGGCCTGGGGGCTCAAATATTAACCTGCTAATTTAAGGGGCAGGGGTAGTGGCTATCTTGAACCTGAGTCCCTGTCTGCAAGGAGACTTGCTGAGTGCTTTCTCCCTAGGAATGATGAGACCTGCTGGCAGCCATGATTTTCACCATGTTCCCATCACCTCTTCTCATGGCCAGCACAGGGCCAGGCCTAAAATACACACTCACAGACTTCCCTGGTGGTACAGGGAATGGGAATCCTCCTGCCAATGCAGGGGACAGGGGTTCGATCCCTGGTTCGGGATGATTCTACATGCCTTGGAGTAACTAATCCTGGGCACCACAACAGTGGAAGCCTGAGCATCTAGAGTCTGTGCTCTGCAACAAGAGAAGCCACCTCAGTGAGAAGCCCATGCACCACAACTAGAGACTAGCCCCCACATGCCACAACTAGAGAAAGCCCAAGCACAGCGATAGACCTCGCACAGGCAAAAATAAATAATTTAAAAAATACACATTCACTTCGTGAATGAATTTCAGTTTTGAGAATTAGTCCACTCTGTCTGCCACCTGATCCTTCTTCAAGTATTTCACAATTATGTGAATTATTATATATAAAAAAAAAAAACCAACTGGGAATTCCCTGGAGGTTCCATGGTTAGGACTCTACGTGTCTACTGCCAGGTTATGATCCCTGGTTGGGAACTAAGATCACACAAGGCATGCAGCCCCACTCAAAAAAAGAAAAGAAAACTATAGGCAGGAAAGGGAATTTAGCATTGAAATGATGCATGCTACTTCATAGATACACTTTTCAAAACTTTCCTGGATAAAGCAGGGAAGAAGAGGTGAGAACAACCAGCCTCAGGACAGCGCTCCTGTGTTTGCTGAGGGAAAAGCTTTCACTTTCTGGAAGGGGTATGGGACCTGCGGGGACACCTGCTGTGTCCAAGGAGCTCCAAGAATCCACAACCCTGAGGTTGGGAAGGAGGCCTACTCTAGAGTGGCCGTCATGGCAGAGCGAATCTCCAGGCTTCTGGAAATGGTTCATTTATTCACTCAACACGTGTCTATCAAGCACTCACTAGGTGCCAAGCTTTGTTTGAAGCACTAGGGATAGAGCAGTGAACCAAAGAAATTCCTGCCCTGTCACAGAGCTGATTCTAGCCCTGAGAGCAATAAATATAATAATACGTGAGATATAAATTCATTTACCCCATTTGACTCAGCAATCCCACTTTTGAGACTTTAGCCTAGAGCTTCATCTTTACCATGAAATAATGTAGGCAGAAGTTTATTCATCACAGTGGTGTTTTGTAATAGCAAAAGACTAGACATAGCTCTGAGTCTTGAACCATGTGAACATACTATCCATTCAAATCAAAATATTTTAAGAGTCTCATGCTCTACCGAATGAGCCAGTGGGGCAACCAAACCAAAATATTTTAGAAATTCAAAATAGGTTTTATGAGATGATGACAGATGTGAGAAAGGTGAAGTAGGGCAGGGACTAGATGATGCTGGGAGGGCTGCGGCTATTTTAATTGGTCATCAGGGAAACAGAGAAGATAAGATTGGCGGAAACCCTTAAAGGAGATGAGGATGTATTGAGGAAGTGTTCCAGACTGAGGCAACAGCAAGCGCAAAGGCCCTGAGGTCGAACCTGTCTGACATTCAAGGAACAGCAGGAGCCCAACTGGGCTGGAGCAGAGTGAGCCAGGGGCAGAGGGTGAGCCAGCACTGACATTCTGGGTGCTCAGAGTCTGAGGGGCTGCATCCATGGGGGACTCTCGAGCCTGAGAGACTGCTTTCTCATGACATCCTCAGTTTATTCAAACATGTCCCTGAAAGTCATCAGGTCCCCGCCGTGCATCTTGTTCGCTGGTGAATGTTCATGGTAAACTGTGATGCCCATAACTGGGCGGGCAAGTGTCCTCCATCTTTGTCTCTAGCTCGCCTGCCCTCTTGGCTGTGCTGTTGGGTCCTGACCACTCCTTCCTGAGAACTCTCTCCTCCCCTGACCCTCCAGACAATGCCAGCTCCTGCCGACCTCTCTGCCCATTTCTCCTAAGCCTCCCCCACTGCCCTTGAACACAGAGGCTCCCGGGCTCTGTCCTCACCTACTCTAGAGTGGCCGTCATGGCAGAGCGAATCTCCAGGCTTCTGGAAATGGTTCATTTATTCACTCAACACGTGTCTATCAAGCACTCACTAGGTGCCAAGCTTTGTTTGAAGCACTAGGGATAGAGCAGTGAACCAAAGAAATTCCTGCCCTGTCACAGAGCTGATTCTAGCCCTGAGAGCAATAAATATAATAATACGTGAGATATAAATTCATTTACCCCATTTGACTCAGCAATCCCACTTTTGAGACTTTAGCCTAGAGCTTCATCTTTACCATGAAATAATGTAGGCAGAAGTTTATTCATCACAGTGGTGTTTTGTAATAGCAAAAGACTAGACATAGCTCTGAGTCTTGAACCATGTGAACATACTATCCATTCAAATCAAAATATTTTAAGAGTCTCATGCTCTACCGAATGAGCCAGTGGGGCAACCAAACCAAAATATTTTAGAAATTCAAAATAGGTTTTATGAGATGATGACAGATGTGAGAAAGGTGAAGTAGGGCAGGGACTAGATGATGCTGGGAGGGCTGCGGCTATTTTAATTGGTCATCAGGGAAACAGAGAAGATAAGATTGGCGGAAACCCTTAAAGGAGATGAGGATGTATTGAGGAAGTGTTCCAGACTGAGGCAACAGCAAGCGCAAAGGCCCTGAGGTCGAACCTGTCTGACATTCAAGGAACAGCAGGAGCCCAACTGGGCTGGAGCAGAGTGAGCCAGGGGCAGAGGGTGAGCCAGCACTGACATTCTGGGTGCTCAGAGTCTGAGGGGCTGCATCCATGGGGGACTCTCGAGCCTGAGAGACTGCTTTCTCATGACATCCTCAGTTTATTCAAACATGTCCCTGAAAGTCATCAGGTCCCCGCCGTGCATCTTGTTCGCTGGTGAATGTTCATGGTAAACTGTGATGCCCATAACTGGGCGGGCAAGTGTCCTCCATCTTTGTCTCTAGCTCGCCTGCCCTCTTGGCTGTGCTGTTGGGTCCTGACCACTCCTTCCTGAGAACTCTCTCCTCCCCTGACCCTCCAGACAATGCCAGCTCCTGCCGACCTCTCTGCCCATTTCTCCTAAGCCTCCCCCACTGCCCTTGAACACAGAGGCTCCCGGGCTCTGTCCTCACCTACCCTGTCTCTTACAACTCTCGTTGCCCCCACACCCCACCAGGGCTTCTGTTCACATGTATCGCCCCAGCCCAGACCCATGGCTCTTCTGGTCCTTAGGCTTCTACCCAAATGTCTCCAGCATCTCGGACTCTGCCTATGTCCAGACCTGGACTCACCACCCACTGATCACACCATGCCCCCCCAGACCAGTCAGGCTGGCCCTCTGTTGCCTTCTCCTGACAATGCTGACCACACTCCCTGCCTGCACCGTCCATACCTGCCCCTAGTTCCATCTGCACAGAGACCAGCCCGGCCTGTTGACTGGCACCTCTCCAGCACCTAGCGAGCACTCAACAGATGCACCTTACCAAAGAAAAGGCTAGACTCAGCCACCAGCCCCCAGGTTCTGAATCTGTTTCCTCTCCCAATGACCCCTACCCAGCCCAGGGGGCCCCTACCCAGGGTCCCCAAACCCAGAGTGGAGGAGGCCCTGTGAGCCTGTCCTCAAAGCCTGCTGTGCCTCCTGAGCAGTCCCAAACCTCAAGAGGCCCCTGACACCTGCCCACTGGAGGCTCGGTGTTGTTCTCTGAGTTTCAGTAACTTGTGCTTTGTCGGGGGACATAGTACGAATAGGCCATGGGGATCCTTGAAGGGGAGCAGTTTGAGTCCGAGGAGGAGGGAGAAGCACAATCAGGCGCTGAAGGGCCCAACCAGCCCCCGAGGAGACTTGGTGGCACCTATGAGCACTGCATCTGGCTGTGAGGTGGGAGATAAGATTATAAGCCCCAGGGAGCAAGGATTTTCTCTGCCTGCTCCTTTCTGTCTGACACTCTACGGCACAGGCTCAACAGAGATCTTGTTCGCTGGTGAATGTTCATGGTAAACTGTGATGCCCATAACTGGGCGGGCAAGTGTCCTCCATCTTTGTCTCTAGCTCGCCTGCCCTCTTGGCTGTGCTGTTGGGTCCTGACCACTCCTTCCTGAGAACTCTCTCCTCCCCTGACCCTCCAGACAATGCCAGCTCCTGCCGACCTCTCTGCCCATTTCTCCTAAGCCTCCCCCACTGCCCTTGAACACAGAGGCTCCCGGGCTCTGTCCTCACCTACCCTGTCTCTTACAACTCTCGTTGCCCCCACACCCCACCAGGGCTTCTGTTCACATGTATCGCCCCAGCCCAGACCCATGGCTCTTCTGGTCCTTAGGCTTCTACCCAAATGTCTCCAGCATCTCGGACTCTGCCTATGTCCAGACCTGGACTCACCACCCACTGATCACACCATGCCCCCCCAGACCAGTCAGGCTGGCCCTCTGTTGCCTTCTCCTGACAATGCTGACCACACTCCCTGCCTGCACCGTCCATACCTGCCCCTAGTTCCATCTGCACAGAGACCAGCCCGGCCTGTTGACTGGCACCTCTCCAGCACCTAGCGAGCACTCAACAGATGCACCTTACCAAAGAAAAGGCTAGACTCAGCCACCAGCCCCCAGGTTCTGAATCTGTTTCCTCTCCCAATGACCCCTACCCAGCCCAGGGGGCCCCTACCCAGGGTCCCCAAACCCAGAGTGGAGGAGGCCCTGTGAGCCTGTCCTCAAAGCCTGCTGTGCCTCCTGAGCAGTCCCAAACCTCAAGAGGCCCCTGACACCTGCCCACTGGAGGCTCGGTGTTGTTCTCTGAGTTTCAGTAACTTGTGCTTTGTCGGGGGACATAGTACGAATAGGCCATGGGGATCCTTGAAGGGGAGCAGTTTGAGTCCGAGGAGGAGGGAGAAGCACAATCAGGCGCTGAAGGGCCCAACCAGCCCCCGAGGAGACTTGGTGGCACCTATGAGCACTGCATCTGGCTGTGAGGTGGGAGATAAGATTATAAGCCCCAGGGAGCAAGGATTTTCTCTGCCTGCTCCTTTCTGTCTGACACTCTACGGCACAGGCTCAACAGAGAGCCCTCCTTTCACCCCATGCCTAGATTGGCAAATGAAATACATGCCACCCAGGTAAATCTGAGGTTCAGATAGACGATAAAATTTCCATATAAGTCTGTGCCTATTCATTATGTCCTCTAGGACACACTTTAAAATGATGTGTTGTTTACCTGAAATGCAAATTCAAATTTAACTGGCAGTCCTCTGTTTTTGTGAGGTAAATTTAACAACTCTACCCCCAGGTGACATGTGGCCATGTCAGGATACCTTGTGGGTTGTCATGACTGCAGAGGCAGGGGTTGTCATGGGGTGCTACTCAATATCCCATAGTGCACAGGATAGCCCCCCACATCAAAGCATTATCCAGACCAAAATGTCAACAGTGCCGAGGCTGAGAAACTGGCCTCTGGGCTCCAGGGCACACAGAACTCACCCCACCCCCAGGCATAACCCCCACTCACCTGCCTTAAGGGATGTGGCGGGGGACTCGAGGACCTGCCACAGATGTTAACCAAGGCCAAGTTATGAAGTTAAGAGGAAAAATAGAATGCAACATGTGTACCTTCTCAATATAGCTCGGGGTGAACTGTGGAGGAAAAAAATACAACTGAGGGGAAAATGTCTGAAATGTCAAGGCGGTTACCTAGGCAACAGAGATGTTTCTTCCTCTCTGTGTCTTTTTTCTTTTTCCCCTTGTTTTCTGAGAACCATAATTGTAAAACAGTTTTAACATTTTCTTGGCTGTGCCACACGGCTTGCAAAATCTTAATTCCCCAACCAGGGATTGAATCCACACCCTCGGCAGTAAAAGCACAAAGTCTTAACCACTGGACCACGGTATTCCTAAAACATTTTTAACTTTTAAATCTTACATTTAATTATACAAGTAATGCATGAATACTTTCTTGGATTTAAAAGAAATCAGAAATAGTACAGTGAGGCCAGTCCCCTCTGACTAGCACTTCCTGTCTGGCCACAGCTCCCACAGAGAGATGCTGAGGGTGAGCGAGCTGCGGTCACATGCCTTTTCCCCTTGGTCTGAGGTTTCCCCAGGGAGCAAGGATTTTCTCTGCCTGCTCCTTTCTGTCTGACACTCTACGGCACAGGCTCAACAGAGAGCCCTCCTTTCACCCCATGCCTAGATTGGCAAATGAAATACATGCCACCCAGGTAAATCTGAGGTTCAGATAGACGATAAAATTTCCATATAAGTCTGTGCCTATTCATTATGTCCTCTAGGACACACTTTAAAATGATGTGTTGTTTACCTGAAATGCAAATTCAAATTTAACTGGCAGTCCTCTGTTTTTGTGAGGTAAATTTAACAACTCTACCCCCAGGTGACATGTGGCCATGTCAGGATACCTTGTGGGTTGTCATGACTGCAGAGGCAGGGGTTGTCATGGGGTGCTACTCAATATCCCATAGTGCACAGGATAGCCCCCCACATCAAAGCATTATCCAGACCAAAATGTCAACAGTGCCGAGGCTGAGAAACTGGCCTCTGGGCTCCAGGGCACACAGAACTCACCCCACCCCCAGGCATAACCCCCACTCACCTGCCTTAAGGGATGTGGCGGGGGACTCGAGGACCTGCCACAGATGTTAACCAAGGCCAAGTTATGAAGTTAAGAGGAAAAATAGAATGCAACATGTGTACCTTCTCAATATAGCTCGGGGTGAACTGTGGAGGAAAAAAATACAACTGAGGGGAAAATGTCTGAAATGTCAAGGCGGTTACCTAGGCAACAGAGATGTTTCTTCCTCTCTGTGTCTTTTTTCTTTTTCCCCTTGTTTTCTGAGAACCATAATTGTAAAACAGTTTTAACATTTTCTTGGCTGTGCCACACGGCTTGCAAAATCTTAATTCCCCAACCAGGGATTGAATCCACACCCTCGGCAGTAAAAGCACAAAGTCTTAACCACTGGACCACGGTATTCCTAAAACATTTTTAACTTTTAAATCTTACATTTAATTATACAAGTAATGCATGAATACTTTCTTGGATTTAAAAGAAATCAGAAATAGTACAGTGAGGCCAGTCCCCTCTGACTAGCACTTCCTGTCTGGCCACAGCTCCCCACAGAGAGAGAGCTGCTGCTGAGGGCTGAGGTCGAGCTGCGGTGGAGACACAGCTCCGCCTTTGTCTTCCAACAGACCCTTGAAAATGGGATGGCAAATACTAGATATGACCAAGCTGTTTTGTTTTTATTTACACCCGAAACATCTTTGTTGGGGTATAGCCAATTAGCAATTTTATGATAGTTTCTGGTGAACAGTGAAGGGGCTTGGCCATACATATATATGTATCCATTTTCTGCCAGATCCCCCACCCATCCAGATTGGTACACAACATTAAGCAGAGTTCCATGTGCTGTACATTAGATTTTTGTTGGTTATCCATTTCAAACATAAGTTGTTTTAAAGTTAGCTGTATCAGGCTTCCCCAGTGGTCCAGTGGTTAAGAACCCTCCTTGCAATGCAAGGGACACAGGTTCCATCCTCGGTTCGGGAAGATCTCATGCCATGGAGCAACTAAGCCTGTGTGTCTCAACTACTGAACCAGCTCTCCAGAGTCATGAGCCATGGCTAATGAAGCCCAGGTGCCCAGAGCCTGTGTTCTGCAACAACAGAAGCCGGTTCAAGGAGAAGCCCGCACACGGCAACACATAGCTCCCAGACCACCTCAACTAGAGAAAGCCTGAGTGCAGCAACAAAGACCCCACCATGGCAGAAAATCAATAAATGAATGAATCTTAGAATCATACTATGGGTCCTGTGTATGCATGTGGAAGACATCTTTAAAAAATAAATAAATAAAGTTAGTTGAGTCATTTCACTCTGCCACCAACAAGCTGTGACAGGACTGGCATGAGCCAGCACTTGAAAATGCTGGTCGATAAGGTGGGTGAAAATCCCTTGGACTGCGAGGAGATCAAACCAGTCAATCCTAGAAGAAATCAACCCTGAATATTCATTCCAAGCACTGATGCTGAGACTGAAGCTGTTATAGTTTGGCCGTCTGAAGAGACCACTTATTGGAAAAGATCCTGATGCTGGGAGAAATGGAGGGCAGAAGGAGAAGGGGATGACAGAGGACGAGATGGTTGGATGGCATCAGTGAGTCAATTGATGTGAGTTTGAGCAAGCTTCAAGAGATGGTGAAGGACAGGGAGGCCTGCCGAAGTCCATGGGGTCACAAAGAGTCAGACACAACCCAAAGACTGAACTGAACTGAACTGAATATACCCTTGTCAAAGGGCAAGTGTCTTTGATGAATTTCATATTATAACCAAATTACCTTCCATATCAGTTTGCTGATTATGCCATTTTATGGTTATAAGGGAACTAACCTGTGTTTTAATTCAGAGAAAAAACATAGCCACAGTCATTGCCTTTGTTGATAAGAAAGCAGGATTCAAAAAACACCCACCATGTGTCAGGAACCCTACACATATGGCCGAAAGCACTCATGACACCTTTGAGGCCAGCGAATCAAGATTTTTGTGTAAGGTACCAATAAAGTAGGTGGCACAGTCAGAAGTTAAACTTGTCGAGCTCCCTACCCTGGACCTGGACCTGTCACTAGGCAGGAGGCTGATGCACTGGTATGAGAAACTAGTTTCCAGCATAACTCATGATGTCCCGTGACCCAAGCACCTTTGGAAACACAGGCTCAGAAGTGGAACTGGGCTAGGAGAAAGGGCTTTCTAGAGGAAGGAGCCCCTGTGGAAACCTGTATGGGAGGTGTTTTCAGGGGAGGAGGCGGGGGCTATAGGTCAAGAATGGAAACTGAGCCAGGAGGGGTCTAACCTTTTCTCTGGGACATATTGTGTTTCTATTGGACAGAGCTGGTCCACAACCTTCCTCCAGGCACCTGCCTCCCTTTCCCTTCAGACGGAGCTGTGGAGTCCGTGGTGAGGGTGGTGAGGGGTGGGCGGTCAGCTTGCCCGGCCTTCCAGCCCCAGGCGTTTTCATCTGGATTCGCCCCACATCTGGATTTCCCTGATGTAAGGAATCTACCTGGTAAAAAATCCGCGGTGCAAATGCAGGAGACCACAGGAGGCATAGGAGATCTATCCCTGGGTCGGAAAGATTCCTCCCTGAACGAGGAAACAGCAATCCGCTCTAGGATTCTTGCCTGGAAAATACCACGAACAGAGAAGCCTGGTGGGCTACAGTTCATGGGGCCGCAGAGGGTCGGACATGGCTGAGCTAAGCACCCGGGCTTTCCACATCTGGGCAGCGGCTGGGTTTCCCGCAACCGGCCTGGGCCGCTGTGCTCTGCCGCCCTCTAGCGGCTCCCTTCCAAGATGTCCTGCTCTTGAGAGAGAGCCCAACGACCCGATGAAACTGTACAAGATTTGGTATCCTGAAACACTCTATGGTCCCAAAACATTTATTTCACTCATCTGCTGTCCTGTTTCGATTTTAGTTAATTCTATGTCTCTTCATGGAAGTAGTTTAAGCACTATTACGAACTATTCTGGTCTCTAGTTACTGTCTTCTCAATAGGTCTCAAAACAACTGAAATGAAGACATCATCAACTCAACTTCTTCAGCTTTGGCTCCCTATTGGTGGAAAATGATCAGTAATGTCTGGAAAATAATATTGTCTAATGCTTTAAATTCCTGTATATTGATAAGTAATTTTATTTAGGTGGATGGGTTTTTGATATTAGAAGACACTTTCCTTTTATTGGTAAAATGGATTAATAGTATGATACATAGGTTAAACTGCATGGTGAGGATTATTGGGCAATAATGGTCACTTAACATGCTGCCTGGTACATCATAAGATCTTAATACATGTAATTATTAGTGTGTGACATTCCTTGTTGTTTGCATAAGCAGCAATCTTTTAAGGATGTTGGGATGAGAAGCACTTGCGCCCCCGAATGCCAAGATCATGGTTCAGACCCTTCCTGTTGAGCAAACAAGGGGTGATGGAAAAGAACTATAGATTTCACCAAGTCACTGAGCTAGAAAAACACCCGATGGGTTTGGAATCTTCCTGGAAAATCACTGAGCTGATTAAAGCCAAGTTAATTCAGCCAAGGCGTTTTCATCTGGATTCGCCCCACATCTGGATTTCCCTGATGTAAGGAATCTACCTGGTAAAAAATCCGCGGTGCAAATGCAGGAGACCACAGGAGGCATAGGAGATCTATCCCTGGGTCGGAAAGATTCCTCCCTGAACGAGGAAACAGCAATCCGCTCTAGGATTCTTGCCTGGAAAATACCACGAACAGAGAAGCCTGGTGGGCTACAGTTCATGGGGCCGCAGAGGGTCGGACATGGCTGAGCTAAGCACCCGGGCTTTCCACATCTGGGCAGCGGCTGGGTTTCCCGCAACCGGCCTGGGCCGCTGTGCTCTGCCGCCCTCTAGCGGCTCCCTTCCAAGATGTCCTGCTCTTGAGAGAGAGCCCAACGACCCGATGAAACTGTACAAGATTTGGTATCCTGAAACACTCTATGGTCCCAAAACATTTATTTCACTCATCTGCTGTCCTGTTTCGATTTTAGTTAATTCTATGTCTCTTCATGGAAGTAGTTTAAGCACTATTACGAACTATTCTGGTCTCTAGTTACTGTCTTCTCAATAGGTCTCAAAACAACTGAAATGAAGACATCATCAACTCAACTTCTTCAGCTTTGGCTCCCTATTGGTGGAAAATGATCAGTAATGTCTGGAAAATAATATTGTCTAATGCTTTAAATTCCTGTATATTGATAAGTAATTTTATTTAGGTGGATGGGTTTTTGATATTAGAAGACACTTTCCTTTTATTGGTAAAATGGATTAATAGTATGATACATAGGTTAAACTGCATGGTGAGGATTATTGGGCAATAATGGTCACTTAACATGCTGCCTGGTACATCATAAGATCTTAATACATGTAATTATTAGTGTGTGACATTCCTTGTTGTTTGCATAAGCAGCAATCTTTTAAGGATGTTGGGATGAGAAGCACTTGCGCCCCCGAATGCCAAGATCATGGTTCAGACCCTTCCTGTTGAGCAAACAAGGGGTGATGGAAAAGAACTATAGATTTCACCAAGTCACTGAGCTAGAAAAACACCCGATGGGTTTGGAATCTTCCTGGAAAATCACTGAGCTGATTAAAGCCAAGTTAATTCAGCCAACCAGGGCAAGAAGAATGGAAGGGGACGAGGTCCTGAATCCACCCCACAGGGAATTCTGGATTTTCCAGGGTTGTATGAAATGGAAATATGTAAGTTCAAGGAGAAAATGAAATAATATATAAGTGCAACTGTTCAAGAGAAATGTGTTTGTCTATCTTTAAGTGGATAATTGTGAGTTTGAATCACTGTGGCATTTATATTCCTATGGACACATTTAAAAGAATGACTAGCTGTTTTATTTTCAAGAGTTGACATTACAATTATTCTGAAAATTGCAGTCTTTTTGAGTTAGTTTAAACTTCGGGTGAAAAGTTCTACCTTTGTTAAAGTTCTATGTAACTTAGAATGGACAAAGGAAAACTGCATCTTTCAAATTCTTGTACAGAGAATATGAGCACAAAAACTGAAGATTAGCATTCTGGGCTGCATACTCAGGGGTAGGATTGCTGGGGCTTGAGGACCCACAACCAACATTCCTCAGGATACCAGACTTTCCAAGGCAGCTGTGCTAATTTACTGCAAGGAGATCAAACCAGTCAGTCCTAAAGGAAATCAATCCTGAATAATATTGGAAGGACTGATGCTGAAGCTGAAGCTCCAATACTTTGGACACCTGATGCAAAGAGATAACTCATTGGAAAAGAGCCTAATGTTGGGAAAAATAGAAGGCAGAAGGAGAAGGGGATGACAGAGGACGAGATGGTTGGATGGCATCACTGAATCAATGGACATGAGTTTGAATAAAGTCAGAGACGGTGAAGAACAGGGAAGCCTGGTGTGTTGCAGTCCATGGGGTCGCAAAGAGTTGACATAACTGAGCGACTGACCTGAACGGAACTGTGCTAATTTACATTCCCCCAGCAGTGGAGGTGAGTCCTGCAGAATTCTCCCAGTTCTTGCCATTGCTCGCTGACTGAGTGGAGGCCTGTAATATTCATGAAGTAGATGTGACCACTGTGCTCTGGGGAAGCACAGGGCTAAGCAGAGGTTGTTTAAAACCTAAACTCCTTCTAAGGCTTCTGAGCCTGTGGAATCGGAGTCTGAAGAACTAGATTAGATGATTCTAATGGTTTTTCTCTACAAAAACCCAAAGCACTTACTGCTATAAAGAGGCAGGTAGCCCCCGTCATATCCCAGTGGTGGCTTCATGCCAGCCCTTGGCTGCTGCCCACTCTTGATCTCCCAGCTAACCAGCCACCTGTTCACACAGCCTGGCTCTAGGCAGGAAGACAGGAAGTTGGTAGCACTGACTTGTTACCGTCTTGATCCGGTCCTCCAGTCACTTCAGGGAGTCACAGTAAATTCAGCTCTAACGTATGGACTCCACTAGTCAAATCCTGGGAAGGCAAAGCAGTGAACATCTGTCCCACTTAATGAACACTTTCCACGTACTATTTATTCAATCATAGAAATTCAAGAGGTTAATGATCATTTCTCCATTTTCCAGATGAAGACTCTGAGACTCAGAAAGGTTAAGTCACTTGCCTGAGATCACAGAGCTTGTAAGTGGTAACAGTGGGATCTGAAGTAGATGGAGCTGGCTTCATTATTTCCCTGCTGCCCCGCCCCTGACCAAGCTGTCCACTCCCTGGGAATCCTCCTGGCAGGACACAGCATCCTTCATGATGCCCATGCAGTACAGTAATCCCATTTTTGTGCATTGCAGGTGAACGCCATTCGCCACAGAGCATCTCACTGCCTAGAGAGAGATCTGGAAGCATGTCTCCTGAAATGTTCACACTGCTTAACCAGAAGAGTGTCATATTTTTTTGCTTCCCTATCTTATGAATGTGTTTTATTTTTTGAGTTGGAAACCATTTCCGTAATGGGGTGGGGTCCTTCTTTTTCTCCCATCCATTCTGACTGATGTGTCTTCCTGTCTGGTAACCACTTGGGTGTCCTGTGAGCCTCCATTCAAGGACTGGAGCTCTGCGGCATCTCCTCCAACACTCTGCCCTCCTCAGTGCCCTCTCCTGATACGTATGATGCTTACCACACTTCTTTACATATCTGTACCCCCAGCACCCAGCCCCAGCTCTGAGTTCCTGGAGGAATATTCTGAAGTAGATTAGGGAAATGATTGTTTAAAACCTAAACTCCTTCTAAGGCTTCTGAGCCTGTGGAATCGGAGTCTGAAGAACTAGATTAGATGATTCTAATGGTTTTTCTCTACAAAAACCCAAAGCACTTACTGCTATAAAGAGGCAGGTAGCCCCCGTCATATCCCAGTGGTGGCTTCATGCCAGCCCTTGGCTGCTGCCCACTCTTGATCTCCCAGCTAACCAGCCACCTGTTCACACAGCCTGGCTCTAGGCAGGAAGACAGGAAGTTGGTAGCACTGACTTGTTACCGTCTTGATCCGGTCCTCCAGTCACTTCAGGGAGTCACAGTAAATTCAGCTCTAACGTATGGACTCCACTAGTCAAATCCTGGGAAGGCAAAGCAGTGAACATCTGTCCCACTTAATGAACACTTTCCACGTACTATTTATTCAATCATAGAAATTCAAGAGGTTAATGATCATTTCTCCATTTTCCAGATGAAGACTCTGAGACTCAGAAAGGTTAAGTCACTTGCCTGAGATCACAGAGCTTGTAAGTGGTAACAGTGGGATCTGAAGTAGATGGAGCTGGCTTCATTATTTCCCTGCTGCCCCGCCCCTGACCAAGCTGTCCACTCCCTGGGAATCCTCCTGGCAGGACACAGCATCCTTCATGATGCCCATGCAGTACAGTAATCCCATTTTTGTGCATTGCAGGTGAACGCCATTCGCCACAGAGCATCTCACTGCCTAGAGAGAGATCTGGAAGCATGTCTCCTGAAATGTTCACACTGCTTAACCAGAAGAGTGTCATATTTTTTTGCTTCCCTATCTTATGAATGTGTTTTATTTTTTGAGTTGGAAACCATTTCCGTAATGGGGTGGGGTCCTTCTTTTTCTCCCATCCATTCTGACTGATGTGTCTTCCTGTCTGGTAACCACTTGGGTGTCCTGTGAGCCTCCATTCAAGGACTGGAGCTCTGCGGCATCTCCTCCAACACTCTGCCCTCCTCAGTGCCCTCTCCTGATACGTATGATGCTTACCACACTTCTTTACATATCTGTACCCCCAGCACCCAGCCCCAGCTCTGAGTTCCTGGAGGGGAGGAGCTGTGCCAGATTCCTCAAGGTCCCCATGACCTGACATAGGCAGCAGATCCAAGTAGGAGCAACTAATGCTAGTCGACGCTTGCTGAAATGGAGTGGGACCCTATGGCGCTTGCCTCTCATGTCCTCATCCTGCCTTTTGTCTGTGGAAAAACTTTTAACTAAAGATAAGTTCAATCAGAGAAATGAGGAAATGCTGAAACAAAGGAAAATAGTCCAACAAGACTAAACAATAGTCGTTTAGTCCTTAAGCAAAGTCAAGGGCCCTTGGTTTCTCTTCAAGGGCTATAGTTAATATTCTGAGCCTTTGAGCTGTCTCATAGGGACTGAAACACCCTCTGCCCAGGTGGAAGGAGTTAACTATACGAAGTCCAGACTGTAGCCCTGACGTAAACTGCCACAGTTCTAAGAACTGGGCTCAAAGTAATGGGAACAAACTAGCCCCTGAACTAACGACTCAGTGTCCTTAATCAAGATGACACTGACCAGGCCAATGCAAGGCTAATCTCAAAAGGACTTTTCCAGCTGACGGTACTGTTTCTGAGTGTAGGCTCCTTCCTCTGACTGTGAAAGGTCTTGTCAGTGGTAGGGAGTCGGCCTTTGGATGGGAGTCTGCCCTCCCCTCAGGTTGCCAGCTTCCGAAATAAAGCAAGCTTCATTTCCACCAGCCTGGCCTCTTTGCTGAGTGTTGAGCAGCTGGACCCCAACTTTCAGTAACATTGCTGTGTTCCATTACTATGTGTGCTACGTACTAAGTATTAAATACTTTGCCTGTATTAACTAATCTACAACCATCCTATGGGGTATGTTAATGATGATGTTCATCCTTTTTTTTTATCTTTGAGTTGGAAACCATTTCCGTAATGGGGTGGGGTCCTTCTTTTTCTCCCATCCATTCTGACTGATGTGTCTTCCTGTCTGGTAACCACTTGGGTGTCCTGTGAGCCTCCATTCAAGGACTGGAGCTCTGCGGCATCTCCTCCAACACTCTGCCCTCCTCAGTGCCCTCTCCTGATACGTATGATGCTTACCACACTTCTTTACATATCTGTACCCCCAGCACCCAGCCCCAGCTCTGAGTTCCTGGAGGGGAGGAGCTGTGCCAGATTCCTCAAGGTCCCCATGACCTGACATAGGCAGCAGATCCAAGTAGGAGCAACTAATGCTAGTCGAGCGCTTGCTGAAATGGAGTGGGACCCTATGGCGCTTGCCTCTCATGTCCTCATCCTGCCTTTTGTCTGTGGAAAAACTTTTAACTAAAGATAAGTTCAATCAGAGAAATGAGGAAATGCTGAAACAAAGGAAAATAGTCCAACAAGACTAAACAATAGTCGTTTAGTCCTTAAGCAAAGTCAAGGGCCCTTGGTTTCTCTTCAAGGGCTATAGTTAATATTCTGAGCCTTTGAGCTGTCTCATAGGGACTGAAACACCCTCTGCCCAGGTGGAAGGAGTTAACTATACGAAGTCCAGACTGTAGCCCTGACGTAAACTGCCACAGTTCTAAGAACTGGGCTCAAAGTAATGGGAACAAACTAGCCCCTGAACTAACGACTCAGTGTCCTTAATCAAGATGACACTGACCAGGCCAATGCAAGGCTAATCTCAAAAGGACTTTTCCAGCTGACGGTACTGTTTCTGAGTGTAGGCTCCTTCCTCTGACTGTGAAAGGTCTTGTCAGTGGTAGGGAGTCGGCCTTTGGATGGGAGTCTGCCCTCCCCTCAGGTTGCCAGCTTCCGAAATAAAGCAAGCTTCATTTCCACCAGCCTGGCCTCTTTGCTGAGTGTTGAGCAGCTGGACCCCAACTTTCAGTAACATTGCTGTGTTCCATTACTATGTGTGCTACGTACTAAGTATTAAATACTTTGCCTGTATTAACTAATCTACAACCATCCTATGGGGTATGTTAATGATGATTTTCATCCTATTAAATTATTTTTATTTTTTGCCCCCCACGAGTGCCATGTGGGATTTTAGTCATCTGACCAGACGCTGAACCTATGCACCCTGCAGGGGAAGCACAGAGCCTTAACCACTGGTCAACCGGGGAAGTCCCAGGTCCTGTTTATATGAAGAAAAGGGGCCTGTGGATATGGAAGAGGTGGTTGTGAAAGTCTCACTTTCCTGATTTCAGGAACAGTGCTGAATTCTGCCTGAGGGGCCTCCTCCACCCTAGCTCCAGTCTAGAGCTGCTCTGGGCCAGGCTGGGATCCCAGGAATTCGACCATGAATGAAATATTTCTGACTTTCCCAGCATCCCAAGAGAACGGGAAAATAAGATTGTAATAACACTGTAATCTTCCATTCAGTAAGTCTGTAGACTGTTAGTAAGTGCCTACTCTGTGCCAGTCACAGTGCCTCATCTCATGGAAACAGACAGATAAGGCATCATTGATTTTCTGTAGTTGAAGAGATTAGGGCAACATTATCCAAGGGAAATATAAAGAGCCATGAGTGGAAGCCACACATGTAACTGAATGTTCTAGTAGCCACATTAAAAAAGAAAACAAAACAAAGAGAACAGGTGAGCTTAACTTTAATAGCATATTTTATTTAACTCAATGGAGACCTGGGTTGGATCTCTGGATCAAGAAGATCCCTGGAGAAGAAAATGGCAACCCACTCTAGTATTCTTGCATGGGAAATCCCATGGTTAGAGGAGCCTGGCGGGCTATGGTCCGTAGGGTCTCAAAGAGTCAGACACGATTTAATGACTAAACCCCACCACCACCATCTAAAAATTATTGTTTCACCATGTAACCAATACGGAAATTATTAATAAGACATTCTTTTGTATATGCACTTTGAAATTTGGAGTGCATTTTAGACTTACGGCACTTTTCCACTCAGACCAGACACAATTCAAGTGCTCAATAGCCCTGAGAGGCCAGTGGCTGCCAGATGGGAACAGTACAGACTTATAGTCCAGGAGAATAAACTTTCTTTATCCTGAACTTACAGAAGAAAGGACTACGGGCTTTGGTGCCAGACTGGGACAGTCAGTGCTTCACCACAAGTGGCTGCATGATCAGAAATCTGTATGTAACCCTTGCATTTTTTCCCATTTTTATTCATTTTAAATTTCACAAGTGGGACTTCCCTGGCAGTCCAATGCTTAGGAATCCACCTGCCAATGCAGGGGACATGGTTTCGATCCCTGGTCCCTGAGGATCCCATCTGCCTTGGAGCAGCTAAGCTTGTGTGCTGCAGCTACTGAAGCTTGGTGCCTAGAGCCCATGCTCCACAAGAGAAGCCACCACAATGAGGAGCCCCACACAGCCACGGGAGAAGCCCTCTCACTGCAGCTGGAGAAACCTGGTACCCAGCAGCAAAGACCCAGCACAGCCAAAAACAAGGGCCCCAAGGGATACAAAATTGAGCACTGTAATCTTCCATTCAGTAAGTCTGTAGACTGTTAGTAAGTGCCTACTCTGTGCCAGTCACAGTGCCTCATCTCATGGAAACAGACAGATAAGGCATCATTGATTTTCTGTAGTTGAAGAGATTAGGGCAACATTATCCAAGGGAAATATAAAGAGCCATGAGTGGAAGCCACACATGTAACTGAATGTTCTAGTAGCCACATTAAAAAAGAAAACAAAACAAAGAGAACAGGTGAGCTTAACTTTAATAGCATATTTTATTTAACTCAATGGAGACCTGGGTTGGATCTCTGGATCAAGAAGATCCCTGGAGAAGAAAATGGCAACCCACTCTAGTATTCTTGCATGGGAAATCCCATGGTTAGAGGAGCCTGGCGGGCTATGGTCCGTAGGGTCTCAAAGAGTCAGACACGATTTAATGACTAAACCCCACCACCACCATCTAAAAATTATTGTTTCACCATGTAACCAATACGGAAATTATTAATAAGACATTCTTTTGTATATGCACTTTGAAATTTGGAGTGCATTTTAGACTTACGGCACTTTTCCACTCAGACCAGACACAATTCAAGTGCTCAATAGCCCTGAGAGGCCAGTGGCTGCCAGATGGGAACAGTACAGACTTATAGTCCAGGAGAATAAACTTTCTTTATCCTGAACTTACAGAAGAAAGGACTACGGGCTTTGGTGCCAGACTGGGACAGTCAGTGCTTCACCACAAGTGGCTGCATGATCAGAAATCTGTATGTAACCCTTGCATTTTTTCCCATTTTTATTCATTTTAAATTTCACAAGTGGGACTTCCCTGGCAGTCCAATGCTTAGGAATCCACCTGCCAATGCAGGGGACATGGTTTCGATCCCTGGTCCCTGAGGATCCCATCTGCCTTGGAGCAGCTAAGCTTGTGTGCTGCAGCTACTGAAGCTTGGTGCCTAGAGCCCATGCTCCACAAGAGAAGCCACCACAATGAGGAGCCCCCACACAGCCACGGGGAGAAGCCCCCTCTCACTGCAGCTGGAGAAACCTGGTACCCAGCAGCAAAGACCCAGCACAGCCAAAAACAAGCAAAGGGATGACCCAATGTAGTGGATATTATCTTAGAACAGTAATCCCTAAAGAGGTATTCTGGCGGAGACCAATGTACCTCTCTCTGTGAATTCAGTGTTCTCTGCAGGACTGGCACAGATCCCTAGTTCTTTTATTGAACACTATAAAAAGTTGTTGGCTTATTCAGGGGTCTTGTAGGAAAAGAACATAAGTTACTGAACACCCAGGCCAGCTAGATGCTCTCCTCAGGGAAGAGCAGGCACCTGGGGAAGCAAGACCCACGCAACCTGACTAAGCAGAAGGGTCTTCCGTCCTCCCACTTCATGTGCTCACAGCACAGGGGGACAGGCACACCCATTCTCACTCTAAATTCTCTCTACTGTTTTTGTCAAGCTCATCTAGTAGGATAGGCATATGTGAAATACTTTGTATGAGATTTCATTGTGTTGGTCTTTATGTGACTACACTCTTCTCCAAAACTGTGGGCTATATTCATTCAACCAGGCAAGTCTCACCTTTGATTTCTAGGAATTTCAGGACAGGACCTGTGTGGCACTCAGACACGTCACCCTCTCTTCACAGTCCCAGGTACACCTCTGTGGCATGAGCGGCCAAACTGAGCACACCTTTGTTTACATTTTGGATAATCAGGTAGAGATTAACTCATTCTTGCAGGCCCAACTTTATTTTTGGCTTCTCGGTGGGGAATGTGGTTCCTTAGTTCCCTGACCAGTGATTGAACATGGGCCCTTGGCAGAAAGCACAGAGTTCTAACCACTAGACCACCAGGGAATTCTCTATTTTTAATTAGAATTCAGTATATTATGACTAATGTTATTTTTACAGCATGATTTTGAGTAATATAATGTCTTCTTAGATAAAGTGAAAGGCATTATAATAAAGACTTCCTTCATGGGCTTTCTCCTAGGACCAGAGGACAATACCCAGGCAGGCATCTTCCTGCGTTACTGGGGAAGAGGAGCAGATGAGTTATCACAGAGATTGTAGGGGTGGTGTTTACCTCAGAGAACTCACCGTGGTCTGGGGAGAAACCTGGTACCCAGCAGCAAAGACCCAGCACAGCCAAAAACAAGCAAAGGGATGACCCAATGTAGTGGATATTATCTTAGAACAGTAATCCCTAAAGAGGTATTCTGGCGGAGACCAATGTACCTCTCTCTGTGAATTCAGTGTTCTCTGCAGGACTGGCACAGATCCCTAGTTCTTTTATTGAACACTATAAAAAGTTGTTGGCTTATTCAGGGGTCTTGTAGGAAAAGAACATAAGTTACTGAACACCCAGGCCAGCTAGATGCTCTCCTCAGGGAAGAGCAGGCACCTGGGGAAGCAAGACCCACGCAACCTGACTAAGCAGAAGGGTCTTCCGTCCTCCCACTTCATGTGCTCACAGCACAGGGGGACAGGCACACCCATTCTCACTCTAAATTCTCTCTACTGTTTTTGTCAAGCTCATCTAGTAGGATAGGCATATGTGAAATACTTTGTATGAGATTTCATTGTGTTGGTCTTTATGTGACTACACTCTTCTCCAAAACTGTGGGCTATATTCATTCAACCAGGCAAGTCTCACCTTTGATTTCTAGGAATTTCAGGACAGGACCTGTGTGGCACTCAGACACGTCACCCTCTCTTCACAGTCCCAGGTACACCTCTGTGGCATGAGCGGCCAAACTGAGCACACCTTTGTTTACATTTTGGATAATCAGGTAGAGATTAACTCATTCTTGCAGGCCCAACTTTATTTTTGGCTTCTCGGTGGGGAATGTGGTTCCTTAGTTCCCTGACCAGTGATTGAACATGGGCCCTTGGCAGAAAGCACAGAGTTCTAACCACTAGACCACCAGGGAATTCTCTATTTTTAATTAGAATTCAGTATATTATGACTAATGTTATTTTTACAGCATGATTTTGAGTAATATAATGTCTTCTTAGATAAAGTGAAAGGCATTATAATAAAGACTTCCTTCATGGGCTTTCTCCTAGGACCAGAGGACAATACCCAGGCAGGCATCTTCCTGCGTTACTGGGGAAGAGGAGCAGATGAGTTATCACAGAGATTGTAGGGGTGGTGTTTACCTCAGAGAACTCACCGTGGTCTGGTCCTCAGCTTTCAGTCTCTACAAGTTGGTTTTGTGGGCATCCCAGGTAAGATAGACACTTGCAAGGAAATTTATATGAGCCACACTACCAAGAATGGATCTAAAACCAGAATTCATGCATTGATTTATTTGATAATCAAACTTGAATTGACACTGAGCCTGAGCCAGGCCATACCCTAGACTCTGGATATAATGAACAAAACAGGCTTGGTCTCAACACTTATGAAGCTTACAGTCTAGTGGGAGAAACACATAAACAGGCCATTCCAACCCAGTGAGCTGAGTGTTACAGTTATGGGAACAGCCAGAAGAGGCCAATCCTAGGGGAAGTGACAGAGAGATGACAAGGAGGAAGGGCCTATTCCTGATTTCCTAGGCTCACTGAGGGTTATCACTAAGCATCCACCTTTGATGTCACGCTCAATCCCCCTTCAACCTCAGTCCATCACCAAAGACATCAGGTCCACAGCATGTCTCTTTGGTTCAACTACTTCTTTCCATCTTCCCTGGTCCCTCTGTACAGTTCCCCCCAGAACTCTGTTAATTCCATGATTATATGACAGAGCTCAGCATCGAAGCTTTTTTGGTGCTGGGGAAAAACTCAGATGGCTTCTAGGACCAGACAATAAGTGAGTGAAGCTTCGAGGGACCAGGGCACATTGGAATACCCTTTTCCATATAACATGGAAAGAGTGTTGTTAGGAGGAAATGTGGGACCACTGTTTTGCTAGATTTTTCTATATTTTTAAGAAAAACATAAAATAGTTTTATAAAGAATTTTCTATTTTTTAAATGTAGACAAGCTCTTTGGATTTAAAATAAAACTGTTCATCATAAGGATACTTTTTTTCTCTTTTATTTTTTAAATTTATTCTTGTATCTCTATGAGATGATGGATGTTACCTGAATCCTTTGTGGTAATCATTTCATGATATATGTAAATCAAGCCATTATGTTATATGCCTTAAACTTATAAATCCATGAACGTCAATTATTTCTCAATAAAACTGGTAAAAAAAAACCTGTTGGTGAAGTGCTGAGGAGTGAAGTGTGATGTTCATAAGTAACTTTGAAATGCATCAAAAGTTGCATTGTTGAGTGGATAGAGGGATGGATAAATATATGATAAAGCAAATATAGCAAAAATGTTAATTGCAGCACCTGGGGGATGCATATACGGGTGTACCTTGTATAATTCTTCTAACTGTTCTGTACGCTTGAAATTTTTTTAATTGAAAAAGAATTGTGAGCTGCTATCGTGACTTCTGTTACAAGCTGTAACACACTTTATGAAAGCAAGGCAGAGGTAATGAACTAATAATATCAAGGCCCTGAAACAGTCTTAGAATATCTAATACATAGATATTTTGCAACAGAGGACTTGGACACAGGTTGGAAGAGACAGAAGCCTCAGTGAATTTCATTACAGAATAAGGTGAACGAATGGGTGTATCATGCAGTTGTGTAAGTTTATATCTGTTTGTTTTGTTTTGTTTGGATTTAATTCATTTATTTATGTATTTATTTCTTTACAGAGTTTAAACTGATGATAATTGGACTCTAAACTCCTCTGAAGTTTTTAAGCTCTGATTGATCTGTTGGGTCCTCAGTCCAAGGGATTCTCCAGGCAAGAATACTGGAGTCAGTTACCATGCCCTCCTCCAGGGGATCTTCCAGATCTAGGGATCGAAACTGTATATGACAGAGCTCAGCATCGAAGCTTTTTGGTGCTGGGGAAAACTCAGATGGCTTCTAGGACCAGACAATACGTGAGTGAAGCTTCGAGGGACCAGGGCACATTGGAATACCCTTTTCCATATAACATGGAAAGAGTGTTGTTAGGAGGAAATGTGGGACCACTGTTTTGCTAGATTTTTCTATATTTTTAAGAAAACATAAAATAGTTTTATAAAGAATTTTCTATTTTTTAAATGTAGACAAGCTCTTTGGATTTAAAATAAAACTGTTCATCATAAGGATACTTTTTTTCTCTTTTATTTTTTAAATTTATTCTTGTATCTCTATGAGATGATGGATGTTACCTGAATCCTTTGTGGTAATCATTTCATGATATATGTAAATCAAGCCATTATGTTATATGCCTTAAACTTATAAATCCATGAACGTCAATTATTTCTCAATAAAACTGGTAAAAAAACCTGTTGGTGAAGTGCTGAGGAGTGAAGTGTGATGTTCATAAGTAACTTTGAAATGCATCAAAAGTTGCATTGTTGAGTGGATAGAGGGATGGATAAATATATGATAAAGCAAATATAGCAAAAATGTTAATTGCAGCACCTGGGGGATGCATATACGGGTGTACCTTGTATAATTCTTCTAACTGTTCTGTACGCTTGAAATTTTTTTAATTGAAAAAGAATTGTGAGCTGCTATCGTGACTTCTGTTACAAGCTGTAACACACTTTATGAAAGCAAGGCAGAGGTAATGAACTAATAATATCAAGGCCCTGAAACAGTCTTAGAATATCTAATACATAGATATTTTGCAACAGAGGACTTGGACACAGGTTGGAAGAGACAGAAGCCTCAGTGAATTTCATTACAGAATAAGGTGAACGAATGGGTGTATCATGCAGTTGTGTAAGTTTATATCTGTTTGTTTTGTTTTGTTTGGATTTAATTCATTTATTTATGTATTTATTTCTTTACAGAGTTTAAACTGATGATAATTGGACTCTAAACTCCTCTGAAGTTTTTAAGCTCTGATTGATCTGTTGGGTCCTCAGTCCAAGGGATTCTCCAGGCAAGAATACTGGAGTCAGTTACCATGCCCTCCTCCAGGGGATCTTCCAGATCTAGGGATCGAAACTGTATCCTTAGGTCTAGTTGCATTTAGCAGGCAGGTTCTTTACCACTAGCGCCACCGGAGAAACCCCAGGTTTCTGGGTCCAATGTGCCTCCACTACTTTTCTCTTTCCTATCACCGCCTTCTTGAAGTAAAGACTACATTTCCCATAAGCGCTCACAGGCGTCGACGTCGCGCAGTTCGTTGTCGTCGCACAGCGCCCTTTATACGCACTTCCGCCCGCGTACCACTTCCCTTTTTTTTCGGCGGCGCGCGGCGGCAACATGGCGGTGCAGATTTCTAAGAAAAGGAAGGTGAGCTCGCCGGAACCCGGTTGCAGGGAACTCTGCTGTCGCGCGGGATCAGGAGCTTCTCCGGGAGCTGTTGCGAGACCCACAGCGCCTCGCTGTTCCCGGGGCAGCGGCTGGGCCGCGTCGCTTTCCCGTGGGCCGCGGATGGCAGTGGATTGAGCGGAGGCCCGACCCAGGCGAGCGCAGTATGGCTGGGATGGGGAAGACGGATTTCTGCCGGTTATGGGTGGAGAGCTGAGACAAGCAGTGGGGGCTCTTCCTGCCCCGGAGAAGAGCTTGCGAGCATTTCTTAGTCAAGTTAGAAGACGTGATAGTTTGAAAGTATGAGCCTCAAACCTCATCGTACCATGCTTGGAGGGAGGGAGGTAGCAGTGCGCTCTTGCCGTCTTACTAGACGTATTTGGGTGCAGCCTTCTGACCCCAGACAGCTGGGTTGAAAAGCTTACTGACAATTTCTTGTCAGGGGGCGTCAAGGAAAAGTGCTGGGGAAATAAGAGGGAAGGGACCTAGGAAGAAAACGCTTTCTTGAGTTTAACTTTTGCCTCTCAATAGGAGAGAATGTGTGAAGTCCATTTCTCTTTAGCAGTTTGCCATTTTGTGTGTACATAACATTGTTGGTAAGATGAAACCCACACGTGTTCGTAAGGCTTTGTCAGCTTTGTGGAACACACTTAGGGATAGTTAAGGCAATAATTGAGGTGACTGGGCTTCTGATGGGCCAAGTCGTGTCTACAGGTGAGACAGTTAAACTAAGGTCACTGTCTTTTTTTCTGGTTGCAAAGTTCCTCTGCTGTGCTGAGTTAGTTCTAAAAGTGCTGTCTTAAGAGAACATTTTTGTTTAGCATTATACACATAACTGATAATTTAAAAACCCTTCAATGAAGAGAAGATGACGAGTCTGATTGGAGGTGTTCTCTTTGTCCGGGTATCCCGACGCTGTGCCACGTTCTGTGGCACAGGTTTAGGGGCCCTGCGTCAAAGTAACTTCCAAAAGACGACCTAGAGGCATTTGTCTGAGAAGGGTTGCTGTGTTTTCTCTGGAACAAGGCAAAATAACCAATGGGTCGTTTGTTGGGAATGCTGAGTTTTGATGAGGGTTACCTCGACTGAAAAACTGGGGTAGAAAAGTGAGCCTGCGTCCAGATTCTTTTTTACGTTTTGGAGCTGTTGCGAGACCCACAGCGCCTCGCTGTTCCCGGGCAGCGGCTGGGCCGCGTCGCTTTCCGTGGGCCGCGGATGGCAGTGGATTGAGCGGAGGCCCGACCCAGGCGAGCGCAGTATGGCTGGGATGGGGAAGACGGATTTCTGCCGGTTATGGGTGGAGAGCTGAGACAAGCAGTGGGGGCTCTTCCTGCCCCGGAGAAGAGCTTGCGAGCATTTCTTAGTCAAGTTAGAAGACGTGATAGTTTGAAAGTATGAGCCTCAAACCTCATCGTACCATGCTTGGAGGGAGGGAGGTAGCAGTGCGCTCTTGCCGTCTTACTAGACGTATTTGGGTGCAGCCTTCTGACCCCAGACAGCTGGGTTGAAAAGCTTACTGACAATTTCTTGTCAGGGGGCGTCAAGGAAAAGTGCTGGGGAAATAAGAGGGAAGGGACCTAGGAAGAAAACGCTTTCTTGAGTTTAACTCTTGCCTCTCCATAGGAGAGAATGTGAAGTCCATTTCTCTTTAGCAGTTTGCCATTTTGTGTGTACATAACATTGTTGGTAAGATGAAACCCACACGTGTTCGTAAGGCTTTGTCAGCTTTGTGGAACACACTTAGGGATAGTTAAGGCAATAATTGAGGTGACTGGGCTTCTGATGGGCCAAGTCGTGTCTACAGGTGAGACAGTTAAACTAAGGTCACTGTCTTTTTTTCTGGTTGCAAAGTTCCTCTGCTGTGCTGAGTTAGTTCTAAAAGTGCTGTCTTAAGAGAACATTTTTGTTTAGCATTATACACATAACTGATAATTTAAAAACCCTTCAATGAAGAGAAGATGACGAGTCTGATTGGAGGTGTTCTCTTTGTCCGGGTATCCCGACGCTGTGCCACGTTCTGTGGCACAGGTTTAGGGGCCCTGCGTCAAAGTAACTTCCAAAAGACGACCTAGAGGCATTTGTCTGAGAAGGGTTGCTGTGTTTTCTCTGGAACAAGGCAAAATAACCAATGGGTCGTTTGTTGGGAATGCTGAGTTTTGATGAGGGTTACCTCGACTGAAAAACTGGGGTAGAAAAGTGAGCCTGCGTCCAGATTCTGATTTTGGTTTTACGTTTTGGTTAGTTTGTCGCTGATGGCATCTTCAAAGCCGAACTGAATGAGTTTCTCACTCGGGAGCTGGCTGAAGATGGGTACTCTGGAGTTGAGGTCCGAGTTACACCAACCAGGACAGAAATCATCATCTTGGCCACCAGGTAAAAATTTGTTTTTCTGGTCATTCCTTGAAATTGCGGTCTGCACTAAGGTGCTTTATTCTCTAAACTTGGGGGACCAGAATTTAGTTTTAGTGAATGGGTTTCTTTTTTTTTTTTTAAGATTTATTTATTTTGGGCGGGGGTCAGGTTGGGGAGGGAGGGGAGCGGGCGGGCCACTTCTATTGGTCTTTCATTTCTCTCTGTTCATCCGTCTTTGTTCTTTGGTTCCTGTGGGCCTCCCATCAAAGTGGCGTCTGTCGTTGCAGAGTTCTGGCTCTGGGTGCATGCGCTCCAGAGCTCCCGCTCAGTAATTGGACACATCGGTTCAGCTGCTCCGAGGCACGTGGGATCTTCCCAGGCCAGGGATGGAACCGGCGCCCCTTGCACTGCAAGGCGGTGTCCTTACCCACTGGACCACCAGGGGAAACCTGTGAATGGGTTTCTTAACGTTGCATTTGAAAACTATCCAACTCTTAGGTCTTGTCATCCAAAATTTATACTTGGTCACGTCCGATGAGTGAGATTTGTACTACCACACATGCACAAGATTTAAAATTACATCTGAAACGTTATGAGAGCTGTGAGTTGTCTCTGCCTTTTCCCCAGGACACAGAATGTTCTTGGTGAGAAGGGCCGGCGGATCCGGGAATTGACTGCTGTGGTTCAGAAGAGATTCGGCTTCCCTGAGGGCAGTGTGGAGGTGAGTGAGGCTGGCTTATTGCCAGAGGCTACTGTGGGCCTGGAAATGGCTGTTTGGGTGGTACTTCTGAAAACCCGTGTTGTCACCCTGAAACCTTACTTGTGATCAGTTAGTGTTACAGATGGATTGGTATTTTGTCGAAGTTCTTTTAATAAGCAGTTAGCAGGAGTTTACATCTACCTTGGATGTAGTAAGGATGCATATGAGAGGTCGGCTGTAGAAAGAGGTAGGGGTGGGAGAGCAGTGGGCAGTAGTTCGGTTCAGCCTATGTCGCTGAGTGTGTGTTAGATGCGGGCATTTGAAATGCTTTAGTCTTTGGGTAGCACAGTGGTGGGCTTCTCGAGTAAGTCAGTGATAAAGAGTCTGCCTGCCAGTGCAGGAAACTCAGGTTCAATCCCTGGATCAGGAAGATCCCCTGGAGAAGGAAATGGCAGCTCACTCCGGTACTCCCTTGGGAGTCCCATGCACAGAGGAGCCTGGGGGGCTGTAGTCCGTAAGGAGGAAAAGAGTTGGACACAAGTCACTCAGCCACTGAACAAGTACAGTGATAGGTAAGATGATGTCTGCATGCAACATGAATGTGCTGGGTTTTAGTTGGAATGTGTAACAAGTTTTACGGGTGTGCCTTCTTTCCTTAAAGCTTTATGCTGAGAAGGTAGCCACGAGAGGTCTGTGCGCCATTGCCCAGGCAGAGTCTCTGCGTTACAAACTCCTAGGAGGCCTTGCTGTGCGGAGGTAAGTGTCCTGAGGTTTTTAATGGTTGTGTCCTTTTGTGGATCAGCATATCAGCCACTTTGTTTATTTAGTGAGTGGACTCTATGTCGTAGGCTTAGCTAGTCTCTGAGGGTTTTAACAATAAGCCATTGCCAATCCATGTTGTCACTAAACTGGCAGCCTGGTGAGAAAGACAGTGAAGAAACAAGTTTTTAAAAAGTGCTTGGTATTAGAGCACTATTCCGAGTGTGTTTTGGGAATAGAAAAAAAATAGAACAGCAGTGCAGGGGGTTAGGGTTCATGTTGAAATCATTCAGATCCATTATGTGGTGATAACTGAGGACTCAAGAGAGAAGACTCATCACTGATGGGAGGCTTAAGATCTCGTCAGATCCCTGTCAGTGCTTGTAGGTAGTGATGTGAGGGGTGAAGGACATGAGGTGGCTGGGTTGGTCCCAGAGCTGGCGATTCTTTGAGCGATTCCACTATTTGGAGTAAATGGAATGGCCTTGCCAGGGTGTTGTCAGTTCGTTAATCCTAAATGCAGAGCCTTGGGGGTTTTTCAGCAGAGGAGGGAGGTGAAAGCTGGGCCGGCGGCAGGTAGACATGGTGAGACTGCTGGGGGCAGGGTGTGTAGAAGACGGCCTGCCTGGCCTCGCTGCTGGCTCCACTACAAAGAAAGGTGATTCTCCAGAGTTGCTCCCTGGGCCAGCATCCCTGCTGCCAGCTGAGAGCTAATTGGAAATATGCTGCAGCTGAGTTTGAAGGAACTGACACTTGATTAGAAAGAACTTCCCTAAGGTGGTATGTGTTGGGAGTGGAAGAAAGTTCTGTCTCTTGGGCCAGGCTCTGGTCAGACTTACTCCACCTCAAAGGAACATTGAAAATAGTTGGTGTGGACTAATGAGTGGTGTTCTAAGCAGGGTGGGGTTGAGGGGTCCTGTCTGACACGAATGGAAATGTCTCTTGTGCTCCCGAAGGGCCTGCTACGGCGTGCTGCGGTTCATCATGGAGAGCGGGGCCAAAGGCTGCGAGGTCGTGGTGTCGGGGAAACTCCGAGGACAGAGGGCTAAATCCATGAAGTTCGTGGACGGCCTCATGATCCACAGTGGGGACCCCGTTAACTACTACGTCGACACTGCCGTGCGCCATGTGCTGCTCAGACAGGGTGAGCGGCCGGGAGTGCTTGACAGCGGGCTTCAACTGGGTGGATGTGGTTTTAGACACAGTACACGCTCCACGGTGCTCGAGGAGCTTGTCTGGGGTGGGGGGCATCTCTGTACCCCTGGGCTCGGCGCTCACTGGAGAGGGCGGGTCTGTCCCTGGTCAGCCCTGGTGCACCCTTCGGTGATGACACGATGACGAGTCAGAAGGGGGCGCCCTGCTCTTGGTCCTCGTCGGCGCCGCGTTCTGTGGTGCCGTGCGTGGCTTCCTTTAGCAGAAGCGTCCTGTGTATTGATTGATTAGAGGCATTTGTCTGAGAAGGGACCAGACCCAGGTGCTGGAGTGACCTGCTCTTCCTTCTGCCTTGTTGTGTTGTAAGGGACAAGGGAACTAGAGCTGAGTCTTAGCTGTGGCATCTTCCAGGTGTGCTGGGCATCAAGGTAAAGATCATGCTGCCGTGGGACCCAACTGGTAAGATCGGCCCTAAGAAGCCTCTGCCTGATCATGTGAGCATCGTGGAACCCAAAGATGAAATACTGCCCACCACCCCCATCTCTGAGCAGAAGGGTGGGAAGCCAGAGCCGCCTGCCATGCCCCAGCCTGTACCCACAGCATAACAGGTATGTCTGTAGGGGCCTCTTGGGACAGAATAGGACTATGTTCCACCTAGTGGATAAAAAATGGGTTATACTTATTTTAGAGACAACAGGTTGGGGCCAGGGACTTACTTAACTTGGTATTCTGTTGGGAGGAGTGTTTGCATCATCTCCTTTGCTTAGAATTTTCGGGTCACTCTTAACTAGTATTTAGCTGTTCTTCAACAGGGCCTTAAAACAGTAACAAGCCTCTTCTATGCCCAGGGCCTGCTGGGTTGTTTTTTCTAGACATTGTGTGTGTATTAATTTTCATGCAGTCTGATACTCAGGTGAATCTTCTGTCTTATTTTACTTTTATTTGGTTTCAGGTCTTGGCCGCTGGATTTGGAGTCTGGGTGTTGCTCTGTAAAGACCTTTAATAAAATCTTTTTAAAAGACGTGTGGCCTACTAGACTCTACATCCAGTATTCAGGCTGAGGATCATGACACTCCAAGGGAGCATTGCTTGATAGATTCTTAGGACTGCCTTGTTGACGATGTTTGTGTGCTTTCCTTAAAAATCCTCTTGGTTTCAGTGTGAGGAGAGGGGCAGATACGAGGGCCCAAGCAGAAGTAACCAAAGAAATACCTTGTGTGGGAGTAAATCCGGTGACTGTGAAGGCTGGTTGTTAGTAGCCAGCACCTTGATCAACTCAAAGATAGTGAATTATGTTGAGAGCATACTGATGTCTGTCCGGGTTCCCTTTTTAATAGAGCATTGGGTGTTTCTGCTGGCTAGACAGTGACATCTCTTGTAAGCATTAGTGGGATTGAAACCATGTCTCAACCATGTGGTAGACATACTCTAGAATTCTCCAGCCACTGGAATAGCTGTTGTGTTTATGGCCGTTTCCTGTGTTCTGGGGAATGGGCTCGTGTGTGTGTATTTTATCTTGTGGCTAGGAACTGAATACCAAACCATTCTCCTTACCCTGGGGTGGCACATTTCACCTGGTCAGGTGATCTTTTTAAATTCCTTTTCCTAGTGAATTTTTTTGTGAACCTCTCTCCCCTTAACTGGAGGTCAGGTCTGTGAGTCAGTAGTGTTGTTCACAACCCACCAGGTGGTGCTGTGGCAGGAAAGCTGCACCAGAGTGAAAAACGAACTCATCAAAATACAGTGTGCAGAAGAGTGCAAATAAGTGCAAGGACACAGCTTGAATGACCAGGATGCCTTTCTCTGCAGAGTTCTTTAAAGAGGAGACTGAAGGGGTTGGGAGAAGCTGCTCTGCAGTCTGAGGTCTGGGTTTAAATCGTGACACCAGCACTGATGGCTTTGGGCTTTGTGATCCTTGGTTCTCATCGGGCTGTTGTGGTAGTTACAAGGACATCTAAATACCAGTGTTCCCCTAGTGTCAATTGCCTGGAGACAACAGTTACAAGCCCAGGCCTTCTGGTCAGTTATCAATAGCCTCATTAAGCTATTATAGGTGGTGGGTGGCCTGTGCCGTGTTTCTTCTAGTGGTTGCTTGAACACAGCTGTTAACATTATTAGTAAGGCCCATCAGTAGCAGACCAGGAAGACATTTAGGTGTCATTGATAGTAACATTTTCTGTCTCAGAAGATAGTTTTTCTTACTGTTTCCTCCCTCAGAGATGTGAGGTTTTTGCATTATTTTATGAAATCTCTCCTGAACTGTTTTTTCCTATATTAGTGGGTGGGTAACATACACAGCATAAGTATATTTTAGACTTAGAATCTAGGACTTCCCTGGTGATACGGTGGATAAGAGTCCACCTGCCAGTCAGGGGACATGGGTTTGATCCCCTGATCCCGGAAGATTCCACAGACTGCAGAGCGACAGCCCCTGACTGCGCCTGAAGCCCACACACCTAGAGCCCATGCTTCACAAGAGAAACCACTGCAAAGAGACGCCCCTGCTCACCACAACTAGAGAGAGCCTGAGCACGCCAACAAAGACTCACTGCAGCCATAAAGAATCCAGTGAGTCCACACAGTGATTGCAGAATAGAAAATTTTATTGTTTGGTAAAAAGTAAGGTTTTCCTTATTCTTTGGGAACCCACTAAGAAAGAATTACAGTCATAAAATATCCGTCTTTACAAACAGAACTACTCAAAAGTTAAATTTGGGTCCAGCAGCCTCTGATTGTATATCAAGAGTTAAGTCTGTTCTCTGCTGGGGAGAGAATGGCAATCAAGTGTGTGGCTAAGGGGTCATGGGCTCGTGGCCTGGCCGCCCCCCCCTCCCCCGCCCCCGTTCTGAATGGCAACAGTTCACAGGCAGGCGGGCTGGCGTTCCAGAGAGGTGGACCGGAGCTGGGGAGCGCTGTGTATAGTCTTGGTCTAACCAGTAGCCCTGGGACATTAGGGCACGTGGCTGTTAACCTTTTGCTTGTGTTCCTGTGAGCCTCACCAGGGACAAGCGCCACGTTTCCCCTCATGTTGGGAGCCCACATCAGGGACAGTATCCTATCAGGCTGGAATTTGTGCTGCACCCCATACCATTTTCTCAGGTTAGCCGAGGCTGCATGGAGATAGCCAGACCTGAACTGGAGTCTCAGCCCCACCACCTTAGTAAGAAAGTCCCAGCTTCGAGTCTGTTTACTCATTTATAAGCAGGGGAGGGAGGAGAGGAGTGTGACACTACCTACCTCACAGATACTCTTGAGCTAGAAATCCAGGAGACAGGAGTGTCACACAAAGACCTGGCCCAATGTCAGGCGATAGTAGGGCTGATAAGGAAGGATTACAGGGAGAGAGTGGTCAGACCTGCCCAGGGAGGCAGCAGGCATGGGCAGGCACCGCGGCACAAATGACCATCATGGGGGGAACTAAATGCACGGCCCAGGGAAGACGCCCATGTCTCCAGGGAGAGCTTGCCCTGGATTTGCCCCTGGCTTTTTCATTCTGGCTTTCGCCTGGGAAGACAAGCAGTACAGCACCTTCTTTGCTTTGTCCTGGGTGTTTTCCATGCGGTGGGAGCAGGCAGGCTCTGGTGCTAGCCTCTACCCCAGTCCCCTCCCCGTTGCCATTATCAGCGTGTCCAGATGGCCACAGGCTCCCTAATCTGGGATAATCGGAGGGTAGGAGCTCAGCTGGGACCCAGGCCTTTGTGATGGGCCAGCCCCAGCTGGAGAGACCGTGCAGGCAGGGCCCTGGGGCTTTGGAAGATGAGGAAGGGCACGGGGCTGCCCTGTGCTGGAGAGGATGAGGGAGCAGACGATAGCTCTTCAAAACAATCTGAGTGCAAATCAGGGGAGCCCCAGCTGGGGCCTGGCCGGCTCTGCTGGGTCTTGCTTCAGAATCTGTGGCGTCCTTCCTTTGTTCCCTGTTTCTCCTCCACTGAGCTCACCCCTCCCGACCCAGCAGTTTTATGTCGCTGCCCTAGAGCCCCAGCCAGCCTAGGTGCTTACAGTGGCGTCTGGAGCTTGTACCCTTGCTGATGTTGGGGAGTCTTACATGTCCAGGTGCAGAGCTGGGCTCATCAGTGTCTCAGAGGCCTGTAGCTCTGGTGCCCATCTCCCTGGGCCTCCAGTTTGCTGTGAGCCTTGGCCCCCCCGGGGCCAATCAGGGACAGTATCCTATCAGGCTGGAATTTGTCTAAAAGGTTAGCCGAGGCTGCATGGAGATAGCCAGACCTGAACTGGAGTCTCAGCCCCACCACCTTAGTAAGAAAGTCCCAGCTTCGAGTCTGTTTACTCATTTATAAGCAGGGGAGGGAGGAGAGGAGTGTGACACTACCTACCTCACAGATACTCTTGAGCTAGAAATCCAGGAGACAGGAGTGTCACACAAAGACCTGGCCCAATGTCAGGCGATAGTAGGGCTGATAAGGAAGGATTACGGGGAGAGAGTGGTCAGACCTGCCCAGGGAGGCAGCAGGCATGGGCAGGCACCGCGGCACAAATGACCATCATGGGGGGAACTAAATGCACGGCCCAGGGAAGACGCCCATGTCTCCAGGGAGAGCTTGCCCTGGATTTGCCCCTGGCTTTTTCATTCTGGCTTTCGCCTGGGAAGACAAGCAGTACAGCACCTTCTTTGCTTTGTCCTGGGTGTTTTCCATGCGGTGGGAGCAGGCAGGCTCTGGTGCTAGCCTCTACCCCAGTCCCCTCCCCGTTGCCATTATCAGCGTGTCCAGATGGCCACAGGCTCCCTAATCTGGGATAATCGGAGGGTAGGAGCTCAGCTGGGACCCAGGCCTTTGTGATGGGCCAGCCCCAGCTGGAGAGACCGTGCAGGCAGGGCCCTGGGGCTTTGGAAGATGAGGAAGGGCACGGGGCTGCCCTGTGCTGGAGAGGATGAGGGAGCAGACGATAGCTCTTCAAAACAATCTGAGTGCAAATCAGGGGAGCCCCAGCTGGGGCCTGGCCGGCTCTGCTGGGTCTTGCTTCAGAATCTGTGGCGTCCTTCCTTTGTTCCCTGTTTCTCCTCCACTGAGCTCACCCCTCCCGACCCAGCAGTTTTATGTCGCTGCCCTAGAGCCCCAGCCAGCCTAGGTGCTTACAGTGGCGTCTGGAGCTTGTACCCCTTGCTGATGTTGGGGAGTCTTACATGTCCAGGTGCAGAGCTGGGCTCATCAGTGTCTCAGAGGCCTGTAGCTCTGGTGCCCATCTCCCTGGGCCTCCAGTTTGCTGTGAGCCTTGACCCCAAATCAGCTCAGGGTTCTACAACTGTCTTTGTTTTGTTCAACCTTTTTGAGTGGAGGAGCCCCACCTTGGCCCAGGCTTCTAGCAGTGAGCCTGGTGTGGAATCCTGTTTTTAAGGCCTTATCCCAAAGTCTGAATCCAAAAGTTTGAGCTGCCTGCCTTATGGTTTACAGTTCTGTTTCTGGTCCTCAAACATGTTTGCTTACTTATTAGCCTATGCCTGGCTGTTAATTGTCATTGCTGGCTTTGTGAATTGGAGAGGACGGTTTAGAAAGGGAGAGCTGTTCTGACCAGAAGTGCCTCTTAGACTCTGGAGCTTCATGAAATCTGTGGGTTATGGATTCTGCCTCATCTATGTGGCCTTGGGAGAGTGGAGAGTCTTACCTTACAGATACTAGTAACCAGCTCACTAAAAGTTTCTTAACTGCTGATAATCTGAAATACAAGAATAGTGATTGTTCCTGGGAGGAGTGTGGGGAGGGGTGGGTTTGGAAACAGGTTGTGGGAACACAGCCACGTACTTTATTATAATTCTTTAGCTGTACAGAATATGTTTTTATGCATGAAATATTTCATGATTTTAAAACATGTCCACACTGTTACCATGAAGGTAAATGAGGTAACATATGAAGTGATAAGGTACTTTGTAAAGAGTCATAGCAGGGAGCAGATACTGGGCATTACTTTTCCAGGCAAAGGAGGCTTGAGTTAGAACACAGACCCAACCTTTGAAGGTTTTATTTCTACAAGAAAAGCAGCAGTTAAGAGGCTGTCTACATGGAGGTGCTATAAAGGGAGCATTGGTGAGCCCGAGTTTTCCCTCCCCTCCCACTCCTGCCTCCAGTGTGAGTCACCTGCCCAGGCTCTGGATGATGGTAACGCAGCCATGGGAGCTGGTGCAGCGCTGCAGGGACGGCTGGGCCTCCACCTGCCCACTGTTGGGGTCAAAGGTGAAGACCCTGTCAGTGCTTTCCCCGTGATCATCCCGCCCGCCGAGGATGTGGACTTTTCCATCACACACAGTCACGCCGCAGCTCTCCTGGGTGGACAGACAGAAAGACAGTTCGCTATGTGGTCCAGTCGGGGGCTCCCTCTGTCCCTAGCTGGCTAGGCCAAACAACAAAACCTTGACCCGCAGAGTATGAGCAGGTAGTCTGGATGGTGGAGAAGTAGGAATTGGATAGACCCGACCTCAAGCTCTGACTTGACCCTTACTAAATGAATGACCTTAGACAAGTCATTTCACCTCTCTGGACCTCAGTTTTCTCACCTGCAAAGTAAGAATAATAGTACCTTCATCAGGCTCCTTGAACGTAATGAGACAAAGTGTATACAGCACTTTACATAGTGCTGCTGGATACAGTAAGCACCGGTGACAGTGATTACCACCACCATCGCTTCTGGATCTCAGAGAAGCCAGAAATCTCAGGCTCTTAGAACCACCAGAGGTCAGGACCACCAATCCATCCACACCCGTCTAGTCTCAGGAGCTTTGGAGAGGGAGCAGAACTATCGAGGGAGGCAAGGAACGCAGGGGTGGGGCGTCTAGGGCCTAGATGCTCCCTGCTCTGATGTCACTGAGGCAAGGGAACTTAGCCGGTACCCCCCTCCACCTTCTCCCTCCCCCACAATAAGCTACCAGCTGGTGACTACAGAGCAAGAGAGACTGCAGTGTCACTGAGGCCAAGCTCCCCATCCAAAGTGACAGCACTCGGGACTGGGGTCCCGGGTTCTGCCTCATGTGGCCATGAGGGTGGCCTCAGCCTCTCTAAGGCCAGCCTCCTTATGTTCAAGACCCAGAGCTGATTATCATTGTGAGGACAAAACTAGAGAACGAGCAGAACCACCTAGCATGGGGTCAGACACAAGGCTCACTGCCCCTGAGACCCAGATCCTTAGACGTGGATCTTTACCCTCCTAATGGGGCCAGCGCCAGGGCTGTGCCCAGGAGCCTCTACTTACCACAGGGCTGGGGAGGACAGCTGCCTCCCGCCAGACATCCGTGCCAGGGTCATAGGTAAAGATTTTGCTCATAAGGCCCCCAACCACATAGATGGTATTCTCCAGGGAGACAGCTTCAAGGCACCGCTGCGCAAAGGGGGCTGGTGACCGGAGGCTCCACTGGTCCTCCTTGGGGTCAAAGCACTGCACCTGAGGGGCAGAAGAAGTGGCAGCAGTGAAGCCTCACCCCCTAATGGCCCCGCTGACCACACCTCCCACCTCTCCTGTTGGGGACACTCAACACATTTGCCTGTGTCCACCAGTTCTGCACTTGGGTCCCTCCAAGTGTGCTCAGCCTGGTTTCACATTCTAGGCCCCCTCCCTGGACTCCTGCTGATCTTTCAAGGTTCAGGAAGGGATCTGCACCCCAGGAGGTAGAAGTACAGTCTGCATTGGTGCTGTTGACGGTTCCCAGCAGATCCTCGTGGAGGTGCATTCCTGGCTACATGTACTGTACCTCTTCCTCCTTCCTGGTGTGCTGAGGTCATGACAAGCACCGGTGACAGTGATTACCACCACCATCGCTTCTGGATCTCAGAGAAGCCAGAAATCTCAGGCTCTTAGAACCACCAGAGGTCAGGACCACCAATCCATCCACACCCGTCTAGTCTCAGGAGCTTTGGAGAGGGAGCAGAACTATCGAGGGAGGCAAGGAACGCAGGGGTGGGGCGTCTAGGGCCTAGATGCTCCCTGCTCTGATGTCACTGAGGCAAGGGAACTTAGCCGGTACCCCCCTCCACCTTCTCCCTCCCCCACAATAAGCTACCAGCTGGTGACTACAGAGCAAGAGAGACTGCAGTGTCACTGAGGCCAAGCTCCCCATCCAAAGTGACAGCACTCGGGACTGGGGTCCCGGGTTCTGCCTCATGTGGCCATGAGGGTGGCCTCAGCCTCTCTAAGGCCAGCCTCCTTATGTTCAAGACCCAGAGCTGATTATCATTGTGAGGACAAAACTAGAGAACGAGCAGAACCACCTAGCATGGGGTCAGACACAAGGCTCACTGCCCCTGAGACCCAGATCCTTAGACGTGGATCTTTACCCTCCTAATGGGGCCAGCGCCAGGGCTGTGCCCAGGAGCCTCTACTTACCACAGGGCTGGGGAGGACAGCTGCCTCCCGCCAGACATCCGTGCCAGGGTCATAGGTAAAGATTTTGCTCATAAGGCCCCCAACCACATAGATGGTATTCTCCAGGGAGACAGCTTCAAGGCACCGCTGCGCAAAGGGGGCTGGTGACCGGAGGCTCCACTGGTCCTCCTTGGGGTCAAAGCACTGCACCTGAGGGGCAGAAGAAGTGGCAGCAGTGAAGCCTCACCCCCTAATGGCCCCGCTGACCACACCTCCCACCTCTCCTGTTGGGGACACTCAACACATTTGCCTGTGTCCACCAGTTCTGCACTTGGGTCCCTCCAAGTGTGCTCAGCCTGGTTTCACATTCTAGGCCCCCTCCCTGGACTCCTGCTGATCTTTCAAGGTTCAGGAAGGGATCTGCACCCCAGGAGGTAGAAGTACAGTCTGCATTGGTGCTGTTGACGGTTCCCAGCAGATCCCTCGTGGAGGTGCATTCCTGGCTACATGTACTGTACCCTCTTCCTCCTTCCTGGTGTGCTGAGGTCATGACAAGATTCCAGCTGGTGCGTCTTGCAGCCCCCATTCCTGTGGCTGTCCATAGGTCTCCTAGGCCTATAGGTGTTTATGCCTTCCAGTTTCTGAGGATTTGAACAGTGCACAAGAAGGTACTAAAGGACATTCCCCTAGTCAGCCCAGAAGATGTGCCGGGAGTGGAGTTGAAATAAGGAAGGTGGGAGTCCTCGCTCTGGAAGCTCAGATCTCAGGACCACGTGCCTGTGAGGCCGTCAGGGCAGGGGGGAGCTGCCACAATGTTTCATTCACAAAAGGCCTAAATGTACAACAACAGAAATTTAGGTAGACTATGATTTGTTCACCCAGTAGACTCTTACACAGACATTGAAATGACAGCAGTGAAAGCTTTCTAAGCATGTAGGAAACACTTAGACTTTGAAGAAGCAAAGCAGAATACAGAATTTTGCTAGCAGAACATAAAGCTAAAACAGAAAAGCAAAAATCAATTCAGATGAAGCCTGGAAGGCAGTATTAAAAATATTAATTATTTAAATATTAATAGCAGTAGTTATCCTGTGAAGTGAGATTATGGATTTTCTTTCTATTTCTAAATTTTCAATGAGTCTATTATATTTTTGAATGGAGGAAGAGCATTTTAACTACCCTTGTCCTCACTTAATTTTTAAATCTTTGAAATCCATATGGCTCCAGCCCAAACATTCAGGTCCACACCTACTGTGTGGCCTTGGGTTGTCTCTCTGAATTCATTTCCTTGCCTGAAACATGGGGCCGACTCCTCAGTGCTGTCAATGAGACTGAGAAAATGGACAAGGACGTGAAAGACATAGCTCTGCACCTGGCACGCAGCAGGCCTCCCCTGCCCTCTTCCCAGCCTACCTTGTTGGTGCTGATGCCATCCTGTCCAGCGCCCCCGATCACGTAGAGCCGGCCAGCACAGGGGGCCACAGCAGCTGAGCTCACTGCCTCAGGGAGCGGGGACACAGCGGCCCAGGTGTTGGAGAAGGGGTCGTAGCGCTCCACGCTGTGCAGTCGCTGCAGGCCGTCAAAGCCGCCCACCACGAACAGCTGTGGATGAGGGGGCCGCCTTGAGTCAGGGTTGTCTGTGTGCATCTCTGCCCTAGAGCCCTCTGCTGGGTGTGGAGAAACTGCCCCACCTGCGTGCAGCCCCGCTCCTGGCCCCGCCCCTGCTCCCCATTACCTTCCCTCGCTAGGCAGATGTTCTCCTACTAGTGGGGGACTGGTTTGTAGGATGGGTGCTGACTATGGCTAAGATCTGTAAGATAATTGGAACCAAGTTAACAGTTAATAAAAACAGTAATTTCTTAAAGGCTTCTCTGGTGGCTCAGCTGGTAAAGAATCTGCCTGCAATGCAGGAGAGCCCGGTTCCATTCCTGAGTCGGGAAGATCCCCTGGAGAAGGGACAGACTACCCACTCCAGGATCCTTGGGCCTCCCTGGTGGCTCAGACAGTAAAGAATCCACCTGCCACTCAGGAGACCTGGGGTTGATCTCTGGGTTGGAAGATCCCTGGAGAAGGGAAAGGCTACTTCAGTATTCTTGTCTGGAGAAACCCAGGGCTCATCTGTGGGGTCACAGAGAGTCAGACACGACGGAGCGACTTCTCACTTTCAAAGGTTTCCCACCTCACTTAAGTGATCCATTTTATTTGCATTTCTGAATTTGGGGTGTAACTTGCAAAGATAATTGACAGACTTCTTTCTTCTTTTTGACCTTAAATGGCAGAGTCAAGACTCAAACCTAGGTTCTTTGACCCCAGAGCCCACACCCTCGGCCACCTGACTCCCAGACTACCGTTACAGTCATTACTGTTATTAGCATTACCATCACTATGCAGCTTGGGGTGAGTGCTTTTTCTCTTGAGGGCCTCAGATCCCTTCCTACAAAGAGAGGATCCTAGAGGGCCTTCCCCCAGGAAGTCCACAGAGCTCTACCTTGGGCCGAGGGCAGCAGCTGCAGGGTCTCCCTACCTGCCCCTGCACCACCGCCATCTTGTGCCTCCACCTGCCCTTGTGCAGCGAGGCCACCTTGATCCAGGTGTGCAGATGGGCGCTAAACGTCCACACATCACGGCTGTTGATGTGGCCTCCTAAGGAGAGAGAAGCAGCTGTTGCCCCAGGCCGTCTTGCTGTCCGCTATACCCAGGGCACTCCAGGGGAGCAGAGACTGTGTTTTACTTTCTGAATCTAGGGGCTTAAATCAGGGAGGGCACAGTCCATTGGTATCAAATTGATCTTTGCCGCTGTACCATGACAATGGGGAAATTCTTGATCACCCTATAAAACTGGGAATTAAGTAATATCAGCTGCTTAGCGTAATGCACAGCACATGGTAGGCTAGACAAAGAGAAGTGATTAATACTAATCTGAATTGAGGTAAACATTGCTGAATAAAAGATGGAGCCACACCAGTGACTGGCTCTGCAGTAACCACCTCAGTCAATAACTGTAGGTTATCAAGAAGGATCTGCTAGGGCTTCCCTGGTGGTCCAGTGGGTAAAGACACTGCCTTGCAGTGCAAGGGGTGCCGGTTCGATCCCTGGCCTGGGAAGAACCCTCATGCCGTGGAGCGGCTGGACCGATGTGTCCAATTACTGAGCCAGTGCTCTGCAGCGAGAGAGGCCACTGCGATGGGAGGCCCACACAGGCCAAAAAAAAAAAAGAACAAAGACGGATGATGAAAGACCAATAGAAGTGGCAAAAATAAAGAAATAAATAAAATAAAAATTATATATATAAAAAAAAGGATCTGCTATATCCTGGTTGAAGGGAAAACGGTGGGAAATGATGAGTCAATCCTGTGGGGCTCCAGCTATGGCCCCTGCCCTCACCAGAGACATAGATGTCATTGCGCAGAGTACACGCTGCAAACTCTGAGCGCGCATAGCCAGGCAAACTGGGCAGTGGGGTCCAGCGTCTGCTGTCCGGATGGTAGGCGTCGGCAAAGGGCAGCTTCAGGAGCCCCTTGCGGTCACAGCCACCGATGACCACGATCACTTCAGCTACATCCATGAATCTGGCGTGGGGACAAGCCTAATGCCGGTTAACCCGCACCCGTTTCAGCCCGTTCACCCACTCGGCGACTGCACCATACGGTCCTGCTGCCTCCTGGCCTTCCTGCTCCCCACTATGGACATGCTGGACTCGGCCACTTTCCACCTCCCTTCTGGCTATTAAGCCAGAGCCCATCTACTGAGCTCTAAGTTACAGGAAAAGATCGTTCACAGACCACTTACCCTCACTTACGAAAGTCACCTTGTTTAATTGACATTGCCGTAAGTCATGTAGCTGCAAGTGACAGAGCTGGAATTGAAGCCCATTCTCTACACTCTTTTCTAACCTCCATGGTGGAGTCATTTTGCTGTGACCCTCCTCCTATAACCATCTCCTAAACCCTTCCTCCAGTCACAAAATCCACTGAACCAGGCTACCCACCCTTTCAGCAAAGCATTCTCCCTTCCCAGTGAACCCTCAGGCTTCTGACTCCACCAGAATTTCCAAACCCTTTAGCCAATTCCTAATTCCTTTGCTAACTGAACATCTTGTACCAGGCCCTGAGCTTACTGTTGGAGACGCAGTGACGAGTAAGACAGAGGCTGTCCCTTACTCCAGTGACGGTGACACACTACCCTGCCTGTCCACCCAGTCTTCTGGTCTGGTGTGCCAGGGGTGGGAGCAAGCCTCCCCCGCTCCCCACCTCGGTCTATTTTTACCCCTTACTAGGCTGCACTCCCTGAGGATAAAGGGTGTCTCCAAATCGCTCTACACAGTTTGTACATGCGGTGTGTACAACCTGAGATCCCTGCGTTTCCTCCACTTGAATGAATTCTTCAAGGACCCAGCACCAAGCGTATGAAATGTCTGAATCTCATTCAAGAAACATGATCAAAAAAAAAAAAAAAGAGGACTAAAGGATAAGACTAAAGGATGGCGGAGGAAGAATTAAGCGAGCGGTTGAAGAACGCCAGACGAACGCAGGACAGAACGCAAGGGCCGGGAGGCATACCTCCGCGGTCGGGCTCGTAGAGCGCCAGACTCACGGCCCAGGATGAAACAGACGCGCGCCTCTAGCAGCAGCGGGCGGCACTCCCTGCATGCCTGCAACAACTCATCGGCCTCCACCTTCTCCAGGAAGTAGGCGGGAGCCAGCAGGGGCAGGCGCACGTGCTCCAGCAGGCGCCGCAGCTGGCCGCGGCGGGCCGGCTCGTCGTGGCGCACCCAGCGCATGGCCGCCTCGAACACGGCTTCCTCGTGCGCCACGCCCAGCGCCGGGTCGGCCAGCAGCGCCGCCACCTCGTCGGGGGTCAGCTCCAAGAAGTCAGCGTGGCGCGCCACTTCGGCGAAGGCCTGGCGCAGGACGCGGCCGCAGCGCTCAGCCAGAGAGCCGAGGGAGAAGGCGGCGGCCACGCGGCGCAGCGCCAGGCTGTTTGCGGCGCGCAGCCGACCCTCGAGGAAGCGCGCGCAGGCCTGGCGCAGGCCCGCCACGCCCAGCCGCTCAGCCAGGGCCAGCACTGCGGCCGCTTCGTCCTCGGCGCTCAGCCGCACCCCCGCGCAGTACACGTAGTCTAGCACCACAGCCAGCGCCGTCGCCGCCGCTGTGCCAGCCGGGCCCGACGCCTCGGGCACCACGGGCACCACGACCAGGCCACGCTCTGGCCGCCCGGCCGCGAACAAGCTGCGGAAGTAGGCACTGCCGGCGCTAAGCGCTGCACGGTGGCACGGGAAGTCGCGGCCACCGGCTCGCAGCACCACGTCGGTGAGGATGCCGCTCCGCCGGTATGCGTTCAGGGTCTGCAGGACGCGCTGCGCGTGACAGGACTCTGCGCATGGCGCCTCGGCGCTCCACTCCGACTCCTCCGACGTCGGGCCCTTCCCAGTCCTGCGGGGCAAACACCACAGACAGCGTCGTTAAATCCACCTGGCTGAGGCCTAGCTAGAAGGCAGGAGACCCCTCATCCATCATTCCTTTAGTTCACTAGTTTACTTAGACAGGCGTGCATGATCTTAAGAAATGGGTCTCTGTAAGCTAGTCCCCACCGACCCGAAAGGCGAGGCCCTTAGTTGTACCGCCTCCTCCCCCACCTACCCACGTCAGCCGCATTGCTTTCTGTGCTGCAAACTAGCTCAGCTTTTCCCTATCGGTCTCAGCAGGAGACAGATGGTGGCTCTTAACTGGGGTAATTTAAGGAGGTTCTAATAAAGGAAGGATTTACAAAAGGATAGACAGTGTTTTGGGACTCCTACAAGGGATAAAGCAGTGCCACGTGGCCACCAACAGCAGGCAGACTTTACCCTCCAAGGCCTAAAGGCAGGGGGCCGGGAGGTTATTGGAACCTACACAGAATACCTAAAATGAGAGCCCTCCGACAGGAACTATAGCCTTCCGTCAAGGCATTCAGGTGACTCCACAGAGATCCAGTATGTTTCTGGGGGCATAACTCTAGCCCCCTCTCTTCACCCCACGTGCTCTCTTAGGGGTCTCTGTAGGTGCTCCCCATTGACGCCACCCTGATTATTCTATTTAATATCTGCCTCTCCCTCGGCCCATAATAGGTGCTCAGTTAGTGCGTGTTCAACGTCGAGTGAGTATATTAAGCTAGTATTTATTGAGAGCTTTCTTTGTGAAAGGCAGGGAACAAGACAGTCCCTGCCCTCCTGGAGCTTGCATAGAGGTGGGATCCCATAGGACAATACAGAGCATTCGGGGAGCTAAGAAGGAGCACTGGACCCAGGTGGAGGGGAGTCAGGGAACGCATCCTTGACGGGAAACTGAGACGGATAGGTAGGATTAGCCAGGTGAAAAGAAGGGAATGGAGGGAGAAAGTCTCCATCTGAGAGGACAGACCCCGCAAAGACTCAGAGGGAAGGAGGGCATGAGGTAAGAGCCCAGCCTGAGAGGGAAGATGACCCTGTCTCTGGTAAATTCTCTGTGGAAGCCCTGTGAGGAAGCGGAAAGACCGGCTCTAAGGGCTAACCGGGGGCTAATCTGCCTTTGCCACTGATGCGCTGTGTGTGCTCAATTACTCCCCTATAGGCTTCTCGGCTGAAACAGGGTCGCAGTGCCTCCCTGACGCAGTGGTTGTGCGTGCATGCGTCACTGTGCGTGCGTGCTAAGCGGCTTCAGTCGTTTCCGCCTCTGCGACCCCTTGGACTGTAGCTGCCCAGCGGCTCTGTCCGTGGGGTTCTCTGGGCAGTAACACTGGAGTGGGTTCCCATTTCCTTCGCCAGGGAATCTTCCCAACCCAGGGATCGAACCCACGTCTCCTGGATTGACAGGCAGGTTCTCTACCACTAGCGCCACCATTGGACGGTACGAGAAGTGCTAGGTGTACAGTACCAGCTCAGCCAATGTTTCCTTACATGCTTTACCCAAGAGGAAGGAGCACACCACCTGTGTCAGTTGGCTTTACGTAAATAATTTCATTTAATCCTCAAAAACTTGAGAAGTCTCTTTAGACTTCTTTTCTTTTCTCTAAGGTTGCCATGAGGAAACAATCACATAGATGGAACGTGCCCTTTAGAGGCTGCTGTAAGGATCAAAGGAGGGCTGTTTGTGGAAGAATTCTGTAGCCTGAAGGGCTGTACTGAATTGGTTATGATTTGGCCATTAAGAACATACAGCCTCTGCTTGCATGCCTCTAGGGACAGGAGGCTCACTCCTTTATGTGGCAACTTACTCTAGGGGAGCAGACTTCTGCTCTCTGCTCCCCGTCTTTCCCTCCATTCTCCTGATCCCAGCTGCTCTGCCTCCTCTGACCCTGCTTTGCCCTGGGCCTCAGATCTTGCCTAGAAGTCAGTCTGGCTGTCTCTGCTATGCCTGGGCCATCCTGGGTACTGGATCTCCTGTCTTAGCATCAAAGGAAGTGCGCTTCATGGTGGGCAGGGCCCCAGCAAGTTACCTACTTTGCCCAAGTAGAGGGGCTGAGCCCTGAACCCGCCTGAGTCTAGACTCTGCATGCCCAGTGGCTCAGCCACACGTGCCAAGGTGGGGTGTCTCCAGGAGGAGCCCAGAACCACTGGAAGGAGTTGGGAGGGGTCATGGGAGCATGCCGCCTCCTCCTGGTCTCCACTGGCTGTGAGGAAGCGGAAAGACCGGCTCTAAGGGCTAAGGGGCTAGTGGTCTGGGGTTTTCCCGTTGCTGAAACAGGGTCGCAGTGCCTCCCTGACGCAGTGGTTGTGCGTGCATGCGTCACTGCTGCGCAAGCGGCTTCAGTCGTTTCCGCCTCTGCACCCTTTGGGACTGTAGCTGCCCAGCGGCTCTGTCCGTGGGGTTCTCTGGGCAGTAACACTGGAGTGGGTTCCCATTTCCTTCGCCAGGGAATCTTCCCAACCCAGGGATCGAACCCACGTCTCCTGGATTGACAGGCAGGTTCTCTACCACTAGCGCCACCATTGGACGGTACGAGAAGTGCTAGGTGTACAGTACCAGCTCAGCCAATGTTTCCTTACATGCTTTACCCAAGAGGAAGGAGCACACCACCTGTGTCAGTTGGCTTTACGTAAATAATTTCATTTAATCCTCAAAAACTTGAGAAGTCTCTTTAGACTTCTTTTCTTTTCTCTAAGGTTGCCATGAGGAAACAATCACATAGATGGAACGTGCCCTTTAGAGGCTGCTGTAAGGATCAAAGGAGGGCTGTTTGTGGAAGAATTCTGTAGCCTGAAGGGCTGTACTGAATTGGTTATGATTTGGCCATTAAGAACATACAGCCTCTGCTTGCATGCCTCTAGGGACAGGAGGCTCACTCCTTTATGTGGCAACTTACTCTAGGGGAGCAGACTTCTGCTCTCTGCTCCCCGTCTTTCCCTCCATTCTCCTGATCCCAGCTGCTCTGCCTCCTCTGACCCTGCTTTGCCCTGGGCCTCAGATCTTGCCTAGAAGTCAGTCTGGCTGTCTCTGCTATGCCTGGGCCATCCTGGGTACTGGATCTCCTGTCTTAGCATCAAAGGAAGTGCGCTTCATGGTGGGTGGGACCCCAGGAAGTTAACTACTTTGTCCCAGTTGAGGGGCTAAGTCCTGAACCCGCCTGGCTCTAGACTCTGCATGCCCAGTGGCTCAGCCACACGTGCCAAGGTGGGGGTGTCTCCAGGAGGAGCCCAGAACCACTGGAAGGAGTTGGGAGGGGTCATGGGAGCATGCCGCCCTCCTCCTGGTCTCCACTGGCTGAGAAGGCAGCCACGCTCTGAGCTGAGATCCAAGAGGGCAGATCTCACAAGAGGGCAGATCTCATCAGCATCAGGAGGGACTTCTCCTGGCTTAAAGGGCTGGCAGGGGAGAGGGAAGGGTCCCTTCTGGGGAAGTGCAGCTGTACTTCTTCATTCACTCTCCTGCCGTCTACTGCACTGGGCACTCGAACACGCTGAGGCATCAGACCCAGGTCCCACCCTAGGGATTTCCAGTCTGGGGGCTAAAGAACACTTCATTGGAACATGAAAGGTAGGATTCCCCAGACAGGGCTTGATTCAGTTTTCTCTCATCCCAGCTAAGGGTCTAGGCATCTCAAGCCGAGGGTCCTGACACAGACTGAGGTATGCAGCCCCTAGAAGTCAACATGCCCCCCTCTTTTTCATGCTCACCAGTCACACCTATGGACACTCAGACTAGCAGACCCCACAGAGTCAGGGCAGCCCTGCATTCTGAGTCCCCGGCTGTACCTGGCACTCACCTGGCCATGACCTCTCCCCGGCTCTCTGCACAGCGGCTCCTGCACTGACCACTCCTGCTGCCTGCACCCCTGGCAGCCTGGACGCAGTGTCCCCGCCTCTCTGCCCGGACACCCGCACGGGCTCAGCTGCAGGAGGACAAAGGGGACGGACGCCAGTCGGGGAGGGCGAAGGGGGAAGGGGAGGTGGGGAGGGGTGGTGGGGAGGGGAGGGGGAAGGGGAGGAGGGGACACTGGGCTTTTGTTCTCGGGCCAGCCCTGGGAAGGAGAGAAGAGAGGAGCTGGGAGTACCTATGGGTTTGACTGTGTGTGCAGTCAGTCCTGGGGTCCATGTGCCCGGACTGGGGGTGACCTGGCACGGGTGGTGCCCTGAGTGATTCGTGGATGTGAGGGGGGTGTGCACGTAGGTGTTCCGGGGTACCCGTGTGAGCGTGTGGGAGGGCGTGGGGCCATGGGACTAAGAATGTGGTCCGCACAGCTTGGAGGTCCAGGCTTCCCTCCTGCCTCTGCCACTGCGTATGGTGCCTGTGTTCCTGCTTCACAGCAGACAGGTCCTCGTGGGGCTGTGCATCTGGTCATCCGCACTGCGTGCTCCTGTCTCTGCTTGCTTCTCTAGGCGACCGTTCCTTGTTGTGACAGGGGTCTGTCTGGCACAGCAGGGCTGAGTCTCGTGGACTGTGTGGACAGCCTGTGGTCCCTGGTCTGCGGTCTGGTATGAACTGAGGTGGATTTCACTCAACAGCGCACTGGTCTTGGAGGGGGCACAGCGAGGCAGGCGTGGTGCGAGTAGGGGAGGAAACGAGGCAGCTCTGGGCCGGCCTGGCCTCCCAGAGCCAGAGAGAGGTGGCGCCACAGGCTGATGTCTGATCATCTGCTGCCCCTACAGAGGGTGAGGCGGAGAGGGCAGCAGTCGTGGGGAGGGGGGGGTGTGGTTGCCTTGACGAAAGCCTGGATGGGCTGAGGGCACTGGGGCCTGGCCCTGGCCCTGCAGGGATTCTCTGTGCCCTCCAGCCCCGCCTCTTCTTCTCACCAGGATTAACAGTCTGGTTGTGGTTCCTACTCCGCCTATCTTACCGGGGTGCTGTGGACACACGAGGGGTTTGTGAAAGCCGCGTGCCGTGTGCGGTGGGTGGGCCTGGGGTCCTGTTGGGACCCGCCCCGGCAGGGCTTCAGCCGGCCGAGCTTGTGGAAGGAATTGTGGTGGGAGGGCCACTGTGATGCTGGCCCAGCCTGTGTCCTGAGGCTTGGGGGCATCTGCTCCAGGGACTCTGCTCCAGGGCGTGGCATGTCCTGCTTCCACCCAGGAAAGGACTGCACGTGTTGCTGCAGGTTAAGGGATGTGAGTGATTTGGACATGTTTATACTTTATACCTGGGACAGGGGGTCCAGGGAGGGCCCTGGAGAGGGGTGGGTAGGCTCAGCCCGGACCAGCCTCACCCAGTAAGGTCCAACGTGGCCAGCAAGGAGTGGGTCAGAGGAGATGGCCGGGAGGGACCCCATCTCCTCTTTTCCTGGGAAGGACAGTCAGGCTGTCCTCTGTTGGCAGGGGGAGGTTGTGAGGAGGACACTGGGAAGGTGGGCTCCTTAGTAACCCCTCAGGTCAAGGGCCAGGAGCCAGGGCTGACCACAGGCTGTGGGCTCAGCTGAGGGTGAAGAAAGCCCTGGGCATCTGCCTAGCTGGGGGACAGCCTCCATCTTCCTTCTGTTGTTTGGGGTGAGGGGAGGCAGCTGGACTGCTTCCGCACTGGGGGTGGAGGGGTCCAGTGTAGGGCCTTGGTGAGAGAGGGACGCTGACCGGCCGTTCCACTCAGAACTCCCAGCCCCTTCTCCTGAAGACCCCAGGTTGACTCAGTGAGCCCAGGACATGCTGGCCAGGGGACCTAGGGGCACTGACTGGACAGGGAGGGGCAGGCATGAAAGGTGGACTCCACTTTCCTGGGTGGGCCTGCCAGACACCGGAGGGAGGTCACTGGGGCATCTGGGTAGGGCAGTGTGCCCCACTGCTGACCCAGACAGTCCAGCTTCACTCGCGCTTCCTCATGTCTGAGGAAAGCGGGAGCGGGCCTCTGCCCCAGGAAGGAGCGCCGGCAAATGTGTGAAAGGGGAGCGGAGGGGAGTCCCGCCAGGATTAACAGTCTGGTTGTGGTTCCTACTCCGCCTATCTTACCGGGGTGCTGTGGACACACGAGGGGTTTGTGAAAGCCGTGCTGTGCGGTGGGTGGGCCTGGGGTCCTGTTGGGACCCGCCCCGGCAGGGCTTCAGCCGGCCGAGCTTGTGGAAGGAATTGTGGTGGGAGGGCCACTGTGATGCTGGCCCAGCCTGTGTCCTGAGGCTTGGGGGCATCTGCTCCAGGGACTCTGCTCCAGGGCGTGGCATGTCCTGCTTCCACCCAGGAAAGGACTGCACGTGTTGCTGCAGGTTAAGGGATGTGAGTGATTTGGACATGTTTATACTTTATACCTGGGACAGGGGGTCCAGGGAGGGCCCTGGAGAGGGGTGGGTAGGCTCAGCCCGGACCAGCCTCACCCAGTAAGGTCCAACGTGGCCAGCAAGGAGTGGGTCAGAGGAGATGGCCGGGAGGGACCCCATCTCCTCTTTTCCTGGGAAGGACAGTCAGGCTGTCCTCTGTTGGCAGGGGGAGGTTGTGAGGAGGACACTGGGAAGGTGGGCTCCTTAGTAACCCCTCAGGTCAAGGGCCAGGAGCCAGGGCTGACCACAGGCTGTGGGCTCAGCTGAGGGTGAAGAAAGCCCTGGGCATCTGCCTAGCTGGGGGACAGCCTCCATCTTCCTTCTGTTGTTTGGGGTGAGGGGAGGCAGCTGGACTGCTTCCGCACTGGGGGTGGAGGGGTCCAGTGTAGGGCCTTGGTGAGAGAGGGACGCTGACCGGCCGTTCCACTCAGAACTCCCAGCCCCTTCTCCTGAAGACCCCAGGTTGACTCAGTGAGCCCAGGACATGCTGGCCAGGGGACCTAGGGGCACTGACTGGACAGGGAGGGGCAGGCATGAAAGGTGGACTCCACTTTCCTGGGTGGGCCTGCCAGACACCGGAGGGAGGTCACTGGGGCATCTGGGTAGGGCAGTGTGCCCCACTGCTGACCCAGACAGTCCAGCTTCACTCGCGCTTCCTCATGTCTGAGGAAAGCGGGAGCGGGCCTCTGCCCCAGGAAGGGAGCGCTCGGCAAATGTGTGAAAGGGGGAGCGGAGGGGGAGTCCCCCGCCAGGGCCCAGAGGTGAGTGTGGGGCCCAGTGTGGGTTCCAACATTGGGAGGGGTTTCTTCCCCTTTCTTCCATGAAGGCTCCAGACCCCAAGAAGTCTATTCAGAAGGCCCCCATTTGGAAAAGAAACACCCCTTGGCTCCCACAAAGCACCATGTTTATTTAATGCAGGCTGGACCTGGGATCAGTCCCCTGCCCCCTTAGGACACACCTAAGACCATGCAGACTTGTAGGACAAATACGAGGGTGACAGATGCCTTCCCGTGGAGGGCAGAGAGCAGGGAAGGACCGAACGACAAGGATATCCGTGGTCCCGGGGCCGTATCCTGGCTTTCAGCCCAGGCGCCCCACTGTGCCAGGAATGGAGGGGGCCTCTTCAGTCCAAGCCGAACCTCTGTCGTGGGGGACAGGCATCTCCTGACCGAGGGCCAGTTCCTCCATTCGCCAGGGAGCTCCGAAAGCCTCGGTGTGACCGCTGGCCCCACTGCCCAATCCTATGTGGGCCCAGGAGTCCTCCCCAGCTGCCTTCCCATTGCCAGGAAGACACACAGCCAGGGTGGGGCCCAGGCTCTGCTGCACTCAGCTGTGTGGCCATGGATGGTCACTTTACCTCTCCAGGACTGTCTCCCCTCTACAGGATGGGGACACTGGCCCCCAGGCCTGGGGCTGTTAAGGAAGCCTGGTGCCACGTGATGCGGGGGTTGCGATGGGTTTCTCCATCCTGCCCGTTTCCCACTGGCTTCTGAGAACGGCTCTTCCTCAGTCACGGGGCCTGAATCCCAAACCCTGTGGGCTCTGTCCCCACCCACCCACTGATAATTCAGAGACGACATGTGTCCACTTTCATCATCTTGGCCATGGCCCTCAGGCCCCCCCCACCTTCACCCCACCCGATTAAAACGACTGAGCAGGGACCTAGGGGCACTGACTGGACAGGGAGGGGCAGGCATGAAAGGTGGACTCCACTTTCCTGGGTGGGCCTGCCAGACACCGGAGGGAGGTCACTGGGGCATCTGGGTAGGGCAGTGTGCCCCACTGCTGACCCAGACAGTCCAGTTCACTCGCGTTCCTCATGTCTGAGGAAAGCGGGAGCGGGCCTCTGCCCCAGGAAGGGAGCGCTCGGCAAATGTGTGAAAGGGGGAGCGGAGGGGGAGTCCCCCGCCAGGGCCCAGAGGTGAGTGTGGGGCCCAGTGTGGGTTCCAACATTGGGAGGGGTTTCTTCCCCTTTCTTCCATGAAGGCTCCAGACCCCAAGAAGTCTATTCAAAAGGGCCCCCCATTTGGAAAAGAAACACCCCTTGGCTCCCACAAAGCACCATGTTTATTTAATGCAGGCTGGACCTGGGATCAGTCCCCTGCCCCCTTAGGACACACCTAAGACCATGCAGACTTGTAGGACAAATACGAGGGTGACAGATGCCTTCCCGTGGAGGGCAGAGAGCAGGGAAGGACCGAACGACAAGGATATCCGTGGTCCCGGGGCCGTATCCTGGCTTTCAGCCCAGGCGCCCCACTGTGCCAGGAATGGAGGGGGCCTCTTCAGTCCAAGCCGAACCTCTGTCGTGGGGGACAGGCATCTCCTGACCGAGGGCCAGTTCCTCCATTCGCCAGGGAGCTCCGAAAGCCTCGGTGTGACCGCTGGCCCCACTGCCCAATCCTATGTGGGCCCAGGAGTCCTCCCCAGCTGCCTTCCCATTGCCAGGAAGACACACAGCCAGGGTGGGGCCCAGGCTCTGCTGCACTCAGCTGTGTGGCCATGGATGGTCACTTTACCTCTCCAGGACTGTCTCCCCTCTACAGGATGGGGACACTGGCCCCCAGGCCTGGGGCTGTTAAGGAAGCCTGGTGCCACGTGATGCGGGGGTTGCGATGGGTTTCTCCATCCTGCCCGTTTCCCACTGGCTTCTGAGAACGGCTCTTCCTCAGTCACGGGGCCTGAATCCCAAACCCTGTGGGCTCTGTCCCCACCCACCCACTGATAATTCAGAGACGACATGTGTCCACTTTCATCATCTTGGCCATGGCCCCTCAGGCTCCCTCCCCCGCAGGCCACCTTGGCCAGGCACCCACGCCTGACTGTGCCTGAACACTTTTCCCAGGCGGCCCCTGCTCTTGGCCACTGACGTGGGAACCTGAGGTCATGCCAGTCTGTGGATCTCCCGGGCATGGATCCAGCACCTGCTCCCGCCATCTCCAGCTGCTCCTAGGGGGCGCAGAGAGCAGCAGAGGGAGGCTGGTTAGGGAGGACAAGCCTACCCCCCGCAGCAGGCCTTCCTCCTGGGCAGAGTTTCCTTGTGCTTTGAGACTGACGGAAGAGTGGAGGTGCTGGAGCGGAGGCCCAGCCCGGGCCCTTGAGGCAGCAGACTCACGGAGAAGGTGGATTCCTCACAGCACGGACACACATGGGCAGACACAGGCGCCACGTCCTCCACTGCTGAAGCGGGTCATGGCACCGCCCAGTGACCCCTCAAAGCTTCCAGATCAGGATGCATGGGAGGGCTTCAGGGAGCGGACCAGACCCTGGGCCCTGGGCCCCAAACTTCCCAGAAAAAGGAGCCCCAGGCCTGCAGGGGCATCTGAGAAGCTCGAGAGGGGAGCCCCCTCCAAGAGAGGCCATGGCTGCCAAGGGGCTGGCGCCTGCGAGGAGGCTGTGGAGTTAGCTCCCCGAGCCGGCTTCTGCCAGCTCCAAGGGCTTCTTGAGCCTCCGCCTGAGGTACAGCTGGACCGATGAGTCTTCAGCTAACGCTCACTCCGGTCTGTGAGGGTCTTGGCGCGGCTGCCGCCCCCTCGGGGGGCCACTGGCACGGTGGTGCTGCGGGCATACGTGTCGTAACTGTTGTCCGAGCCCACAGAGAGCTCATCGGAGACCTCCATGCCGTCGCTGATCTCTGTTGGGCCACAGGGAGGCAGAATGTGAGTGCAGGGAGGAGAGGGGCAGCACAGGAGGGCTGGCAGATGTAGTGGAAAGGGGTGGCCCATGGCGCCTCCTGGTCAGGCCCTTGGAGGCTGATGCAACCTCACGTTTCAGGTGTGGTTCTGAGCCTGGCCTTCAAAGCCCTTCTCAGTCTCTGCAAACACTCTGGTCGTACCTCAGTCTCTGCAAACACTCTGGAACCCCACCTTCAGGCCCCAGAAAACTGTGCCCTCCTGAGCCTGCACCCGTGTGTTTACCCTCCTCGGGGCCTCGTGCCTGTTGGCCGGTCTCCTGGGCTCGGCCTCCCAACATCACCTCCTTTTCTTAAGACCTGGCTCAGTTCTTCCCATTTCCGTTATGGCCCCCGGGCTGGATGGGGCCCCCTCGTGGCCACCCTGCTCCCGCGGAGCCCTGGCTCCGTCACCTGTACCGTCGCCGTCGCGGGCTCCCATCCACTGGAGACCTTCCCGGACAGGGAGGAGGTCGGGGTGTTCGTGTCCCCAGTGCCGGGTGCAGTGCTGGGCACACAGCAGAGCCTCGGGAAAGGTCTGCTGAGGGGAGCTCAGCCTCGCCCAGGCACTCTCCCTAGAGAGGCCCTCTCAACCCAGCAGTGGGCAGCAGGAAGATCTGAGGCAGATTCCACGGGGCCAGCACCCAGATGGTGCTGCAGGAGGCGCTGCGGGGGAGGGGTGTGGCAGCTGCCGACGGAGAACCTGCCAGGCCTAAGTGCTGGCTTCCTGCCTTCCATTCATTCCAGCCACCCCTTCTGGCTTCTCTGGGCCAAGTACAGGGCAGGAACCTGGGGACCCCAGGTACCCTGTTCTGACGCCTCCTTCCAGGAGCCCCTCAGTGTTGCCAGAGCTGTGGGGGGCCCTCTGACCCAGCTCTGGTGCTCAGGGAAGGCTCCCAGGGCTTTTGAGCGAGGACAGGGGGAATAACGCACACCAGAGGCAAGAACCTGAGTGTCCTGAGCATCTAGAGCAGGGCCTGGCGTACCTCCCTGAAGGAAGGATACATGAAGGAGTGAATGAATGAACGGAGGTCTCACGGTCATCTGAGCAGCCCCCCAACGCCATCCCCTCTGCGCCCTGGTTCATTCCAGCAGCGTTTATCCCATGCCCCTTAGGACCAGGCAAGGCACTAATCCTCACGAGCACTCTGTGGAGGAGACCTAGCCCATCTTACAGAGGAGCAGTCTGATGTGGAGGGAGGTTATGTAATGCGTTCTTGTTCACAAGCTAGCGAGATAAACTGGAGTTTGAATCCAGATCCATCTGGCTTCTAAATCTCTCCTGACTCTCTCCTGTTTCTGTGCCCACGATTCCCGTCTGATCGACTGGTTTCCTTGCCTCCAGCTTCCCGTTCTGGCCCTCCGCCCCCTCGCCCCCGTAGAGGCTGACTTGTGGGGACTTCTCTGGTGGTCCAGTGGTTGGGACTCCAGGCTTCCACTGCAGGGGGCCTGGCTCACTCCCTGGTCAGAGAACTAAGATCCCACGAGCTGCGTGGTGTGGCCAAGAAAAAGAAAAATGAGAGTGACGTTGAATTGTGTTCCCCTCAAATTCCTATATTGGAGTCTTTACCCCAGCACTTCCGATTGTGACCCTCTTTGGATTAAGGTCAGTGCAGATGTAATTCGTTAAGATGAAGCGGACTGGTGTCCTTGTACAGAGGGGAGCTTCAGACACAGGGATGCGTCTGGCAGGCAAGGGGAGAGGCCGGGACCGGAGGCTAGTACACAGGGCTCTGCTGACACCCTGACTGTGGACTCAGCTCCGAACCATGAGATGAGATGTTTCTGTTTTAAGCCAGCCAGTCCATGGTACTTTGTCACCACCCCACTCTAATGAAGTGACCCTCCTCCGCTTTCAGAACAGAGCCGCGCTCCTGACCACACTCGGGCCCACGTGCCTCCCCAGTGCCACCTCGGGGTGACCCAGCCAGATCCCCCCTTCAGGCCGTGTGGAGGGACCTTTAGTTCTCGTGCCGGCTAGCCGTGCTCCCTCACGGCCTCTGAGCACACGCTGCTGCTGCTGGAGCACCCTTCCTCGCCTCTGCTCACCCAGCCCTCACCTCCACCCCACCACCCAGGCCCCTCCTACCGCTCCTTCCCGTGTCAGCTACAGCGCCTCCTCACGAAGTGGGCCTGGAACCTGCCTCACTGCCCCAGGAAGCACGGAGCCCCTCTCTCCTCCTTGCACCCTACTCTGGCTCTGCGCCCCAATCCGTGAGGGCTCAGTGACATCTCATTTTCCACATATTTGTTTCTACAGCTGCCTCCTCCATCACTCTGGGAATGCCAACAGGCAGCAAGCAGGGTGACATCGACAACCACAGGGTCCCTGCATGAGTTCCCAAGCCAGCGAGATAACCTGGAGTTTGAACCCAGATCCCTCTGGCTTCTAAATCTCTCCTGACTCTCTCCTGTTTCTGTGCCCACGATTCCCGTCTGATCGACTGGTTTCCTTGCCTCCAGCTTCCCGTTCTGGCCCTCCGCCCCCTCGCCCCCGTAGAGGCTGACTTGTGGGGACTTCTCTGGTGGTCCAGTGGTTGGGACTCCAGGCTTCCACTGCAGGGGGCCTGGCTCACTCCCTGGTCAGAGAACTAAGATCCCACGAGCTGCGTGGTTTGGCCAAGAAAAAGAAAAATGAGAGTGACGTTGAATTGTGTTCCCCTCAAATTCCTATATTGGAGTCTTTACCCCAGCACTTCCGATTGTGACCCTCTTTGGATTAAGGTCAGTGCAGATGTAATTCGTTAAGATGAAGCGGACTGGTGTCCTTGTACAGAGGGGAGCTTCAGACACAGGGATGCGTCTGGCAGGCAAGGGGAGAGGCCGGGACCGGAGGCTAGTACACAGGGCTCTGCTGACACCCTGACTGTGGACTCAGCTCCGAACCATGAGATGAGATGTTTCTGTTTTAAGCCAGCCAGTCCATGGTACTTTGTCACCACCCCACTCTAATGAAGTGACCCTCCTCCGCTTTCAGAACAGAGCCGCGCTCCTGACCACACTCGGGCCCACGTGCCTCCCCAGTGCCACCTCGGGGTGACCCAGCCAGATCCCCCCTTCAGGCCGTGTGGAGGGACCTTTAGTTCTCGTGCCGGCTAGCCGTGCTCCCTCACGGCCTCTGAGCACACGCTGCTGCTGCTGGAGCACCCTTCCTCGCCTCTGCTCACCCAGCCCTCACCTCCACCCCACCACCCAGGCCCCTCCTACCGCTCCTTCCCGTGTCAGCTACAGCGCCTCCTCACGAAGTGGGCCTGGAACCTGCCTCACTGCCCCAGGAAGCACGGAGCCCCTCTCTCCTCCTTGCACCCTACTCTGGCTCTGCGCCCCAATCCGTGAGGGCTCAGTGACATCTCATTTTCCACATATTTGTTTCTACAGCTGCCTCCTCCATCACTCTGGGAATGCCAACAGGCAGCAAGCAGGGGTGACATCGACAACCACAGGGTCCCTGCATGAGCCAGGCATACGGCAGGATGGACCGTCAGAGACACCGCCTCCCCCACCCCTGCGTGTCACCCTGGTCCACAACCCACGGGGCTGACACTGAGCCACAGGCCTGGAGCGGATGGCTGCAGGCAGAGGGGTGTGCGTTTGTGTGTGTGCCTCTGTAGGTGTGGACATGCAGCTAGGTGGGTGCATGTATGTCTGTGCTGTGCCCCTATCTGTGTGCACACACGCGTGTGCATCTGGGGTTGCAGGAAACAGAGCCCAAAGCCTGCCTCAACCTGTCTGCCAAGCTGCACACCTGAGAAGATGAGCTTCTCCTTCATGATGCTGACGTCTCGGCTGGTCCGGTGCACGGCCGCGCTCAGCATGATCTGCTCGGGGTTGTAGCTCCGTATGCCACCCAGGCGCCACCTGCAGAGACGGCCCCGAGGGCATCAGGCCCTTCCCCACCCTACCTCAGAGCAGGGATCGTGCCCATTTCCACAGACGGTCTGGACGTGGCCTGAGAGACCAGCAGCACTCTCGTCTGACCGTACAGACGGGACGCTGCAGCCCAGAGGAGGCCGGAGCTGGGCTCTCAGAGTTCAACCAGGGCTCGCCAGCCCTCTTACTTCTAGGACCCTCGATCCGCTTCCCTTATCCCAGAGGATGCTTAGGGGTTGATCAGTTTTGTCTCAGGTGCCCCCAGTTATGGGTGACGCTTTAGCAGGCCTGACTGATGACCCACATTGGGGTACAAACCAATCTTGAGGAGTCCCAGCAGATGTCGCCTCTAGCTCCACCATCAGGACCAGGCTGAGGGAAGCCAGTGAGGAACCCCAGGGAGGAAGTGAAAGCAGGGAGGGGAGGGGAGCTTGTCTTCACGGGGGCAGGAGGCAAGGGTGCTGGAGTGACTTGGGGTGGGCCCTGCTGCTCTGTTCCTACACCCTGGAAGACTGGGGTTCCTATTCCCTAACGGGGAGGGGCAGGCTGGAGCGTTACACCTTCAATGGCTGGGGCAAAATGAACTGAACGGGCTGAGGTGGGGCTGCATGGGCTGTGTAGGGACCAGGTGGAGCCAGGAGGACTCGGGTTCCTTGGCCCGGCCCAGGGCACAGTCCTTATTGTTATAGCTCTGAACTAGCTCCCAACCCCAGGCCTCTGAACTGAGACAACCTAAGACAGAAGGAGTCACTGCACCCCACCTCCACTCAGGGAAGTGGGGATCAGGTTGCAAACAAAAGCCAACCCCCCAGGGCCCTAAGCCCTGCCCGAGTGGGCAGAGGGCGCTCAGGCTCCACGAGAAATCCATTGTGTCCAGCTGGGATCAGCGCAGCAGAAATGGACAGACAGATGGACAGGCAGACAGGTGGATGAATAGAGCAGACAGACAAGGGGAAAGCAGGAGGCCGAGGAGAAGGCAGCTCACGCTCTGGCTGGGCTGGCTGCCCCCCGTGCCCTCGAGGACAGCAGTAGGGTCTCTTATTCATTGCTGCGTGCCTGGCACCAAGCCTCATGCCTGCTGTATGGTGGGCCCTAGATGGACTGTTGAGTGAATGAAGGGAAAAATGAGGCGCACGGAGCAATGATCTCCCCCAGGGTCCTCTCCTCCATCAGGCCTTGCCGACAGCCACGCCGCCCGGGGGGTTATCTTGAGTGGCCCAGCGTGCTCATGGAGCACCCTGGGGCTCTGGGCGGAAGGCCTGACTCCTTCCCCCAGGCCCACCACAGCCCCAGGCAGCATGGGTGGACACCTGCCAGCTGAGAGGATGGTGGAAAGTCCAGGTAAATGGCTGTTCGCTGAGCTCAGTCCCAGTCAGGGAGCCCCGAGTGCCTCCTCCTAGGAGCCGGTCCGTGGGTCCGTGAAGGTGCCTGACCCAGGAGGCGGCCGACCAAGGGGGACTTTGCATCCCCAAGACCAAGGTCTCCTCTTGGAAATCAACAGTAAACCCGGAGGAAAGTGTCAGCCCTGGGTCTCTGCAGCGAGGTGCACTTACGCCAGGAAGCTCAACCACTGGGGGGTTCCTCCCAGGGGAAAGGAGGTGAGGGAGACTGCTCATACAGGGGAGAGGGGTGGGGTGGAAGTCAGGCGCAAAAAGTGAAAGAGAGAAGAGAAAAAGAAAGATATACAGAAAGAGCAATGGGAAAGGCAGATTGGGAGAGGGAAGGGAGACAGGTGGGCAGGGAGAGACAGAACTTGGTAGGCTATGCGCCGGGCACTGGGGAGGGCCTTGCCCGAAGCACCAGGCTGTGGCGGGGTGGCTGGGTTGCCCAGCCCGAGCCCCCTCCCCAGGGGGAGACACTCTGGTGCTGAGAGAGAGGCCAGGTCCGCAACCTACAAAGAAATGCTGTTTCCCAGTTGCAGGGGGAAGAGAGAGCGGGGACACACACGGAAGAAGGAACGAGAGAGGGAGAAGAGGGGTGCCAGGAGGGGAGGAGGCTTCAGGCAGGGGAGGCGCTGGGGGGATGGCGACCTAGGGCTCCTAGAGAGGCGGGGTGGAGGAGGAGGAAGAGGGAGCAAGAGGAACAGGAGGAGGAGGACCACACCAGAATTACCTGATCAAGTGATAGCTGTGGGATGCCAAGAGTGCAGCAGAGAGAGGGGAGGGGAGAGAGGAGGGACATGCGCCGGATCAGAGCAGGATGGGGCAGAGAGAGAACGTCAGTCACGAGGAAAACCCCAGCCCCGGCTCGGGGCCCTGAAACCCCCCGGGACCCACCCCCCGCCACTGCGACCACCACCCCAGCCTCCGTCCTCACGGGTAGAGGGGGAGCCGGCAACCCATGCCCTGGGTCAACAGGAGGGAGGCCAGCCCAGAGAGGAACCCCCAGAGCTGAACCTCATCTGAGTTTACACGGCAGATCCAGGCCCAGCCTGGCTCTGAGCTCTGGGCTGGGGGATCATTCCAGAAGCCACTGGGCTCTGGCTGAGGGGGACGGGCTGAGGAGGAGGGGGCACTGGGAGACCTCCTCCTCGGAACAGGGTGGACTGGTCAGGCTCTCCCAGCCCAGGAGGCTGTTCACGTGGCTGGGGTGGTCCGAGCAGGCGGCCGACCAAGGGGGACTTTGCATCCCCAAGACCAAGGTCTCCTCTTGGAAATCAACAGTAAACCCGGAGGAAAGTGTCAGCCCTGGGTCTCTGCAGCGAGGTGCACTTACGCCAGGAAGCTCAACCACTGGGGGGTTCCTCCCAGGGGAAAGGAGGTGAGGGAGACTGCTCATACAGGGGAGAGGGGTGGGGTGGAAGTCAGGCGCAAAAAGTGAAAGAGAGAAGAGAAAAAGAAAGATATACAGAAAGAGCAATGGGAAAGGCAGATTGGGAGAGGGAAGGGAGACAGGTGGGCAGGGAGAGACAGAACTTGGTAGGCTATGCGCCGGGCACTGGGGAGGGCCTTGCCCGAAGCACCAGGCTGTGGCGGGGTGGCTGGGTTGCCCAGCCCGAGCCCCCTCCCCAGGGGGAGACACTCTGGTGCTGAGAGAGAGGCCAGGTCCGCAACCTACAAAGAAATGCTGTTTCCCAGTTGCAGGGGGAAGAGAGAGCGGGGACACACACGGAAGAAGGAACGAGAGAGGGAGAAGAGGGGTGCCAGGAGGGGAGGAGGCTTCAGGCAGGGGAGGCGCTGGGGGGATGGCGACCTAGGGCTCCTAGAGAGGCGGGGTGGAGGAGGAGGAAGAGGGAGCAAGAGGAACAGGAGGAGGAGGACCACACCAGAATTACCTGATCAAGTGATAGCTGTGGGATGCCAAGAGTGCAGCAGAGAGAGGGGAGGGGAGAGAGGAGGGACATGCGCCGGATCAGAGCAGGATGGGGCAGAGAGAGAACGTCAGTCACGAGGAAAACCCCAGCCCCGGCTCGGGGCCCTGAAACCCCCCGGGACCCACCCCCCGCCACTGCGACCACCACCCCAGCCTCCGTCCTCACGGGTAGAGGGGGAGCCGGCAACCCATGCCCTGGGTCAACAGGAGGGAGGCCAGCCCAGAGAGGAACCCCCAGAGCTGAACCTCATCTGAGTTTACACGGCAGATCCAGGCCCAGCCTGGCTCTGAGCTCTGGGCTGGGGGATCATTCCAGAAGCCACTGGGCTCTGGCTGAGGGGGACGGGCTGAGGAGGAGGGGGCACTGGGAGACCTCCTCCTCGGAACAGGGTGGACTGGTCAGGGCGTCTCCCAGCCCAGGAGGCTGTTCACGTGGCTGGGGTGGGGGCTGGCTTGTCTCGGGCAGGGAAGACCACGGGAGGCGGTCAGGGCCTACTCACTTCTGGAGCACGAAGATGCCGACGATGAGGGTGAAGGAGATCAGGTCGGCGGTGACCCACATGAGACAGTACTCGTCCGGGGGCTGTGGACAGACGGCCAGTCACGGCTGGTCCAGACCAGGGCTCGAGACCAAGGGCCCGTGGGCAGGAAGACCATGTGTCCCTCTCAGGAAGGGGACAGAGGAGGATCGGGAGCGGGCTTAGGGGCTTGAGAGTATATTTTGTAGGCCTGAGGTTTGCTGGGGGCAGGTGGTGTAGGAGAAAAGAGACCCGTGCAGGAGCCAGACCTGGTGTGCGCTAAACCGAGGATTTACGGGCTTAACGGGGCTTAATGCAGAGCCAGAATATGAAAGATGGGTGAATGGACGAGAGGGAGGGAGTGGCGAGCAGGTGCCCAGGTGTGTGTGAAGAAGCACGTGGCATCCGTGTGGGTGAAGGTGCGTGTCACTGTGGGTGTGGAGCATGGGAGCGTCCCCCTCGGGGCCACAGAAGGTGCCTAGGAGGGCAGAGCCTGCAACCTCTGCTCAGCTGTGGCGAAGGGGCAGGGATGGGCCAGACGCCCTTTCTGCTGTTGGTCAGCTCTTGTGGCCTGAGAGCACGTGTGCTCACAGCTGCCACGGCCACCGTCACTTATTTCTCATGTCAGTCCGCGCTGAGCCTTTGCAGGTGTTCAGGGACAATGGGCAGGTGGATAGACATTAACCACCCAAGACCTAGGCCTGATTCCCTGATGCTGGCACCGTTGTGGCCGTAATGAGGCCCTCCGTCGGTCTTTCGTGACCTCAGCGAAGTGGGAGCCATGGACAGAGACCCAGGGCTCCCCAAGCCACCTGGCTGGCAGAGCCTGGAGTGGCACTCAGGCCTGGCGTCAGATGCTCAACCAACTGAAATCTGGTTTCACTGGCTATGATCTCTGAGCAGATTTCAATGTTCCCTATTCTTGCCCTGTTGCCCTCTTTTCTCAATGCCTTTCCTTCCTTTAAAACAAAATGTAGGGGCTTCCTCTGGTGGTCCAGTGGATAGGGACACCGCCTTGCAGTGCAAGGGGCGCTGGTTCGATCCCTGGCCTGGGAAGATCCCACGTGCCGCGGAGCGGCTGGACCGATGTGTCCAATTGCCGAGCCGGAGCTTTGGAGCGCATGCGCCCAGAGCTGGTGCTCTGCAGCGACAGATGCCACCGCGATGGGAGGCCCACAGGAGCTAAGGAACGAGGACGATGAAAATGGAGAAATGAAGGACCAATGGAAGTGGCCCGCCCGCCCCCCTCCCTCCCCAACCCGACCCCCACCCAAAATAAATAATAAATAAATAAATCTTTAAAAAAAATAAATTAATTAAAACAAAATGTAATACTCCTCAAAACCAAAAGAAAACTCCAGCGGCTGTTTCTTTCTCTAGGGCCCTTGATGCTTTTCCCCATGTGGCTCAGGCCCAGGTTTCTCCCACCGCCCAGCACCTCCTGACTTGAGGTCAGGAGAATCCTTGTCACGTCTCTAGCCTGTTCCCGAAGGTGTCCCCACCCCTAAGACCTCACCCGGAGAGCCCCAGGTATGGAGCCCCCCCGCCCGCCACCCCTAGGAATCAGAGGCAGCTCCCCGGACCCCCCCGTAACCCTCCAGCTCACCATGATCCAGAGTGGGGAAGGCACCTGGGACAAGGTGTGGGAGTTGTCGGACGTGACAGAGGGGACGCCCGCGCACCACAGCAGGGAGAAGAGCCACGGGGCGTTGACCGTGTAGAGGTTCACACTCAGGTTCCAGGAGGCATAGTCCCTGTGGGGCAGAGACAGAGGCCGGTCAGCCCTCGGGCTGGGGGAAAGCCTGTAAAGCACGGCCGGTCACACCCGCCTACCCTCTGTCCCTGGTGGAAGGAGCCTCCGCGCCCAGAAGGCCAAGCTCACACACAAGCCCAGCTCTGCCCGGTGCCCTCCACTTCTCCTCCTTCAACCCAGAGCCCAGTGTGTCCAGTCCTGTGGGTGAGCCTACCTGAGCTCCTGGCGGGACACCTGAGTGTAGCGCAGGTTCAGCCGCTGGATGTGGCCTCTCCGCAGGCTGGAAGCTGCCTCCTTGGAGCCCGAGGTCTGCTGGAAGCCAGGAGCCACCTTCCGCACGAAGGGCCTCTGCCTGTTGGGCAGCCACAGGACCTGCAGGCGGGAGAGATGCGGCCTCTGGTTTCTCCTCTGTATTAGGATGTCTGTCCCTGGGGGAGCCCCTGGAGGGGTTCAAAGAGGCGGGACCTGGCCCCCGGCGAAAGCCTACAGTAACACTCGTCCTCAGGGCACGGCTGCCCAGCCAAGGCTGGGAACTGCTCTGGCAACCCCTCAGGGAGCTTTCCAGACCCTCCAAAGGACAAGATTGATCACCCCAGACGCCGACTACTCTGCGGTGGCCACCAGTGTCTGCTGTGCTGCCATCGTTGGTATCAGACTCTTCTGATCCCAGGGGTCACACCGCAAGGATGTGGCCACCACGGCAGGAGAGCACTGTGCTCCCAAGAATCTGGCCCTGCTCCTGCCCTCTGTACATTTTAAAGGAATTCTTTGTTTGCCTCTTGTCCCCACGGTGAGCCTGTCAGGAGGTGAGGGGCGTGCTACCTCATTTTACGAATGTGATCACTCACGGTCTGGAGGGCTGTGATACAGTAAGTTTATTGCTGGACCTAGACCGCAGGCTGGCCTGGTCTCTCTGGGGCTGCAATCGGGCGGAGCTCCCCAGGGGCGGGGCCGGCTGGCACGGGGCGGGGCTGCGGCCTCACCTGGTGCTGGGGGAAGCCTGAGCGCAGAAGGGCCTCCAGCGTGACGTTGAGGAAGCTGCCACGGTAGGGGTGCTCCCGCGGCGGGTCACGCAGGTTGAGCAGCACTGTGGCATTGCCTCTGGCCAGCTCCAAGAGCTCCGCGAGGCTGCAGATGGACTGGTTTTGGGCCTCCCTGTGGTCAGAGGGTGACAGGGAGCTGGCCGTCCAGAAGGGGTCCGTCTGTCAGAGACAGGCACACACGTGGCTGCCTCACCAGTGCTGCGGGGCCTCCACGTGCCTTCCTAGGTTTGGAACTTGGGGACCCCTGAGCTGCCCGTGTCTGCTGGCGTGCGCAGGTGAGGCAGATTGAAGGCTGGGACCCTGTGGGGGCTCTAGGCTAACCCAGCCTTTATCTCTCTATCCCAGTCTGCTTACCAAAAGAATGATTTACTTGAAGTATTTCCCAGACCCTAGTATGTTTCTGCTTTAGTGGCCTTTCAGATCAGTGAACTGACTTCAGAGTTTTACACTGTTAACAGTTTTTGTTTTTGTTTTCAATTTTGGCCTCTTTTATTGGTTTTTTTATTGATTTATTTTGATCCATCTTTGTTCTTTTGGCCGGTGTGGTTCTCCCATTACAGGGGCCTCTTCCGTTGCAGAGCATGGGCTCTGGGTGCATGCGCTCCAGAGTGCCTGCTTGTGATTGGACACACCAGTCAAGCCGCTCCGCGGCAGGTGGGATCTTCCCAGGCCAGGGATCGAACCGGTGCCCCTTGCATTGCAAGGCGGACTCTACCCACTGGACCACCAGGGAAGCCCCCAGTGTTAAGAGTTTTCACTGTGAACTATTAATATCATCGGTAGAGGAGGCAGTATCCAAACAAGCACTGACGACCCTGATGTCTGGGCTGCAATGGCAGGAGCCAAGGATGCTGCCAGCCAGCCGGGCTGTGAGTCAAGGAAGCCTGGCTTGGGAGGGTCCCCGCGCTGAGGGCCGCCCCTGGCCCTCCCCGTGGAGCCCCAGCCCAGGCTCTCCATGCCCAGGACTGGGACAGGTGCTGCCAGACCTTCAGGAACCACTGGCCGGCGTTGAGCCTCTGCAGGATGGTCCAGTTGAACATGGAGGCGGGCTTGCGGGCGAGCTCCGGGAACTCCTCCTCCACGTTGGTGGTGCGCCGCAGCGTGGCATCGTGCATGAGGAAGGGCACTCCATCCAGGCTGCGGGAGGGCGGGGCCAGGGAGTCACCGCCCACCCGGGGCCCTCACCTGCTCTTCTCACCCCCTCCTGTCCACCCACAGACACCAGCCCACCAAGGGACCCAGGCAGACTGTGCACCTCTTTGGCCTCAGGTTTCCCATCTGCACAGGGAAGTCAGAAGGCTGGCGGGTGAATCCCTCTGGCTCTGAGAGTCAGACAGGGGTGGGGACGGCTGAGGAGGGAGGGCTGGGTCTATTGGCAACCTTGGAAGGCGGATGCTATCTCGTTTGATAATGGGAAGACAGAGGGTGGGGACAGAAGTATCTTAACTCAGAGCCTACCAGCCAGTAAGGGGGAACCTGGCTTAGAACCCAGTCCATGCGATGCCATATGAAAAGAGGGCAAATGCAGCCCCTTTGACAAATTCCAGCCCACGCTCATCCAGGTCGCCCCCACTGCTGGGCTGCCAGCAGCCCCATAAGGTTCCTTAGCATGAAACAGGAAAAGGGACCTGTGCTGCGCTCCCTCAAGATATTTTTCTACCATCTGCTAGGAAGTGCTGATAAACACACAAGCCTATGATGTCTACAATGGAATGGCGTCTTCATCCTGCGGTACCCTGTTCAACACCCTGCCCCTCCTCAGAGATGATGCCATCAGCTCAGTACGGATTCTTCTTGCCCTTGATACAGATATACTTCTATAGCTACATGTAGAAAATGCAGAAATCAGTTTTACCTGGTCTTTAAAAATATAACTGACATCACAGTGAACAGATCACTCTGCGACTTGCTGATTTTTCTCATCAGACATCAGAGGGTTTGCGCTCCATCTTGCTGAGCCATATAGATCTAGTCTTTCCATTAAGTGGATCCGTGGCAGGACTCCAGGTCCCCACCTCCACCCTGCTTGAACTAAGAGAGTCTGTTTTGTTCTCTACATATTTTATATCCTGGAGTATGGCCCAAGGGGCTTTCCCGGGTGCCGCTGGTAAAGAACTCTCCTGCCAATGCAGGAGACATAGGAGATGTGAGTTTGATCCCTGGGTCAGGAAGGCCCCCTGGAGACGGGTATGACAACCCATTCCAGTATTCTTTCCTGGAGAATCCCATAGACAGAGGAGCCCAGGGGGCTACGGTCCACAGGGTCACAAAGAGTTTGGCACGACTGAAGTGACGTAGCACGCACACATAGCACATGTCACAGGATTTGCCTGCATGAAAGTGGTGCTTGCCCTGCAGTGGATAATCCAAACCTCTGCTCTCTCATCCCCAAGACTCTGGGACCAGAGGCTTCTCGAGAGACCTGGATGTGGATGCCCCAAGGAGGGGAAGAGGTGCTGTCCTCCAAACCCCGACACCTACCTGATGGTGACGTCAGCCTGGAGTCCATACAGCTTCTGCTCGAGGGCCTTCCTGAAGGACATGAGTGTGTGTTCTGGGGCCAGCTGAGGAGGAAGGGGATGGTGAGGGAGAGCCAGGCGTTAGCTGGTGTGCCCCGCCCCCACCAACAAAGATCTTGCATGCTGGGACGCTGAGTAGGCCTGGCTCTAATTCCCACTCCTGCAGCCAGGAGCTGCGGGGCTCTGGACATCCACACGGCTTCTCTGTGGCTCAGTTTCCTCAGCTGAATCGTGCTTACCTCACAGATTTTGGGAAAGGGCTGGCAGAGAGAAGCAGGGGTGGCTAGTGTTGAAACGTGGGGGTCAGAGGGCAGTTTTACGCCTTTGCCTCTACATAGTCTTGGGCTGACTGAATGCCAGGTTTCCTCCTATTTCTACTTTGAATCTGGTTAGAGATCCCCAAGGGAGAGGAGAGGCTAGATAGCACGACACAGTTTCAGTGGGGTGACCGGTTTCCTGATCTATACAGACATGACAGGACCACCTCTTAAACTGCCAAAGGATTAAAAAGCCTCTAGCACGTTGCCCGACACACAGTGTTTAATAAATGACAGCTGTTACCTATGGCACACACATCAGAAACTCCTGGTCTTAGTCCTGAGTCTGTTGTGAACTATCTTTGTGGCCTTTGGTGCATCTCTGTATCCTATGGGCTTCAGCTTCCCCATCTGTTCCTTGGGGTATAGGTACAGTGTTCTCTGAGGGTCCTTCCAGCTGGAGGAGTTGGGGTTCCGAGTCTCCCTCCCTAGTTGGTCAGATGATCCTGTCCTCCCCGTGTCTGTCACTAGGGGTCAGCACCATACCAAGGATAGGGCTGGGACCAAGTGCAGTGCAGAAAGGAAGACAGGGAAGATGTCACGTAGCACGCACACATAGCACATGTCACAGGATTTGCCTGCATGAAAGTGGTGCTTGCCCTGCAGTGGATAATCCAAACCTCTGCTCTCTCATCCCCAAGACTCTGGGACCAGAGGCTTCTCGAGAGACCTGGATGTGGATGCCCCAAGGAGGGGAAGAGGTGCTGTCCTCCAAACCCCGACACCTACCTGATGGTGACGTCAGCCTGGAGTCCATACAGCTTCTGCTCGAGGGCCTTCCTGAAGGACATGAGTGTGTGTTCTGGGGCCAGCTGAGGAGGAAGGGGATGGTGAGGGAGAGCCAGGCGTTAGCTGGTGTGCCCCGCCCCCACCAACAAAGATCTTGCATGCTGGGACGCTGAGTAGGCCTGGCTCTAATTCCCACTCCTGCAGCCAGGAGCTGCGGGGCTCTGGACATCCACACGGCTTCTCTGTGGCTCAGTTTCCTCAGCTGAATCGTGCTTACCTCACAGATTTTGGGAAAGGGCTGGCAGAGAGAAGCAGGGGTGGCTGGTGTTGAGACTGGGGGGTCAGAGGGCAGTTTTACGCCTTTGCCTCTACATAGTCTTGGGCTGACTGAATGCCAGGTTTCCTCCTATTTCTACTTTGAATCTGGTTAGAGATCCCCAAGGGAGAGGAGAGGCTAGATAGCACGACACAGTTTCAGTGGGGTGACCGGTTTCCTGATCTATACAGACATGACAGGACCACCTCTTAAACTGCCAAAGGATTAAAAAGCCTCTAGCACGTTGCCCGACACACAGTGTTTAATAAATGACAGCTGTTACCTATGGCACACACATCAGAAACTCCTGGTCTTAGTCCTGAGTCTGTTGTGAACTATCTTTGTGGCCTTTGGTGCATCTCTGTATCCTATGGGCTTCAGCTTCCCCATCTGTTCCTTGGGGTATAGGTACAGTGTTCTCTGAGGGTCCTTCCAGCTGGAGGAGTTGGGGTTCCGAGTCTCCCTCCCTAGTTGGTCAGATGATCCTGTCCTCCCCGTGTCTGTCACTAGGGGTCAGCACCATACCAAGGATAGGGCTGGGACCAAGTGCAGTGCAGAAAGGAAGACAGGGAAGACTTCCGGCAGTGAGGATGGATGGGAAGTGCTCCCACGGCTCACCCCAGTCTCACAAAGACATGCTCACTCCCATCCTCTCTCCCTGTGGCCATGCTGTTCCCCAGCACGTAACACTCCCCTCTTCTGGAAAGCAGTCTGGCATGGCGAGGGTTTTGGAGCAGAGAAGGAACAATTCCCCTCTTCCCAGTCACTCACCTGGGCCATCACCTACCCTTTTGGACCTTGGTTTCTTTCGCTGTAAAATGGGCTAATGCTATCAAGCTTATAGATGAGGTAAGAGACATCAGCAGTCTCTGAAATGTACTTTCCTTTCTTCCCCTTTCTGCAGTGGCAGAGCAGCCTCCGGGGAAGTGCTACCTTGCTGCCCAGTGAAGTGGGCTGTGTGGGACCCCACAGAGGGATCCAGGGAGAGGTGTGGACTTGGTGGAGCTCCTACGCTGTCACCTCCAAGTGCCCTGGGGCCAGGCCTCCCACAAGTGACCACTGGGGAGGGACAGGCAGGAGGTAGACATAAGAGCATGGCAGAGGCCGTGGAGACCCTTGGGAGACAGAGGAAGCATTTGGGTATGACAAAGTCTCTCTTCTGGAGGTTTTTTGGTTGTTGTTGGCCACTTCTATTTATCTTTCATTTATTTATCTTTGTTCTTTGGCATGTGTGGGCCTCGCATTGCAGTGGCCTTTCTCGTTGCAGAGCACTGGCTCTTGGCAAACACGCTCCAGAGCTCCAGCTCAGTAGTTGGACACATCGGTCCAGCCGCTCCGCGGCATGTGGGATCTTCCTAGGCCAGGGATCAAACTGGTGCCCCTTGCACTGCAAGGCGGTGTCCTTACCCACTGGACCTCCAGGGAAGCCCGCTGGAGGTTTTTTAAACTCAGGTCTCCCTAGGTTCCCAGGTGATACTAGTGGTAAAGAACCTGCCTGCCAATTCAAGAGACTTAAGAGACGCCAGTTCAATCCCAGTTCAATGGGCTGGGAAGATCCTCTGAAGAAGGGCATGGCAACCTACTCCAGTATTCTTGCCTGGAGAATCCCAAGACAGAGGAGTCTGGTGGGCTACAGTCCGTAGGATTGCATAGAGTTGCACACAAATGAAGCGACTTACCATGGGACTCACTCCCTAGGTTAGGTGTTAACTTCCTGGATAAAGAGGGTTCCTACTGCCTGAGCCCTAAAGGTAGATGGGGTTGTATTGTCAGAAGCGTGCGAGTGGGGGGTGGGGGTTGTCACAGAGTCGTGGTGGTGGGCCACTGTGCTTGAGGGGCCCAACTCTGGAGTCATTCTGACCAAATGTTACAGTACACACGCATGCACAGGTCACCTACACAGAAATGACACCCAGAGGCCATCTCTAAGACTGGGTTGAGCACTTGGGCTTACCACACACCGATGTGTGGACTCAGAGTCAAAACCTCCCACAGGGGCTTCCCTGGTAGCTCAGTGGTAAGGAGTTCGCCTGCCCATGCAGGAGACACGGGTTCAATCGCCGGTCCGGGAGGATCCCACAGGCTGCGGAGCAACTAAGCCCGTGAGCCACAGCTATGGAGCCTGTGCTCTAGAGCCTTGGAGCCGCACCTGTTGAGCCCATGGGCTGCAACTGCTGAAGCCTGTGAGCCCTGGAGCCCACATTCACAACAAGAGAAGTCACAGCAACAAGACGCTTGCTCCCCTCAGCTAGAGAGTAACCCCCACTCCCTGCAACTAGAGAAGAGCCTGTGGCAGCAGTGAAAACCAAAAAAAACAAAAAAAAAACAACAAAGACAAAAACCCCTCCGGCAGGCAGATACAGACAGGTGTAGATGCTGCCACTCACGCCTTCACTGTGACAGAGGGAAGAGCTGTGTCACACACCCGCTCCAGCCCCTCCAGGACCCTCTCCAGGATGCAATCAGCCAGACACACAGGGGGGAAATGCTACAGGACAGGTGACAATCTCTTCAACAAATACACAGTATATGGGGAAAAGGGAGGAAGATTGTTGTAGACTCAAAAGTACTTAGACACCATCTCAGCCCGATGCCTCATGTGGACCCTGTTTGGATCCTGACTTTTCACAACTTAACTATAAAAAGACATTTGTGAGACACCAAAGGGAAGCTGCACACTGGCTCAGTGTTAGACAGGAGAAAGGACTGGTCGTGAATTTGGTTAGGTGCAACAGTGGCATTGCGGTCGTGGTTCCGTTTTGAAGGTCTCTGCATGACAGGTACACCTGAACTGAGAATGGGTAATACGACACAGTGTCTGCGGGTTACTTTAAAATTGTAAAGCTGGGGTGGGGATTGTCACAGAGTCGTGGTGGTGGGCCACTGTGCTTGAGGGGCCCAACTCTGGAGTCATTCTGACCAAATGTTACAGTACACACGCATGCACAGGTCACCTACACAGAAATGACACCCAGAGGCCATCTCTAAGACTGGGTTGAGCACTTGGGCTTACCACACACCGATGTGTGGACTCAGAGTCAAAACCTCCCACAGGGGCTTCCCTGGTAGCTCAGTGGTAAGGAGTTCGCCTGCCCATGCAGGAGACACGGGTTCAATCGCCGGTCCGGGAGGATCCCACAGGCTGCGGAGCAACTAAGCCCGTGAGCCACAGCTATGGAGCCTGTGCTCTAGAGCCTTGGAGCCGCACCTGTTGAGCCCATGGGCTGCAACTGCTGAAGCCTGTGAGCCCTGGAGCCCACATTCACAACAAGAGAAGTCACAGCAACAAGACGCTTGCCCCCCCCAGCTAGAGAGTAACCCCCACTCCCTGCAACTAGAGAAGAGCCTGTGGCAGCAGTGAAAACCAAAAAAAACAAAAAAAAAACAACAAAGACAAAAACCCCTCCGGCAGGCAGATACAGACAGGTGTAGATGCTGCCACTCACGCCTTCACTGTGACAGAGGGAAGAGCTGTGTCACACACCCGCTCCAGCCCCTCCAGGACCCTCTCCAGGATGCAATCAGCCAGACACACAGGGGGGAAATGCTACAGGACAGGTGACAATCTCTTCAACAAATACACAGTATATGGGGAAAAGGGAGGAAGATTGTTGTAGACTCAAAAGTACTTAGACACCATCTCAGCCCGATGCCTCATGTGGACCCTGTTTGGATCCTGACTTTTCACAACTTAACTATAAAAAGACATTTGTGAGACACCAAAGGGAAGCTGCACACTGGCTCAGTGTTAGACAGGAGAAAGGACTGGTCGTGAATTTGGTTAGGTGCAACAGTGGCATTGCGGTCGTGGTTCCGTTTTGAAGGTCTCTGCATGACAGGTACACCTGAACTGAGAATGGGTAATACGACACAGTGTCTGCGGGTTACTTTAAAATTGTAAAGCTGGGGTGGGGGATGGGAGAGAAAAGGCAGGGAGACGGGTCAGACAAGAATGACCAAATATTGGTAAGTGGTGAAGGCAGCATTGCATTCCTTATATTATTCAGTCCACGTCTGTGGACATTTGAAATCTTCCTGCTGAAAACCAGTCCACGTGGGGCCACCTCGCTCCTTCCCTTGGCCCTCTCCTTCCTGCCTCAGCACACCCTCTTGTCCTGTGGCCTCCAGAGCAAGGGGGAGATGTGTGTGTAATATGGGCATGTAAAGAAGAGTAGCTAAACCTGGGCCCTGCCTCCCGAAAGGCTGGGCTTCTAACTTATCCTCACAAAAGCCGGCATCAGGGAGGCTTGGAGGGGATCAGCAACCACCCACCCATCCGGCCCCGCTCTGAGACACACGGGCAGCATGTGGTAAAAAGGCACCCCACATCCACATCCCTCTGATCTGAAACTATGGCCTTTCCAGATGGCTGCTTCCAGGTCCTGGGAGCTGCACAGGTGGGCTGGGAGGACATCAGGCTCCAGCGCAGGGGTATAGGGCTCAGAGCTTTATCTAGGAAACAGGGACAATACTAGCCCCATATGCAGGAGGGTAGGACCTTTAGGGTGATTTGTAGCCCTGTCAGACTCCACACTTCCCTTAAATGTTTCCTTTGTGAGGCTCCCTTGTGAATGCTACTCAATAGTGCCTGACTCTGTGCGACCCCATGATCTGCAGCCCATCAGGCTCCCCTGTGCCTGGAATTCTTCAAGCAAGAATACTGGAGTGGGTTGCCATTCCCTTCTCCAGGGGATCTTCCCAACCCAGGGCTTGAACCTGGGTCTCCCGCACTGCGGGCAGATTCTTTAATGTCTGAGCCACGTAGGCTCCCCTTAACTACCCTGAATTTCTGCGACACTGTGGACCTCCCGGTTAACAGTTCCAAGAAAATGTTCTCGCGGGACCCTCAAATGCGCCCCCTGGTGGTGAGGAGTGGTACTGCCTCTGTTGAGAACTGAGGTTCAAGGCTTCAAAACCCCAGCCAAGAGAAGCAGATGGAAGGAAACAGAAAATGTCACTCTTTCTTCCTGTGAGCCAGACTCACCTCTGGGCACGTTACACACGTTAACTAACTCCTGCTTTTCATGGCCCCGCGATTCAGGCACTCCTGTCATCCCAGGGTATAAGAGGAGGAAAACAGGCACAGAGAAGATGGAGTTGGTCCTGACTCCCACGGCTGCCAAGACTCCTGGAGCCCTGGCTCTGGAGTATACTCCTTGAAGCCAGGGCGGTTACTGCGGGATCACAGGGGTGGCAGAGGAGGAGCAAGTGCTGCCTCTGACGCCTTTCTTGTCCCCTTCACCCGAGTGCACGTGTTTTTCTTTAGCCATGGGCTCTGGGCCGTACCCGGCTTTCCTACCCACAAGAGGGTTTTCCTGCAGCTTCATCCTAGCCCTGGGACCCTGTTTCTCTCTCCCCTGGTCCTTCCTAACCCACAACCTTGTAGTGTCTTTCCTGGGCTCTCAGGCTATATATATATATTTATATAAAGATTTTTAAGTAAGATGCCTTCAGGCTCTTCTGGATTTGATCCCATGCAAGCTTTCTAGCCTTTACACTAACCTTTTCCATATAACCCCCCCCCCCCACACACACACCCCATCACCAAGAAGGGCTGACCATCACAGCTGTTATTGTACTGCATGTATTCTATCCATTTCCCTGCACACTCCTCCCTATGAGCAGGTAGGCATGTGCCTGGCTCCCCCTGGAATGGCAGTTCTGCCCACCCCTCACCCAGGTGTTAGGGCTCCCAAGTGGCACTCACCATGGGGCTCAGTGGCCGATGAGAGCAGGTTTGGGGCCCAGGTCCTTTTCTCCATGATGCAGGAGAGGAGATGGTGGGGGAGGAGAGGGCAACCTGGGTCTCCTGCACTGCGGGCAGATTCTTTAATGTCTGAGCCACGTAGGCTCCCCTTAACTACCCTGAATTTCTGCGACACTGTGGACCTCCCGGTTAACAGTTCCAAGAAAATGTTCTCGCGGGACCCTCAAATGCGCCCCCTGGTGGTGAGGAGTGGTACTGCCTCTGTTGAGAACTGAGGTTCAAGGCTTCAAAACCCCAGCCAAGAGAAGCAGATGGAAGGAAACAGAAAATGTCACTCTTTCTTCCTGTGAGCCAGACTCACCTCTGGGCACGTTACACACGTTAACTAACTCCTGCTTTTCATGGCCCCGCGATTCAGGCACTCCTGTCATCCCAGGGTATAAGAGGAGGAAAACAGGCACAGAGAAGATGGAGTTGGTCCTGACTCCCACGGCTGCCAAGACTCCTGGAGCCCTGGCTCTGGAGTATACTCCCTTGAAGCCAGGGCGGTTACTGCGGGATCACAGGGGTGGCAGAGGAGGAGCAAGTGCTGCCTCTGACGCCTTTCTTGTCCCCTTCACCCGAGTGCACGTGTTTTTCTTTAGCCATGGGCTCTGGGCCGTACCCGGCTTTCCTACCCACAAGAGGGTTTTCCTGCAGCTTCATCCTAGCCCTGGGACCCTGTTTCTCTCTCCCCTGGTCCTTCCTAACCCACAACCTTGTAGTGTCTTTCCTGGGCTCTCAGGCTATATATATATATTTATATAAAGATTTTTAAGTAAGATGCCTTCAGGCTCTTCTGGATTTGATCCCATGCAAGCTTTCTAGCCTTTACACTAACCTTTTCCATATAACCCCCCCCCCCCACCCACACACCCCATCACCAAGAAGGGCTGACCATCACAGCTGTTATTGTACTGCATGTATTCTATCCATTTCCCTGCACACTCCTCCCTATGAGCAGGTAGGCATGTGCCTGGCTCCCCCTGGAATGGCAGTTCTGCCCACCCCTCACCCAGGTGTTAGGGCTCCCAAGTGGCACTCACCATGGGGGCTCCGCGGTGGCCGATGAGAGCAGGTTTGGGGCCCAGGTCCTTTTTCTCCATGATGCAGGGAGAGGAGATGGTGAGAGGGGCCAGGTAGAGGGCAAAAACCACGGTGAAGAAGGTTCCGAGAATGAATATCTGGGAGGCTGCAGACATGGGCCCAACCGTGAGCTCTGGGCAGAAGGCAGGTCATGCTGGACCCTTCCTCCCTTTACCTCTCTGGACCCTGATGCTCTTGAGGGGACCCTGCAGCAAGGGGGTCCCTCATTCTTGCTGCAACGGTGAACCCAGCCTCTAACTCACACTCAGAGGTAGACATGCGGAAGAGGAAACGTGCAAGGCTGAGGCCGTCACCTCTGTGGAAGCTGTGCAGGACTTTCTACACTGAGAGCACGGCCTCCCCACATCCCCAGGCTACCCAGGTGCAGTCCAGGAAGAGGCAGGACAAGCGGGCCTGGGTACTCGGAGCGCATGGGTGGGGGCCAGGTCCTGCCCAGTCATACTTACAGGATCGCTCTGCGCGGGCAAACTGTCCTGCCACGATCCAGGAGAGTGCAGTGACAGCCACCAGGGCCCCCACGTGCAGGAATGGCGCTGTGCCCTTGGGTAAAGGAAGAAGCAAGAGAGAAAGCTGGCTCCCAGCCATGGCCAGGCCCTCTGGTCACCAACATCCTCCACTCTCTCTCTATCCGTGGGGCAGGCAACTGTCTCCAGCGTTCCAAGAGGACACTGGGAGTCCAGGGACCCTGGGTGGTAGCACCTTCCCTGCCCTGAGTTGCTCTGGGAGGTGGAACCCCCCCCAGCCACTCTGGACCTTGGTCTGGAGAAACAGGAGTGACCAAAAGGCGCTGTCTTGTTTGGAGGGTCCCGGGGAAGCGGCCGCCCGTCCCTCGCCTGCACTCACCTGCAGGGAGATCAGCAGCACCTCCCACTCGTCCTCCCAGAGCTGGGCCACAGCCGACATGGCCACCACGGTGGCTACCAGGATGACCACCAGCCCAATCTGCAAGGGGAAGAGCCACCAGAGGGTCAGGGCCACGCCATAGTCTCGACAGCCCGAGGGCCCCTGGTGTGTGTGTGGGGAGCAGAGGTGGAGGGACAGAGGGAGAAGCAGAGAGGGACAGGGGGAGTGGGGAGTGAGAGAGGCTGGCCAAGCAGGGCAGAGGCAGGCGGCGGATGACGGCGAGAGACAGAGGCAGGGGGAGGCAGGCGGGAGGCCCAGTGAGGAAGGAGAAACAGGAGATGGAGAGAAGACAGGTGATGCACTAAGGTGGGGACATGGCCCCCAGCTCAGGGTGTGGGGAAGGAAGACACTCAGCAGACGGAGGCCTTCTGGACCCCAGCAGGTCCCATTCCAGCCCTTGCCCGCCCTCCCAGCCATCTTTCGCCCAGTGTGACAGGTGAAGAAACCAAGGCTCCCTGGAGCTGGGGTGACGGGTGACTTGCCAGGTCACAAGGCAGGAGTCTAACACCCAGTCCACCTTCCCCGCGGCCTTCAGGTGGGAGCAAGCGGAGGAGAGGCAGGAGGCTGCCCCCCACACCCTGTTGCCAAGGCTCGCTCTCAGCCCCAGCCTCCCAGCTTCCAGCCTCTGGGGAGTTATGGGAGCTGCCCTCACTCGAGAGTGAGGAGCAGAGCTCTGACAGAAGACAAGACGGAGCCTTCGTGGGACGGCAGGCTTTGGGGACAGACGGGATCTGACCTATGTCCTGTAACACACGATGCTCGCCCGCACTAAGCGATGCCTGCTTTCTGGTTACTTGGCCCCCGGGGTCCTCGCCCTGGGCCCTGGATCTACATCTCAGCACCGCCAGGCCTGTCTCATAAAACTCAGCGCTCACATCTACCCCAAAGCCGTCAGCAGCTCCTGTCTCCACAAGGCGCCTGCCTGGACGGCCACCTCTGGTCCTCTGACTTCCTGCCGCCTGCTCCAGGGTCCTCTGTGCCAGCAGGGCTCTTGCCCTCTTCCTCTTCCCACAGGGCCTTTCCTGGCCGCCGCAGCATGCCCAGAGCCCTCCAACAACCAGACAAGCTCTAAATTGAGTTTCTGGCTTGTGAGAGCAGACGGTGGCTGATCCATCTTCGTTCCCTGCCAGGCAAGGAAGATTCATTCTTGTCTGGGATTAAGTTTTCCTTTGGAGGTTTGCTGTTCCGGCCCATCAGCCTGGAAACAAATGTTCCAATAAGAAGCTTTGGAGAGTTTGACTGAGGGAGAAGCAGAGAGGGACAGGGGAGTGGGGAGTGAGAGAGGCTGGCCAAGCAGGGCAGAGGCAGGCGGCGGATGACGGCGAGAGACAGAGGCAGGGGGAGGCAGGCGGGAGGCCCAGTGAGGAAGGAGAAACAGGAGATGGAGAGAAGACAGGTGATGCACTAAGGTGGGGACATGGCCCCCAGCTCAGGGTGTGGGGAAGGAAGACACTCAGCAGACGGAGGCCTTCTGGACCCCAGCAGGTCCCATTCCAGCCCTTGCCCGCCCTCCCAGCCATCTTTCGCCCAGTGTGACAGGTGAAGAAACCAAGGCTCCCTGGAGCTGGGGTGACGGGTGACTTGCCAGGTCACAAGGCAGGAGTCTAACACCCAGTCCACCTTCCCCGCGGCCTTCAGGTGGGAGCAAGCGGAGGAGAGGCAGGAGGCTGCCCCCCACACCCTGTTGCCAAGGCTCGCTCTCAGCCCCAGCCTCCCAGCTTCCAGCCTCTGGGGAGTTATGGGAGCTGCCCTCACTCGAGAGTGAGGAGCAGAGCTCTGACAGAAGACAAGACGGAGCCTTCGTGGGACGGCAGGCTTTGGGGACAGACGGGATCTGACCTATGTCCTGTAACACACGATGCTCGCCCGCACTAAGCGATGCCTGCTTTCTGGTTACTTGGCCCCCGGGGTCCTCGCCCTGGGCCCTGGATCTACATCTCAGCACCGCCAGGCCTGTCTCATAAAACTCAGCGCTCACATCTACCCCAAAGCCGTCAGCAGCTCCTGTCTCCACAAGGCGCCTGCCTGGACGGCCACCTCTGGTCCTCTGACTTCCTGCCGCCTGCTCCAGGGTCCTCTGTGCCAGCAGGGCTCTTGCCCTCTTCCTCTTCCCACAGGGCCTTTCCTGGCCGCCGCAGCATGCCCAGAGCCCTCCAACAACCAGACAAGCTCTAAATTGAGTTTCTGGCTTGTGAGAGCAGACGGTGGCTGATCCATCTTCGTTCCCTGCCAGGCAAGGAAGATTCATTCTTGTCTGGGATTAAGTTTTCCTTTGGAGGTTTGCTGTTCCGGCCCATCAGCCTGGAAACAAATGTTCCAATAAGAAGCAGTAATAAGGCTGAAATGGGTAGGAGCCCTTATGGACTGTGACAGGCCGGCCCAGAGGACATGGTCCTAGGAGATATGAAGGTGTGTGGAGGGCCCAAGTGTGCCCCGGGTCTGTGGGAGGCCCTTCACGTTTTTCCTCATGTTTATCCTCGTGAAAGCCCAGTTCAGATGTCATCATCTTCATTTTTACATAGAGGAAAATGGGGCTCAGAGAACATAAGGGTTTGCTTGGCCGTGTAGCTTTGAGGGGGCAGAGTCAGAAGCAAGCCCTATTCTGTCTGTCTCTGGGGCTGTGCCTTCACCCTGCAGTGGAGGGAGCCCCGAGGAGTGTCCTCTCGATCCCCCCACCCCAACACCCAGGCTCCCTGCCCCCCACTGCCCCTCAGGGCACAGTGAGCATCTCCAGAGGGGCGCTCCAGAGTGTTTTATTGCAGTAATTAACTGCTGGGGGAAATACTTGTAATAAAACTGATTTCCCAGGATCCTAATGCAATTAAAAATTGTATCCTCTCCGAGCTCTGCAGTTGCGGTAGAGGCTCCGCGGCATTACTGCTGTGGTCAGCACCGGTGGGACTTCCCCACCCACGCCGTGTCCTTCAGCCATGACAACAGCGCTGACCCCCCACAACTCGACCCCTTTTCCTCCAGTCTGACTGGAAAGGATACATCCCACCCAGAAAGCCCAGGGGAAGCCTCTGAGAAAGTGGTCTTTGGTTTTCTGGGTCAGAGGCACTGTGGTTCATGATAAGAGCAGGAGGGACAGAAGATACAGGAGGTACGTCCGTCCATTCCCTGAGCCCTGCCTGGGTGCCAGGACCCGGGAGGAGCTAGAAACCAGCCTTGCCAACAGGTTGGCCTCTTGGGAGGGTGGCTAGAAGCTGGGTTCTGTGTGGTCCCAGTGGCAGACGGTTGGCCCAGGGTTCAGGGGCCCACTCACGACATACTCCTTGGTGACTGTACCTAATGGGAGTGGCTACCCTCTCAAAGCGTGTTTCCCGAGCTGTTGAAATGCAGAGAGTGAGCATCTACCTGAAAGGGCCTTGGAAAGATAAATGAGACAATGCAAGTGACGTGCTTAGTGAGCACCATCAGCAATTACTAAATGTTAGCGGCATAATTCCTAAAAAGGGGCATGGGCTTCCCTCATGGCTCAGGGAAATCGACCACAACTATTATGAGCCTGAGCTCGAGAGCCCGGGAGCCACACTGCTGAGCTCTCATGCTGCAGCTACTGAAGCCTGTGTGCCTTAGGGCCTGAGCCACTGCAATGAGAAGCCCGTGTGTGTGCGTAGTCACTTCAGTCACGTCCGACTCTTTGCGACTCCATGGACCTTAGCCTGGCAGGCTCCTCTGTCCATTCTCCAGGCAAGCATACTGGAGTGGGTGGCTGTTCCCCTCCCCAGGGCATCTTCCCCACCCAGGGATCGAACCCTCTTATATCTAACCTGTACTACCAGGCGGTTCTTCACCACCAGCACCACCTAGGAAGTCCAGTGAGAGGCCTACATACCGCAACTGGAGAGGAGCCCCCCTCGCCGCAACTAGAAGAAACCCTGCACAGCAACGAAGGCCCGGCACAACCAAAGAATAAAATAATTTTTTAAAAAGTGGGCATGAAATCAAACGAACAGGATTATTACAAGGAGTAAATGAAATACAATGTGAAAGCGCCTAACACGTAACCCAATAAATGGGGCACAGTGCCTGCCGCGCAGGAGGAAGGCGCCTTCCGAAAGGCCAACCAGAGGGGCGGGGGCCAGACACCAGGAAGAACGGTGGAGCCCGAGCCGGGTGTCGGGAGGGGAGTCTGGATTCATGGGGGTGTTGGCGGGACAGCACAGGGAGCTGTGATCAAAGCCCCTCACAGCAGTGGGTGTCCGAGCTGAATCTGGGGTGGCAAGTGGGGTAGGAAGGGGCAGGATCAGCAAGACCACCTCCTGGTTACTTCAAAACCTCCAAGTACCCTTCAACTTGCTTCTTCACGTCCTGGGCCCCTGGGCGCGAGCCTCTCCTGGAGGCTCACCTGGGAGGGATTTTTGAGAGACACAAACTTTGGGAAGACTGGGGAGGAGGGGAAGGGCCCCACGTGGGCATCCAGATCCACTCATGGTACCCAGCCTCCGGCAGACGGCTCCCTCAGCGCACGGCCTGGAGGCCTGCTGTCCTCCAACCCTCCTCTCCTCAGCACTTGGGGGGGAACCAGCGACTCTCAGAATAAAGACCGTGATGAGCACATAGCATAAATTTGTAGCATTAAGTAGAGTACTGGTATGGAACTGGAGAGATCAATGAAAATAAACAAAAAACTTATAAACAGATCTAAATACCTAAAAATATTTAGTGTATGATAAAAAGTAGCATCTCAAATTAGGGTGGAAAAGACGGATTACTCACCAGACAGTTGGGAATACCGAGAAGCCATCTAAAAAGTGCAAAGTTCTTGAGAGTCCCTTGGAGAGCAAGGAGATCAAACCAGTCAATCCTAAAGGAAATCAACTCTGAATATTCATTGCAAGGACTGACGCTGAAGCTGAAGCTCCAATACTTTGGCCACCTGATGTGAAGAAATGACTCGCTGAAAAAGACCCTGATGCTGGGAAAGACTGAGGACAGGAGGAGAAGGGTCAACAAAGGATGAGATGGTTGGATGGCATCACTGACTTCGTGGACCTGAATTTGAGCAAGCTCCAGGAGATGGTGAAGGACAGGGAAGCCTGGCGTGCTGCGGTCCGTGGGGTCGCAGAGTCAGACACGACTGAGTGACTGAATAACAACAAAGATCACACTGTACCCTAAAATAGTTTCCAAAAAGGAAACAAATTTATATATTTAAAAGGTAGAAACATAATTATTAAAAGATGCTAATTTATAATCCTGGAGTAGGAAGGGCTTTTAAGAGCCACAAAAGAGAGGACAGTATCCTTAAGAATAAAAAATCCTTAAGGATTAAAAAAAAAGTCTTATGGCAAAATACAGCAAGCAAAATCAAAAGATGAATGACAAGTAGGAAGGATTATTTGCAGTTCATCACCCAAAGGCCTCATTTTCCAAATCCACAAAGTTCCTGCAAATGAATAAGCAAAAAAGCAAAGCTCACAGCAAAAAGGGCAATGATGTGAAGAGAAACTTTATAGAAAAAACTTTGGGAAGACTGGGGAGGAGGGGAAGGGCCCCACGTGGGCATCCAGATCCACTCATGGTACCCAGCCTCCGGCAGACGGCTCCCTCAGCGCACGGCCTGGAGGCCTGCTGTCCTCCAACCCTCCTCTCCTCAGCACTTGGGGGGGAACCAGCGACTCTCAGAATAAAGACCGTGATGAGCACATAGCATAAATTTGTAGCATTAAGTAGAGTACTGGTATGGAACTGGAGAGATCAATGAAAATAAACAAAAAACTTATAAACAGATCTAAATACCTAAAAATATTTAGTGTATGATAAAAAGTAGCATCTCAAATTAGGGTGGAAAAGACGGATTACTCACCAGACAGTTGGGAATACCGAGAAGCCATCTAAAAAGTGCAAAGTTCTTGAGAGTCCCTTGGAGAGCAAGGAGATCAAACCAGTCAATCCTAAAGGAAATCAACTCTGAATATTCATTGCAAGGACTGACGCTGAAGCTGAAGCTCCAATACTTTGGCCACCTGATGTGAAGAAATGACTCGCTGAAAAAGACCCTGATGCTGGGAAAGACTGAGGACAGGAGGAGAAGGGGTCAACAAAGGATGAGATGGTTGGATGGCATCACTGACTTCGTGGACCTGAATTTGAGCAAGCTCCAGGAGATGGTGAAGGACAGGGAAGCCTGGCGTGCTGCGGTCCGTGGGGTCGCAGAGTCAGACACGACTGAGTGACTGAATAACAACAAAGATCACACTGTACCCTAAAATAGTTTCCAAAAAGGAAACAAATTTATATATTTAAAAGGTAGAAACATAATTATTAAAAGATGCTAATTTATAATCCTGGAGTAGGAAGGGCTTTTAAGAGCCACAAAAGAGAGGACAGTATCCTTAAGAATAAAAAATCCTTAAGGATTAAAAAAAAAGTCTTATGGCAAAAATACAGCAAGCAAAATCAAAAGATGAATGACAAGTAGGAAGGATTATTTGCAGTTCATCACCCAAAGGCCTCATTTTCCAAATCCACAAAGTTCCTGCAAATGAATAAGCAAAAAAGCAAAGCTCACAGCAAAAAGGGCAATGATGTGAAGAGAAACTTTATAGAAAAAAAATGCCAATGACTCAAGCAGGTAAAAGGTGCTGAATTTAACTCATCACAAGAGAAATGTAAATTAAAACTATACAGTATGGAAATCCTTTAAAAATGAAAAATAGAGCTATCATATGACCCAGCAGTCCCACTCCTGGGCATGTATCTGGAGAAAAGCATAAGACAAAAGGATGCACGGACCCCAGCAGTACTTACAATAGCCAAGACATGAAAGCAACCTAAATGTCCCTGCATGGATGAATGGATAAAGAGGATGTGGAATAATACTTCGTGATAAAAAAGAATGAGGGGCTTCTCTGGTGGCTCAGTTGGAAAGAATCCACCTGCCTATGCAGGAGATGTGGGTTTGATCCCTGGGTCAGGAAAATCCCGTGGAGAGGGAAATGGCAACCCACTCCAGTATTCTTGCCTAAGAAATCCCATGGACAGAGGGGCCTGGAGGACTAAAGTCCATGGGGTCACAAAGAGCTGAACACAACATCGTGACTAAATGACAACCAGATAAAAAAGAATGAAAAATAATGCCACTTGCACCGACACGGATGGACCTAGAGATTGTCAAAGTGAGTGAAAGAAGTCAAAGATAAATTTCGTATGTTATCACTAATACATGGGATCCAAGTAAATGGCATGAAGGAGCTTCTTTACAAAACAGAAATAGAGTCAGATATAGAAAACAAACTTACAGTTACCAAGGTGGGAGGGGTGGGATAAATTGGAGATTGGGATTGACATATACACACGACTATGTGTAAAATAAGTAACTAATAAGAACCTGCTGTATGGCACAGTGAGCTCTACCCAGTACTCTGTGATGACCTACATGGGACAGAATCTAGAAGAGTGGACACATATGTATGTGTAACGGGGCTACTTGGCTGCACACCTGAAACGAACACAGCACTGTAAATCGACTACACTCCAATACAAAAGTAAAAAAAAAAAAAAAACCAACTATACTGAGGTACTATTTTCACCCACTGAGACCGGCAAAGTCAGGAAATCCCTGAACTTCATGGGCAAGGGTGACTTCATGGGACAATCACATATTACTGCTTGTGCGTCCTCAGTCACGTCTGACTCTTTGGGACCCGATGGACAGTAGCCTGCCAGGCTTCTCTGTCCATGGAGTTTTTCAAACAAGACTACTGGAATGGGCTGCTACAGGGGACCTTCCTGACCCAGGGATCGAGCCTGCATCCCCTGCACTGCAGGTGGAGTCTTACACTGCTGAGCCTCCGGGGAAGCTGGTATATAAACTATATTTCAATTTAAAAAATTACCAAAAAAAATTTAAGGTGCAAAATGGAAGGTATAATAGACTACCACGTGTATTTAAAAAAAAAGGAATGTGTGTCTGTGTGCGCGCGTGTGCGTGTATACACACATTTGCATGTGCTTAAAATATCTCTGGAAAGCTATTAGGGAGATTTACATTTCATACTTCTTGTTACCTTTGTAATGTCGAACCCTGTCAGTATAATTATGGTCAAAAGTTGGCTAAAACAAACCCCACCCCCCCAAATAGGAATTCTTTAAAACCTCGGAATAGAACTGTAGAGCCTTGCAAACAGAAGGGTTGCATTTCCAGCCCCCACTTGACGGCTGAGTCCCAGGGAACTCCTTCCCTCCTGGTGCAGGGGATCCAGCTGTGCATCAGCTGGAAGGACCTTCCTCCTGCTGAGATCTCTTGGGAGGGATCAGAAGGGAAACGAAGGCAGGACTGGCACCCTGGGAGCTGGCACCAGTGCAGACGAGGGGATCTGAGCCCCTGCCCCCAGGAAAAGACTCCTCGCACCCCTCTGCTGCCCTGGCTGGCTCTGGCCTCCGGACGCCTCTCTGCTGGGTTCAAGCGGGTGCACCCTGGCCTGCTGAGAGCCAGGCACGAGGTGGAGGAGGGGGCCATGATGTGTGCGAGCCCCACCGGGGTGCTGGCAGCTGCAGTCCTTTCAAGTGCCAGCTTTGCAGCTGGGAGAAGAAAGTCCCTCCCCGAGAGGGCTTCAGAAGTGCAGAGATCTTAAAAAAGAGTGACAAACAAGAGGGAGGTGGGAGGAGACCAGAGGCAACTATACTGAGGTACTATTTTCACCCACTGAGACCGGCAAAGTCAGGAAATCCCTGAACTTCATGGGCAAGGGTGACTTCATGGGACAATCACATATTACTGCTTGTGCGTCCTCAGTCACGTCTGACTCTTTGGGACCCGATGGACAGTAGCCTGCCAGGCTTCTCTGTCCATGGAGTTTTTCAAACAAGACTACTGGAATGGGCTGCTACAGGGGACCTTCCTGACCCAGGGATCGAGCCTGCATCCCCTGCACTGCAGGTGGAGTCTTACACTGCTGAGCCTCCGGGGAAGCTGGTATATAAACTATATTTCAATTTAAAAAATTACCAAAAAAAATTTAAGGTGCAAAATGGAAGGTATAATAGACTACCACGTGTATTTAAAAAAAAAGGAATGTGTGTCTGTGTGCGCGCGTGTGCGTGTATACACACATTTGCATGTGCTTAAAATATCTCTGGAAAGCTATTAGGGAGATTTACATTTCATACTTCTTGTTACCTTTGTAATGTCGAACCCTGTCAGTATAATTATGGTCAAAAGTTGGCTAAAACAAACCCCACCCCCCCAAATAGGAATTCTTTAAAACCTCGGAATAGAACTGTAGAGCCTTGCAAACAGAAGGGTTGCATTTCCAGCCCCCACTTGACGGCTGAGTCCCAGGGAACTCCTTCCCTCCTGGTGCAGGGGATCCAGCTGTGCATCAGCTGGAAGGACCTTCCTCCTGCTGAGATCTCTTGGGAGGGATCAGAAGGGAAACGAAGGCAGGACTGGCACCCTGGGAGCTGGCACCAGTGCAGACGAGGGGATCTGAGCCCCTGCCCCCAGGAAAAGACTCCTCGCACCCCTCTGCTGCCCTGGCTGGCTCTGGCCTCCGGACGCCTCTCTGCTGGGTTCAAGCGGGTGCACCCTGGCCTGCTGAGAGCCAGGCACGAGGTGGAGGAGGGGGCCATGATGTGTGCGAGCCCCACCGGGGTGCTGGCAGCTGCAGTCCTTTCAAGTGCCAGCTTTGCAGCTGGGAGAAGAAAGTCCCTCCCCGAGAGGGCTTCAGAAGTGCAGAGATCTTAAAAAAGAGTGACAAACAAGAGGGAGGTGGGAGGAGACCAGAGGCAGCTCACTGCTTTTTATCCCTCCAGGACTTCAGTCACTTGGGTCTGACTCCCCAACTCCAGACCTCCCAGGCCCCTCTGGAGGCCCACGGGCACCTCTCACTGCATGCAGCCTAAGGGGAGCTCACCACATCCTTCTTTCAGTTCCTGTTCTGTACCCTTCTAGTTGGAAGTGAGCCCCTCTCCTCAGTCACTCTGGACCTATCGCACGGGCTCTTGGTTATTCCTGGGCATTTCTGTCCCTTCCTAAATGGCTGGTTCACTGAGTCAGGCACCACATGCATTCAGCACCATGCATGCCATGAACAGTGAGCCCAAGAACCAAGGCTCTGGAATATATGACGCCTCCTTGCTTTGGGTCCAGCCCTGCGGGAGGAACTGGGGATGTGGAGACAAAAAGTCAGTTCTGGAAGTGTGCTCAGCGGTCCTACGGATCTGTCTCTTGCTTCAATAGTGCTTGGATGGAACAGACCCAGGGACAGCCCTTGCTCCAGCCTCTGACTACCCTCCAACCTTTCTTCCAGTTGCAACCTATGGAATCAGCCACTCAGCTGTCCACGACTACCAGGACCAGCCACCATTTTTTGAGCTTAACTCCTTATTACTGGTCAACCACGAGCTTCCAGGTTTGTCAGAATTATTCTGCCAAGGTGGAGCCTGGTCAACATGCATCTGTGGGCCTCCTATACCTACCTCTCGCTGGGCTTCCATTTAGACAACAATGATGTGGCTCTGAGGGGTGTGAGCCACTTTGTTCGTGAATTGGCTAAGGAGAAGCGCGAGGGCATGGAACGTTTCTCGAAAATACAAAACGAGCGTGGTGGCTCCACCCTCTTCCTGGACGTGTAGAAGCCATCTCAAGGTGAGCTGGGTAAAACCCAGGACGCTATGGAAGCCTCCCTTCTCACAGAGAAGAACCTGAACCAGGCCCTTTTGGATCTGCATGACCTGGGTTCTGTCCGCACAGACCTGCCTATCTGTGACTTCCTGGAGAGGCACTTCCTAGATGAGGAGTTGGAGCTCATCAAGAAGATGGGGATTGGGGCTTCCCTGGTGGCCCAGTGTGTAAAGAGTCCGCCTTGCAGTGCAAGGGGCACTGGTTCGATCCCTGGCCCAGGAAGATCCCACGTGCCACGGAGTGGCTGGACCAGTGTGTCCAACTACAAGCCAGCGCTGCGCCCAGAGCCAGTGCTCTGCAGCGAGAGAGGCCACTGCAATGGGAGGCCCACACAGGCCAAAGAATAAAGATGGATGAAAATAAATAAATTAAAAAAACAATAAAAGAGGCCAAAATTAAAAAAAAAAAGAAAAGAAGATGAGGATCATTTGATCAACCTCCGCAGGCTGGCTGGTTCCCAGGCTGGGTTAGGCAAGTATCTCTTTGAAAGGCTCACCCTCAAGCGCAACTAGGAGCCTCTGGAGACCAGTGGCCATGGAAGAGTCCACCCTCCCAACATTGGGGTTGCCTGAAGCCTCTCTCTGAAGCTACTAGGCAGCTTTAAAAAAAAAAAATACTCTGGAGCCCTCACTCAAGCCTAGGACCAAATGGAAACAATAAAGTCCTTTAGCAGCAAAAAAAAAAAAAAAGCCAGTTCTGGTCTGCACAGAGCTCCCAGATCAGGAAATGGAGAACGAACGAGATGCGGGCACTGTGGCGGGGGGCCGAAGGGGGCGCAGGAGTCTGAGAAGCCTTGTGTAGGTGGGAGGAGCACCAAGGGAGGGTCCAAAAGAGAAAAGGTAGCAGGAGTGAAGGTGTAAAGCAGAGAAGAGGCAGACATGCTGGGAGGGCCTGAGACGTCTCGTGTGCCAGAAGCTGAGGGTGACGGTCCCATGACAGCAGTTGGGAGGTGTCGGCAGCGTCCAAGCCACTGAGGGCCTTAATGCCGGGAGGAAGAGCCTGGTCATCCTGGAACAATGGAAGCTGTGGGAAGGGCTTTAAACTGGGAATAGTATTGCTGAATCCCAGAGGATATTATTCCCACTGGGAATAATAGCACTAATCACTGAGTTTTAAAATGAGCTCACTGAAGAGGAGGAGAGGGTGAGACTGAAGTCAGAGCCAGCCCGAGGGCCAGAGCTGTCCGCACAGACCTGCCTATCTGTGACTTCCTGGAGAGGCACTTCCTAGATGAGGAGTTGGAGCTCATCAAGAAGATGGGGATTGGGGCTTCCCTGGTGGCCCAGTGTGTAAAGAGTCCGCCTTGCAGTGCAAGGGGCACTGGTTCGATCCCTGGCCCAGGAAGATCCCACGTGCCACGGAGTGGCTGGACCAGTGTGTCCAACTACAAGCCAGCGCTGCGCCCAGAGCCAGTGCTCTGCAGCGAGAGAGGCCACTGCAATGGGTGGCCCACACAGACCTAAGAATAAAGATGGATGAAAATAAATAAATTTTAAAAAACAATAAAAAAGGCCAAAATTTAAAAAAAGAAAAGAAGATGAGGATCATTTGATCAACCTCCGCAGGCTGGCTGGTTCCCAGGCTGGGTTAGGCAAGTATCTCTTTGAAAGGCTCACCCTCAAGCGCAACTAGGAGCCTCTGGAGACCAGTGGCCATGGAAGAGTCCACCCTCCCAACATTGGGGTTGCCTGAAGCCTCTCTCTGAAGCTACTAGGCAGCTTTAAAAAAAAAAAATACTCTGGAGCCCTCACTCAAGCCTAGGACCAAATGGAAACAATAAAGTCCTTTAGCAGCAAAAAAAAAAAAAAAGCCAGTTCTGGTCTGCACAGAGCTCCCAGATCAGGAAATGGAGAACGAACGAGATGCGGGCACTGTGGCGGGGGGCCGAAGGGGGCGCAGGAGTCTGAGAAGCCTTGTGTAGGTGGGAGGAGCACCAAGGGAGGGTCCAAAAGAGAAAAGGTAGCAGGAGTGAAGGTGTAAAGCAGAGAAGAGGCAGACATGCTGGGAGGGCCTGAGACGTCTCGTGTGCCAGAAGCTGAGGGTGACGGTCCCATGACAGCAGTTGGGAGGTGTCGGCAGCGTCCAAGCCACTGAGGGCCTTAATGCCGGGAGGAAGAGCCTGGTCATCCTGGAACAATGGAAGCTGTGGGAAGGGCTTTAAACTGGGAATAGTATTGCTGAATCCCAGAGGATATTATTCCCACTGGGAATAATAGCACTAATCACTGAGTTTTAAAATGAGCTCACTGAAGAGGAGGAGAGGGTGAGACTGAAGTCAGAGCCAGCCCGAGGGCCAGAGCTGTGGCCTATGCTGGTTAACCACACGGCTACAGATCTGGGAGCCTGGACCCTCCACTTACAAAGCTGGAAACCTTGGGCAGGTGACTTAACCTCTTTGCACTCAGTTTTCCCAACTGCAAAATGGGATGACAACAGCACCTATGTGGGAGGGCTAAGTGCGCTGCTATAGTCCAGGGTTAGCGCCTAGAACAGTGATCATCACGATCCAGGGGAGGGAAGATGTGTCTGGGCTCTTCCTCCCTGCTGTGGCCTGCAGCCTCCCGCTCCTCCCCGAGCTCTGGTGGAGGCAGCCCTTACCTTGTGCAGCCAGTGCAGGTTCATCTGCTGCCCCACGGCGATGTGACATAGTGCCAGGACCTGAACGGGGGCCCCATAGGGTGAGAGTCAGGTATCACGTGTGACCAGGTTTCTGCTAGTTCTCCACACACCCTGCTCCCCACTGCTCTCCAGGGCCTGGCTCAGGCAGTGAGCAAAGCGGCAAGCCATGCTCAGCCCGGCCCAAGCCTGGCCTCCTCCCAGATTATTTCAGGCCTCCAGGTTCCTCCTTCTCTAGGGTTTTTCTCTCCAGAACGAACTGGGCCCTTCTGCACTCAGACTGCCTCATTCATGTTTGGGGAGCTCCAGGCCCCAGGATTCTGAAGCAGACTTGAACCTGTTCCCCAGGAGGCTGGGGGCTGACCTGAGTCTGCAGGAGCAGCATGTTGGCCACAGGGACCAAAGCAGAAGTTCCCAGAAGAGGATGTCTGCAGTGGGGTGTTCTCATGGGGTCGTGGAAAATATGTTAGAATGGGCTAAAGCAAGAGGATGTCCCACTTTGAAGGAACCAAGCCTCAGAGGCCTGGAGCAAAGCCAGCTGTCCTCCTCAGACCAGGGTGGGGCCCACCATCAGCCCAGCACAGGTCAGGTCTCTGTTCCCCTGGGAACAGGGCCACCCCCACTCCGAGGCAGCCCCACGTACCTGGAGGCCCGCGATGTACGTGAAGGCTGCGGCTGTGGTCATGAGGATGGGCACGGACCAGTCACTCCAGTAGCCCATGCGGTTGTAGAGGTACCTGTCGAGAGGAGAAGGGGCAGAGGTCAGACCTCCCTGCCTGGATGCTCCCCGGGGCCAGCCTGCTCAGGCAGTAGGCCCTGGCCCCTCAGTGAGGAGGTCACTGTTTCCCAGGTCATTGGTCAGCCTGTGGTGGACTCTCGGGGGACCCCTGGGCATGCCAAGAAGCATAAACAGAAGCACCACAATTTCCCTGAATTCTACTGCCCGGAAGTAACCATCACCAAAACTCTGCTGACTTCTTCCAGTGGGCTCCCCCCTCTGCTTATATGTTGTGTAAAACAGCGAAGCTGGGACCCTGCTGTACATAGCACGGGGTCAGAGTTCAGGCTTTGGAGGGAGGCACTCACAGATTCAAACCCCCGGGCTTGCAGGATGCTGGGGAGGTGACAAGCTTCTCTGACTCTTGGCTGCCACTGATTCTGACATTCACCTCAATTTCAGTGTTAACAGGTGAAAAGATCCAGGTCTGAGGATTTATAACACGGAACACCTGACTTCCCTGTGCCTTCGCTTCCTCATATACAGGATGGGAATAACCAAGTGCTCTTCATAGGGTTTCCTGAGGATGTAGGTAGGTGAGGAACATGGTAAGGACTCAAGTCTCTGCTTCTTATTAACATGAGCATTTATTGAGGTCCATAAAATCCTGAGGAAATGTGATTTTTCTCATAGTCATGTGGTCTTCTATTGAATTAATGTACCAAATGAAGCCAACTTCCTACTAACGACAATTAATAGTTTCTAATTATTCACTATTATAAATTAACACAAAAGCTCTTTTGCACATACCTTTCTGGTTTACTAATTATTTCCTTAGGAGCGACTCCTACAGATAGAATTACAAAAGGGGATGAGCTTTCTAAGGCTCCTGAAAAGGCCTGCCTAAACCACGCACATCTTTCCTGTCCAAGTGGGGAAACTGAGGCTCAGAGATGGCAGCAATGTGCACAGGAGCATCAAAGAAGATGAGCTGGTGCCAAGCAGCTTCAGGCCTGCTGCCATCTTGGGGCTAGGAGGGGACCTCAGGTGGACACTGTAGGGCATCTGCCCTCCCCTTCGGATTCCAGGGGAAGATCTACCTTTGGGGAAACTGAGATCCCAGGAGGAGAGGTCCTGGTCCTGGTAACTACTCCCGCATAGTGTCTGGCTCCATTTGTCTCTCCCTTTTGGCAGGGAGCCCTGGACGACACCAACACCCCAGACGGTCCCTCCCTGGCTTTTCCCGTCCAGCCCTGACCTCTTGGGTCTCGCTCACCTCCAGGCAGGGGCTCCTGAATCCCAGCATAACTCCAAGAAACCTAGGAGACTAGCTGAGGGGGCTGCAGGTCCCAGGCCATCCCCAAGCGCAGGCAGGCCTTCCCTCTACAGCCTCCCAAAACACAGCAGGCATCCATCCTCTGCTTGAGCTGCCCGGTGACAGGGAGCTCCCTCTCTAGGAAGAATAAGGGGCTCGGGGACCGCATGATACAGTCAAGCAGTCCAAGTCCCTGCCTCAGATCTGACGGCATCCTGCTGTGTGACTTCAGATAGGCTACTTCACCTCTCTGAGCCTCAGTCTCCTGTACATCCCCAGTACGTCCATTTGGCACTAACTGGTTGTGTGGCCACAGGGGGAGTCCTGCCCTCTCTGGGTCTCAGCTTCTCCTTCGGTTCAGGATGGGGTGAGTCATCAACGGGGCAGCAGGCCTACAGTTCAGAACTGTCCAGGGACTGCAGTGAAGGGCCAGCTGGGAATGTTCCCATTTGCCCACAGCAGGGCCTGTGCATTGGATACCTGCAAGGATGAATAATTTATTTATGGCATTTAATAAAGGCCAGAGGCCACCTCTGGGACTTGGCTGGGGCTCCGGCTCATCTCTCTGGGCTGTAGCAGGGCAGCAGCTAGTCCTTTATTGAGCTCATTAATAAGAGAAGTGCAGCCTAGTGCCACAAAAGGAGCGAATGCCAGACTGCACGAAGTGGGGCTTAGGATCATCACAAAATCCTAGAACCACAGCCAGTCAGAAGGCCAGGCTCCAGAAATCCTAAATGCTAACATCACGACCACCTTCCAGGTGGAGATTCAGCCTCCCAGGAAGTGTTCTCGGGTTCAGGTGACCTTGGAGCCCTCTCATGTCCATCATCTCATTTTGTCCTCAGAAAGACCTGATGCGCTCTGCCATCCCATTTTACAGAAGAGAACACTGAGCCTGAGAGAGGACTCACACTTCCGTGCTCAATGTCACACTAAGCTGAACTTCTAACCAAGAGGAAGAGGCAGTGCTGAAGAGGGAGGGAGCATCGGCTGCCGAGCCTCAAGCCTGCCCCCAACTGAACTTGGGCCTCAGTTCCCACACCTGTCAATGGGCAAGTTCCCACTACAGCCGAGGGGACGTCCCCTCCTCTGTGCCTTTTCGACAGGCAATGGTGGAGTGAGGGCAAGGTGTGAAGAAGAAATAGGGGCCCTCATGCCTGCAGGTACGAGCCCCAGCCCTGCCCTTGGACCTGAGGCTGCTGCCCACAAGGGACCCTGAGCTTTCCCAGGACCGCAGCATCTGCCAGCCCTGCTCAGGGAGGCAGGAGGCCTGGGGATGGGGACCACCTCCTCTGCTGAGGCTTTGGAGCCCTTGTCTACAAGGGTCCAGAGGCCCCAGCCCCCAGGTGAGCCCTGCCCCTGTCTTACACTCCTGTTTCCAAGACAGCAGCAGCAGGAAGGAGCCCCCTGTTCTTCCCAGCTGGTCTCAGCTCCCCCAAGCTTCTGTTCCCTCTAGGGGACTACGCCCCAGGACTCCACAGAGAGCTGGCAGCCAGGGGCGGCAATGCCCCGAGGACCAGCCTGGGAGAGAGGTTCAAACCCAACCCCCAATGCCTAGCCCCAGTCTCAACCACCAGATGCCCAGGCCCCGCCCCTGGACCCCCACTCACCAGTTGAATTCATCGTAGTCATTGTGGACTTCCCACCAGAAGTAGAGCCAGGTGAGCGTGAGGCCGAAGGTGAAGGTGAGAAGCAGGAACCAGAGGCGCTCCCACTGGAGGGCAGAGCAAGCACAGGGGTCAGCGGGGGCTGGGCTGGCCCCTTGGGCACCTCCACTCAGTACGTTCCTGCCCCTCCCACTTGGGAGCCCCACTGCCCGGTGAGGAACAGAGGGCGGTAACAATCACCGACCACCTTCCGGGGATCGCCCCAAGTGTTCTCGGGTTCAGGTGACCTTGGAGCCCTCTCATGTCCATCATCTCATTTTGTCCTCAGAAAGACCTGATGCGCTCTGCCATCCCATTTTACAGAAGAGAACACTGAGCCTGAGAGAGGACTCACACTTCCGTGCTCAATGTCACACTAAGCTGAACTTCTAACCAAGAGGAAGAGGCAGTGCTGAAGAGGGAGGGAGCATCGGCTGCCGAGCCTCAAGCCTGCCCCCAACTGAACTTGGGCCTCAGTTCCCACACCTGTCAATGGGCAAGTTCCCACTACAGCCGAGGGGACGTCCCCTCCTCTGTGCCTTTTCGACAGGCAATGGTGGAGTGAGGGCAAGGTGTGAAGAAGAAATAGGGGCCCTCATGCCTGCAGGTACGAGCCCCAGCCCTGCCCTTGGACCTGAGGCTGCTGCCCACAAGGGACCCTGAGCTTTCCCAGGACCGCAGCATCTGCCAGCCCTGCTCAGGGAGGCAGGAGGCCTGGGGATGGGGACCACCTCCTCTGCTGAGGCTTTGGAGCCCTTGTCTACAAGGGTCCAGAGGCCCCAGCCCCCAGGTGAGCCCTGCCCCTGTCTTACACTCCTGTTTCCAAGACAGCAGCAGCAGGAAGGAGCCCCCTGTTCTTCCCAGCTGGTCTCAGCTCCCCCAAGCTTCTGTTCCCTCTAGGGGACTACGCCCCAGGACTCCACAGAGAGCTGGCAGCCAGGGGCGGCAATGCCCCGAGGACCAGCCTGGGAGAGAGGTTCAAACCCAACCCCCAATGCCTAGCCCCAGTCTCAACCACCAGATGCCCAGGCCCCGCCCCTGGACCCCCACTCACCAGTTGAATTCATCGTAGTCATTGTGGACTTCCCACCAGAAGTAGAGCCAGGTGAGCGTGAGGCCGAAGGTGAAGGTGAGAAGCAGGAACCAGAGGCGCTCCCACTGGAGGGCAGAGCAAGCACAGGGGTCAGCGGGGGCTGGGCTGGCCCCTTGGGCACCTCCACTCAGTACGTTCCTGCCCCTCCCACTTGGGAGCCCCACTGCCCGGTGAGGACTATTGCCCTCTTGCCAGGGGTGGGGAGGTGAGGCTCAGAGAGGGAGTGACCTGCCCAACATCACCAAGCCTGGAGTCCCAAAATGATGCGGAACCAGACCAGGGTTGGGCATCTACTCAGAAGTGGGCCCTGCCTGCTGGAGCCTGAGGCTCTTCTGTGTGCACCTGTTCCCGGGAGCAAAGGCCGCATCTACCTAAGCCTTCACACTGGGAGGGCTATCCCTGAGGGGTCTCATTCCTCACCGCCATCCCTCCTCACACATACCTGCAAAGCATGTGTTCTTCCTCACCTCTGGCCCTTGCTACATAGAGGCCCAGAGAGGTACAGCAACTTGCCCCAAGTCACACAGCAAGTGTGGAAGGCTGATTAAGGAGCAATGCCCCAGCCTCTAGCCTTGAAGGAATGTGGCGTTCTCCCACCTCCACCAGGGGTCAGCCCCTCTGTCTCCTGTAGGGCCGGGGGTGGGGGGTTCCTGTGGATGCTACCTCTGCTGCTTCCCTGCGAGGTCTCTGGGCACTTCCGGCCAGGCCCTCGGGTGTACCCCAGCTTCCATCTGTCCCCTTATCTCAGAGGCACAACCAGCTGGGAACATCCTGCTCTCTGGGAAACTGCTGAGATCATCAGCGCAGACAACTGCTCAGAGGGGAAATCCACGCAGGAGAGACCTGAGACCACCCCCGACCTTGAGGGGCGGAGGGCTTGGAGGAGCTCAGCATCTGCCATCCAGCCACACAGCTGCGGGGTCCCCTGCAGCTTTCCTGGCTTCTCTGGTCCTCGTTGACCACACAGCCAGCCTGGAGCTCCAGTTCCAAGCCCGGTTTAACCTCTCGATGGCTCCAGCTAGAAAGCAACCCTTCTCAGGTCCCTGGGATAGCCCTCCCCCTGGAGCCTTCCCTGTCCCAGCCGGGATGTTCCACCTCCTCAGAGCTGCCATAACGGTGGCAGCCCTGTCTGCTATGCACAGTCTCTGCCATTCTAGAACTGTCCCACTGTATGCTGACCCCCCACCCCGCTACACTGGAACCACCTTGAAGGTCTGGGTGGTCCTCATTCTCATGGTGGGTGGCATCTGAAGAAAGATTTGAGAGCGGGATGGCAGGTTAGAAAAGCTTCCTTCTCCTATGCTGGCCTGGGTACACCCACCCAGAAGAGATTTCACTCTGGGCCTACCAGCCATCCCCTCCAAAGAGGGGCTGTTGGTTTTTTGTGAACACGGAGCCAGGAGTGGCCATCTGTCCACAGAGATCACTCTCCCTCAGTGGGTACGAGGCCTCTGGCCAGAGGACAAGGTTCTGAGAAGGGCCCCGTGAGGGGGGAGCCTTGGCCCATGACAGGTCCTGTCCCAGGTCAGCAGCATGGAGGTCGCAGGACCAAGGGAACAGGTCCAGGGACAGTGGCAGGGAGAGGATCTGCCAGAGGGACCGGGGGTGATGTCCAGCGGTGACATGTGATGCAGGGCCCAGGGGCACTTCTGACAGGTGGTCAGGAAGCCCACGGGTGCCAAGAGGCACCGCAGCAGACAGGGATCCTGAGAACTAAGGGCTGGTGCCCTCACTGGGGGGATCCCAATGGTGGGGGCAGAAGTGACAAGGCAACAACGAGGGGCTGCCTCTCCCTACCCCTGGAAACACACAACAAAGAACTAGGAACCCCATTATCAGAACCAGGCATGAGCTGGGGTTGGGGGCCACCCCAGGAGGACAGTCCTGGGAGCTGAAGCTGGAGGTCCCCTGGCCACGGGAAGCCTGCCGCCAGGATGGAGAGCCTCCATCTGCAGCAGGGACGCGGCAGGTCATGCTGAGAACAATTGGAGGAAAGAACTGAATGGCAGGGCTGAAAGAAAGGGGAGCGGAGGCCAGGAGCTGGGGAGGAAGCAGCCCGGGGAGAAGTTCCAGGGACTAAGAGGTTCCAGTGGCAAGAAGGGTCCTTGTCGGGGTGGGCTACAGGGGAGGGGCCTGAGCCAGCCCCGCCTCCTGACAGGCCAGCCTGGCCCTGGCCAGGCCGGCAGGGTTGGTGCACCCTCAGGCCCTCCGCCACCCCCAGCGTCTGCACATGCCTGGTGTGCATCCCCATCTCAGATCAAAGACCCCACGTTTCGGAGAAGGACCGCCACGTACGACTGAGCAAATTGTAGACCCCAGCATGGCATTGTGGTCACACCATGGACGTGCATGTTTGTCAGGACAGTTCTCTAGCAGGCAGCGGTCCAAAGCCTGGGGAAAGGGGGCACCCTTTGCTAATGTGCACAGAAGCTCAAGGTGAGTCAGTGGAGGTGAGTCAGAGGTTGAGCAGCGTATACAAGGTGACCAAGCAGGGGAGGAGGGCAGGTAGGTTGCAATCAGGTGTCTGGGCAGGAGGCAATCCTCTGCAGCTCCCTTGGGAACCAGCCCCACACAGCTGTCTCCAAAACCCACCCTCGCCCTCTGGAACACAAGTGTGATCATCACAGATCGCAGCCCCAGCTCAGCTCCCTGAGAGTCCCTTCTCCTCTGTTGCTAGGGCCCCTCCCCTAAACCAAGCCTCTTCCTGAGCTCCCAAGTCCTCCCTTTATATTTTGGCCTCACTACCTGGTATCATGTGGGATCTTAGTTCCCTGACCAGGTATCGAACCCATGACCCCTGCATTAGCAGTGTACAATCTTTTTTTTTTTTTTTTAAAGATTTATTTATTTATTTTGGGCGGGGGTCGGGTTGGGGAGAGAGGGAAGTGGGTGGGCCACTTCTATTGGTCCTTCATGTCTCTGTTTTCATCCGTCTTTATTCTTTGGCTCCTGTGGGCCGCCCATCACGGTGGCGTCTATCGTCACAGAGCGCCGGCTCTTGGCGCATGCTCTCCAGAGTTCCAGCTCAGTAATTGGACACATCAGTCCAGCCGTTCCGCGGCACATGGGATCTTCCCAGGCCAGGGATCGAACCGGCGCCCCTTGCACTGCAAGGCGGTGTCCTTACCCACTGGACCACCAGGGGAAGCCCAGCAGTGTACAGTCTTAACCACTGGACCATTGGGGAAGTCCCTGGACCTCCCTTTCTTCATTGCTTCTGCACAGAGTCTTGGTACACACCAACTTGATCTTCAACCACATTCTGAATGGTGAAGGAAAGAAGCCAGGGTTGGTGCACCCTCAGGCCCTCCGCCACCCCAGCGTCTGCACATGCCTGGTGTGCATCCCCATCTCAGATCAAAGACCCCACGTTTCGGAGAAGGACCGCCACGACGACTGAGCAAATTGTAGACCCCAGCATGGCATTGTGGTCACACCATGGACGTGCATGTTTGTCAGGACAGTTCTCTAGCAGGCAGCGGTCCAAAGCCTGGGGAAAGGGGGCACCCTTTGCTAATGTGCACAGAAGCTCAAGGTGAGTCAGTGGAGGTGAGTCAGAGGTTGAGCAGCGTATACAAGGTGACCAAGCAGGGGAGGAGGGCAGGTAGGTTGCAATCAGGTGTCTGGGCAGGAGGCAATCCTCTGCAGCTCCCTTGGGAACCAGCCCCACACAGCTGTCTCCAAAACCCACCCTCGCCCTCTGGAACACAAGTGTGATCATCACAGATCGCAGCCCCAGCTCAGCTCCCTGAGAGTCCCTTCTCCTCTGTTGCTAGGGCCCCTCCCCTAAACCAAGCCTCTTCCTGAGCTCCCAAGTCCTCCCTTTATATTTTGGCCTCACTACCTGGTATCATGTGGGATCTTAGTTCCCTGACCAGGTATCGAACCCATGACCCCTGCATTAGCAGTGTACAATCTTTTTTTTTTTTTTTTAAAGATTTATTTATTTATTTATTTTGGGCGGGGGTCGGGTTGGGGAGGGAGGGGAGTGGGTGGGCCACTTCTATTGGTCTTTCATTTCTCTATTTTCATCCGTCTTTGTTCTTTGGCTCCTGTGGGCCGCCCATCGCGGTGGCCTCTGTCGTTGCAGAGCGGCGGCTCTGGGCGCATGCGCTCCAGAGTTCCAGCTCAGTAATTGGACACATCAGTCCAGCCGTTCCGCGGCACATGGGATCTTCCCAGGCCAGGGATCGAACCGGCGCCCCTTGCACTGCAAGGCGGTGTCCTTACCCACTGGACCACCAGGGGAAGCCCAGCAGTGTACAGTCTTAACCACTGGACCATTGGGGAAGTCCCTGGACCTCCCTTTCTTCATTGCTTCTGCACAGAGTCTTGGTACACACCAACTTGATCTTCAACCACATTCTGAATGGTGAAGGAAAGAAGCCAGGCTCAAGAGAGAGACAGACCTGGCTCTGCTGCTTGGGCAAGTTATCACTGAACCTCGGTTTTCTTACCTGTAAGAAGGGCATAACACCCTTTACTCTGGAGGGCTTATGTTAAATGAGGGGATGTACGTCAAGCGACACACATTAGGTGCATAATAAGGGACAGTTAGTTCACTGTGCGACGGACTCCTTCAGGGCAGGGATTGTTGAGCTGTCTCTGGACTCTGGCCCACAGTCCCTGGTGGTGCTCAGACACGGTGTGAGGAACAGAAGAAGGTGAGGACCTGGTGGGGATGCAGTGACGCCTCAGGACTGCCAGTAGACAAGGATGTCATCCAACCCCAGCTTCATCCTCGGGCAAAGCCTGGCGGAGTCTGGGAACCAAGGGAAGGAACTCGCACTGTGACACCCCAAACCCCTCCCTTCCAAGTCTTGGGAGCAGGACGAAGGTCAGGCAGTTCCTGAGCTGACCGGCCACAGAGGCACAGGGAAGTGGCCGAGAGCAGCGGGGAATAGGGATGGGGGCCCCGGCTGTGGCTGGGCAGGCAGCTCTATCCCTGTACAGGGGTGGCTGCAGGGAAGAATCCCAGAGGCCCCAGCCCCAGCCTGTCTCCCCCACTCTTGCCCCCACCCTCCAGGAAGACGAGACCCTCCACCCCACACCCAGCAGCTGTGCCTGGATTTCTCCTCGCACTGTCTCCTGCTGCTCGTCACGTCTTCTCCTCACCTCTCTTATCTCTGTCCCGCCTGCTGCCTTCTGCATTCAGAAGAGAATGGGTGAGCAGAAGGAGCTTATTAGCAGCTGGGCGCACAGGGGCACAGAGCGATGCAGCCACAGACCCCAGCCCCACACAGGACATGTGGGCCCAGGCTCCGCTGCTGCCGGGTGCTGCCCGCTACGGGCCCCTGCCCACCCCAGACCATGCCCTGGGGGCCAGAACACGCACAGACATGGCTGTGGGTACACGGCTGCCCCCCACCCCACCCAGTCTGCAGCACCTCCCCTGGGTCCCCTGGATAGAAGCCGGAGCCTGAAATCCACCTCAGGATGACACCTCCGCGGGAGCCTCGCCCTGCCCTCGGCACCACCACGGACTTCAGACTCACTCGCAGAGGCTGAGCGGCCTGCCTGGACTCCTGGGCCCCGTCAGCTGCAAAATGGCATGTCCCAATTCCACTGTCAATGACCGAACAACAAGGCATTTGCCATCTGCCTCTGCGGAGACGGAATCCTGTGCGGCAGCAGCTGCTGCGGACCCTCTGCACCCCCTGAGGGGGTTCAGGGTGGAGCGAGGCCTTGAGCGCCAGGGAATCCGGTGGGACAGGTCTTTAGATGGGTGGATGTTCTTAGAGACAGATTTTATGATCTCAATCCTTGCATCTCCTCATATCTAGAAAAGCACTAAATCCCTTCATGGTGAATCAGATCCTCGTGACTAACCAGAACCCCTTTGTAAAAGGAGTGTGTAATGGTCCTGAAACCCCCCTTCATCAAAACCTTACATACTGATGTTCCCTGCGCTGCCTCTTTGGAGCGGTCTCTCAGAGCTCTCTGAGGAGCTCCCTCCTGGCTGCAGTCCTCATGTTGCCCCAGATAAAACTTCACTCACAACTCTCAAGCTGCTCATTTGTTTCAAGTCAACATGTCCCTTGGGGCAGAGACTGCTTCTGGGGCTCTCCAGGACAGGCACGCCCCTGCTTCGGCTCCCACGGCTCCAGGGATGGGCGCCTCCTCTGCATGCTGCCTGCCCTCCTCGGAGCTGGAAGCTCTTCCTTCTGAGACAGCGGCTGGACAGGGCAGAGTCCTGTCACACAGGGTGAGTCCCGGACCGGCCGTCTGCTCAATGTTCTCCTCACCTCTCTTATCTCTGTCCCGCCTGCTGCCTTCTGCATTCAGAAGAGAATGGGTGAGCAGAAGGAGCTTATTAGCAGCTGGGCGCACAGGGCACAGAGCGATGCAGCCACAGACCCCAGCCCCACACAGGACATGTGGGCCCAGGCTCCGCTGCTGCCGGGTGCTGCCGCTACGGGCCCCTGCCCACCCCAGACCATGCCCTGGGGGCCAGAACACGCACAGACATGGCTGTGGGTACACGGCTGCCCCCCACCCCACCCAGTCTGCAGCACCTCCCCTGGGTCCCCTGGATAGAAGCCGGAGCCTGAAATCCACCTCAGGATGACACCTCCGCGGGAGCCTCGCCCTGCCCTCGGCACCACCACGGACTTCAGACTCACTCGCAGAGGCTGAGCGGCCTGCCTGGACTCCTGGGCCCCGTCAGCTGCAAAATGGCATGTCCCAATTCCACTGTCAATGACCGAACAACAAGGCATTTGCCATCTGCCTCTGCGGAGACGGAATCCTGTGCGGCAGCAGCTGCTGCGGACCCTCTGCACCCCCTGAGGGGGTTCAGGGTGGAGCGAGGCCTTGAGCGCCAGGGAATCCGGTGGGACAGGTCTTTAGATGGGTGGATGTTCTTAGAGACAGATTTTATGATCTCAATCCTTGCATCTCCTCATATCTAGAAAAGCACTAAATCCCTTCATGGTGAATCAGATCCTCGTGACTAACCAGAACCCCTTTGTAAAAGGAGTGTGTAATGGTCCTGAAACCCCCCTTCATCAAAACCTTACATACTGATGTTCCCTGCGCTGCCTCTTTGGAGCGGTCTCTCAGAGCTCTCTGAGGAGCTCCCTCCTGGCTGCAGTCCTCATGTTGCCCCAGATAAAACTTCACTCACAACTCTCAAGCTGCTCATTTGTTTCAAGTCAACATGTCCCTTGGGGCAGAGACTGCTTCTGGGGCTCTCCAGGACAGGCACGCCCCTGCTTCGGCTCCCACGGCTCCAGGGATGGGCGCCCTCCTCTGCATGCTGCCTGCCCTCCTCGGAGCTGGAAGCTCTTCCTTCTGAGACAGCGGCTGGACAGGGCAGAGTCCTGTCACACAGGGTGAGTCCCGGACCGGCCGTCTGCTCAATGGTGATCTTGGAGAAGACACACCTTTACCCTCCCTGAGCGTGCCGACCTCCGCCTCTGTAACACGGGGCCGCAGTGTTGGACAAGAGGGTCTGGCCAGGGCAGGGTGTCAGGAGCTGCTTTCCTTGCCTCCATTCCTCCCTGAGGTGCATCCGAAATCGGCCTCCTCGGCTGCTGCCCTGCCGCTGGTTCTCTGATACCACACAGAACACGTCCAACCAAAGGGCAGGAACACTGGGGTCAAATGGCCAGGGCACGGGGGAATATACTCAAGAGCTGGGTTTTCATTCCCTGTCCTCCTACCACTGGCCGCGTGGCTGCGGGCCAATCGCCCAGGACCTCAAGCTCCAGCTAAGAATGACATCACCTCTACCTCATGGGAGGACTGCCAGCCTGAATGCGACTACAGATGTAAGCGCTAAGTCGCCAAATCCACCGTCGTTCCTATAATTATCCTTTCGTGTCTGACAGCCCTTTAATTATGTGAAGACAGTGATCCAGCCTTCCCTGCCCCCTGCTCTCCGTCAGATCCCCCCAGCTACTGAGGACAGCCAAGTAGATCACCCCCTGCCAGCCCAGGGCTGGTGCCGCAGGCCAGGGGACGCAGAGGTCAGGCTTAGCTGTGCAGGCTGCAGTCCTGAAGGAAGAGGATCCTGGCTCACACAGCCCCACGTGGCTGCCCCGGAAGACAGAGCCCTACACGAGCACTTCATCGAGCCGGGGATGGGGCCCCGCTAGGACCCCGCTACCCGCTCCATCACTCCTCTCCACAGCTCAGTAGCACAGGTGCAAGAGTCAGAGGAAACCAGAACTCAGGGAGGGGAAATGAGCTGCCCAAGGTCACAAAGGGCAAACCTAACGATAGCATTCACACCAGGGTCTGGGTGTGCCTCCAGCTTCTCCAACTGTCCCAAAGCAACAAGCAGGAGGACCTGTAATTATCCTCATCTGAGCAAGGAGGAAATTGGCTCAGAGGACAAAGCCTTGCCCGAGGTCACACTGCAAGTCACAGGCAGTGCCAGAGCCAGAGCCTTGGAATTTCAGCATTAGGAAAAATTTCAGAGATCATCTTGCTTCATCCCCTCAGGGTCTAATTAGGAACTAGAGAAACTGAGATGCAAAGACAGGGAATGCCCTGCAAGAATGGACCCAGGGGGCTTCCTTGGTGGTCCAGTGGGTAAGGATGCCACCTTGCGGTGCAGGGGGAGTGGGTTCAATCCCTGGCCTGGGAGGATCCCGCGTGCCGCAGAGCGGCTGGACCATTGTGTCCAATTGCCGAGCCGGAGCTCTGGAGCGCATGCGCCCAGAGTCGGTGCTCTGCGACGACGGGGGCCGCTGCGATGGCGGTCCCATTTGGGCCAGGGAACAAAGATGGATGAAAATAAAGATTTATTTAGTTATTTATTTTGGTGGGGGAGGGGTGGGGAGGGAGGGGAGCAGGCGGGCCACTTCTATTGGTCTTTCATTTGTCCATTTTCATCCATCTTTGTTCTTTGGCCCGTGTGGGCCTCCCATCGCGGTGGCCTCTGTTGTCGCAGAGCACTGGCTCTGGGCGCATGCACTCCAGAGCTCCGGCTCAGTAATTGGACACATGAGTCCAGCCTCGCGACACGTGGGATCTTCCCAGGCCAGGGATGGAACTGGCGCACCTTGCACTGCAAGGCGGTGTCCTTACTCACTGGACCACCAGGGAAGCCGGATGGATGAAAATAGATAAATGAAAGACCAATAGAAGTGCCCCCCAACCCCCGCAAAAAAAGAATGGACCCAGGATTAAGGCCAGGTAAACCCATACAGAAAGGTTGGAGAATTCACCTGGTGGTATTGGAACATCTGGACATCCATTTGGTAAATATATACATATCACTAGACCCTGCCTTACACCTCACACCAAACTAAATTCCAGAATCTCCCCTCCACACCGGAGCCTCCCCTCTCTTCCAATTCTTCTGCGCATGTGTTGAGTCCTGTAGACTGGGACTCTGGCCTGGACTCCACCTGAGCAACCTGCCCAGAAGGTTGGCCAGCCAGCAGGCCACCGCACTCCTAGAAACCAGTATGGCTAGTGGAGCAAGCCTGGGCTGAGATGGTCTGCAGGACTTCCTGGAGGAGGAGATGCCTACAGCAAAGCTGAAAGGAACAGGCTTGCTGGAATGACCAAGTAAGGGCAGAGGGAGGGCGCTGAAGGTGCGAAGGCACAGAGCCTGGCGGCTTTAGTTTGGGACAACTGGCTTCTTACAGGTTTATAAAAGCTTTCTCAGGGCTTCCCTGGTGGTCCCATATGGGGCTAAGACTCCGAGCTCCCACTGCAGGGGCCCAGATTCGATCCCAGGTCAGGGAGCTAGAATTCTGATGCCACAACTAAGAGTTCACATGCTGCAACTAAAGATCCCACATGGTGGGACTAAGTAAATGAATGTTAGTACAGACAGATAAATAGATATTGAAAAAGAAAGAAAATGGTCACTAAAAATCAAAAGGAAGTTTCAAAAAGCTTCCTCTATATGAGTATTGGCTTTCATATAGATTGTCTATTTTTTCATATTTTATCAGTTGACTTTAATATTTTTGTATAAAAATTTAAATTTTTATGCAGTCAAATCTTACCCCTCTTTTCCTTTATAGGCTTTTGCCTTTGCTATTGTGCTTCAGGAAAGTAGCAGATGATTATATATTTAAATCACATCTTACACTGATAATTTCTAATTGTTGACAGCTCTGTCATCCACCTATCCATATGCGTGTATATGTGTCTAGAGAGAGGTTTGAAAGCCTTTCCACTAAAGCATGAAGATTAGAATTTCTTTTACTTTGTCTATCTTCCTGAGGCTGAATTTTCTCAACAAATATGTGCTTCCTAAATTTTTTAAAAAAAGAAGCTTAAAAAAAGAAAAAAACACATTTTAATCCATCCGGAATTTCTTTTGATTCGAGGTAAGAGGCAGGGATCTAATTTTGCTTTCACCAAATGGATACATCAGCTGTCCCTGCCTGGTTTAACCTATCTGCAGTCATTTCTATGACCGTCCACCACACAGCCCACCCTCAGATGTGCGGGGATCGTTTCCAGGTTTTCTCATCTGGGTTCCCCGTGGGCTGGCTCCGCTTGGCACGGCTCCTTCCGCGAGGCTGAGCTCTGCTCCCGGTGCCACTCCCGTGGTCCCATCTCTGCTTCGAGAGAGAGTCCTGCTGCGTCCTCAGCACCACACGGCCCCACCAGGACTGGACAGCGGCTGAGGGCTGCCTCGTGGCAAGTCCGTCCACCTGCAGGCTACACCTCAGGCACGCCAGCTCCTCCCATCATCAGCCCGCTTCATCCTCACCAAGTTCCTCATGGGAGACGGGGGACTGTCAGCTGGGAAGGGTTTGTGGAGCCCCCAGAAGAGAGCGCTGAGCAGCCCTGGCAGGATTACTCTGGCTCTGACCCAGGAGATTTGGGGGAGGGGGGCAGCCTGGGGAAGTTGGAGCTGGATCACAGCATTAGGGCTGAGCATGGAAAGGGATTAAAATCCCCACCCCCAGCCAGCTCCTGACAGTCTAAGAGGCTGGATTTATCTTTCTGGGCTACAGAGAGCTGGGCAATTAGGTCTTCGTCTGCCCTCGCTTCTGCCAGGGAGCACTCAGAATGGCTCATTAGGCAGGAGAATGAAGCCCCGCTCAGCCTGCAGCACCCCATCCCTGCTGACCATCCTGGGGGTGGCATCAGCCTGTGGGGAGGCATGAGTGGAAGAGCTGGGGGCCCTTGGGAGGGATTAGCCCCATGCCTGGCCGAGGGTCCCACACGAGGTGTTGCGTGGCCACAGGCTCTTGCTGGTGCCCATCACCGCCTGCCCATCCACGCTCCCTAGGCAGACATTCAAGGTGATCCCAGAGGCCACAAACAGGAGCCTGTCTCCTCTGGCGTGCGGCACGACCACGCCAGGCACCCTCAGTGTGGTTCACAGAGGAGGAGAGGAGGGGTGGTAAGATGGGGTGGAGGCTCCCAAAGGCCAGAGGTGGCCTGGCTTTATTACAGCGATAAATCCTCAGCTCCCTGCGCTGCAGCAACCTCCGCTGGCCTCTCCACTCTCTCTCATGGATGCAATAATATCATCTCCCATTTTCTTATCCTCAGGGCCACCCTGCAAGGTCCACAGGATTAAATGGGTCTAATCATCTCCAGCCGAGAAGTGGGAGAGCTGAGGCTCAGAGGGCTCTTCTCTGACTTGCTGAATTCCTTTTCCTCTAGAGCATCGGAGAAGGGAACAGCCAGCCCTTAGAACATCTGAGGAGAGGACGTGTTTCCCCATTGGAACAGTGGTCTGTGCTGTCTGGGACACGAGACATGATGGTAGCTGTTATCTAACTGGACGCCTGGGGAATGGGTTTGTACCTCCACCCTGCCCACAAGCAAGCTGAGGCCCAGAAAGGCCTTGCCTAAAGACACTCACTAAATTGCTGGAGGAGGCAGGGTAGAGTTCAGGCTGTGGCCCCCTGAGCCCGGTGCATCTGGTTGATTCCAGTCACACCCTGGAGCCCAATCCAAAGTTGGCTTCCTCCAGGGAGCCCACCTGGATTCCCGAGTGAGAGCCATCTCTTCCCTGCCCCCTGTCCTGTCACAGGCCCACATGGTGTTGACTGACAGGAAGCTGGGGAGCTACTGGGAGACTCACCCCTGCCTCCTGCCCACTGGCAGAGCCTGGCCCCAGCTCCAAGGGTAGCCTGGGAGTTAGCACTACTTGGCTACCTCCCTTGACTGAGTTAGCACTGCTTGCTGCCAGCCACAGCCAGGGGCGCTGGAATGCCGTGTGGACCTGCCCTCCAGGCCACCCAACAACCCTCCTCAGGGTGCTCACTCGGGACGCACTGGGGGTTCAGCTTTCCCAAGAAGCCGTCACCACCCACCTGGGCCGCCGAGGTGCCGCTGTGGGAGCCCAGAGGAGAGGATGGGAAAGAGGCCTGATTCTCTTGTTTGAAGTGGAAACTTCTTAGAGGAATAGACACTTGCAATGAGCCTTGAGAGGCAGACACCAGAGAGAAGGCAGTTCGAGCAAGGTGGACAGAGGGGCGAAGGGCAGTGTGGAGAGGGGGACAGGCAGCCCTGAATGGCTGCCGCGGAGCTGTGTGCAGGGTGAAGGGGTCGCTGATGGATTTTCCCACAGTGCGTGTCTTCCTGCCTTGGTGGGAGGGCTCCCATCGGAAGAGGCAGGCAGGGGCAGGCTAGGGAAGGGGATTTATTTTGTCTGTGTTCTACCCACCATCCCTGTCAGGAACTCTGCTGAGACCACGCCCCCTCTCACGCACCCCTGGGCACAGCACGGCGCCTGACTCCAGAAACAGCCTCATCCAGCCAGGTGGAAATCATGGGATGACAGCAGGCATCCTCAAACCTCGCTCTGCACCCCTGGGCACCCCCGCCCCATTGGAACAGTGGTCTGTGCTGTCTGGGACACGAGACATGATGGTAGCTGTTATCTAACTGGACGCCTGGGGAATGGGTTTGTACCTCCACCCTGCCCACAAGCAAGCTGAGGCCCAGAAAGGCCTTGCCTAAAGACACTCACTAAATTGCTGGAGGAGGCAGGGTAGAGTTCAGGCTGTGGCCCCCTGAGCCCGGTGCATCTGGTTGATTCCAGTCACACCCTGGAGCCCAATCCAAAGTTGGCTTCCTCCAGGGAGCCCACCTGGATTCCCGAGTGAGAGCCATCTCTTCCCTGCCCCCTGTCCTGTCACAGGCCCACATGGTGTTGACTGACAGGAAGCTGGGGAGCTACTGGGAGACTCACCCCTGCCTCCTGCCCACTGGCAGAGCCTGGCCCCAGCTCCAAGGGTAGCCTGGGAGTTAGCACTACTTGGCTACCTCCCTTGACTGAGTTAGCACTGCTTGCTGCCAGCCACAGCCAGGGGCGCTGGAATGCCGTGTGGACCTGCCCTCTCCAGGCCACCCAACAACCCTCCTCAGGGTGCTCACTCGGGACGCACTGGGGGTTCAGCTTTCCCAAGAAGCCGTCACCACCCACCTGGGCCGCCGAGGTGCCGCTGTGGGAGCCCAGAGGAGAGGATGGGAAAGAGGCCTGATTCTCTTGTTTGAAGTGGAAACTTCTTAGAGGAATAGACACTTGCAATGAGCCTTGAGAGGCAGACACCAGAGAGAAGGCAGTTCGAGCAAGGTGGACAGAGGGGCGAAGGGCAGTGTGGAGAGGGGGACAGGCAGCCCTGAATGGCTGCCGCGGAGCTGTGTGCAGGGTGAAGGGGTCGCTGATGGATTTTCCCACAGTGCGTGTCTTCCTGCCTTGGTGGGAGGGGCTCCCATCGGAAGAGGCAGGCAGGGGCAGGCTAGGGAAGGGGATTTATTTTGTCTGTGTTCTACCCACCATCCCTGTCAGGAACTCTGCTGAGACCACGCCCCCTCTCACGCACCCCTGGGCACAGCACGGCGCCTGACTCCAGAAACAGCCTCATCCAGCCAGGTGGAAATCATGGGATGACAGCAGGCATCCTCAAACCTCGCTCTGCAGCAGCCTGCTGAAGGCACCGCGTCGGTGTCTCTAGCATCCCTCCCTCTGGTGCTTCTCTGCAGAGCCCTCCCCCTTGCTGAGGGCTCGGCCTTCTGGTCTGGCTCCCTGCCCTCTTCACTTCCACTCAAGGCCCCTCAGCGCTTTCTCCACGATGCAACCAGAGGTCCTTACACAACCTGAGTCCGACTGGGCTCCTGTCTCCCAGGATGGAGTGCAGGTTCAGGTCCCCTTGGCCACGAGCTTCCCTTCCTCACAACTGGAGGTGCACTGGGCCAGACCGCTTTCAGTTCCCAAACACAAGACCCTCCTGTAACACACAGCCCCCCTGCCTTCCGCACGCCAGCAGGACATGACAGCTGACTCTGACACCAGCTCAGACGAGCTTTCCTGCCAGGGGTGCCCCTGGGCCTTGGCCATGATCACCCTGGGTGGTCTCGAGGTCAGTTCTGGTCTGTTCCCCACTACCTGGGAGCCCTTCGGGGGAGGGAGGAACCAGGCTTGATTGACTCCGGGCGGGTGTCTGGACAGGTTTGTTGACTGAGTAGCCAAGGCATCTCAGACAAGGCAGTTTGGTGTGAACAGGGGAAAGGGCACAGGAGTGCAGGTACAAGCAGGGGCAGTGCAAGCCATGTCTTCAGCTCCTTGGCTTGCATAAATCACTTCCACTTCCTGGAGCCCGTCCACACCATGGAGGGGGCCAAATATGCTTACCATACCCTTTCAAAGGCAAGTAAGTGCAACGGCGGTGGCGGCCACTGTCTGTCTCCTCCAGTGACTCGGACTGGACGTGCCTCCAGGCCTCTGACCTACATCCCTCTTGCTAAAGAGCAGCTGGTCTTGACATGGCGCTGCCTTCCACGGAGGCAGAGTCTTCAGGGGGCCCTGGGGGACGGCCCGGGAACCATCTTCTGTCCTACCCCGTCCTTAATTGGCAATATTAGAGCAATGAGTCACAGAGAACAACCAATTAATTATCCCTAGTTATAAAAAGCCTCTGCTTCCCCTTCCTTGCTGTCGAGTGAGCCGGCCTCCTGTTGTCAGGCTCCTCCACTCCCTCGGTGCCGGCGGAAGGTAGAAGATGTCATTTCACCTCTGGTCCTCATTTTCCTGTTTCCTTATTTGTCAAGTGTGCGTCTGGTGGGGAGGGCTGGAGGTGGTGGGAATGTGGAAGGCGAGCAGGAAGGAAGGAGATCAGCCTGGATAGAGAGGAGGGGGCTCCTTCCCAGGCTCCCTGCCCCCGCGTCCCCTCCTCGGGATCTATTCCAGCACCACAGGGCCAGCTCTTCACCAGGGAAGCGCTGAGGGCGTCTTCCCTGGCATCCGAGCCACTCTCCAACTGGACCCCAATGTTCTGGTCCCATGGCATTTCTCTCTTGTCAGACATCCTCCCAAGTCCTCCTCGTTCCCCTTCTCCTTGCAAGCTTTCCTTTAAACATACTCAGACTCAAAACATGCCTGTCTTCCCAGCAGCCCCCAGTGTCCTGAGGCTCTTGCTGCAAATCTATCACGGACTCTGGGTGGGACGGGGTTTCAAGCCTTGATTTCTCCATCCATAACCAGAGCATAACAATTAAACATGCCCCAGAATCCACAGGGCAGCACCTGTGAGCCATACGCTCCCTGCACACAACAGGTGCTCAAACACATGAACTGTTATTTTCATGCTTCATTCCCAGCCTGAGGATGAGCGCCTCTGTCACTCACCACCTCTCTATCACCTCGTTTCACGATGAGGCCTAGAAGTCCAGCTGAGCCAAGGAACTTTTTTTGAATTAATTATTTTTTGGCTATTCTGGGTTTTCACTTCTGCCACAGGCTCTTCTCTAGTTGCAGGAGTCGCGGCTACTCTCTAGTTGAGGTGAGCAGGCTTCTTGTTGCGGTGACTTCTCTTGCTAAAGAGCAGCTGGTCTTGACATGGCGCTGCCTTCCACGGAGGCAGAGTCTTCAGGGGGCCCTGGGGGACGGCCCGGGAACCATCTTCTGTCCTACCCCGTCCTTAATTGGCAATATTAGAGCAATGAGTCACAGAGAACAACCAATTAATTATCCCTAGTTATAAAAAGCCTCTGCTTCCCCTTCCTTGCTGTCGAGTGAGCCGGCCTCCTGTTGTCAGGCTCCTCCACTCCCTCGGTGCCGGCGGAAGGTAGAAGATGTCATTTCACCTCTGGTCCTCATTTTCCTGTTTCCTTATTTGTCAAGTGTGCGTCTGGTGGGGAGGGCTGGAGGTGGTGGGAATGTGGAAGGCGAGCAGGAAGGAAGGAGATCAGCCTGGATAGAGAGGAGGGGGCTCCTTCCCAGGCTCCCTGCCCCCGCGTCCCCTCCTCGGGATCTATTCCAGCACCACAGGGCCAGCTCTTCACCAGGGAAGCGCTGAGGGCGTCTTCCCTGGCATCCGAGCCACTCTCCAACTGGACCCCAATGTTCTGGTCCCATGGCATTTCTCTCTTGTCAGACATCCTCCCAAGTCCTCCTCGTTCCCCTTCTCCTTGCAAGCTTTCCTTTAAACATACTCAGACTCAAAACATGCCTGTCTTCCCAGCAGCCCCCAGTGTCCTGAGGCTCTTGCTGCAAATCTATCACGGACTCTGGGTGGGACGGGGTTTCAAGCCTTGATTTCTCCATCCATAACCAGAGCATAACAATTAAACATGCCCCAGAATCCACAGGGCAGCACCTGTGAGCCATACGCTCCCTGCACACAACAGGTGCTCAAACACATGAACTGTTATTTTCATGCTTCATTCCCAGCCTGAGGATGAGCGCCTCTGTCACTCACCACCTCTCTATCACCTCGTTTCACGATGAGGCCTAGAAGTCCAGCTGAGCCAAGGAACTTTTTTTGAATTAATTATTTTTTGGCTATTCTGGGTTTTCACTGCTGCCACAGGCTCTTCTCTAGTTGCAGGGAGTCGCGGCTACTCTCTAGTTGAGGTGAGCAGGCTTCTTGTTGCGGTGACTTCTCTTGTTGTGGAACTCGGGCTCTAGGGCACAGGGCCTTCAGTAGTTGTGGCTCACGGGCTTAGTTGATCCGCAGCATGTGGAATCTTCCCAGATCAGGGATTGAACCCGTGTCTCCTGCGTTGGCAGGTGAACTCTTTTCTACCGAGCAACCAGGGAAGCCCTGCGCCAAGGAACTTGAGCCTAGGGTTTTCTGACTTGGGAAACACAAGAGGCTTCCCCAAGAGGTCCTCAGGGGAGGCCAGGGTAAAGGGAGAGGGCAAGAGGTTCCCAGAGGTAGGGAAGCTGGAGATGAGCCCCAAAGCTGGACTCCCATCCCCTCGCTGAGCCCTCTCCTCCACCCGCTAGGTCCCACGCCCTCTCCTTTCACCCCTCAGCCTATGCTCTGGGACCTCATTCTGGGCCTTTATGTGTCCAGCAAAATGCAGGGAACAGCTGTTCTGCACCAGCCTTCACTCTGAGACACCAGGTGGCTGGCCCTTCACTGTCAGGCCAGCAGCCCAGCTCAGTCCTGGGGAGGGACTGGGGAGAAGAGAGAAGGGGCGGGCAGGCTGAGGCGGGAACCCAGGAAGTGGGAGGGGAAGTAGGAGCAGAGCTGAGTGACTCGTGGTGGGTAGGGGGAAGCTGGGAGGCTTGGGCTGCCTGAGGTGAGCTCAGTGCTTTCTGCAGAGGCCCTGTTACCTTGAGCTACTGCAAAACCCTCTCCCTGCCACACTGGTGCCTGGCCTGCAGCCTCCTGCCATTGCTCCATACCTGGCACCCCAGGCCTTGGCAGCTACGGAGCCTACACCGCTTGCGTCCCAGTCAACTCAGAACCGGCCTCGCCCACCACTTCCCCCCTTCTGGGTCCCGTGCTGGCCACAAACAAGACCCATCACTTCCTGAATCCACAGCCTGTGACTGGCTGGCCCTGGGCCCACCAAGAGGTGTGAGGTGTCCCCAGAGAGCAGCCGTCCTCCAGCGCTGACTCCGACGGTCAAGAGCTTCCTTCTCAGGAGGCCAGCCATCCTTCTCCTCCCTTTCTCAGGCTCAGCAGCCTTCCAACTCCACCCCCACCGAGAGCACTGGACCCACACAATGCGGGCCAGATCTGAGCTTTGCCCCCTACCAGCAATGTGACCTTGGCCCAGGTCACGGATGTCCTTGGCTGTTTTCCCAGGTAGGATGTGGTAGCAATGACATCTAGCTCACAGGCTTGGGGACAACAGGGTGCTGTGTGTCAGTGTTCAGCTCAGCGCTCGGCACACAGACAGACACCTGGGTGCCAGCGAACTGTGGGCTCCTGCCACACAGAGGCCCTGCTGCCCTCCATCTACCATCTCAAGGAGAATGAAGCTCAGAGCAAAGCACAGAAGACGGACAGGCTGCCCTGGGCAGGCCCCTCCTCTCCCTTGCCCCCGTGGGGTGTGTGGCCTCCTGGGTGCTCCCGTGGGGACATGTCAGTGACTCAGGCCAGGTGCCCGCCAGGCGGTACGGGCTTCTCACCATTTGCGGGTGGTGAGCCCAGGTTCCTGACTCAGTCTAGCGCTCTGGTCCTACTAGCACAGGGAGGGAAGGAAGGCAGACAGGCAGACAAGCTTTCCCAACCTCCACACCCAGGTAGCCTGGCGATGCTTGACCTATGAGCTCCGCCCCCGGTCACTCCAGCCTGTTCTGGGGCTGGCTGAATTTGGAGGCCGGCCTCTTTGTTCAGACAAGCAGGAGGGAGGAGAACGTTGTTTTCCAGGCAGCAAAGCTTTTAGATAAACACCATTTATCTCTCTCTCCATGCCCTCCTGAAGGAATTGGGTTCCTTCAGAGAAGAAACTGGATCCACTGGCGGAAGGCGCCCCAGGGACGGAAGTGCGATGTGGGGTCTGGCTTGGGGAGCCGGACACTGAAGGAGACTTTCTGTATCCGGCTGAGCACCTGCTGCCAGCCCTGGAAGGAGTGTGGCTCAGGTGACTGGGCCCTGGTGCCAGCTCCCAGGCTCCAGGATGGCCGGGCTCAGCTCCTTACCCTCCCCTTTTGGCCACCTGCCTGCTTGCCTGCCCGGGATCCGCCAGGAAGCTGAGTACCTCTGCTCTCCTTGGCGGGGCCAGGGGGTGGGGGTGGGGGGCCTTCCTCTTGGAGCAGCCCGGCCTGCCTAGCTCTCCTGAGCAGCCCAGCCCCCTAGTCAACAGCTAGCCATACCCACGACAGGATGGCCTACTTCCTTACCCACCTTGTCAGGTAGAGGTGGGAATTTCCACAGGCCCATTTTACAGAAGGAGAAACTGAAACCCAGAAGACCAGGCGGCAGAATGACAGAGCGAGGCCCCTCCCCCAGACCCCCCCACCCCCACACCGCCGCAGGTCCTGCCGCCCCGCCGCCAGCACAGCTCACCGGTGTGGTGTCATCGTGAGAGCGCTGGTAGCGCTTCCAGCGGCAGCCGTAGATGCCCGTGAGGCAGGAGAGGCAGAGCTGCGGCTCGTAGTACTGCAGCGGCTGGTGTCTCACCATGCTCGTGCCCGCGGCCCCGGCGCCCTGCCTTCAGGCGCCCATGGAGGCCCCCGGCTGGTCCTGTGGAAGGAAGCACAGGTCGGTGAGGCAGAGGAGGGCGGGGGACTCAGTCCCAACACAGCAAGTGTCCCTGTAGCCTAGGTCTGGGAGAGTCAGCCTCTGCTTGGAGCCCTTGACTCACTCGGAGTGAGAGGCCCATTCTTGGCAGTCCCCTGCCACCCACCCGTGACCGGATCAACCAACAAAAGTCCCCTTACCCATCAGCAGTCACTTCCTCACTCCCACACCCTGACAACCGAATCCACTTTCTGTCTCCATGGATTTGCCCTTTCTGGACATGTCACATAAACTGAATCATGGGGTACATGGCCTCGATGTCTTGCTTTTTTCACTTAATGTTTTCAAGGTCCATCCATGTTATAGCATGAGTCAGTTCTACCTTTCTTATGACTGAGAACTCTAATTGTATAGATACACTGCTGTCTCCATTCATCAGTTGATAGACATTTGGGTTGTGACCACTTTGAGGCTGTTACGAACAACTTTGCTATGAACAAGTTTTCGTGTGAATGTCTATTTTCACTTCTCTTGAGTACTTACTTTGGGATGGGATGGCTAGGTCATATGGTAACTCTATGTTTAACTTTGTGAAGAACTGCCTAAAAGCTGTTTGTCAAACCTGTTGTATGATTTTACCTCTTCAAAGCATGATCATTATCACCTCCAATTTACAGGTAAGAATTCTGAAGCACAGAAAGGTTTAGCCATCTGTCATAGGTCACACAGTACAGCCTGGTAGTCTGGCTCCTGGCTCTAACCTAGGGGTTGGCAAACTATAATTCATGGCCACATCCAACCAGCCACACATTTTTATACAGCTCACAAGCTAAGAATGGTTTTCACAATTTTTAATAGTTGGGAGGAAAAAAATTACAAAAATATATTTTGATCCATGAAAATTAGACAAGAGTCAAATTTCAGAGTCCATAAATAAAACGTATTATTGGACACAGTACCTCTCATTTATTTTCTTGGGCTCCAAAATCACTGCAGATGGTGACTGCAGCCATGAAATTAAACAATGCTTGCTCCTTGGAAGAAAAGCTATGACAAATCTAGCAGCATATTAAAAAGCAGAGACATCACTTTGCCAACAAGGTCCATATAGTCAAAGCTATAGTTTTTTCAGTAGTCATGTATGAATGTCAGAGTTGGACCATAAAGAAGGCTGAACACTGCAGAACTGATGCTTTTGAACTGTGGTGCTAGAGAAGACTCTTGAGAATATCTTGGACAGCTAGGAAATTAAACCAGTCAATCCTAAAGGAAATCAACCCTGAATATTCACTGGAAGGAATGATGCTGAAACTCCAATACTTTGGTCACCTGATACAAAGAGCTGACTCAAAAACATAAAAAAAAAAAAAAAAAAGAATAAAAAAAAAAAAGAGCTGACTCATTGGAAAAGACCCTGATGCTGGGAAAGACTGAAGGTAGGAGGAGAAGGGGGCCACAGAGGATGAGATGGTTGGATGGCATCACTGACTCAATGGACATAAGTTGATAGACATTTGGGTTGTGACCACTTTGAGGCTGTTACGAACAACTTTGCTATGAACAAGTTTTCGTGTGAATGTCTATTTTCACTTCTCTTGAGTACTTACTTTGGGATGGGATGGCTAGGTCATATGGTAACTCTATGTTTAACTTTGTGAAGAACTGCCTAAAAGCTGTTTGTCAAACCTGTTGTATGATTTTACCTCTTCAAAGCATGATCATTATCACCTCCAATTTACAGGTAAGAATTCTGAAGCACAGAAAGGTTTAGCCATCTGTCATAGGTCACACAGTACAGCCTGGTAGTCTGGCTCCTGGCTCTAACCTAGGGGTTGGCAAACTATAATTCATGGCCACATCCAACCAGCCACACATTTTTATACAGCTCACAAGCTAAGAATGGTTTTCACAATTTTTAATAGTTGGGAGGAAAAAAATTACAAAAATATATTTTGATCCATGAAAATTAGACAAGAGTCAAATTTCAGAGTCCATAAATAAAACGTATTATTGGACACAGTACCTCTCATTTATTTTCTTGGGCTCCAAAATCACTGCAGATGGTGACTGCAGCCATGAAATTAAACAATGCTTGCTCCTTGGAAGAAAAGCTATGACAAATCTAGCAGCATATTAAAAAGCAGAGACATCACTTTGCCAACAAGGTCCATATAGTCAAAGCTATAGTTTTTTCAGTAGTCATGTATGAATGTCAGAGTTGGACCATAAAGAAGGCTGAACACTGCAGAACTGATGCTTTTGAACTGTGGTGCTAGAGAAGACTCTTGAGAATATCTTGGACAGCTAGGAAATTAAACCAGTCAATCCTAAAGGAAATCAACCCTGAATATTCACTGGAAGGAATGATGCTGAAACTCCAATACTTTGGTCACCTGATACAAAGAGCTGACTCAAAAACATAAAAAAAAAAAAAAAAGAAAAAAAAAAAAAAAAGAGCTGACTCATTGGAAAAGACCCTGATGCTGGGAAAGACTGAAGGTAGGAGGAGAAGGGGGCCACAGAGGATGAGATGGTTGGATGGCATCACTGACTCAATGGACATAAGTTTGAGCAGACTCTGGCAGATGGTGAAGGACAGGGAAGCCTGGTGTGCTGCAGTCCGTGGGGTCGCAGAGTCAGACACGACTGAGAGACTGAACAACAACCCCAGTGGCCAGCACAGAGCAGCTCTGGGGCCTTCTTAGACAACACTTCCGAGAAGGCCCAGAAGTTCCGCTAATAGAGACGTGCTGCCCAGACTGCGAGCAGTCAGGACGAGGCCCCAGAGACCAGATGCTCCCCACCCACCCCCCATCCTGCCAGGAGGAATGGCATCATTTAGCATCCTGGGGTTCTCCAAGCCACCTCCCAGGGCTGCTGATATCAGTCCAGATCCAAAGAAATTCCCAACCTGGAGCCCTGCCGACTCTGGGACAAGAGAAAGTCCTCATCTTTTTTTTTTTTTTAATAATTATTTTTATTTTACTTTTTACTTTTACAGAGTTTTGTTGTTTACAGATATGTATAATCCCAGGTTAGTCATATGTATATCCCTGCCCCCTCCCTCCTCCACCCCTCTCCCAGTCCCCCCCATCCCACCCCTCCAGGCTGTTGCACGGCAACCCTGCAGGATCTCCTATTCCCACAGTGCAATGACAATAGCTATCCTTCTCACATGTGATAGTATAGGCTTCCATGTTACTCCCTCTACACCTCCCACCTACTGTTCATTCCCCACAATGTCCATGTGTCTGTTCTCTTTGCCTGTTTTCCATCGCTTCTCTTTTTTCCAAATTTACTAGATTCCATGTATGAATGTCAGAGTTGGACCATAAAGAAGGCTGAACACTGCAGAACTGATGCTTTTGAACTGTGGTGCTAGAGAAGACTCTTGAGAATATCTTGGACAGCTAGGAAATTAAACCAGTCAATCCTAAAGGAAATCAACCCTGAATATTCACTGGAAGGAATGATGCTGAAACTCCAATACTTTGGTCACCTGATACAAAGAGCTGACTCAAAAACATAAAAAAAAAAAAAAAAAAGAATAAAAAAAAAAAAAAAAGAGCTGACTCATTGGAAAAGACCCTGATGCTGGGAAAGACTGAAGGTAGGAGGAGAAGGGGGCCACAGAGGATGAGATGGTTGGATGGCATCACTGACTCAATGGACATAAGTTTGAGCAGACTCTGGCAGATGGTGAAGGACAGGGAAGCCTGGTGTGCTGCAGTCCGTGGGGTCGCAGAGTCAGACACGACTGAGAGACTGAACAACAACCCCAGTGGCCAGCACAGAGCAGCTCTGGGGCCTTCTTAGACAACACTTCCGAGAAGGCCCAGAAGTTCCGCTAATAGAGACGTGCTGCCCAGACTGCGAGCAGTCAGGACGAGGCCCCAGAGACCAGATGCTCCCCACCCACCCCCCATCCTGCCAGGAGGAATGGCATCATTTAGCATCCTGGGGTTCTCCAAGCCACCTCCCAGGGCTGCTGATATCAGTCCAGATCCAAAGAAATTCCCAACCTGGAGCCCTGCCGACTCTGGGACAAGAGAAAGTCCTCATCTTTTTTTTTTTTTTAATAATTATTTTTATTTACTTTTTACTTTCACAGAGTTTTGTTGTCTACAGATATGTATAATCCCAGGTTAGTCACGTGTATATCCCTGACCCCTCCCTCCTCCACCCCGCTCCCAGTCCCCTCCATCCCACCCCTCCAGGCTGTCACACGGCAACCCTGCAGGATCTCCTATTCCCACAGTGCAATGACAATAGCTATCCTTCTCACATGTGATAGTATAGGCTTCCATGTTACTCCCTCTACACCTCCCACCTACTGTTCATTCCCCACAATGTCCATGTGTCTGTTCTCTTTGCCTGTTTTCCATCGCTTCTCTGTATGTGTTACCATTACTATCTCACTAGATTCCATATATATATATGTTAGTATACTGTACTTGTCTTTCTCTTTTTGACTTACTTCACCTTTTATAATAGGTCCTAGATCCATCCACCTCATTAGGCCTGATTCTTCTACATTTCTTTTTTTTATTTTTTTATTTTTTTGGGGGGGCGGGTTGGGGAGGGAGGGAGGCAGGCGGGCCAGGTCTTTCATTTATCTATTTTCATCCAGCTTTGTTCTTTGGCCCGTGTGGACCTCCCATTGCGGTGGCCTCTGTTGTCGCAGAGCACCGGCTCTGGGCGCATGCGCTCCAGAGCTCTGGCTCGGTAATTGGACACATCAGTCCAGGTGCTCTGCGGCACGTAGGATCTTCCCAGGCCAGGGATGGAACCGGCGCCCCTTGCACTGCAAGGCGGTGTCCTTACCCACTGGACCACCAGGGAAGCCTTTCTTCTGCATTTTTTACAGTTGTGTAGTATTCCATTGCATATATGTACCAGAGCTTTTGTATCCATTCGTTCGTCAGGGGGCATCTAGGTTGCTTCCATGTTCTAGCTAGAGAGCTGCAATGAACACTGGGGTATAGGTGCTTCTTTCAGTTTTGATTTCATCTGGGTATAAGCCGAATACTGGGATTGCTGGGTTGTATGGTACTTCTATTTTTAGTTTTTTAAGGAATCTCCATACTGTCTTCCACAGCAGCTGATCAATTTACATTCCCACCAGCAATGCAGGAGGGTTCCCTTTTCTCCACACCCTCTCCAGCATTTATTGTCTGTCGATTTCTTGATGATGGCCATTCTGACGGGTGAGAGGTGATATCTCATTGTAGTTTTGATTTCCATTTCTCTAATAATAAGCGAGGTTGAGCATCGTTTCATGTGTTTTTTGGCCATCTGTATGTCCTCTTTGGAGAGCTGTCTGTTTAGGTCCTTTTCCCATTTTTTAATCAGGTGTTCATTTTTCCAGTGTTTGAGTTGTCTGCATTGCTTGTAGATTTTGGAGATTAATTCTTTGTCTAGTGTTTCATTTGCTATGATTTTCTCCCATTCTGCGGGTTGTCTGTTCAGCTTTTTGGTAGTTTCTTTTGCTGTACAAAAGCTTTTAAGTTTCATTAGGTCCCACATGTTCATTTTTGTGTTTAGTTCCACTGTTCTAGTGGGCAGGTCATAGAAGAGCTTGCTTTGATTTATGTCCTTGAGTGCTTTGCCTATATTCTTCTCTAAGAGTTTGATGGTTTCTGGTCTTACATTTAGGTCTTTAATCCATTTTGAGTTGATCTTTGTGTATGGTGTCAGGGAGTGTTCCAACTTCATTTTTTTGCATGTAGCTATCCAGTTTTCCCAGCACCGTTTGTTGAAGAGGCTGTCTTTGTCCCATTTTATATTTTCGCCTCTTTTGTCAAAAATAAGGTACCCATAGGTGTGTGGATTTATCTGTGGGTTCTCGATCTTGTTCCATTGGTTTATATTTCTGTTTTTGTGCCAGTACCTTACTGTCTTGATGTTGCTTTGTAGTATAGTCTGAAGTTAGGGAGGCTGATCCCTCCAGCTCCATTCTTCTTCCTCAGGATTGCTTTGGCTATTCAAGGTCTTTTGTGTTTCCGTATGAACTGTGTTATTCTTTGGTCTAGTTCTGCGAAGAATGTCATTGGTAGTTTGATAGGGATCGCATTGAATCTGTAGATGATATTTGGTAGTATGGTCATTTTCACAGTATTGCTTCTTCTAACCCAGGAAAATGGAATATCTCTGCATCTGTTTATGTCTTCTTTAATTTCTTTCATCAGTGTCTTTTAATTTTCTGTGTACAGTTCTTTTGTTTCTTTGGGTAGGTTTATTCCTAGATATTTGATTCTTTTGGTTGCAGTGGTGAAGGGGATTGCCTGTTTGATTTCATTTTCTGATTTTTCATTGTTTGTGTATAGGAATGCCAGTGATTTCTGTGTATTGATTTTGTATCCTGTGACTTTGCTGAATTCGTTGATTAGCTCTAGTAGTTTTCTAATAGTGTCTTTGGGGCTTTCTATGTATAATACCATGTTGTCTGCAGATAGAGTTTTACTTCTTCTTTTCCAATCTGGATTCCTTTTGTTTCTTTTTTATTGGCCACTTCTATTGATCTTTCATTTATTTATCTTTGTTCTTTGGTCTGTGTGGGTCTCCCATCGCAGTGGCCTCCCTTGCTACAGAGCACCAGCTCTGGGTGCATGTGCTCCAGAGCTCCGGCTTGGTAGTTGGACACATCTGTCCAGCCACTCCACGACACGTGAGATCTTCCCAGGCCAGAGATCGAATCGGCGCCCCTTGCACTGCAAGGCAGTGTCCTTACACACTGGACCACCAGGGAAGCCCCCTTTTGTTTCTTTTTCTTCTCTTATTGATGTTGCCAGAACTTCCAGGACCACGCTGAGTAATAGTGGTGAAAGTAAGTCCTCACCTCTTAGCCTGATGGCTGAGGGCCCTCGTCAGCCCAAAGTCCCATTTTCTGTCTGAATTCTTGGTCGCTGCCCTGAACTTCCGCAGCCTCCTATCTGCATAGAGAAGGGCCTTCTTAGGAGCTAGGAGGGAGACAGGGTGAGCGTCTGCTAGGGAGGGCACACCTCTAGGGGCCTCGCCTATCCTTACCCTGGGAATGCATCTCACCTACTTCCTGGCTCCTTATGCAATCTCAGCTCTCCTGCCTACCCATGGCTATTAGGTTTTTGTGTTCCTTGAACTGTATTTTTGGTAGTTGGTCATTGGTAGTTTGATAGGGATCGCATTGAATCTGTAGATGATATTTGGTAGTATGGTCATTTTCACAGTATTGCTTCTTCTAACCCAGGAAAATGGAATATCTCTGCATCTGTTTATGTCTTCTTTAATTTCTTTCATCAGTGTCTTTTAATTTTCTGTGTACAGTTCTTTTGTTTCTTTGGGTAGGTTTATTCCTAGATATTTGATTCTTTTGGTTGCAGTGGTGAAGGGGATTGCCTGTTTGATTTCATTTTCTGATTTTTCATTGTTTGTGTATAGGAATGCCAGTGATTTCTGTGTATTGATTTTGTATCCTGTGACTTTGCTGAATTCGTTGATTAGCTCTAGTAGTTTTCTAATAGTGTCTTTGGGGCTTTCTATGTATAATACCATGTTGTCTGCAGATAGAGTTTTACTTCTTCTTTTCCAATCTGGATTCCTTTTGTTTCTTTTTTATTGGCCACTTCTATTGATCTTTCATTTATTTATCTTTGTTCTTTGGTCTGTGTGGGTCTCCCATCGCAGTGGCCTCCCTTGCTACAGAGCACCAGCTCTGGGTGCATGTGCTCCAGAGCTCCGGCTTGGTAGTTGGACACATCTGTCCAGCCACTCCACGACACGTGAGATCTTCCCAGGCCAGAGATCGAATCGGCGCCCCTTGCACTGCAAGGCAGTGTCCTTACACACTGGACCACCAGGGAAGCCCCCTTTTGTTTCTTTTTCTTCTCTTATTGATGTTGCCAGAACTTCCAGGACCACGCTGAGTAATAGTGGTGAAAGTAAGTCCTCACCTCTTAGCCTGATGGCTGAGGGCCCTCGTCAGCCCAAAGTCCCATTTTCTGTCTGAATTCTTGGTCGCTGCCCTGAACTTCCGCAGCCTCCTATCTGCATAGAGAAGGGCCTTCTTAGGAGCTAGGAGGGAGACAGGGTGAGCGTCTGCTAGGGGGAGGGCACACCTCTAGGGGCCTCGCCTATCCTTACCCTGGGAATGCATCTCACCTACTTCCTGGCTCCTTACCCCGCCCTCCGTCCAAAGCTGACAGGTTGCCAGGCTCTCCCTGCCCCTAGACACCACTGCCTCTGCCCCAGGTCTGCTCGCTTCCAAAGAGTGGAAAGAGTTTCAGGCCAGGTGTCAGTGCCTGGCTCTCAGTCTGGTCTCCTTCAACTGACCTGCTGTGTGACCTTGGCAAGTTATTTTACCTAACCGAGGATAGATAGTTGAGGGTGGAATGATACAGAAAGGACCCAAGGTTACAATAAAAAAGAGTAAGACACTGATAAATGCTGTTAATATGACGTCAGTGAATCTTGGAAACATCATGCTAAATGAAAGAAGCTAGTTACAGAAGGTGGTGTGGGGCTTGCAGTGCACCGTGCTGAGCACTGTACTTGAGTCAGCTCCTGATGACAGCTGGCCAAAGTGGAGCTGGACAGTCTTCTTTTAGAAATATGGGTCCCAGGTGAATAGAGGGACAAACTAGAGTGCCTCCAGACAGTGGGCATTATCCAATAAAAAGAAACGTGGGACCCGAGTTCAGTCCCTGGTTGGGAAGATCCCTTGGTGAAGGGAATGGTGACTCACTGCAGTATTCTTGCCTGGAGAGTCCCATGGACAGAGGACTGGCAGGCTGCAGTCCATGGGGTCGCAAAGAGTCAGACACGACTAAGCGACTAACACTTTCATTTTTGCAAAAAGAAACAAGCTGTCAAGCGATAAAAATACAAGAAGGGACCTTAAAAGCACATTGCTAAGTGACAGAAGTCAATGAGAAAAGGCTACATACTGTATGATTTCAACCATAGGACTTTCTGGGAAAGGAAAACCCTTTTCCTTTGGTAAATAAATTAATGGTTGCCAGGGGTTGGAGGTGAGGGGCACAGGGGATTTTTAGAGCAGTAAAACCATTCTGTTTGATACTATAATGATGGATACATGTCATTATACATTTGTCAAACCCCACAAAATATAAAACAAAAAGCATGAATCCTAATGCAGACTATAGACCTCAGTTAATAATACTGTATCAACATTGGCTCATCAATTGTATATAGCAAATGAGAAAGTCGTGGGGTAGGGGAGAAAGTGTATGTAGGAACTCTGTAGTGTCCAATCAATTTTTCCTAAAACTGTCACCAAAAAATCATCTCATAATTAAATATATACATATTTAATTTAAATATCAATATCAATTGATCAAGAGATAGCTAGATCAATGGATCTAGGCCTGAGCACGATTCACCCAAGAACAAACAGTTAACTGTATAACACATAGGGCTGCCAACTCTAAAGGCCCGTCTTTCCAAGGCAGCAGCCCTAGACCAAGGGTCTGTTTATCCCTGTTTTTACTGTCCTCCATGTCAAAGACAAACATAGCATGTGTCACTGATAATTGTACTCGAAGGGCCAGGTTCAATATTTTGGTTGGCAGCAGGGGTATAGAGCAGGACCAAGAACTCTGCGGAGGAGAAAGGACCCCCCTCCAATCACCCCTACAATGGGTGCAGGCCTGGGGGAGACAGAGACCTGACCTCCTCTAGCAGCCTGTGGGAGAGGACCATCACCCCTTCTGCTTGGCCATAGCAGCCTTCACTGAGCCTCAACCCCAGCCCAGCCACAGGGCTATGGGTGGAGGCTGAGTTCACGCGCCAGCAGGCTGGGTGACCTCCATAAGCCTCTGACCTCAGCTTCCCCCACTGTATCACGGGAGGGTCTGAAAAACATCAGATGATCTCCAAGAGCCTTTCTGACACCCAGCTTCTAAAACCTTTTAACCACCTGCTCTCGCCTCATCCTCAGGAGATAGGCAGAGGTGGGGTTTCTTCAGGAGGATGGAGGAACAAAATCCCCAGTCCTTGTCTGATCTGATGGGGAAGAACCCCCTCCAACCCCAGGATCCATGGCTGGAAGTCAGGAGCCCACCCCTAACTGGAGCAGTCAAGACAAGGATGAAAGCCGCAGTCCAGCCTGCAGGTGAGATGCCTGGTCACCCCGAGCCCTGGGCCCGCTGCCATCTTTGACAGGAACCAAGGCATAGGTAGTCACGGCTTGGGTAACTCACAGTGACGACCCCAAACCTGACTTAGAGTGAAACCCAAGGGGTAAAAGGCACAGGCTCATGGGGACTCCTCCCCACAGTGCTTGGGAGCATGACCTTGGAGCAAGACAGCGCCTCCCTGGGGTCCTTCCTCGCGGCATGCCCATCCCCTGTTCCTGATGCAGGTGGCCTGGGAGAGCCCCTTAGCTCAGGGTCCCTTTGTCCATCCACTCATTTCAGAGCAGCAGTCCCTCCTCCAGGAGCCCAGCCCCGCCGGTCAGGGTCTCTTGCAGACCCTCGACTCCTGTGCTTCCTCCAGCTGCGCTGCAGGGCGGCTTCCTGGAGAGGCTGGATGTCAACAGATATGAGGGACGACTTACAGCACAAGGGGGCTCTCTCCAGGGCTGAGGGCTTCAGCCAGAAATCAAACCCCATGTGGGTTCCCTCTGGGGCTGACCGTGGGGTCTGCTGCCAACAGCAGCCTCCCGGCCCTCTGGGGGCCCAGGGGCTGCAGGGCGCCCGCAGGGAGCTTGCCAGCTGGGCTGTTTCTCCAAATAACCCACCAATCCCAAACCCACAGATCAAGTCCCCCGCCCCAGAGCTGGGGCTGGAGATGGGGGACAGAGCTGATCCTGGGACCAATTGATTCCAGGTTCCTCCCTGCTGCTCCAGCACGGCCTTCTGAGCTTAGCTTCTGAGGAACGCTCAGAGCCTGCACGGCTGCACGGGCCTTGTCAGGTGTCTTAAATCGAGAAATGTGAGCTGCCACATCTCAGCAGCCCTGGGGGAGTCACTCCATTTCTCTGGGCCTCAGAGAAAGCCCTAGATTCTAATGAAACCAACAAAGAGATAGGCAGATGGAGGGCAGGAAGGAAGTCTGTCACTGAGGCAGCTGCCGGTGGGGAAGGGAGGGGGCAGGAGGCGCCGGGGAGGAGGACGGTTGGCCAGCAGCCCCCCCACACACCCCCGTCATGGCTGCTCATTCTTTGGGGGAAAAGCTACCCTGGGGCTTAGGCTGGGGCTCAACAGGAGGAGTCAAAGAATCCATCACGCCATAATTAGGGTCATTATTAATCTCGTTCCACCATGGGTCCTGTTTCCATGTCCCGAGCTTCTGACGACCCCAAACCTGACTTAGAGTGAAACCCAAGGGGTAAAGGCACAGGCTCATGGGGACTCCTCCCACAGTGCTTGGGAGCATGACCTTGGAGCAAGACAGCGCCTCCTGGGGTCCTTCCTCGCATGCCCATCCCCTGTTCCTGATGCAGGTGGCCTGGGAGAGCCCCTTAGCTCAGGGTCCCTTTGTCCATCCACTCATTTCAGAGCAGCAGTCCCTCCTCCAGGAGCCCAGCCCCGCGGTCAGGGTCTCTTGCAGACCCTCGACTCCTGTGCTTCCTCCAGCTGCGCTGCAGGGCGGCTTCCTGGAGAGGCTGGATGTCAACAGATATGAGGGACGACTTACAGCACAAGGGGGCTCTCTCCAGGGCTGAGGGCTTCAGCCAGAAATCAAACCCCATGTGGGTTCCCTCTGGGGCTGACCGTGGGGTCTGCTGCCAACAGCAGCCTCCCGGCCCTCTGGGGGCCCAGGGGCTGCAGGGCGCCCGCAGGGAGCTTGCCAGCTGGGCTGTTTCTCCAAATAACCCACCAATCCCAAACCCACAGATCAAGTCCCCCGCCCCAGAGCTGGGGCTGGAGATGGGGGACAGAGCTGATCCTGGGACCAATTGATTCCAGGTTCCTCCCTGCTGCTCCAGCACGGCCTTCTGAGCTTAGCTTCTGAGGAACGCTCAGAGCCTGCACGGCTGCACGGGCCTTGTCAGGTGTCTTAAATCGAGAAATGTGAGCTGCCACATCTCAGCAGCCCTGGGGGAGTCACTCCATTTCTCTGGGCCTCAGAGAAAGCCCTAGATTCTAATGAAACCAACAAAGAGATAGGCAGATGGAGGGCAGGAAGGAAGTCTGTCACTGAGGCAGCTGCCGGTGGGGAAGGGAGGGGGCAGGAGGCGCCGGGGAGGAGGACGGTTGGCCAGCAGCCCCCCCACACCCCCCCCACACACCCCCGTCATGGCTGCTCATTCTTTGGGGGAAAAGCTACCCTGGGGCTTAGGCTGGGGCTCAACAGGAGGAGTCAAAGAATCCATCACGCCATAATTAGGGTCATTATTAATCTCGTTCCACCATGGTGCCAGGGCCTCCTGTTTACCCAGCACTTCGTCCCAGAAGCTTTCTGACTGCTCGCTCTCTGGGGGAATTCCCAGCAAGAAGTCTGGCTTCACCCTGACTGTGGGTCCTTCTGCCCCTCCTGTAGGGAGTGCTCCCTGCATCTCCTCCCGGAAGGGCTGGCTTCCTTGGAACCATGGCCTCTGATATTGTCTTTTCCTCACCCAAGGCTCTCTAGCTCACTCAGGAAATCTTTCAGAAGCCTCTGCACCGCTGGGACCCAAGAGAGATGCACAGAGAAGGAGAGGTGGCTCCTTCTTTCAAGGAGACAACTCATCACAGCAACAGCAGCTACGATTACAACCCCATGCACGGTGCTTTACAAAGTCTCCACGCACCCGACGCTTTACAAAGTCTCCACGCACACCATCTCACTGAAGCATGGCCCCAGCTCCACAGGTAAGTACTGGATCCCCATTTTATGGATGAGGAAGTTGAGGCTGATGGAGGGCAGGACTCAGGTTTGCTGAGCTGCACTCTTGCTTGAGGCCCTTGGGGGACAGACCTGCATCTTTAGGGCCTGGTCGGCCAGCAGTCTCCCCGCCTCCTTCCTGGCATGGGTGCTCATTCTCTGGGGAAAAGCTGCCGGTGGCTTAGAGCAGCTGAACAGGGACCGGACTCAGAATCCTGCCCAGAGTCCTTGGGTTCTCCTGCCACAGAAAGCACCTCTCCTTGGGCCTCTCTTTCCCTAGGTCAGGGCTATGGGCTGGGCTGAGCAGTGACTAGGAACAGTCCGCACACTCTCAAAACCAGAGTCTTGAATCGCCTCCCCCAAGGCTCGTATTATCACAGAATCCTGGTACAATCCAACTGGGATCTCACAACCTGGATTTCAGACTGTGAAAGTCATCAAACGTCAGCAGCAGGGAAGACCTGGAACTATTCCCTCCGGCCTCCCTCCCCGGAAATCCCTGTACCGCGGCTAGCGGTGGTGCCTAGCTGAGCGGCCTCGCAGGCTTGCACAGAGCCCCCCGGAACTGACTGGGGCTCAACAGGAGGAGTCAAAGAATCCATCACGCCATAATTAGGGTCATTATTAATCTCGTTCCACCATGGTGCCAGGGCCTCCTGTTTACCCAGCACTTGTCCCAGAAGCTTTCTGACTGCTCGCTCTCTGGGGGAATTCCCAGCAAGAAGTCTGGCTTCACCCTGACTGTGGGTCCTTCTGCCCCTCCTGTAGGGAGTGCTCCCTGCATCTCCTCCCGGAAGGGCTGGCTTCCTTGGAACCATGGCCTCTGATATTGTCTTTTCCTCACCCAAGGCTCTCTAGCTCACTCAGGAAATCTTTCAGAAGCCTCTGCACCGCTGGGACCCAAGAGAGATGCACAGAGAAGGAGAGGTGGCTCCTTCTTTCAAGGAGACAACTCATCACAGCAACAGCAGCTACGATTACAACCCCATGCACGGTGCTTTACAAAGTCTCCACGCACCCGACGCTTTACAAAGTCTCCACGCACACCATCTCACTGAAGCATGGCCCCAGCTCCACAGGTAAGTACTGGATCCCCATTTTATGGATGAGGAAGTTGAGGCTGATGGAGGGCAGGACTCAGGTTTGCTGAGCTGCACTCTTGCTTGAGGCCCTTGGGGGACAGACCTGCATCTTTAGGGCCTGGTCGGCCAGCAGTCTCCCCGCCTCCTTCCTGGCATGGGTGCTCATTCTCTGGGGAAAAGCTGCCGGTGGCTTAGAGCAGCTGAACAGGGACCGGACTCAGAATCCTGCCCAGAGTCCTTGGGTTCTCCTGCCACAGAAAGCACCTCTCCTTGGGCCTCTCTTTCCCTAGGTCAGGGCTATGGGCTGGGCTGAGCAGTGACTAGGAACAGTCCGCACACTCTCAAAACCAGAGTCTTGAATCGCCTCCCCCAAGGCTCGTATTATCACAGAATCCTGGTACAATCCAACTGGGATCTCACAACCTGGATTTCAGACTGTGAAAGTCATCAAACGTCAGCAGCAGGGAAGACCTGGAACTATTCCCTCCGGCCTCCCCTCCCTGCGGAAATCCCCTGTACCGCGGCTAGCGGTGGTGCCCTAGCTGAGCGGCCTGCGCAGGCTTGCACAAGCCTCTTGACAGGTCCCTCCTGCCCAGGAGAGCTGACTGGTTCCCTCTTTAAACCAGGACAGAAAGAAGGTCCCCCTAAGAGGAACGGCCTGCCCCCAGCCACCCCTCCCCCAGCAGCAGGGACAGGTCCCCCTGGAGCAGGCAGGGTGTACACAGAGCCTGCCTGGAGGCCTGGAGGGGGAAAGACTTCCTCAGCCGCCGGCCCCCCTCCCCGCCCACCCAGTGGACGCCCCGGCCCCTCCCAGGCGCCCAGTGATTCAGGCTCAGGAACCAGGCTGGCTTTTTCCGATGCCTCTTGCTGGGTCTCTGGAAGGAGGGGGCCCCGAACAGGAGGAGGAGAGGCGGAAGGGAAGCAGAGTCTGGCAGAGACAGGCCCTGAGCAAACTTGTCTCTGCCCGGTTTTTGCCCCCTGAGGGAATGGTGAGCAATGATTTATTTTATTTATTTATGTAAGAGAGCCACGTTATTGTACAAACAGGCCTCAGAAGCAGGCCCTGGAGACCGGAGGAGAAGCGAGTCCTGCCATTTCAGGAATCCCTCTCTGACTTCCTTCCTCTCACACCTACCTGTCTGGCCTCACCTGCCCCTGCCCCTCCTCACACGACTGTGCTCCAAGCACACAGCATCGTGCAGTCTCTCCTGCTCCCCCGGGCCTTTGCTCAGGCTGGCCCCCCACCTGGAGCACCTCCCACCCCAAACCCACCCATCTTAACAAATGCACTCTGGACAAAGCTTGGTCAGATTGCCCGGCAGAAGCCCACTGCTCCCTCCCTTTGTGCTCATATCACCAGGCAGAGCTCTCGAGACAGGCCTCTGTGCACAGTAATTATCCGTTCCCGTGGCCGCCTGGCCCGAGAGCCTCCCCGGGAGGAGATGTCTCATCCGTCTGACCCAGCTTTCCTGAAGCGCCTGCAGGTGATACCTGTGAGCCTGTGGGCAACAGGGACACGAGCTGCCCAAGGCCCCGTCCCTGCCAGCGGAGTCCCTGTGAGGCGACCTGCGGGCCAGCACTGGGCCAGCACCGAGGAAATATGGCAGTCAGAAAAGCTGGTTAAGCGGGCGAAGGAAGGAAGGAAGGACCCCATCGGAGCTTCTTAAACCACCCAGCCGCAGAGCCGCTTCTGAGCCTGGTCCCAGTTCTGCCTCTGAATAATAATTAGCCTTTTCCCTATTTACAGAAGAAATTAAGTTACTAAAAAAAGTCTCAAGTATCTTCACCCAGTTTTTTCTGAACCGTCTGCGATGTGTTCCAGGTCTAGTACAAGATGACCTCAGATGTAGCACAGAATGCTGATTTCCTCACTGCCACCTGCCTCGCTCCCCATGCCAGCAGCAGCCCTGCGCCTTCCAGGCAAGTCGGAGGACCTGGGGCCTAAGCTCCTTTTCCCCTCTTTCAGAGGGCCCGCTTTCCTTTCTGACCTTGCTCAAATGCCAAGGAGGAAAGCCCCAGGCTTTGGCTGGCCCAGGAACCCTGAAGGCTCATGCTCCTTCCACGATTCAGGCCTCTAATCCCACCATTGACCATTCATTCCTTTACTGTAGCATCGCTGTCTTTACGATTTACTCTTAAGGTACAAACCTCCCCTGGAAATAAGAATCCATCAAACCTTCAAACTGAAGGTCAAGGAAACTCAGCTCTAGAGAGGCAGTCAATCATCAGTGTTAGGAATGTGTACCCAGAGCCAGTCTGGGTGAGTGTGGAACCCAGTTCTACCTCTTCTTACCCGGGAAGGCTCCTTAATGTCTCTACACCTCAGTCTCCTTATCTATGAAGTGGGGGTAATAGAATCAGCCTCATGGGCTGTTGTGAGGATCAAATGAGCTAATAATGTAGAAGGTGCTTTAGATAAGCACCTCGTCCACTGCAGAAAGCAAGAGACAAGTCTACTCAGAGTATTATTATTATTTTTCTTTCTTGCCTGTAAATGGAATAATAATCCTTATTTCCTCTGCCTTTTCCCATAAACTGCATCTTACCACTCCCGTGATAACAAACATCATTCTGGAACCCAGTGGGCTGTTCTCAGCAGCTTACCTCCAACTCCTTTCTCCCTGCCTCCTCCTTTGCTTTTTCCATTACCTGGAAGAAGGTACCAGCGGCTGTGAGCCGGGTTCCTGGGGGAGAGGAGTCTTGTCCTCAGAGGTGGTGATGTCACGTCAGTGGGAGAGTTGAGGGGACAAACCCAGTCAGATCACACATCAGTCCATCCTGCCCCTTCCCTCCCCTCCCCTGGCCCTAGTGAGCCCTACCCTGTGCTGGGTACAGGACCAGGGACAGGTCACGTCCGGTCCCTGTCCTGGGAAAGTCGCCAGGCAGGTGGGGGAGCCAAGAAGACACATTTGATCTGGTCATGGGCTGTGAGACCCCCCATAAGCACCTCCAAACGTGTTGCCCACAAACCAGCCCCAAACCCAGACCCAGGACAACCTGCTCCCCAAACCACTCTTGTCCTCCCAGGACTTGCAGAAACCAACCCAAGGCCCAGCCACCCTGGGGTGAAACCTGGGGCTGTGTCTGGCTCCTGGGAGACAGAGGCCTGTTGGTTCTGCCCAGGGACCTGCTTCTTTGGAGGCAGACGCCAAACCAGCTGTTCTGAAGCAGCTTCCAGGGGAGGGGCGGGTGGGCTGGAGGCGGGATCTGGGGCACCACAATCAGGCGGCTGAGTTCTGACTCATGCACCGCCTCCCTCTTCACCAGCGCCTCCAGCCCTCCTGTCCAGGAGCTGGGAGGGGCGCGGGCACGGAACTGACAGGCCACGGGGAGTGGGGCGGGGGCGCCGGGTCAGCACCACAGGCTTCACAGGACGCTGCCACACTGCCCAGGAGAGGACACTGAAGCTGGGGGCGGGGCAAGCCGAAGTCTGCCTATGTCACCCAGAGAGCCAGGGTAGGGCCAGGGAAGGGGAGGCTCGGGCTGGTGTCCAGCCTGTCCAGCCCAATCGCATGCCAACATGAGAGCCTTCTCCAACTCCTCAGGCCCTGGAGCCAAATACCAGCAAGAAACTCAGCCAAGACTCAGCCTTGGACGGGAGGGGGACAGAACTGGGCTCATAGACAGCTTGGAAGTGACATCCAGCTACTGAGAGACGACTCCTGGGGTGCTCCCAGCACTGTCTCCTTCCGCTTCCAGCCCCCAGGTTTCTCAAAGAATCCTGATTGCGTTGCAGTTTACGGTTTATAAAACACTTGTTTTCTTCATCTCCCACAACAATCCTTAAGGCCTAAGTGACAGAGAGATATAAATAGGGATCGTGTCGAAAGGCAGTCCAACTCAGTACGTCTAGGCTGGGGCCTGAGATTGTACAGTTTTTCACCAGCCTCTTGCGTGATGCTGATGCTGCAAGTTCAGGGATCACAATTTCATTAGGAAGAACATAGATATTAATGGTACTGCCACGGGGGTCAGACTGCTTAAGTTAGAATCTTGGCTCTTACTGTGTGACCTTGGGCAAGTCACTTAACCTCTCTGAGCCTCAATCTCTTAGTGTATAAAACAATAATCATCATTAAAAAAACCCTACCCCCTAGGGTTGATGTGAGGGTTAAATTATGTAAATTGAGTAACTGTTAGTCACTCAGTCATGTCCCACTCTGCAATCCCATGGACTACAGCCCGCCAGGTTCCTCCATCTAAGGAATTCTCCAGGCAAGTATACTAGAGTGGTTGGGGCTTCCCTGGTAGCTCAGTGGTAAAGAGTTTGCCTGCCAATGCAGGAGACATGGGTTCAATAGCTGATCAGAGAAGATTCCACATGCTGCGGAGCAACTAAAGCCTGTGAGCCACAACTACTGAGCCCATGTACTGCAACTATTGAAGCCCGTGTGCCCTAGGGCCCAAGTTCCACAACAAGAGAAGTCACCACAACAAGAAACCTGCTCACCTCAACTAGAGAGTAGCCTCTACTCCCTGCAACTAGAGAAGAGCCTGCAGCAGCAGTGAAAACCCAGAATAGCCAAAAATAAAAATAAATAATAAGAATGCTAGAGTGGGCTGCCATTCTCTTTTCCAGGGGGTCTTCCTGACCCAGGAATTGAACCTGGTCTCCTGCACTGCATACAGGTTCTTTACTGTCTGAGCCACCTGGGAAGCCCCAAATTGTTTAAAGGAATGATTATTATTTCAAATTTTAAAATGGAGGCTCTGAGAGACAAACACACTCAGCAAGGTGGCAGAGGCAGAATTCAAACCCAAATCTCTTAAATGTAAATCCTGCAGCAACAATTTGCCACAATATGTCACAGCCAGCAAGCCCTCTGCCATTAGACAGATGTGGATATTGAGGCCTGGAGAGCAGCCAGTAGCTGACATGGCCACCAGAAAGTTGGTGTCAGAAGTTCAAGTCCATGAACCCTGACCTACTGCTCTTTCCATCACACCTCACTGTCCTGCAAGGCAGGACAAGCTCCCCCTGGGGGGAAGGGTCCCAGCTCCGCTGGGCAGCGGCTACCGGAATCCGATGTGTGTGGCAGAGGCTGGATGTGGTGGCTGCCCTCCTGCCCGCCGTGGCCTAAACGCCCCCTGCACTCTCAGGGCCCTGCCCGCCAGTTCGGGCGAGAACAGTCGAGCATGCCCCTTCCATCGCCCACCGTATCCTACACCCGGCACTGCTCTGTCTCAGGGTAAACCAGCAGGGGTAGCAGGCAAGGGGGGATGCCGTTCAGACCCATCTCCACCCCCATCTTGGCTTCCCAGCACGGTGGCCTGTGAGTCACTTGAAGGAAGCACCTGGCCCCAAACAGGAAGTGGCTCTTCAAGCAGAACCCTCATCCCCCAGCAGGAGCTCCCCAGGTCAGGTGCTGCAGAGGCGGCTCTAATGAAGGAAGGGAAGCTGACTGGGACATAGCCACACGGATTCAGACTTTACCCCGAACTCAAATGCAACACCCATCGTCTGCACTGGGAAACCCGGTCAGAGGGCTTCTCTGCTGTGTGATCTTATGTGCACCAGGGTACCTCTCTGAGCCTCTTATCTGTAGGATCATGGGGTTATACTACAAGACTGCTATGGCCTGGTGTTCTACAATGAAATGAAGGATTGGAGGATGTGAATAAATAAATGAACCAAACCATGAATGAAGGAGATGAATAAGTGGATGTCAACACCTAGATTTCAGCTCTGGTTGTAGTGTAGACGCTGCCACTTATCCATCATTAAATGTACAGGGCAGGGCTTCCCTGGTGGTCCAATGGGTAGAGAGTCTGCCTTGCAGTGCAAGGGGCACTGGTTCGATTCCTATGTATCGATCCCATGTATCGTGGAGCAACTGGACTGATATGTCTAATTAGGGGCTGGCACTCTGGAGGGCATGCGCCCAGAGCCGGTGCTCTGCAGTGAGAGAGGCCACTGCAATGGGAGGCCCACATAGGTCGAAGAATAAAAAGATTGATGAGAATAAATATAAATTAAAAAGGGGCATGACAAGGAAAAAGAAAAAAAAATGTACAGGGCAGAGATCTCATTGGCAAGAAGACGTCCCCTTAGGTGCAGGGAAGAAAGGCCACTGCTTTGAGCCCCACACCTCACAAATGCATGCTCACAAATACATCAGAAATATATGGGAGCTTCTGTCACACCACATCCGTGGGACCCTCAAGCCTAATATGCTCTCTTAACGCTGCTCAGGCCCTAGAGAAACTCTTCATTTCTTGGGTTCGAAGAACAAAAGGTGACTGTGTCCAGATGAAGGGCTGAGGGATGCACAGTTGACGGTTGGGTGAGGGCAGGGTAGAGGGTGGGAAGGCAGGGAAACAGGATGCTACAGGGAGCAGGGAGGAGGTGGGGGAGGCGGGAGGGAGGGGACTAAGGGCAAGAACGTTGGGGCGAGGGCGCAGACAAATTCAACCTGTCAGATCCTTTGGCCAGCAGCAACTTCTTACATAACAAAGTATCCTTTTTCCAGTAATGCTGAGCATCCTCTTTTTTTTTTTATTTTTTTCCTTTGGCTTTTCTCCCTGTTCCAATTTGTGGTTCTAAAAGTACTCATGAATTAGTGTGGCTTTCACAATAAATGCACATGGCAGCTGAGAAACATCTTACAGTATTTAACAATTCATATTACTCGGATTAATATAACATGAAATGTGATACTAATTCTTTACAACTAGATGGACATTAAACCCAACTGAATAGTTTCATTTTCATAAAGTCTTCAAAAATTTGAATTACTGTAACATGTCATAGTTAAATAATTGTATTTTTTAAATTGGATATTCATGAATTATGAATTTTAATTTCTTAGACATGACTGAGTAACTCACACTTTTTTTACATTTTTGATGGAAACAGATTCAAATTCTATGTACTTTAAATATAACTTCATCTTATTTTGGATCCTTCAGATTATTACCGTCCAATACACATTGCCAAATGACGTGAAAAATCTTGATTATAGCAATTAGAGTGATCTTGCTAAAATGAAGATAACAAAATATATTTTATGAAATAAATAATAACATATGAAATACATCTTATTGCTCATCCAAATGCCAGCAGTCCACCAACAAAGCACCCAGGTGTGTAATAATAATTGTCTTCCTTGAAATCTGATTCCTTTCAGTCATATAAAACCATAACTTTACCAGCTGGGGAAATGAAACTACCTTACTTAACAGTTTCCTGGTTTGTTTTGTAACCTCCCAATACATGACAAACTCTCTTTGTATTTTTGTCCTGGGCCCTGCGAATTTTGGACAAGACCTACCTGTTGACTCCTTGCCCACCAGCTCACTTTCGTGGGGCTCAGGCCACCTGAGGCTTCTCGTAGCTGAGGATCAGCTGGGAGGCAAGGCCGTCCTGTCCTCCTAGGTCTGCCCTTTAGAAAGCGCTCCTTACAGGAAAGGTCCTCATGCTTAGATGAGGCCTTATTTCTGCAGCTGATTCAAACACCCTCAAGGGAAGAGGCCATGACTTGAGGGCCATGTTCCAGTGACCCAGTGCTCCTTAAAGTCTCTTACATTCCAGCCCCATTGCAAAGGGACCCATGGGAGGGCCCAGCCACCTCTGGTCAACCAGGCAGGTAGCCCACCCTGGCTCAGACTGTGGGAATGACCCATGGACCCCACCACTGGTCTTCCCTTCTCTGCACGTTCTCTCATGCCAGCCCATCTCTTTCCATGACCCTTTTCCTGTCCCCTTACTCGGGGCCTATCGGTCACAGTGACCCCCTTTGGGCCAAAGCTATCAGAATGCACCCTCAGCCTGCTGACATCTGAGCTGATAAATCTCCCTGTTCCCTTCCCTCCACCTTCCCAGCATCTTTCATGAAGAGCTTCCAGAAGGCAGAGCCTGAGTTCTGGAGGAGGATAGGCTGAGGAGCAAGCAGGAGACTAAAAGTCAGGAGGCCTGGGTTCTGGGTGTGGTCTGGCCACGGAAAGGCAGGTCGGCCTCATCTCTAGACTCAGGGCTTCCACCTGTCAGACGGGGAGGCTGCAGTCAGCCCAGATGGCCTCGTGGGATGAACCCAGAGAGCAGGGCCTGCGGGGCTTTGTAGATTGCACACTACTGGACCATGTGAGGGGCCTCATTCCGCCTCTCGTGCTTCCTATGCGGCCCAGCCCGTGCAGAGTCCATCTATGAAGACACTGCCCACTGTTCATGGAGGGCTGCCCACGGCCTCGTACGAGGCCAGCATTCCCTGTCTGTCCTCTCACTTAACCCTCTTAACCTCACATTACAGCACATTCTACAGATGCCAAAGCGGAGGCTCAAGAGGGCTTAGGTCTCACGCTCAAGGGCACAGCTAAGCACGCAGCAGAGCCCAGATTCATACTCTGTCTGACTCCCAAGCCAGTCTAGACAACAGATCCAGCCACTAGCACGTACTTCTCTATCCGGTGCGCCAGGGGAGGCCTGGGCCAGGGGGACAGACCTGCCGGAGGGACCCACAGTCTACAGAGCAGACAGACACACGGAGACTGTATGTGGACCAAGGAGGCATCTGGCCTGTGGAGGGGCGCAGGGAGCGCCTGGTGGTGGATCAAAGCCAGCCCCAGCCTAGCCTAATCGGAATGAGCAAGGCTGTTTCCCCTGCGCCCGCTGGTAAGCCAGACCTCCTGCCTGCTCCGGGGACCAGGCGCTTTAGACCTCCTTCTCTTTTGGGGCCTCCACCCGATGTCCATCTTCACCCTTGGGGTCTACAGGCTCCCCAGTCTTCAGTATGGAGTGTGGCCTTGCAGTACACTCGATATTACGCCTGGTGAAATCAGGATCCTGCCCACCTGAGCATGGAACCCCTCGCCCAATAGGTGGTCCGAGGAGCTAATGATTAAACAGCAGGGACCGACCACTCTGGTGCCCAGCTCAGTTCATCCTGGCCGCTGGGAGGTTAACTCTGGCTCCGAGTTGGACTGCCGCTGGTAGGGACCAGAGCAGAGCTGGCCAAGAGTAAGGTGCTCAGAGAAATAGTCACGGAGGCTGTGGGCAGTGGATCCTGGCCCTCTCGCCTCCACCCTTTTGTTATGTGAGCAGAAACAAATCACTCCACCTCCCTGAGTATGGAATCAAGCAGGGATTAACACCATGTTGAAACCATCTGCTTTTAGGTGGGTGTGTGTAAAACTGGGCCGAAACATGGGGCACTGCAGCTCAGAGAGGATAGGTGACTTGTCCAAGGTCACACAGCAGGTGGCACAGTCTGACTAGAACCCAGGCCTGTCCTGCTCTACGGGGCTGGACCTCCAGAGGCCAGGGAGGAGAGGTCAGATTATGGTGACATCTCTTGTGCTATCACAGGTGCGGGAGAGGGACTGGGACAAGTTCCATCAGGGCCAGCCCAGGCTGACATCACCAGTTAAAGCCATCAATGCCAGGGTCGTGGAAGCACAGCTTCTGTTTATTTGTTCCTGGGATACGCTGACCAACATGAGCTCCACAAGCCATTGCTGAGCACTTTCTGTGGAAAAAGCCCAGTCGACCCAGTGGGGTGGGGTGGGCTGGGGAGAAAAGCCAAATTTAATCCAGGTGGGGGATGGGCCCCTGGGCCTCCACCTCCTCCCTGGTGCTCAGAGCCTCCACAGCCCTGTGCCAGCCCTGATCATCCCCAATCCCCGCAGCAGTGCAGGCGGGGCTGGAGGTCGGGGTGCCACAGAGGCAGACTTTCCCAAAGGAGCGACATCAGGGCATCGACCAGCTCTGGCAGGGCTGGAGCACTGCCTGAAGTCAAGTAGTCAGGGAGAGCCCTGGGAGCTGAGGTGCTCTGAGGGATCCTGCATCTGGCAGCTGAGGGACAGCGACGGTGCCTGGGGCTGGGGGCAGAACAGGGGCACAGGGCAGCTCTCGGAAGGTCCTGCTGGCTCCAAGACCGCATGACCCTGGAGCACCCACTCTGCACCCCGTTCCTAAGAGGTGGGAAGAGCTGACCCTTCACAGTGCTTCCTCCGAACCAGGTTCTGCCTGGAGAACTCTGCTCACATCCCCTGGGACCCCCTCGCCGTCCTGAATCTCCGTCCTTTCTGAGAGCCAACACCTGTAGAGGCGTGTGGGCCAGATGCCATCAGACTGCTTAAATCCCCTTGGGCACAGCCTCCCCAAGGGGTCCCTTACAGGGGCACCCCCCAGGCGAGATCTAAGCACTGCAGCAACCTCACCCTTGGCAGCCGGCTCTGGGGACTTAGCCAAGTTCCCCTCCCAGGGGCTTGGCTTGAAGTCACACTCTTGCTTCTCCTTCTGTTTCTACTTTCCTTATTCTCTCAGCAATTCCCAACCCCCTGTGCTCCCCCAGAAAACTTCCTAGTAAGTCAGTTTCACACAAATTCTTGTCTCAGTGTCTGCTTCTAGATTCCCCAACCTCAGACAGTTGTGAGGTAGGTGCCATTAATCTTCCCATCTCAGTGATGAGGAAACGTGGCTCAGACTGTCCAAGACCCCCAGGGAGCAGAGAGCAGAACAAAGGCTTGAACTGGGCTCAGCCCCATGCATGGCCTGAGCACTGACCCTTTTTGTCCACCACCAGGATCATCTGAGCCTGTTTACCTTCCCTCCTACCATCTGAGCTAATTTCTTCTTCTTCTTCTTTTTTTTTTTATTTTAAGGAAAGCAGAAGAATATGAAGATGATCCAAGGGGGATGACTAAGTCCTTAAAATTCTTCTTGTTGGCTCAGATCCTGTTTTGGTCAATCCTTGTGAATCAGGGTGGGTCTGACATTCTGGGAATGCAGGGAGACTTCAAACCAACTTCACAAAAACAAGTTGTAAAAACGCTGGCTACCACTCAAAGCAGCCTGCTGATGAGCTTGGCTCCATGGAGCAGGGTTGAACAAGTTCACGAGAAGGGAACACACAGCAGGAAAGACTTAGGCTAGACCCAGAGGAAGAACTTTCCAGCAACCAGGAGCTGGCCCAGCTTCTTCTCTTAGAAGAAGGCAAACCGATGTCCTGACCTTCCCAGGCCTTATTGGTTTGAAGCAATGGAGACAAAACCACAGGAAGCCAACCCCGCTCAGCCCTAAGCTTCAGCCACTGACCTGGAACCTGGTACCAGGATGTTCTGAGTCTATGGGACTTCCGTCTCCTAAGAGGTCAAAAGTACCCACAGGGGTCTTCCCTGATGGTCCAGTAGTAAGAGCTGTGCCTGTTGGGGGTGGGGATTGGTCCCTGGTTGGGGAGCTAGGACTGCACACACTGAAGAGTGAGTCAAAAGAAAAAACACAGCCTCTGCAGGAGAGGGTCCCTAGTCGTCCCCACACCCAGTGTGGATGGAGGCCCTGGGGCTGGCAGAGCTCAGGGTGGCACCGAGGGCCGCCCCCTGGCCACCTCCCCTGCCCTGCTGCCTGCAGCCCGCCTTCCGGGTAGAGTCACCGGCTCTGGGAGCCTCCTGGTGCTGCAGAAGACCATGGCAGGTGCTTCTAGATGCCGTCTCTGGCTCCTCCTCCCTCTTGGCTCCTGCCAGGCGGTAATAAACAGGCCTGAGTCTCACCCAGTTTGCCTCCCTTTCCAATGCCACTCCTTTCTTTCCCTCCTTCTCATCCAAACTTCTGAAAGATCTGTCAACACTCACGTCCCCATTTCCTCTCTCTCAACTGTCGCTAACCCTCAGCTCCACCAAGTTCAATCATTCCCTCCACAGGAGGAGGCCTCCTGGACAGTTCTGTCCTCCCCAACACCACAGCCCCTGCCCTCCTTCTGGAAATGTCCTCCTTCCCTGGCTTCCGGGACAGCAGTTCCTCTGGCTTCTCCCTGCCCGCTCTGGATGCCCTGCAGCCCCTTAGCTGGCTCCTCTCTCGACCCAGGTCAGCCCTTTCCCCCTCCCACAGCGGATACACTCTCTTGATGGCAGTACCACCCACTCCCATGGCTTCAGACACCCCGGCCCTGCCCAGATCAAGCACTAGGTCCAAGTATCCAATGACCCTCGGGTCTGGACGTCCCATGGGAACCTCACACCCACAGTGGGAAAATGGGAACTTTTCATGTTCCCTGAACTAAGACTGGAACAGCTTCCCCCTTTCTCCGAACTCAAGGCGTCTCCATCCTCCCAGTCTTCCAGGCCAGGAAGACAAGACTCACCCTCCCCACTTCCCCAACCCTTGGACCCCCAAATACACCCTATACCATGCCCTGCTCTGCTCCCCAGGCCCCCCACCATCTCCCACCAAACACCTCTCACATCTCCCTCTGCTCAGCCTTTTCTTGCAGGAAGTCTTCCTTCACTCTCCTGGCAGACCTGACCCAGCCTTCTCCTGCTTCTCTTGGCTGAGCAGTCATGCTGGTGCCGACTGCACAGCTGACGGCCCAGACTAGCTCCAGAAGTGCAGGGCCAGGGCCTGGTCTGACTCTGGGCCCTGGCACCCAGGCCAAGCTCAGCACAGAGGGGCCCCAGGAGAAGTCTGGGGATTGTCTCTCTGCTGAAAGACCATTGGGAGGTCTGGATCTCCCCACAGCCCGCAGGCCCCCTAGGGCTAGGGCTATCTCTGCGCTCAGTCCCTCACCCAGGGCTTAAATCACACGAGCACTTAGTCCTCTTTATTGTCGTTCAGTCGTTCAGTCATGTCCGATTCTTTGTGACCCCATGGACTGCAGCATGCCAGGCTTCCCTGTCCTCCACTCTCTCTCAGAATCTGTCTAAACTCATTGACTCAGTGATGCCATCTAACCATCTCCTCCTCTGCTGCCCCCTTCTCCTTCTGCCTTCAATCTTTCCCAGCGTCAGGGTCATTTCCAATGAATCTACTCTTCGTATCAGGTGGCCAGAGTATTGGAACTTTAGCATCTGTCCTTCCAGTGAATATTCAGAGTTGATTTCCTTTAGGACTGACTGGTTTGATCTTCTTGTCCCCTTTTAGAGGCATTCTAACCTATCTGCTTTTACAAGGAGATATCACACAGGGCCTGAAAATGTATACACACAAACATACAAAAACGTACCAAGCACACATTCTCAGGCAAATACTCATGGGTACTCGACACAAGCACATGGGCTTGCGGAGGTAGTGCAGATGCACAGACAGGCCCCGTGACACAGCTTCCTGGAAGCAGCATGGACTAGGGCCGCTGTCTCCTTCAGGGTGCCAGCCTTCCCAGGCGTCATGGGCTCTAGGAGTCAAGGCTGGCTGGGCCAGGGTTCATGGCTGGATCTCACGGCTGCAGCTCAGGGGCTTGGGGAATGCCAAACCCTGGAGGACCACTATACCCCTCAACCCTTTCTTCCCTCTCCGTTTCCACAGACTCTTCCTCCAGGAAGCCCTCCCTCATCACACCCTTCCTCTCAGCACCAGGGGAGGAGGCTGCCTGCAGAGTGAATGCTGCCTGGACCCCATGCAATCTTCCCCTTGGAACCTTTTTCATACATAAGGGAGAGCTCTGCAGCCCAGTCACAGCTCAGAGCTTTCAGCAACAAAATCCTCTGCTTTCCCAACCCTAGCCCTGCCATGCCTGCAAATCACAGCTCAAATGTCCCCTCGGAGTAGCCCTGGAAGCTCCCTTTCCAGGCACGGCCCCAGCATCCAAGAGAGAACTCAGCACTGGGGGGTTCATCTAATCCTCAGGACAACCCAGCTGGGACCAGTGTTCTCACACTCCTTTTACAGATGAGAAAACCATGGTGGACTTCTAAAACCTTCCTTTCCTTGAAAACATATTCCCAGTCATGACCTCCATCAGGAGGAAGCAGTGGCTTCAGAGGCGGCCTGGGAGTGGCGGGTGGAGGGGCTGGCGTGGAGGAGGCCCTAGCCCCACCGTACGTGGCCACAGCCACGTGAAGGGCCGTGCTGTTCCCTCCACTAACTTGCTGTGGGATTTGGAGCAAGTCAGCGGGGCTCAGTTGTGGTGTGAGAGCGGTCGGATACCACAGCCCTCAGGGTCAGTTCCATTTGGAGCCTGCAAGGTGGCAGAGGAGGAAGGAGAGGCCAAGAGGGGCGCAGGGGCTGTTCTCCACGAGGGCATGGGGACAGAGGAGGTGGCCACTGGATGTTCTCTGGCCTCACCAGCTGCCCGAGGGTCAGTTGCCAGGCTCCTCAAGAACCTTCCTCCAAGGCAATCATCCTCCCAGAGGGTGGTAGCCTTCTACTTTCTTCTGCAGGAGAGCTAATCTAAGCAGAGAAAAAATGGTGAAGTATCCAATATACTGGGTTTCCCAGGTGGCTCAGTGGTAAAGAATCGACCTGCCAATGCAGGAGGCATGGGTTCAATCCCTGGGTTGGGAAGATCCCCTGGAGGAAGGCATGGCAACCCACTCCAGTGTTCTTGCCTGGAGAATCCATGGACAGGGATGGGTGGGCTATAGTCCATGGGGTTGTGAAGAGTCGGATGTGACTGAGGGACTGAGCACGCTGCATGCACACAGCAAATATGCTGGAAGGGGTGGGAGAAGAAAGCCAGGTGTGTGTGCACAGCACAGGCAAAGCAGATGCAAACACCTGGGTAAGCGTCCCCTCATTCCTGCCTTCTCTCCCCACACCCCCGCCCCAGTGCTGCTGATGCCACCTCAGAAGCAGGTCCTCCAGAAGGCACTCCAGCCCCTCCTACTTCACCCAAGGGTTTCCTAGGACCCACAGCATCAAACAAACCTCATATGTTGGGTTGGCCAAAAAGTTCGAGTTTTCCACGTGATGTTATGGCAAAACCTGAATGAACCTTTTGGCCAACCTACTACTGAGCTCTTCTCAATGAGGCCTCAGTTCACACCATCCGGGCCTCCCACACAGGGGAGCCCCAGTCAAGTGGAGCTAAGTCCTGTCTCAGAGACTCTACTCTCCAACTCCACAACTATAACCAGCCAGTTCCCTCTGCATGGAACGCCTTCCGACTTGCCTTGGCTTGTTCAACTCCTATAGACCCTGCAGTGCCTAACATGGGAAATGCTGCTGTTAGCAGGAGGAGTCAGGTCCTAGGGTCAGCAATATCATGAGCAATTGCATCTGGTCAAAATCACCCTTGACTATATATAGCTACCATTTCTTTACAATGCCTAGGCTTTGTTCTAGATATTTCCTGTGTCTTGATTCCTTTTACTCTTACGATTCTGGCAGACTGTATTTCCAAAGATACCAGCAGTAAAAGCTCCCAGCCCACACACTCTCCTTATAACTCTGACTCTCCTGCCACAGAGAGAGGTGGGATCTACGCTTCTACCCCACTTGGATCTGGAAGACTAGGACTGATAGCCACTACAAGCTGTCCAAGGCCAGGTCATCCAGTGGGATGCACGCGGTGGGAAGCACGGATAAGCTCACAGAGAGACACAGTGATGAGACTACATGAGTAACCCTGCGCAGAACTGCTCAGTGGGGCCCATCTTCAATCCTGACCTCCAGAAACTGGGTAGTAATCAAGGGACTGGTCTTATCTCTCAAGTCACTATGTTTTGGGGTGATTTGTTACATAACAATAACAACCAGAACATTCTCATGCCCTCTTTACAGAAGAATCTGAGGCACAGAGTGGTTAAGCAACTTGACCAAAGTCGCAGAGCTAGTATCCAGCAGACCCGGGATCTGAACCCAGGCACTTTAACCTGAGTCCACACTATGCACGGTCATGCCATACAAAGGGCCTCTGTGGTCTGACTGGTCTCCAGGCTCGCAGTAGGCCTCAGGGAGTGGTTGCAGAATAAATAACTGAGAGAAGAGATGAGCAAAGAAAAGTTGAGTGAGTATGAGTGAAAACAGAGTGAGCTCCCAGGTGCAAGGCAAGGGCCTCAGATGAGCCGAAGCCACACAGATGAGTCTGACACGAGCCTGGCAGATGCCACCCACCTCTGCCCTTCACAGATGAGCCTGAGATGCTCGTTTTTCTGCTCCCCGCCTCCCCCAGCCCTGCAAGCTACAGGATTAATCCTGGAGAGCCAGTCCCTCCTAAGAGCAAGAGCTGTGGCTCCTGCAGCCTGCCGCGGGAAGTGCCAGGCTGGGAGGCTGGAGAGCTTAGTCTTACCCTGGCATGGTCAAGGCCTGGCTGTGTGAACTTGGGCAAGTCTCTGACCTTCTCTGGCCCCAGGTGCTCTCCAATGATACTGTTTCTTTTTTTGTTTGTTTTTTTTAAAAAAAACCCTTGCTTTGTATTGGAGGATAGCCAATGAACAAGGTTATAATGGCTTCTGGTGAACAGCAAAGGGACTCAGCCATACATATACATGTTTCCATTCACCCTCAGACTCTGCTTCCACCCAGTGATACTGTTCTAAGACTCACCAGATGCCGAGCTGGTCCGGCGGATGGGGGCTGAGGTGAACTTCAGTGTGATGCACGCTGGGAAGCACGGATAAGCTCACAGAGAGACACAGTGATGAGACTACATGAGTAACCCTGCGCAGAACTGCTCAGTGGGGCCCATCTTCAATCCTGACCTCCAGAAACTGGGTAGTAATCAAGGGACTGGTCTTATCTCTCAAGTCACTATGTTTTGGGGTGATTTGTTACATAACAATAACAACCAGAACATTCTCATGCCCTCTTTACAGAAGAATCTGAGGCACAGAGTGGTTAAGCAACTTGACCAAAGTCGCAGAGCTAGTATCCAGCAGACCCGGGATCTGAACCCAGGCACTTTAACCTGAGTCCACACTATGCACGGTCATGCCATACAAAGGGCCTCTGTGGTCTGACTGGTCTCCAGGCTCGCAGTAGGCCTCAGGGAGTGGTTGCAGAATAAATAACTGAGAGAAGAGATGAGCAAAGAAAAGTTGAGTGAGTATGAGTGAAAACAGAGTGAGCTCCCAGGTGCAAGGCAAGGGCCTCAGATGAGCCGAAGCCACACAGATGAGTCTGACACGAGCCTGGCAGATGCCACCCACCTCTGCCCTTCACAGATGAGCCTGAGATGCTCGTTTTTCTGCTCCCCGCCTCCCCCAGCCCTGCAAGCTACAGGATTAATCCTGGAGAGCCAGTCCCTCCTAAGAGCAAGAGCTGTGGCTCCTGCAGCCTGCCGCGGGAAGTGCCAGGCTGGGAGGCTGGAGAGCTTAGTCTTACCCTGGCATGGTCAAGGCCTGGCTGTGTGAACTTGGGCAAGTCTCTGACCTTCTCTGGCCCCAGGTGCTCTCCAATGATACTGTTTCTTTTTTTGTTTGTTTTTTTTAAAAAAAACCCTTGCTTTGTATTGGAGGATAGCCAATGAACAAGGTTATAATGGCTTCTGGTGAACAGCAAAGGGACTCAGCCATACATATACATGTTTCCATTCACCCTCAGACTCTGCTTCCACCCAGTGATACTGTTCTAAGACTCACCAGATGCCGAGCTGGTCCGGCGGATGGGGGCTGAGGTGAACTTCAGTGTGTGGGTCCTATAAACCCCAAAGGGATCTGTGCCTAGGAGGAAAGCAGATAACAAGAATGAATCCCCCTACCGCTCACTGGGGGTTCACTGCATGCTGAGCATTTTTTTGTGCACAATTTCTACTCCCTGAGCAGCCTAATCTGGTACAACAGCAAGTGACAAAGGACTTGGAATTACCATTCCATCGATGCTGGAAACCAGGATCCCACCCAGGCCCATTCAACCTCAAAACCCCTGCTCGTTCCACAACAGCAAGAGACAGGAGCAACTAAGGATCTGTCAATGGACACATGGATACATAAAATGTGGCACATACCTACGACAGAATGTTATTCGGCCTTAAAAAGGAAAAAAAAACCTTATCACATGCTACAACACGAATGAACCACGAGCACAGTATGCCAAGCAAAATAAGCCAATCACAAAAGGGCAAACACGGCCTGACTCCACTTATATCAGGTATTTACAGGCATCAAATTCATAGAAACAGAAAGGCAAACAGTGGTTGCCAAGGCCTTGTGGGAGGATGAGGAGCTGTTGTTTAGTGGGTATAGAGTTTCAGGTTTTCAAGATGAAAATGTTCTCGAGACCTGTTGTGCAACATGTTGAGTATCGTTAAGCCTATCAACTATGTTCTTAAAAAATAATTAAGATAGTGAATTTTAAGCTACGTGGTTTTTTAAACCACAGTTTAAAAGAGATCCCCTCTCTTGGGATAGAGAGGGAGATTAGGAGAGGTTCTAGGCAGGGAGAGTCCAGGCGGGCTTCCCTGGAAGAGGGAACCTTTGAGCCAGGCAGGGCTGGGGCAAGCAGAGGTGAATCTCGATCAGGAAAGACAGAGGCTCAGGCCTTGGCCTCTGCCTCCTGCCTCAAGGATCCAGCTGACCTCCCCTTCCCCAGGCTCCCAGGATCCCCACCAACAGCCACAATGATACTGTTTCTTTTTTTGTTTGTTTTTTTTAAAAAAAACCCTTGCTTTGTATTGGAGGATAGCCAATGAACAAGGTTATAATGGCTTCTGGTGAACAGCAAAGGGACTCAGCCATACATATACATGTTTCCATTCACCCTCAGACTCTGCTTCCACCCAGTGATACTGTTCTAAGACTCACCAGATGCCGAGCTGGTCCGGCGGATGGGGGCTGAGGTGAACTTCAGTGTGTGGGTCCTATAAACCCCCAAAGGGATCTGTGCCTAGGAGGAAAGCAGATAACAAGAATGAATCCCCCTACCGCTCACTGGGGGTTCACTGCATGCTGAGCATTTTTTTGTGCACAATTTCTACTCCCTGAGCAGCCTAATCTGGTACAACAGCAAGTGACAAAGGACTTGGAATTACCATTCCATCGATGCTGGAAACCAGGATCCCACCCAGGCCCATTCAACCTCAAAACCCCTGCTCGTTCCACAACAGCAAGAGACAGGAGCAACTAAGGATCTGTCAATGGACACATGGATACATAAAATGTGGCACATACCTACGACAGAATGTTATTCGGCCTTAAAAAGGAAAAAAAAACCTTATCACATGCTACAACACGAATGAACCACGAGCACAGTATGCCAAGCAAAATAAGCCAATCACAAAAGGGCAAACACGGCCTGACTCCACTTATATCAGGTATTTACAGGCATCAAATTCATAGAAACAGAAAGGCAAACAGTGGTTGCCAAGGCCTTGTGGGAGGATGAGGAGCTGTTGTTTAGTGGGTATAGAGTTTCAGGTTTTCAAGATGAAAATGTTCTCGAGACCTGTTGTGCAACATGTTGAGTATCGTTAAGCCTATCAACTATGTTCTTAAAAAATAATTAAGATAGTGAATTTTAAGCTACGTGGTTTTTTAAACCACAGTTTAAAAGAGATCCCCTCTCTTGGGATAGAGAGGGAGATTAGGAGAGGTTCTAGGCAGGGAGAGTCCAGGCGGGCTTCCCTGGAAGAGGGAACCTTTGAGCCAGGCAGGGCTGGGGCAAGCAGAGGTGAATCTCGATCAGGAAAGACAGAGGCTCAGGCCTTGGCCTCTGCCTCCCTGCCTCCAAGGATCCAGCTGACTCCATTCCCCAGTTCCCCACCAACAGGCTCCCAGGATCCCCACACAGAAGCAGCACCCCACAGGAGAGCAAGCATCAGCCTGAACTGAAGAAGAAATTTTTTGAACAACCTACTATGTGTTCCCAGGCCCACCTACTTCACGATCTTGGGCCATCTCTGTTCTTCAGGGGCCTCAGTCCTCCCAGCTCTACAGTCAGAAGGTTATCCAAAATTCCTTCCAATTCTCAGTGGGAACAACCTCTGAGAGGGATGGGAGATGGGAGGCACCAGTGACCTGCCAAGAAGGGCACAACGACCCTCCTAGTCAAAAGAGCAAGAATGAGAAGCTGCAGCCTCAAGACTTCCCTGGTGGTCCAGTGGCTAAGATGCAAGCCTCCAATGCAGGGGACCCAGGTTCGATCCCTGGTGAGGGAACTAGATCCCACATGCCACAAATAAGACCTGGAGCAGCCAAATAAATATATACATTAACATTAAAAAAAGAAACTGCAGCCTCTTGATCCTGCTGGAGGCAGCCTCTGTCCACCTCACAGAGGAGGAATTTGAGACCCAAGGGGTTTGGTTTCATTCCAACTACACACAGGGGCCGGCGCCTGCGATATTTGTGACAGGATCACAATCAGAGTCCTCCATGCCCAGGGCACTCCAAGAACCCCGACTCTCACCTCTTCCTGACTCAGGCATCCTTTGTCCCCAGAAGGAACAAGGTGAGACCATCCCTGGTTCCTAATCCCAGCTCTGCCAAGCACTAGATGAGCCTCAGTGTCCTCATCTGTTTTTTTTTTTTTCTTAAAGATTTATTTATTTATTTATTTTGGGGCGGGGGTCGGTTGGGGAGGGAGGGAAGCGAGCGGGCCACTTCTGTTGGTCCTTCATTTCTCTCTGTTCATCCGTCTTTGTTCTTTGGCTCCTGTGGGCCTCCCATCGCGGTGGCGTCTGCTATCCCAGAGCGCCGGCTCTGGGCGCATGCGCTCCAGAGCTCCGGCTCGGTGATTGGACACATCGGTCCAGCCGCTCCGCGGCATGTGGGATCTTCCCAGGCCAGGGATCGAACCAGCGCCCCTTGCACTGCAAGGCGTTGTCCTTACCCACTGGACCACCAGGGGAAGCCCTCCTCATCTGTTTTGAGGGGACACGGATACCTCCCCTGTGAGGGTTGGAGAGGGCAAGGGCACAAACCGCTGACCCCAAGGTCTGGCATGCAGTAGGTGCTTAATAAATAGCTGCCATCATCAGCTCTCTCTTCACTGGTGACGCCATCTTTATCAACCCGTTTGTTCCTCTCAGAGGCTGCTTTGTTTGTTTGAATTCTTCCCAGAAGAGATGTGCCCCAGTGTTCCTGGGGGAATGCTGAGTGATGCTCCCAGCCAGCCCCAGGGAGGAGATAGGAGGAGCAATGAGCTTCTCTTGATGGAAAAAATCAAATCCTCATCACGTGGAAATGGAAGTGAAGTCCCAGGGAAGCCTGGCAGCTGCCTCAGCACCTATCATCCACCTTCTCCCTCCACCATCCAGGGGGACCCACGGTGGCCCGAGAGCCTGCTTCCTAAGCTCCCCGGGGCCTGACTGGGAGGCCTTGATATGATCAGGCTGCTACTTAAATCACACAAAGCCTTCTATTCTTAGCTGATCAGCGCCTAGCTTCCTCCCAGCTGCTCCTCAGCACTACTAGTCCCAGGCAGTGTGGGCCCGGGGTCACTTATGACTGCAAGAGGGTGGCAGGCAGCCCACTGGTGACCTGACTGAAGCCCCAGGCCTGCACAAGAGGGGCCCTGACTCTGCATGACCATCAAGGGGTCTGCAGAGGGACTGCCTGGACTAGAGATCTGAATTAGAGGACCCCTCAGAACACTTCCAAGTCCAGCCTGCTTCTCAAAGTCTGAATTTCAAAGGGCCAAGATTCTAGGGCTCCATGATTCAGTGCTTCCAAGAGTTGGGAACAGATTCTGTGGTTCTGCAGGATTAAGTTTCCAAGGTGCTGATGAAGATCCGGGGCTGGGCTCTGGTGTATGTACCCACCTTCCCTTTAAGAGGCAGAGGGTGGCTGTCTCCATCCTGACCCTGGGGTCCCCAGAATGAACAGCACATACAGTCCACTGGACTCAGCACTGGGGTTTTCAATGCTCCCTGGTCCCCCAGATCTGCTGGGGCAAGAGTTCCTCGGGAACTTCCCAGGAGAAACTGGGAAAGGAGGTGGAGATGGGCTGAAGCTGCCTGAGGCCCACCATCACCTGACACTGCTGGGCAAGGCGTCCCCTATCAGGGCCAGCTGGACCAGCCTACACCCGTCAGACAGGTCTGGAGAGGCGAGGTGATCTGTCCAAGGTCAAAGCGGGGACGTGGAGGAGCCAGGGTGAACTCCAGACCTGGCTGACTTCAGAGATCATTCCTCAACTCACATCGCTTCAGGTGAGCTCACGGCTTCCTGGGACCACGTTCTCCAACGTGCTCTTTTAGATGCAAAACTGAGGCCCAGAGAGAGAAAGATCAGGTGCTCAAGATTACAGGGTACTGGTAGCAGAGCCAGGCAGAACTGGTCCCACTGATTGTCCCTCATCCTCTGACCATGTCCCTGCCACTGATCTTTTCTGAATCCTCCTTTCTGCCCACCTAGAATCAGGCTCCCCGGGCAGAGCTGTGTCTGCTCCCTGCATCCAGTCCCCAGCCTAGAAACTGCTCCACAGGGCCATCTGAGGGATGAGCTGAGAATCAGGTGATGGGATGAGGGGTCATGGCCTCATGCCCAAGGCTGGCCAGTGGGGCACAAGGAGTGACGGGCCTGGTGAGGGCTGACCCTGACACGAACTGGGCAGTTCATGGGGGCCCTTGTCAGAAATACTGAGGCTAACTAACCAGCTGTCCCACTAAGGAAAGCATATGAGGCTCCACTGAGCTGGTGTCAGAGAACTTGCTGGTCACGGGAACAGGGAACAAACACAGCTTCCTGAGCCACTGGCCCGTGCCCACTACGTATCAGTAGTGTTATTTGTTTTCCAGTAGTGTTCTTTTTTTTTTTTTTGACTGTTCCAGGTCTTAGTTGCAACATGTGGGATCTTTAGATGCAGTGTGGAAACTCTTAATTGCAGTATGGGGGATCTAGTTCCCTGACCAGGGCTCGAATCCCAGTTTCTTGAATTGGGAGCTCAAGTCTTCTCCACTGCACCCCCAGGGAAATCCTCCAACAGATTGTACAGGTAACTTCTCAGCTGCGTTCCACAATGCTGAGAGTTAGGTGTCCTTTACCTTCCTTTTACAGGAACAAGGAAGCCAGGGACTCACCCTAGGCCACTGGTGAGCGCACAGTCAGGGCTGCCCGGTCCCAGAGAGAATGCCCAAGTGACTCAGAGCCTCCTCTGCTCGCCTCATGTGGGGAGAATGTATCTAAGCTGCATTTTATGGAGCTTAAGAGAAATGTCCTCTTTGCTGCTTAGAGAGAGATCATACATAGATCAAGTATCTGAAAACCCAATTGCTTTACTCTGGGCTAGAATTAAATCCTTTCTGCAAATTAGAGGCCTACTATGTGCCTGGACTATCCCACCTGCCAGGTAGTTTGATTTGACCTCACACCTAAGCTCAAAAGAGAGAGAAGATCAGGTGCTCAAGATTACAGGGTACTGGTAGCAGAGCCAGGCAGAACTGGTCCCACTGATTGTCCCTCATCCTCTGACCATGTCCCTGCCACTGATCTTTTCTGAATCCTCCTTTCTGCCCACCTAGAATCAGGCTCCCCGGGCAGAGCTGTGTCTGCTCCTGCATCCAGCCCCCAGCCTAGAAACTGCTCCACAGGGCCATCTGAGGGATGAGCTGAGAATCAGGTGATGGGATGAGGGGTCATGGCCTCATGCCCAAGGCTGGCCAGTGGGGCACAAGGAGTGACGGGCCTGGTGAGGGCTGACCCTGACACGAACTGGGCAGTTCATGGGGGCCCTTGTCAGAAATACTGAGGCTAACTAACCAGCTGTCCCACTAAGGAAAGCATATGAGGCTCCACTGAGCTGGTGTCAGAGAACTTGCTGGTCACGGGAACAGGGAACAAACACAGCTTCCTGAGCCACTGGCCCGTGCCCACTACGTATCAGTAGTGTTATTTGTTTTCCAGTAGTGTTCTTTTTTTTTTTTTTGACTGTTCCAGGTCTTAGTTGCAACATGTGGGATCTTTAGATGCAGTGTGGAAACTCTTAATTGCAGTATGGGGGATCTAGTTCCCTGACCAGGGCTCGAATCCCAGTTTCTTGAATTGGGAGCTCAAGTCTTCTCCACTGCACCCCCAGGGAAATCCTCCAACAGATTGTACAGGTAACTTCTCAGCTGCGTTCCACAATGCTGAGAGTTAGGTGTCCTTTACCTTCCTTTTACAGGAACAAGGAAGCCAGGGACTCACCCTAGGCCACTGGTGAGCGCACAGTCAGGGCTGCCCGGTCCCAGAGAGAATGCCCAAGTGACTCAGAGCCTCCTCTGCTCGCCTCATGTGGGGAGAATGTATCTAAGCTGCATTTTATGGAGCTTAAGAGAAATGTCCTCTTTGCTGCTTAGAGAGAGATCATACATAGATCAAGTATCTGAAAACCCAATTGCTTTACTCTGGGCTAGAATTAAATCCTTTCTGCAAATTAGAGGCCTACTATGTGCCTGGCACCAGGAGGTATCCCACCTGCCAGGTAGTTTGATTTGACCTCACACCAACCTCATGAGCCTCAGACTGGCCACGCCACAAATCCAAGGTTGCACAGGTATGGGGTGGAGTTGGACAGGAGTCCAGGTGTGTCAGGCCTTTCTAAGCCAGACAGGGTGGGAGAGAATAGATATTTAGGTTTATTGGACTCTCTTCGATAAACTCCTTCAGTTTATGCTGCCCCCTCACCACATCCTTCTCCCTGCCTGCCCCCTCCCTCGCCCTCAACTCCATGCCAACAGACATAGAGAGAGCATCTGTGATACCTCCAGTGCCATTCGATCCCAGGGGTCTGCCTCCAACTCCCAGCCCTGGGGGGGGGGGGGCCAGGACCCCATCTGGGAGCCGCTCAGGAACAAGGGCATCAAGAGGGACTCTCAGAGCTCTTAGGGAAAGGAGGCTGGGTGCCACCCAGCTCTATGCCACTGCACCCCATCCTAGGCAGGGTGGCTTTGACCAAGCACTTTATGTGACAGGCTGCCGGCCCCCCAGAGTGGGTGCCCCAGGCTCTGCTGAAGTAAAGCAGCATCCGCACCAGAGACCCAAGCCGCTCCCACTGACGCCTTCTGGGAAGCAGAGGGGATGGAGGGTGACAGCCTTGGTCTGCGGCCAGGGACACAGACCAGCATCCCCTGGATAAGACAAGTCCTGCTGGACCCAGCCTATGAGCAGAACAGGGAAGCTGAGGAGGGAGTGTTCCTGACGCATGCCCTGCCCTGTCCCAGGGGCTAGATGTAACACTGCAGCCCTTGGGGGTGCAGCTGGCAGGGGACGCTGTCTGGTCCCAGGACCTAGCACTGCTTCTCCTCCGGTTGGAAGGCACACAGACACAGGAGTGCAAACATGCAGGCCTGGCCTGCCTGTGCAACGTGTACATAATTCATGGGCTCCTATCGCCCTGGCCTGGATAAGGTATACCTGACAGAAGCCTGCTCGGAGATTAGTGACTGGCCACCCGGGAGCATTTCCGGGAAAGGGGTGAGTCCCCAGAGGGCAAGGGAGCCATGGGGGCGAGGGTCAGTTAGTTTACTGTATGCTTTCACAAGTTTTATCTCACTGCATCTTTGCAGAGGCCCAATGTGGAAGTTAATACTGCTCCCATTTTACAGATGAGGAAACGGAGGCTCAGAAGTCAAGTAACTTTCCTGTTTTCACACAGAAGGAAGACGCAGAGCCTCCTACCTTGAACTGAGCCAGTTCAGGCACACAGCCCTCCATCCCAGCCTGGCTCCTCCACCTCCCCCCCCTGGTCTGGGCCTTAGAAGAGCATCAGGACACTTCATCCTGGGCTCAGGAGACTGATGGCTGAAAGGAAGAGAGGAGGAGGACTGAATTCCTCCAGCAGAGTCAGCCTGACCTCCGTCCCAGGAAACCTCTGACTCTTGCCCAAGTAGAACGGGCCCCGGAAACCTCGAGGCTGGGGGAGAGACCGTCTGGTCCTCCCCGCACATATGCTAAGAATTCCTGAAAGCCCTTCAGGGCTGGAAGGGACATGCTAGGTGACCCTGAGCCCGACCATGAGCGCCAGCAACTCAAGGTCTGGAGCAGAAAAGGACTCATCCAAGATCCCATGGTGAGAGTCCAGTCCGTCCATAAACCTGCCAGGCGGGCAGCAGCCAGGTGCCGGGGACCCCGGGATAAATGGCCTGTCCCTCAGGGGGGCTCCCACTCAGCTGGTGTTGGACCCTCATGACTGCCCAGGAGTGTCTGCAGTCTCGTCTCCAATGCTCTCCCCTCTTCCCCTGGTGTGAGGTGCCCCACCACCCCAGGCTCCTCACAGTGCCCTGAAGGTGTAAACTACCTGGTCGCCACCTCTGTACCTGTGTTCCAGGCTGTTATTTTTCCAAGACTGTCCTGTCCCAGGGGCTAGATGTAACACTGCAGCCCTTGGGGGTGCAGCTGGCAGGGGACGCTGTCTGGTCCCAGGACCTAGCACTGCTTCTCCTCCGGTTGGAAGGCACACAGACACAGGAGTGCAAACATGCAGGCCTGGCCTGCCTGTGCAACGTGTACATAATTCATGGGCTCCTATCGCCCTGGCCTGGATAAGGTATACCTGACAGAAGCCTGCTCGGAGATTAGTGACTGGCCACCCGGGAGCATTTCCGGGAAAGGGGTGAGTCCCCAGAGGGCAAGGGAGCCATGGGGGCGAGGGTCAGTTAGTTTACTGTATGCTTTCACAAGTTTTATCTCACTGCATCTTTGCAGAGGCCCAATGTGGAAGTTAATACTGCTCCCATTTTACAGATGAGGAAACGGAGGCTCAGAAGTCAAGTAACTTTCCTGTTTTCACACAGAAGGAAGACGCAGAGCCTCCTACCTTGAACTGAGCCAGTTCAGGCACACAGCCCTCCATCCCAGCCTGGCTCCTCCACCCTCCCCCACCTGGTCTGGGCCTTAGAAGAGCATCAGGACACTTCATCCTGGGCTCAGGAGACTGATGGCTGAAAGGAAGAGAGGAGGAGGACTGAATTCCTCCAGCAGAGTCAGCCTGACCTCCGTCCCAGGAAACCTCTGACTCTTGCCCAAGTAGAACGGCCCAGGAAACCTCGAGGCTGGGGGAGAGACCGTCTGGTCCTCCCCGCACATATGCTAAGAATTCCTGAAAGCCCTTCAGGGCTGGAAGGGACATGCTAGGTGACCCTGAGCCCGACCATGAGCGCCAGCAACTCAAGGTCTGGAGCAGAAAAGGACTCATCCAAGATCCCATGGTGAGAGTCCAGTCCGTCCATAAACCTGCCAGGCGGGCAGCAGCCAGGTGCCGGGGACCCCGGGATAAATGGCCTGTCCCTCAGGGGGGCTCCCACTCAGCTGGTGTTGGACCCTCATGACTGCCCAGGAGTGTCTGCAGTCTCGTCTCCAATGCTCTCCCTCTCTTCCCCCTGGTGTGAGGTGCCCCACCACCCCAGGCTCCTCACAGTGCCCTGAAGGTGTAAACTACCTGGTCGCCACCTCTGTACCTGTGTTCCAGGCTGTTATTTTTCCAAGACTGTCCTTTCCAGCTGGCTATAGCCTGGCCATCCTTACAGCCCCCAGATGACCTCTGCCCCTCTGTGCAGAGCACCACCCTGGATCCGGCCTGCGGAGCCCAAGGGAGTGCTCCCTCCCTCCCTCCGTCTTCTGAGCCGCCTCCTCATGCCTGACAACATCTGTACACTCTGCCCAGGGTAACTTCACTGTTTCTGGAACTGTCCCCGTGACGTCCCTCATGGCCTGGGACTACAGAGCCACTGGACTGAGTAACGGTACACCCACCCACCTCCCACAAAGACCCATCACAATGAAACAAAAAATCACTTCTTCATTTTAAGGCTAGTACTTGTCTTTCTTGAAAAACCCTTAGTGGGCACGGAGAAAGGAAACGGAAGGTTGTTAGTCAGACGCGTCTTGGCATTTCCAAAGGCTGGCTGTGTGCCTGGCACCCAGTGGATGTCTGACAGATGTGTGTTTGGTGGATGAAAGAATCAAAATATCTCCGCCTTCCACGTCCCCCTGCCTGGAACTCCATTATTCCCAATTCTTTCCAGGGGCTAAGCAGTGTTCCTGTGGATCCTCTCTCAAAAGGTGAGCTGCCCTGAGCAGAAACAAGCTCTGGCCGGACCTTTCTGTGCAAAAGGGGAAAGCGAGGGTTTCCTGATCAGCTCTCTGGCGTTTCCTCTAGGCTCTCAGCCCCAGACCCTGCACTGTGGGCATGAAGCCATGTGCTCAGACAAGCTTGGGAAAGGCTGGGGGCCCCAGTGCCACCTGCTGAGGATCCCTCCCGCACAGCAACACCTGAGAAGTCCTGTTCTCAGTTACGTGACCTACGATTTCCCAAATCTGCTTGCATCCTGGGAACGAGGGCTCCACAGAGCAGAGTTTGGGCAGTGTAGATGGTGTCGATGGTGGGCTCAGGTCTACTATAGGCCAAGAATGTGTGCTAAAGGGTGTTTGAGACAAGCTCACACTCCCTCGCGCTGGCCATTCCACAGAGGCAGACGACCCCACCCCAGCCACCAACCATGCTCCTTTGTGACGGAAGGTAAATGAAAAGGGCAAGGCTCCTCACAGTGCCCTGAAGGTGTAAACTACCTGGTCGCCACCTCTGTACCTGTGTTCCAGGCTGTTATTTTTCCAAGACTGTCCTTTCCAGCTGGCTATAGCCTGGCCATCCTTACAGCCCCCAGATGACCTCTGCCCCTCTGTGCAGAGCACCACCCTGGATCCGGCCTGCGGAGCCCAAGGGAGTGCTCCCTCCCTCCCTCCGTCTTCTGAGCCGCCTCCTCATGCCTGACAACATCTGTACACTCTGCCCAGGGTAACTTCACTGTTTCTGGAACTGTCCCCGTGACGTCCCTCATGGCCTGGGACTACAGAGCCACTGGACTGAGTAACGGTACACCCACCCACCTCCCACAAAGACCCATCACAATGAAACAAAAAATCACTTCTTCATTTTAAGGCTAGTACTTGTCTTTCTTGAAAAACCCTTAGTGGGCACGGAGAAAGGAAACGGAAGGTTGTTAGTCAGACGCGTCTTGGCATTTCCAAAGGCTGGCTGTGTGCCTGGCACCCAGTGGATGTCTGACAGATGTGTGTTTGGTGGATGAAAGAATCAAAATATCTCCGCCTTCCACGTCCCCCTGCCTGGAACTCCATTATTCCCAATTCTTTTCAGGGGCTAAGCAGTGTTCCTGTGGATCCTCTCTCAAAAGGTGAGCTGCCCTGAGCAGAAACAAGCTCTGGCCGGACCTTTCTGTGCAAAAGGGGAAAGCGAGGGTTTCCTGATCAGCTCTCTGGCGTTTCCTCTAGGCTCTCAGCCCCAGACCCTGCACTGTGGGCATGAAGCCATGTGCTCAGACAAGCTTGGGAAAGGCTGGGGGCCCCAGTGCCACCTGCTGAGGATCCCTCCCGCACAGCAACACCTGAGAAGTCCTGTTCTCAGTTACGTGACCTACGATTTCCCAAATCTGCTTGCATCCTGGGAACGAGGGCTCCACAGAGCAGAGTTTGGGCAGTGTAGATGGTGTCGATGGTGGGCTCAGGTCTACTATAGGCCAAGAATGTGTGCTAAAGGGTGTTTGAGACAAGCTCACACTCCCTCGCGCTGGCCATTCCACAGAGGCAGACGACCCCACCCCAGCCACCAACCATGCTCCTTTGTGACGGAAGGTAAATGAAAAGGGGGTGTCACAGGGCTTACAGATGGAGCACAGAAGAGGGAAGAGGGAACCGGCCAGGCTGGAAACCTGAATTCTCACTGCAGTTCTGTGCTCAGTGCTAGCCACTGGGCAAGGGACCTCCTCCGGCTGAGCTCCACTTCCACTCTCTGCCGAGCAGAGATAATGGTATTCTCAGGGCTGCTGTGAAAATGCCGTGTGGTGCCGCAGGCCGAGCCAGATACTGAACTGTAAAGTCCTGCCCTGGCACACGCTGTGTACATCATGATTTCCCTGCATGTGCTCCTGGGAGGGTGTGGTCATGTCCTGATGAATCACAGGCCCCTGCAGAGGTCCTCGATCAGATAGACAACGGATGCAAGACCCAAGCACAACAGTGGCTAGTCGAATAGTTATGAATGAATGAATCAATGAACCAATTCTAATAAGTTCAGTTGTCCCATTTTTCAGTCCCCAACTGGTAGAAGCAGCAAATTAGGGAATATACACGGGGGCAAGAGAGAAAAAGAGGTGCTGGGCTGCTGTAGGCAGGTCTGTGGGCAGCAAATGCAGGGTCAGGAAGAGAAGAGTCAGGAACCTACAAAGGCAGACACTTGCTGAACAAGCAAGCAGTGCTGAGTCATGGGGCGCAGGGACCCTGTGGGGTCTCGGCTGTCCCAGCAAAGCAGTCAGTGTTCACAGGGCCCATCCCAGCAAGTTCACCACATGGGCCTCGAGCAGGGAAAGGAAGCAATTACCCTTTTCACAAAGAGTTCCAACCAAAACTATTAACCAGTTGTTTTTAAAGGGAACAGGGAGCCAGAGCCAGTCTCAGGGACACAAGCCTTAGCTGCCTGTAAAAAGAGGCTTGGGATGGTAAAGAATCTGCCCACAGTACAGGAGACACGTGTTCGATCCCTGGGTCAGACACATCAGCTGGAGAAGGGAATGGCAACCCACTCCAGCATCCTTGCCTGGAAAATTCCATGGACAGAGGTGCTTTGGCAGGTTATAGTCCATGGGGTCACAAAGAGTCGGACACGACTGAACAACTAACACTACATTTTTATACCAGCTCATCGACATATTCATGCACAGAACAAACCTATTTTTTCCTCTTTTTCTTTGGTTGCACCAAGCAGCATGGGGATCTTAGCTCCCTGACCAGGGATGGGACTCATGCCCTCTACAGTGGAAGCATGAAGTGTTAACCACTGCACCGCCCAAGAAGATCCAACAAACACTTTAAAAGTGACTATCATGTGCCAGACAAGTGCCGTTAGGCACTGAGGGGAGGGGATACCAGCCCTCATCAGACAGTGTCACACAACAAAGATCTGGGTAGATTAATGAAGTGTTGGGTCACTTGAGGACAGGGAAGGAGGTGTTGGAGAAGAAAGCCACAGACAGGAAGTCTGGAAGGACAAAGCTAAATCAGCACGTGACCTCAGGCAAGTTGCCTTCCTTCTCTGAACCCCCACGTTCCCATCTATAAAGTGGGGCAGTTAAGAAAAAATCACTTAAGGGCTTCCCTGGTAGCTCAGTGGTGAAGAATTCGCCTGCCAATGCAGGAGACACGGGTTTGATCCCTGATCCGGGAAGATTCCACATGCTGCGGAGCAACTAGGCAGTGAGCCACAGCTATGGAACCTGTGCTCTAGAACCTCGGAACTGCAACTGTTGAGCCCATGGGCCACAACTACTGAAGCCTGTGTGCCCTAGAACCCGAGTTCCACAACAAAAGAAGTCACTGCAAGAAGCCTGCTCACCTCAACTAGAGAGTAGTCCCTACTCCCTGCAACTAGAGAAGAGCCTACGGCAGCAGTGAAAACCCAGAAGAGCCAAAAATAAATAAAATTTTAAAAAGACATCACTTAATGCTCTACGTTGCACTGGGCACTGGCCCAGTGGCTATAGACCTTATCGAATGCACACAGCCAGCCAGACAGCTGTTGCTAACCATTTGTGGTGGGGAACAATTGTCCCTTTCACAGATAAGCAAACCAAGGCTCAGCTGGTTACTCACATGCCTGAGGAGACAGAGGTGGTGGCAGCCAGAATTAAAATCTGGGTTTGCCTGACTCCAGAGCTCCCCCTCTCCAGCCCTCCCAAGCAAGTCCCACGCTGCCTCTCACAGATTGCAGTGAGGGTTCGGTGACATCATGAATATCAAAGTACTTTATAAAAGGTAAACTATTTTGTGTCCAAAGCCATTGAGAAACCCACCTTGATCCTTCATGAAAACAAACACTGCAGTTCACAGGGGCATTCAGATGGATGCAGCCCAGAAGTCCCGGGCTCCTGGGTTCCCCATCCCTCCATCTTCTCGGCCAACTTCTTCCCAGAGAAAGGGCCGTCTCAGGAGCCCCACCAACCCCCACAGCCCAGGCAGCCCCCTCCCAGCCCAGAAACGGTCTCACAAGCCACCAGCGACCCCCTCCTTGATCCTCCCTGCTGAGGACCTGGATGCCACAGGCTGGTCTGGGTGGTGGTGGGCAGAAGCAAGAGCCCCAGGGCTTCTTGCCACACTGACAGGCTAGTCACCACATCTCTCTGAGCCTTAGGTTTCCCACCCACAAAAGAGGGATGAAAGCACAGACCTCACGTGGGAAAGGATCTGCTCCAAGGAGAGACTGACCTTTCTTTTGTGGGATGAATTTAACTGGGGGGTAGGAGGAAATCTGGCTGAGGAGGCAGGTGCTACCCCACCCACCAGGAACCCCTCTCCCTGTCTAACCTTAAACTTGCCCCTCCAGCCCTTGGAAGTCCTGGTCTGAAAGTGAACTCAGCTCCTACGACCACCCACTGCTATCAGCAGGACCCTAATTTACTGGCTTCCCAGGGCGGCTGGGGCCCAGGTAAATGCAAGAGAGGAACAGGGGCTTCAGTGGAACTGTCTCCTCTTTACTGAAGACCTCTGGGCCCCTCGACACAGACATCCTCACAGACCTACTGTGGCCCAGGGAGGTCGCTCACTGGCTTCAGGCCACGCAGCAAGTCAGCAGTCAACAGGGTGCTGGGACGCAGGCCTTCGAGGCTTAGCCCAGGGCTCTCTCCCCTGCCCTCAGGTTCCCTCAGGGTTCCCGTGTTGAAGCATGGATAAAACACACAAGAGGAAGAAAAGTGAAAACAAGTCAAGATGAGGCATCCACCCCCGCAACACGTAGGTCAGGAGGCACTGACCACTAACAAATGGGCTCCCAAGACAGAGGTTGAAAAGCAACACCCATTTGCTCCGTTTTCCCCTGCCTCACTCACTGCAGGCACGAACAGGGCATGCTTGCGTACAGACTGGGCTTAGTTGGCCTCGGCAGAGCCCTCAACAAGGGGAAGGAGGTTGTGACTGCAGCACAGTGGACTCAAACTAGACACAAGAAAGACCTCCCCGAGGCAGCATTAGAAACTGACAGTGCAGGTAGAAAGGGAACAGGATGAAGGTGGTTGTGGAGCCTCTTCTAAAATACAAGATGCTGGGACTTCCCTGGTGGGCCAGTGGTTAACAGTCTGCCTTGTAATGAAGGGTTGGATCCCCAGTCAGGGAACTAAGATCCACATGCCTTGGAGCAATGAAGGCCAGGCACTGCAACTAGAGAGAATTTGTGTGTCACAATCAAAGACAGGCATGGTGCACAGAAGATCCCAGGCAGTCAAACAAAAAATACAAGATGCTGTCTCATCCATTAGGGCCTTCCAGGTGGCAATAGTGGCCAATGCAGGAGACATAAGAGACGCAGGTTCAATCGCTGGGTGGGGAAGAGCCCCTGGAGGAGGGCATGGCGACCCACTCCAGTATTCTTGCCTGGAAAATCCCATGGACAGACAAGCCTGGCGGGCTACAGTCCAGGGGGCTGCAAAGAGCTGGACATGACTGAAGCAACTCAGCAGGCACGCACACACGCATCTCATCCATTAAGTCATTTTAGCTTCAAAACAGTAAGCGTGGCTACTCTTCTTTTCTTTTTTTTTTAACCCTTATTTTCTAGGTGGGCAACTGAGGCTCAGAACATGTCAGTGACTTACCCAATGTTTTCAAAGCTCTAATGGGCATAGCTGGCTGCAAAGCCAGGGTTGACTCGGTAGCCTGCTGCCCTCCCTTCTCTGGAAAGCCTCTGAGATCAAGGCGCTACCACACCCACCACTGGCATCTCGATGCTGCGCCTCCTCAGTCCCAGATTCTGTTGGAGGTGTCACGCACATTTCCATCCGGGAGCAGAGGGCACTCTCAGTGGTGACCAGCTATTAAGAAAAGGGCTCTGCATTCGAGGACTGCCCTGTTCCCTCCACGACACCACGCCCCGGGGGCCTCACAGGTGCTTTCCGCGTAATACAGACCGATGCATCTTCTGTCTGACTGTGCACCTGAACTCACCTGATGCCAGCCATCCCATAGCCTTTGCCCCACTCCAGAGATAAGGCTGGCCCTGGTAAGGCCATCATGGAAGCTACCTGTACCCTGGTCTAGGGGGAGGAGGCACGGGCCAGGGTGGGCCCCAGGGTCCCCGTCTGCTCTGCTGCAAAAGGCCAGAGGGGAGGCCCGGCTCTTCCAGTTGTGCTCAGCACTTTGAGTCACTGCCTGGCCCTGGGAGGGCTTAGCCCTGTTCCACTGCTGAGGAAACAGGTCAGCGCGGCCAGGCCCCTCGCCCACGGTCAAAGATAAGAAACAGTTCAGTAAGAAACTGAGCCAGATTCAAACCCATGTCTGCTTGACTCCAGAAGCCCTGTGGGTCGCCAGTGCATCACCCCACCTTGGAGCACCTGCCTGGTACGTTGTTTGCTGTAGCCCCTCGGGACATGCCTCTGTGCCTTATGCTTCCCCTTTCCCTTCCTAGAACACCCTTCCCACCCAATTTGGACCAGTAAGGGTCTACCTAGCCGACCTTTAAGACTCATTTCAAATGCCCCCTTCTCCATGAAGCCCCCTTGATTTCTCTCATTCTCATCTGAGCTCCTCTGTTTTCGCTCATCTCCTGCTCAGAGCTGTTCAGAGTTGACCTGCCTGCCCCATGAGGAAGAAACTTGGCCCACACCCCAACTGTTCCCTGTCACCCCAGCCTCGGGGCTCCTCAGGAGGTGACACTCATGTCCCCTTCCTCCTAGTGCCCCATGCATTCTTGGTGGCAGAACTTGGGGACATCTCATCCAATTGCTCTTTTTTATTTTCCCTGAAAAATAAGCTATTTATTCCCAAGCACAAAAAAACCCAAATATCTGTTTTGATTTTCAAAACACCCTGAACATTCTCTTAGAGCATTTATCACATTAAATCAGTTACTTGATTACAGTCATCCCTCGGCATCTGTGGGGAATTGGCGACTGCTCTTTTTCACAGAAAAAGACACTGAGCCTTAACAGAATGAGAGACCGCTTCTCACAGGACACAGTTTGTGGGACAGGACTGGGGGAAGGGGGCGGGTAGCTGAAGGTGAGTGTCCCCAACGGGGCCAGGTGGCGGGGAACCGTCGCAGCCTTGTCACCGGGGCAGAGTCTAGACTGAGAGTGGTGATGGTCCCCATCCTCTCATTAAAGGTCCAGCCCCACCGTGAGTTCCAGGCTCCCACCGTATTATTTGTGATAATGGTAAAGACTGTCATTTACCAGGCACTTCCTGCTCACCAGGCACGGTCCCAAGCACTTTCTGCTCATTCACTCATCAGCCTTCACAACAACTCAGGGAGGCACTCTCTGTTATTCCCAGTCCAAGGATGAGGAAACCCAGGCACAGGGAGATTAAGGTGGCTTGGGGGCAGCCACCTTATGGAAGAGTCAGGACTTCAGAGCCTGTGTTCTAACCATGCCTCCTGACAAAGAGGGACAGAGACATAGGCTGGAAACTCATGGCCAGGTCCTCTGAGGACCAGTGGTAACAGAGCTGGGCCAAGTCGTGGTCATGGTGGCCAGGGCCCTGGGCACCAATCTCAAAGGGGTGCCTGGACACCTCTGGTCAGGCAGAAATGGAAAGATGGGTGTCCCAGAATTCTTCTCAGGGAAGACTGGGGCAGATGGGAGGCTCTGGGTCGGAGTGAGATCCCCTTTGTAAGGGATAAGCTCAGAGACCACCAATGAGCCCTGAACTGCGCCCCCAGGAGGCTGAGTCTAGCACACCTCATGGCTTTTGACTGAAAGCCTCTGTTTGCCTCTCAGGGTGCAGCCCGCTCTGCGTGGGGTCCTGGAGACTGACCTCGGTGAACTGCATTGGGTTCTGTGCCGTTGGCTTCTGGAAGGTCCACCCAGCGTGGAAGCCCCAGTGGGAGGCTGGACGAAGGAATAGAGACAGTGGAAGTTTTGTTCCCCCACTGGGTCTCCTGGGTTACCTGGGTCCCTCGCCAGTAGGCTAGAGCCTCTGTCCCCGGGCACCTGCAGTCTTGGGCAGGAACTGGCCCCTGGCACTTTGCTCCCTTTGCTGGTTTGCCACACCCCGCTGTCTGCTGTCTGAGCGGCTTATGCGGGGTTCATACACCCTCCCTTGCTGGGCCAGAGCGGAGGAGACCAGGTACTGTCGCCAGTGACCCCTTTCTGTAGTTTTCTTGCTCCCTCAGAGCCCCCCTAAATGTGCATGGAACAAATAATCACCGAAGAATGGTTTGCAGGGGTGCGCGTTACTAGGTGTGCGGGCCTCTGCTGTCTCAGTCTGGCCCCACACCCAGAGCAGGCTGGGAGCAGGATTGGGCCATGAAGTAAGGGGCAGGAAGCAGAGCTCCGTGAGGACAGCCACGGCCCGTGTGAGCGCTCACGACACGGTAGGCACTGTGCATGACACACCGAGCACTATATTCACTTCTCAGAACTGCCCCCTGCCCAGAAGTTTCCACATCCTAACTGTGCATTTTACAGAAGAGAATATTGGTGCTCAAGAAGCTGAAACAACTCCCCCAGGGTCGTATTTCTAGTAAATGACGAAGCCAGGACACAGATGCAACTTTCTCTGCTTCCAAAACCCACCCTGGTAACTCGTTTGAAACAATTTTCTTGGATTAGCTTTCAACAGGGGCAGCTGGCTTAAATGGGGTCAATTATTGGAGAAGGCCACACAGAGGCCTCCAATGTCTCCTGGCACCCTCCCCAAGATGAAAAAAAAGAAATCTCTGGCATTCTTTAGTTCTCCCAGGTGAGACAGGGGCCCCAAGTGGGCGGTGCAATTGGGTGTCTGGGTTGGAAAAACAAGCAGATTCAGACAAGGCTTCATTGTTAAGGAAAGCTTGACTCTTTGGCCATTAAAACAAAACCAAGCTGGACAAAATGCTTGCTGCCTTGTCTTATCTCTTAGAGAGAAGGGGGATGGGAAGGGCCCCAAGACTGGGTGCCAATACCTCCCCGCGCCAGCCTCCATCTCAGAGACCCAGCCTCAGGTGGCTGGGGCAGTAGAAAGAGCCCTGCAGGGAGAGTCCACGGTCTGAGTCCAGCAGGCTCTGCCGCCGTCTGTGACCTTCCACTGCACACTGCTGACGTGTCTAGCGCTGTACCGGTGCTTTCTGGGCACGGCCTCATTTGTTCTCTATGGCCCTTTCAGAGAGAGATTTTATTCCTGTTTTCAGGACACTGAGGCTCAGAGGAGACACCCAAGCAGGCAGCAGAGGGGTGTTGGAATCCAGCTTTTATCAGATTGCACAGGCTTTCCACCCCGTTTCTCCAGGGAGGGCAGTACCCTGGAAGTGACGAGCTAGCTCCTTGTCCTGGGGACGTGTGAGTATCACCGGGGGACTCCGTAGGATGTGTGCCAAGGGTGGCCAGGTGGTTCTCAACCTTGGCTGCCCTGTGCCATCACCTGGGAGCTTCAAGCTATTGATGCCGGGTCTTGCCCCAGGAAGGGGTTGAGATCTAATGTGTGCAGCCCAGGAAGCAGAGCTCCGTGAGGACAGCCACGGCCCGTGTGAGCGCTCACGACACGGTAGGCACTGTGCATGACACACCGAGCACTATATTCACTTCTCAGAACTGCCCCCTGCCCAGAAGTTTCCACATCCTAACTGTGCATTTTACAGAAGAGAATATTGGTGCTCAAGAAGCTGAAACAACTCCCCCAGGGTCGTATTTCTAGTAAATGACGAAGCCAGGACACAGATGCAACTTTCTCTGCTTCCAAAACCCACCCTGGTAACTCGTTTGAAACAATTTTCTTGGATTAGCTTTCAACAGGGGCAGCTGGCTTAAATGGGGTCAATTATTGGAGAAGGCCACACAGAGGCCTCCAATGTCTCCTGGCACCCTCCCCAAGATGAAAAAAAAGAAATCTCTGGCATTCTTTAGTTCTCCCAGGTGAGACAGGGGCCCCAAGTGGGCGGTGCAATTGGGTGTCTGGGTTGGAAAAACAAGCAGATTCAGACAAGGCTTCATTGTTAAGGAAAGCTTGACTCTTTGGCCATTAAAACAAAACCAAGCTGGACAAAATGCTTGCTGCCTTGTCTTATCTCTTAGAGAGAAGGGGGATGGGAAGGGCCCCAAGACTGGGTGCCAATACCTCCCCGCGCCAGCCTCCATCTCAGAGACCCAGCCTCAGGTGGCTGGGGCAGTAGAAAGAGCCCTGCAGGGAGAGTCCACGGTCTGAGTCCAGCAGGCTCTGCCGCCGTCTGTGACCTTCCACTGCACACTGCTGACGTGTCTAGCGCTGTACCGGTGCTTTCTGGGCACGGCCTCATTTGTTCTCTATGGCCCTTTCAGAGAGAGATTTTATTCCTGTTTTCAGGACACTGAGGCTCAGAGGAGACACCCAAGCAGGCAGCAGAGGGGTGTTGGAATCCAGCTTTTATCAGATTGCACAGGCTTTCCACCCCGTTTCTCCAGGGAGGGCAGTACCCTGGAAGTGACGAGCTAGCTCCTTGTCCTGGGGACGTGTGAGTATCACCGGGGGACTCCGTAGGATGTGTGCCGCAAGGGGTGGCCAGGTGGTTCTCAACCTTGGCTGCCCTGTGCCATCACCTGGGGAGCTTCAAAAGCTATTGATGCCGGGGTCTTGCCCCAGATTGTGAAGTGGGGACCACACAGGACTTTAAAAAGTTTCTTCAGTGATTCTAATGTGTGCAGCAAACTTGACAGCCATGGGCCCAGATGCTCACTATAACCTCTCCCACTCTATGCTTCTTGAAGGAAAGAAGGGCTTTGTTATTTTATAAGAGAGGCCAAAACCAGGCCAAACATAAGGGCCGAGGCTGGGTTCACCACCAGCTGTGAGTGCAGGCAGCATGAGAGGATCCTGACTTTAGGGTGCCCCTGGGGCAAATTTTTTTTCTTTTCAAATTTTGGCCTCATTTATTTATTTATGTATTACTTTTCATCTATCTTTATTCTTTGGCCTGTGTGGGCCACCCATCACAGTGGCCTCTCTCCCAGTAGAGCACCAGCTCTGGGCGCATGTGTTCCAGAGCGGCATGTGGGATCCTCCCAGGCCAGGGATGGAACCGGTGCCCCTTGCACTGCAAGGTGGTGTCCTTACCCACTGGACCACCAGCGAAACCCCTGAACTTTTAAAAACTGCTTGGTGGGGTCCTGGCTCCTTTGTTAGTGGAAGTAAACTTTCCCTTTGAGCCTCTTGGGTGGGAGGGTGAGGCAAATTCTTCAGGGCCTTTTTCTTCTTTTCTTTTTACATAGAGTTCACTCATTCAAAAGCTAAACAGCTGTAAGGATTAATGCTGGAAGACCACCTCTGCCTGTGGGCGTGCCTGGGGCCTTCCACTGACGCTGCGTGTCTAGCGCTGTACCGGTGCTTTCTGGGCACGGCCTCATTTGTTCTCTATGGCCCTTTCAGAGAGAGATTTTATTCCTGTTTTCAGGACACTGAGGCTCAGAGGAGACACCCAAGCAGGCAGCAGAGGGGTGTTGGAATCCAGCTTTTATCAGATTGCACAGGCTTTCCACCCCGTTTCTCCAGGGAGGGCAGTACCCTGGAAGTGACGAGCTAGCTCCTTGTCCTGGGGACGTGTGAGTATCACCGGGGGACTCCGTAGGATGTGTGCCGCAAGGGGTGGCCAGGTGGTTCTCAACCTTGGCTGCCCTGTGCCATCACCTGGGGAGCTTCAAAAGCTATTGATGCCGGGGTCTTGCCCCAGATTGTGAAGTGGGGACCACACAGGACTTTAAAAAGTTTCTTCAGTGATTCTAATGTGTGCAGCAAACTTGACAGCCATGGGCCCAGATGCTCACTATAACCTCTCCCACTCTATGCTTCTTGAAGGAAAGAAGGGCTTTGTTATTTTATAAGAGAGGCCAAAACCAGGCCAAACATAAGGGCCGAGGCTGGGTTCACCACCAGCTGTGAGTGCAGGCAGCATGAGAGGATCCTGACTTTAGGGTGCCCCTGGGGCAAATTTTTTTTTTTTCTTTTTCAAATTTTGGCCTCATTTATTTATTTATGTATTACTTTTCATCTATCTTTATTCTTTGGCCTGTGTGGGCCACCCATCACAGTGGCCTCTCTCCCAGTAGAGCACCAGCTCTGGGCGCATGTGTTCCAGAGCGGCATGTGGGATCCTCCCAGGCCAGGGATGGAACCGGTGCCCCTTGCACTGCAAGGTGGTGTCCTTACCCACTGGACCACCAGCGAAACCCCTGAACTTTTAAAAACTGCTTGGTGGGGTCCTGGCTCCTTTGTTAGTGGAAGTAAACTTTCCCTTTGAGCCTCTTGGGTGGGAGGGTGAGGCAAATTCTTCAGGGCCTTTTTCTTCTTTTCTTTTTACATAGAGTTCACTCATTCAAAAGCTAAACAGCTGTAAGGATTAATGCTGGAAGACCACCTCTGCCTGTGGGCGTGCCTGGGGAATCGAGAAAATAAAAGAACTCTAAGCAAGGCCTGTTTATTCTTTTCTGTTGGAGCTTTGGTCCCAGGCCTGGGAAGAGCTGAGACTCTCAGACCTCAGCCCACACTTCCTCCCACCTGCCTTCTTGGTGCCCTCCAGCAGAATGTCACAGATCGCAAGATGGCAGGGGGAAGAGGGAGGCCCATGGAGTCCAGAAGACCTGGGTCTGCCCAGGCAGGCCCTCCTCCTGGCTGGTTACCCTGGGCAGGAACCAGTCCTCTCTGAGCTCGTGCTTACTGCTGACCGCACACAATACCAGGGTGCATGTGCACGCAGGCGTGTTATGTGATACCTTCCAATGTGGTGCCAGGAGCATCGCCTCCGGGAAGCCTCCAAGAAGCCTTTCCCGATCCCTCTCCACCCTGCACTGAACAAACTCAGCCCCTGGCCTTCTCCGCCACATTCTGTCACATTCTGCATTGTCACTGCCTCTGTGTTCTCCTCTCCTGACTCGTCACACATTCATTCACTGCCCTGAGCAGCTACCCTGTGCCCGGGACTCATTTCATACGTCCATTTTGAGCCCCTGCTCTTTCTTTCTTTTTTTTTTTTTTTAAGATTTATTTATTTATTTGTTATGGGCGGGGGTCAGGTTGGGGAGGGAGAGGAGCGGGTGAGCCACTTCCATTGGTCTTATCATTTCTCTATTTTCATCGGTCTTTCCATCGCGGTGGCGTCTGTCGCCGGCTGTGGGCGCATGCGCCCCAGAGCTCCGGCTCGATAATTGGACACATGGGTCCAGCCGCTCCGCGGCACGTGGGATCTTCCCAGGCCAGGGATTGAACTGGCGCCCCTTGCACTGCAAGGCAGTGTCCTTACCCACTGGACCACCAGGGGAAGCCCGAGCCCCTGTTTTTTCAAACTCTTCTAGGTGCTCAAGATACAGGCAATGGCAGCTCATATGCACTAGATGTTTATTATGTGCCAGGCATTTCTCTGAGTGTTTTATATAAATTAGGCATTTAATCCCCACCACAACTCTAACTGTCCCCATTTTACAGGTGGAGAAACTGAGACCCAGAGAGGTTAAATCACTTGCCCCAGTCATATGGGTAGTAAGGGTGCCCTTGGGCTGTGATCTGAGCATTGCTGTCCTCCACCATCCACAGACGTCCAAGGAACTGGCCCCCACCTTGGGAGCTCTGTCTTCACAAAAGTAGAGGTTTTGTATCTGTGTTTACTTGCTGAATGTTGGTTTCTCTCTCGGACCAAAGTCTCCAGTCATGTTATGTTCTGCAATATGTAATCATGCGTGTGTGCAGGGGGAGAGGAAGACCACATGAACACTATTTCCCTCCAGGAAGCACTCATTCTGCTCAGCATGTGCTACCTGGATTCCAGACGGCTCCTCCCAACTGGGTCATTCCTGCTGCGAAGGGCTGGGGAGTGCCAGGTCCCTGGACATCCCTTCTCAGTCCTGACCTCTGCCTAGAACTTAGCTTGGGGCCTGCTCACTGGGAAGGTGGTGGGAATGACAGTTCTCCAAATCCTGGCTGACAGAGTCCTCCCCAGGTGGCCAAGGGTCCCCCTTTGGGAGGCGGGTCCGGCTTCCTGCCACAGCCTCCCTCCCAGCCTCACTGGCTGGGCTCTCCCATCCGCTTCTTACTGAGTCACTAGATCACGAAGCTACTCAGGGAACGGGCAAGGGGACTCAGGCTGACGGAGTCTGTGTGTCAGGCCTGGTTCCTGTCTTCCGTCCTCTCATTTAACCCCTGCAAGCCTGTGATTACTGGTGCCACTTCATGGAAGAGGAAACAGAGGGACACAGATTGGCCAACCTGCCCAAGGGGCAGCGCGCACTGCCTCTCCTGGCTGCGGGGAGGGGCACCCATGGTGCCAGGCACTCTGGAGGGAGGGGAGCACTGGCTCGATAATTGGACACATGGGTCCAGCCGCTCCGCGGCACGTGGGATCTTCCCAGGCCAGGGATTGAACTGGCGCCCCTTGCACTGCAAGGCAGTGTCCTTACCCACTGGACCACCAGGGGAAGCCCGAGCCCCTGTTTTTTCAAACTCTTCTAGGTGCTCAAGATACAGGCAATGGCAGCTCATATGCACTAGATGTTTATTATGTGCCAGGCATTTCTCTGAGTGTTTTATATAAATTAGGCATTTAATCCCCACCACAACTCTAACTGTCCCCATTTTACAGGTGGAGAAACTGAGACCCAGAGAGGTTAAATCACTTGCCCCAGTCATATGGGTAGTAAGGGTGCCCTTGGGCTGTGATCTGAGCATTGCTGTCCTCCACCATCCACAGACGTCCAAGGAACTGGCCCCCACCTTGGGAGCTCTGTCTTCACAAAAGTAGAGGTTTTGTATCTGTGTTTACTTGCTGAATGTTGGTTTCTCTCTCGGACCAAAGTCTCCAGTCATGTTATGTTCTGCAATATGTAATCATGCGTGTGTGCAGGGGGAGAGGAAGACCACATGAACACTATTTCCCTCCAGGAAGCACTCATTCTGCTCAGCATGTGCTACCTGGATTCCAGACGGCTCCTCCCAACTGGGTCATTCCTGCTGCGAAGGGCTGGGGAGTGCCAGGTCCCTGGACATCCCTTCTCAGTCCTGACCTCTGCCTAGAACTTAGCTTGGGGCCTGCTCACTGGGAAGGTGGTGGGAATGACAGTTCTCCAAATCCTGGCTGACAGAGTCCTCCCCAGGTGGCCAAGGGTCCCCCTTTGGGAGGCGGGTCCGGCTTCCTGCCACAGCCTCCCTCCCAGCCTCACTGGCTGGGCTCTCCCATCCGCTTCTTACTGAGTCACTAGATCACGAAGCTACTCAGGGAACGGGCAAGGGGACTCAGGCTGACGGAGTCTGTGTGTCAGGCCTGGTTCCTGTCTTCCGTCCTCTCATTTAACCCCTGCAAGCCTGTGATTACTGGTGCCACTTCATGGAAGAGGAAACAGAGGGACACAGATTGGCCAACCTGCCCAAGGGGCAGCGCGCACTGCCTCTCCTGGCTGCGGGGAGGGGCACCCATGGTGCCAGGCACTCTGGAGGGAGGGGAGCACTGGCTGGCAGAGAATCTACTTCTGACTAGCTGCTAAGGGAAGCAGACCTACACAAACGCGATCCACAGACCACAGGAGGCGAGTGAGGACTGTGGATCTGGAAGGGAGATGTCCTGGAAGCTTCTAGAAGGAGGCATCTTCAGGCCTGGCTCAATTCCGCACTGCTCCACTTCCACAGGAAGAAGGGCAAGCCTTGGCCTACCAAGCTCTGGTACCTCGTGGATCCCGCCCTGGAGGCTGCAAAGGGAGGAGAGGCTGCTGCTCAGCCAGCTGCCCCGCCAGTGACCCCACTGTGACCAGGCCTGCCTGCCTCCAGCCCTGCCAGACTGGGGTGGCCCAGCCGGCTCCCAATCACAGGGTCTTCTCTGCCCAGTTAATGACTGTGCTGCCAGCAGCCCTGGCCGCCTCCCTCCTTTGGGGGAGGCAGCGGCTAACTACAGAGCCTGCCGGTCCAGACAGTGGCCGGGCCAAAAATCACAGCCGCCCATCCCACCACATCCTCTGGCTCTGACGCTGTGGTCTCCTCCCCTACCTTCCATGGTCACGAAGCACACTGCAAAAAGCTGGAGCTCTGGAAGCTCAGACACCACTCCCCTCACCACGGGCCCAGGGAAACAAGACCACAGAGTGGGTCTGATTTACCCCAAGTCCTACAGGTAGCCAGTGCAAGGCCCAGGGCCCGCTGCTCACCCCAGCACTGGCCTTCCCTAGCCCTGGGAAGAAGGACCCTTTCCAGGCTTTTTACATGTGCAGTATGCTCTCGAGGTTGGGAAGATCCCCTGGAGAAGGGCATGGCAACACTTTCTTGCCTGGTGAGTTTCATGGACAGAGGAGCCTGGCAGGCTACAGTCCATGGGGTCGCCAAGAGTATTCTTGCCTGGTGAGTTTCATGGACAGAGGAGCCTGGTAGGCTACAGTCCATGGGGTCGCCAAGAGTCAGATGTGACTGAGTGACTGAGCACACAGCATATGCTCTTGAGGTACCTGGGTGGAGCTGAAGACGCAGGACCTCTAAGAGCTGTCCCAATGTCTGTTCAGTTGCAGATAAGAGCACACACTTGACTCCTCCCACTGTCTAGCTGTGTGACCTTGGGCAAGACCACAAGCCTTTCTGAGCCCTAGTTTCTGGGCCTAACAGTAGCTACCTTCCGGAGTTGTGAAGGAGAGTCTATAAAACACTTAGCACAGTGTCTGGCTCCGAATAAGTATGCTAAAGTGTGAGCAAGTGCTCATACCACCACCGCAGTAGTACTGAATGGTATGTGGATGCATATTACCGATTGTAAAATGTGATACAATGGTAAGAAGTGTTTACTACTATGAAGTGTGAAAGATTCACAGGGGGTGTGGCCAGAGGGGTGGGTGATCCAGGAGTGTTTCTGGGGGGATTTATGACCTGGATCGGGCCTTGACTGATGGGGAAGTGACAGAGCGGAGGATGGTAAGGACAATGGGAGGAACTCCATAAACAGAGAGGCCACATATGAGCAGCGACCAGGGGTCCACGCGGTGGCTTTGGTAGGCAGGCCTTGAATGCACAACAAAGAGGCCTGGTCTTCATTTTACTGGTAAGAAGGAGTCAGAGAGGGTGCTCCGTGGGGCCCCAGGATGCTTTCTGCAGTGTGAATTCTGCCTGGCATTCAAGGCCCTCCACCACCCCTCCTCACCCCACCCCTCTCTGACCCCACACATCCATCACCACCCAGAGCTCTCCCGGTGCTCCTGTTTACTCCACCAGCCCATCCTCCTCGCCACTAGCCCACCTCGAGGCTCACGTTCACAGAGAAGCACCCTTTCATTGAGGACCTATTGTATATAACCTCACAGTTACCTGTAATGGCCCTCATTTGACAGAGGAGGGGGCAGAGACCTGGCTGGGCAGGTGTCTTGCTCATGGTCTCACAGGAAGTGGCACAGCCAGAGTTCAGCCATGAACTAACATCAGGACCCTACTCTCTATGGCAAGGTGCCTCTAGCCCCTGCCTAGACACCTGTCTTGAGAAAGCCTTCCAGGCTACTCTAGTCCCCAAGAGCCTTGCCTTACTGCCCCTCCAGGCCCATTTGGAATCAGGGACCCAACTTACTTGGTCCTTGCTCCTCTAGCTTGGTTTCCATGGGTTCCCGTGGGCCCACCTTGTCCCCCATTAAGAGAGTTGGGGTTGATATTAGGTCACTTTCTTCCTGTGGCCCCTTTCCGCCATATCTAAGACTCTATCCAGCACTGACAGGAACCGCCTGCCTCCTCTGGTGGGTTCAGAAGCCCAGCCAAGCAAGGGGAGCCATAAATTATGCACTGCACCTTTGTGCCTAGGGAGGCCAGACAATGGGCCAAAGGGAACGAACACCCACTCCCTCGAAGGAAATCAACAACCATGGGGGTGAGGGGTCATATGAAAAGTGTGAAAGATTTTTCACAGGGGGTGTGGCCAGAGGGGTGGGTGATCCAGGAGTGTTTCTGGGGGGATTTATGACCTGGATCGGGCCTTGACTGATGGGGAAGTGACAGAGCGGAGGATGGTAAGGACAATGGGAGGAACTCCATAAACAGAGAGGCCACATATGAGCAGCGACCAGGGGTCCACGCGGTGGCTTTGGTAGGCAGGCCTTGAATGCACAACAAAGAGGCCTGGTCTTCATTTTACTGGTAAGAAGGAGTCAGAGAGGGTGCTCCGTGGGGCCCCAGGATGCTTTCTGCAGTGTGAATTCTGCCTGGCATTCAAGGCCCTCCACCACCCCTCCTCACCCCACCCCTCTCTGACCCCACACATCCATCACCACCCAGAGCTCTCCCGGTGCTCCTGTTTACTCCACCAGCCCATCCTCCTCGCCACTAGCCCACCTCGAGGCTCACGTTCACAGAGAAGCACCCTTTCATTGAGGACCTATTGTATATAACCTCACAGTTACCTGTAATGGCCCTCATTTGACAGAGGAGGGGGCAGAGACCTGGCTGGGCAGGTGTCTTGCTCATGGTCTCACAGGAAGTGGCACAGCCAGAGTTCAGCCATGAACTAACATCAGGACCCTACTCTCTATGGCAAGGTGCCTCTAGCCCCTGCCTAGACACCTGTCTTGAGAAAGCCTTCCAGGCTACTCTAGTCCCCAAGAGCCTTGCCTTACTGCCCCTCCAGGCCCATTTGGAATCAGGGACCCAACTTACTTGGTCCTTGCTCCTCTAGCTTGGTTTCCATGGGTTCCCGTGGGCCCACCTTGTCCCCCATTAAGAGAGTTGGGGTTGATATTAGGTCACTTTCTTCCTGTGGCCCCTTTCCGCCATATCTAAGACTCTATCCAGCACTGACAGGAACCGCCTGCCTCCTCTGGTGGGTTCAGAAGCCCAGCCAAGCAAGGGGAGCCATAAATTATGCACTGCACCTTTGTGCCTAGGGAGGCCAGACAATGGGCCAAAGGGAACGAACACCCACTCCTCACAACCTCGAAGGAAATCAACAACCATGGGGGTGAGGGGTCAGAACCCAGAGCTTCCTTGCTAGGGTCCCCAGGCAGATTCTGGGGGGTGATAGGGCCAGGGAGGCGGCACAGGGGCACCTGACCCTTACAGCCGAGCAGACCCAGGCCTGCGCACCTGCAACAGTAGCCTCCATTCCTATCCGAGGAGAGTCTGAGAACGTCTCTGGCTTTCCTGGTTAAAGGTCAAGCTTCCTTTTCTCACAGGGAAGGCAATAGTTAACTGGCTACCTGTGGCATATTTCTATCTCACTTAAACCTCACAACAAGCTTGTAGAGGTGCAGTTCTAATGCACAGAGAAGCAGCGGGGCTCAGAGGAGTGAGGGGACTAGCCAGCACCACATGGCCAGTGGGAGGCACCGGAGCGCTGTGACTGCCTGCCTGGGCCGCGCAGCCCGCCCCACTGAGCGCCAGCCACCACAGTGCCTTCGCCATCCGGACACCTTTCAGGGGGCCTGGTACCCGGCCAGCCCTGAGTTCCTGAAGCAAACGCTAAGGGTGGTTTCCCCTCTCTGAGCCTCCATTGCCCGCACAAGGTAGCCATTCGTAACAAGCCCCACTTGGCAAACACCAAAAACTGAGCACTTGGCAGTGGGCCGGATGTTATGGCCCTGTTCTCCGAGCAGGTCACACACCTGCCCGCCTTGACTCCGTTTTACAGGTGAGGCGTGGAGTCATGAACGCACCCAAGAAGTCCCAGGTGGCACCCCAGCTCCGGATGCCTCACTCTGTGTTCTGGGTCCTTTCTACCCCACCACGAAATGAGATCACAGGTGTGAAATTATCTCCTCAAAGAAGAGCTTTGTTTAGTTGCAGGGATTATTATGAGTATTTGAACTCCCCCAGGGATTGGTGGGGGCGGAGAATCCCAAGCCCCTCAGTCACTTTCTCTTCCAGTTTCCACCCCAGAGACTAGCTTCCAGTCTTCAGCTGACCTCTCCACCACCAACCCCCACCTCCCAGGGGCTTTCCAAGGTGGATTCCCCTTGACTCCAGGAAGCTGGGCACAGCAGGGGTTAACTAGTCCCAGAGGAGGCCACAGGGGCTCCGACTGAGACCACATCCCCTCCCCCTCCCCACTCAGCACAAGTGCCCACGAAGTCCATGCCAAGCCCTCGGTCACAACACCCTCTTCATGCATAGCCCCAGGAGGCAGCAGGAGCTCCTGTCTGGGAATCCAGACCCTGGGATTGTGCCCCTCAACCGGCAGCCCCAGCCCTGAGACCCGGGGCACCATCTCCCCTCCCCGCCCAGAGGTGTCTTGCAGGTTTCCCTTGCTCGGGAGGGGCTGAGGTCAGACCTGAGGTCTGGGCCAAAGGCTGTGAGGCTGCTGGTCTGTCTCAGGCCCGAGCACCAGCCACACAGATTCTCACAGCAGCGGTATATGTGGTCACCCAGAGCTTACATCAGGGTGGGAAAACCCCAGCCACTCCCCCAGAAGACGCTAACTGGGGAGGGGCAGTGGACACCTTAAAGGATGCTTGGGAAGGTTTTCTCAAGTGTACTTCTGGCTCAACTACTCACTTGCTTTAGGACCGCAACAATGGGTACCCCTGTCCCCGGGGCTCAGTGACCCCCTTACTAAGGCGAAGGCTGTGAGCTGGGTGAGTGCTGAGGGCTGCGTCTGCTTCAGCTCTGATGGGCTCTGACTAGGGGATCTCTATGGCGTGTTCGCCCAGCAGATGAGCAGCGTCTCAGGACCTCCTAGCGTCTTAGAGACACGGGAGTCCGGCACACAGGGGACGAGGCAGCTGCTCTGCCAGGGACGAAAGCTGGGGAACTGGTAAGCCTCCCATTTCTGTACTCAACTCTGGGTCACCTTTCCTAGGAGGTGACGGGACAACGGGGTGGGAGGGAAAGAGGCCAGGAGAGGCCACCTCCCAGCCTCCGGATCAGCTCTCTAAAGCCCCAGTGGCCCCACCTTGACCCACCCCAACCTCGTGCCTGGCGGCTATTCACTTCCTTTCTCTTTCTCTCGGTCCTCTGCTCCCGTCCCTCTCCAGCCTAACACTCCTCCCCAGTCTCACCACGAGAGTAAAAAGAGCGGGGTTACTCAACCCTGATGAACCCCAGTCTCCCTATCTGTTAGCGCTTTTAACTGCATACAACACCTTTCATCACACGGAGTGGGAGTGTGCCATTTGAGGGATTCTTTGCGCAAGGGTGGGGCGCGGACCCGCACACAATGGGCGCTCAATAAGTGCTGGTTTTCTCCCGTATTCTCCTCCCTCTCCCGCGCCCCTCTCCTAACCAGTTCCAGCAGCAGCTGGTGCCCGGTGCACGCCTGCAGACCCTGGGATTGTGCCTCAACCGCAGCCCCAGCCCTGAGACCTGGCACCATCTCCTCCCCCCAGAGGTGTCTTGCAGGTTTCCCTTGCTCGGGAGGGGCTGAGGTCAGACCTGAGGTCTGGGCCAAAGGCTGTGAGGCTGCTGGTCTGTCTCAGGCCCGAGCACCAGCCACACAGATTCTCACAGCAGCGGTATATGTGGTCACCCAGAGCTTACATCAGGGTGGGAAAACCCCAGCCACTCCCCCAGAAGACGCTAACTGGGGAGGGGCAGTGGACACCTTAAAGGATGCTTGGGAAGGTTTTCTCAAGTGTACTTCTGGCTCAACTACTCACTTGCTTTAGGACCGCAACAATGGGTACCCCTGTCCCCGGGGCTCAGTGACCCCCTTACTAAGGCGAAGGCTGTGAGCTGGGTGAGTGCTGAGGGCTGCGTCTGCTTCAGCTCTGATGGGCTCTGACTAGGGGATCTCTATGGCGTGTTCGCCCAGCAGATGAGCAGCGTCTCAGGACCTCCTAGCGTCTTAGAGACACGGGAGTCCGGCACACAGGGGACGAGGCAGCTGCTCTGCCAGGGACGAAAGCTGGGGAACTGGTAAGCCTCCCATTTCTGTACTCAACTCTGGGTCACCTTTCCTAGGAGGTGACGGGACAACGGGGTGGGAGGGAAAGAGGCCAGGAGAGGCCACCTCCCAGCCTCCGGATCAGCTCTCTAAAGCCCCAGTGGCCCCACCTTGACCCACCCCAACCTCGTGCCTGGCGGCTATTCACTTCCTTTCTCTTTCTCTCGGTCCTCTGCTCCCGTCCCTCTCCAGCCTAACACTCCTCCCCAGTCTCACCACGAGAGTAAAAAGAGCGGGGTTACTCAACCCTGATGAACCCCAGTCTCCCTATCTGTTAGCGCTTTTAACTGCATACAACACCTTTCATCACACGGAGTGGGAGTGTGCCATTTGAGGGATTCTTTGCGCAAGGGTGGGGCGCGGACCCGCACACAATGGGCGCTCAATAAGTGCTGGTTTTCTCCCGTATTCTCCTCCCTCTCCCGCGCCCCTCTCCTAACCAGTTCCAGCAGCAGCTGGTGCCCGGTGCACGCCTGCAGGTGGCCCCGGCGCTGCCGGGATGGGGTCGGAGGCCACCCTTGCACGGCATCCGGGGCTCTCTCACCTGCAGCTCTCGGCTCTCTCTTGTGTTCTCTTATGGGCAAGCGTTCAGCCCCTCGTCTGGGCGTCAGGAAGGTGGCAGCTCGACTCGCAGTACAAGCCCGGTCTGATTCAGTCCGACTGTCCAGCCTGCCTGGGACCGGGGCAGGGGCTTCCTGAACGTTCGCACGGATCCCTAGTCCGAAGCACTGTATCCAAGGGGGCTGAAGGTCCGGGTTTCGGGGAACCAGAGTCTGGAGGGGTCCGGGCTCCTCTGCACTCAATCAGGGGGCTGCGGAGCACCCTGGCTTAACCCTGGCCGGAAGGCTGCGGGCTCCGACACACACACTATAGAGGCTGCGAGCGAGCCGGTAACCCTGGAGCCGTGGGCCAGGAGCGTCCCGCCCCGGTGCACTGGATCTGGGTCGGGGGCTCAGGGCGTCCGGGCCACTCGCCGCGGGCCGCGGGGCAGGGAGCGTGCCGCCGGAACCTGGGGCTGAGGCAGGCGGGTCAGGGCAGGGCGCCGGCGAGGAACGCGGAGCCGCCGGGGAAGTCTTTCTAGGTCCGGAGTCGGCTCGCTCTGCAACACGAGGCGGTTCACGGCGCGGCAGCTGACTCCAGAGCTCCGGGCCGCGGCTGTACTTCCTCCTCTTCTCTCGGCTCGCTCGCCGCTGGCTCAGTCCCGCGCCGCAGCCGCTGCCACTGCCGCTGTCATGCCCGCCGCCCACCCTCACTGGAGCTGCAGTCCGCACCCGAGCCGAGCAGACGAGGCCGCGAGGCTCCGCGCACCCGCCAGCGCGGCCCCTCCCGACGGGGCGGGGCCAACCTGAGGCCACGCCCACCAGAGCTACAGTCAAGGGGCGGGGCGAGCTCCCGATTCCGCCCCGCTCCGGTGCCGCGCCGTCGGGCAGCCGAGGCCAATCGGAGAATGGGAAAAGAGCGGAACTCAGCGGAACTCAGCCGAACGTGGGCTCTACCCCGCGAGGGTGGGGCCGAGGTGGAGAGGTAGACTGGACAATGGAGGGGGTGGGGGGATTTTAAAGAGATGAGTCGCGCTGCGGGAAAGGGTAACCCGGAGGCCTGGACGGAGGCAGGGTGGGGAGGGCTGGTTTCTCTGGGACCGCCCACAGTACCCCCTCTCTCTCCAGCCTCTAAGGCTTGGCGCGAGATGAGCCTGGATACCGTGAAATATTCAAGTGCCTAGATACAGTGAAAAATAAGTTTTTGAAAATAAAGAGCGGATCTTTCTTTAACATTTCCTCCTTCCCAGCGCCCATCTGCGGGGAGGGGTGTCGCTGTCAGTTTTAAAAATAAGTGAAAAGCAGAGGGGTGTGAGGACAACACGCAGACTCCACAGTAGTGTTGCGTTTCTATCCTGTGCTCCCGCCCCTTCCCTCCCCCAGAGCCTTGCCATTGGAGCTGTGTCTGATTTATCTCTGAGTGCCAGGTCCCCAGTACAGGGCGGAGCACGCCGGAGGGGAGCGTCCCGCCCCGGTGCACTGGATCTGGGTCGGGGGCTCAGGGCGTCCGGGCCACTCGCCGCGGGCCGCGGGGCAGGGAGCGTGCCGCCGGAACCTGGGGCTGAGGCAGGCGGGTCAGGGCAGGGCGCCGGCGAGGAACGCGGAGCCGCCGGGAAGTCTTTCTAGGTCCGGAGTCGGCTCGCTCTGCAACACGAGGCGGTTCACGGCGCGGCAGCTGACTCCAGAGCTCCGGGCCGCGGCTGTACTTCCTCCTCTTCTCTCGGCTCGCTCGCCGCTGGCTCAGTCCCGCGCCGCAGCCGCTGCCACTGCCGCTGTCATGCCCGCCGCCCACCCTCACTGGAGCTGCAGTCCGCACCCGAGCCGAGCAGACGAGGCCGCGAGGCTCCGCGCACCCGCCAGCGCGGCCCCTCCCGACGGGGCGGGGCCAACCTGAGGCCACGCCCACCAGAGCTACAGTCAAGGGGCGGGGCGAGCTCCCGATTCCGCCCCGCTCCGGTGCCGCGCCGTCGGGCAGCCGAGGCCAATCGGAGAATGGGAAAAGAGCGGAACTCAGCGGAACTCAGCCGAACGTGGGCTCTACCCCGCGAGGGTGGGGCCGAGGTGGAGAGGTAGACTGGACAATGGAGGGGGTGGGGGGATTTTAAAGAGATGAGTCGCGCTGCGGGAAAGGGTAACCCGGAGGCCTGGACGGAGGCAGGGTGGGGAGGGCTGGTTTCTCTGGGACCGCCCACAGTACCCCCTCTCTCTCCAGCCTCTAAGGCTTGGCGCGAGATGAGCCTGGATACCGTGAAATATTCAAGTGCCTAGATACAGTGAAAAATAAGTTTTTGAAAATAAAGAGCGGATCTTTCTTTAACATTTCCTCCTTCCCAGCGCCCATCTGCGGGGAGGGGTGTCGCTGTCAGTTTTAAAAATAAGTGAAAAGCAGAGGGGTGTGAGGACAACACGCAGACTCCACAGTAGTGTTGCGTTTCTATCCTGTGCTCCCGCCCCTTCCCTCCCCCAGAGCCTTGCCATTGGAGCTGTGTCTGATTTATCTCTGAGTGCCAGGTCCCCAGTACAGGGCGGAGCACAGAGCTAGTCTTGAAGTATGAATGAGTGAGTGTTGACCGTCCATCAGAGTCCACGTGAAAGCCATGAATCGGCCTGGGGAGGGAAAGGATGAGGCTACAGAGTACAGGTTCTCCGTAAGCCTTGCCACCAACCTTGTACAGTAGGTAGGTACCCCGTTTCATCGATGAAGCCGCCAAAGCAGAGAGAGGCCAAGTGATGTTCCCCAAACCATATAGATGGCACAGGAGTCCGTTCACTCCTTACCATCACATTCTAGGACAAATGTGATGGTAATGAAGGTGTTGCTACTTAACGAGGACTGGGCCGAGGATGGAGGAAGTATGGGTCTTTTGACAGAGGAAATACCATGTGCGAAAGCATGGAGTCTAACAGGACACCTCTGGGGACCCCTGGCCTGTTCTGGGGGAATTGGGAGAGGCTTCCTTCAGAGAGTGACAGGCAAACTAGGGCCAGAAATCCAGGCTAGCTTGCTTAGGAGGGAGCCTCCCTTAGGAGGGAATGGAGAGTGCTCAGTCTGGGTAAAGGCCAGCCTGGACTAAACCCTGGAGGTGGGGAGAGTGCTGCTCTGTTGAAGAATTCAGAAGGCTCAGGGTAGCTGGTGCTCCTAGAGAAGGCACAGGAGAACCAATGGGAAGAGGCAGGCGGAGCCAGACAGGAGCAGGAGAGCAGTTTTTCCTTTTTTCCCTTTTTTTGGACTACACTGTGATCTCAGTTCCCCAACCAGGGATTGAGGCTGGGCCCCCTCACTGAGAGCACGAAATCATAACCACTGGACAGCCAGGGAATTCCCGAGACCTTTTTTTAACTAAAGACCAAGAACGCCGTCAGGGTCTTGCTTCTGCTCCTGAATCCAACAGGTTTTGACTGAGATCCCAACCTTGAAGCCCTTGATTCTTTTTTGGCGGGGGCGGAGGGGGGGTTGGGCGTGCCATTTCTGTTGGTCTTTCATTTATCTATTTTCATCCTTCTTTGTTCTTTGGCCTGTGTGGGCCTCCCATCACGGCGACCTCTGTTGTCACAGAGCACCAGCTCTGGGTGCATGCGCTCCAGAGCTCTGGCTCGGTAATTGGACACATCAGTCCAGCCACTCCGCGGCACATGGGATCTTCCCAGGCCAGAGATCGAACCGGCGCCCCTTGCACTGCAAGGTGGCGTCCTTACCCACTGGACCACCAGGAAAGCCCGAAGCCCTTGATTCTTCACTCACTGGTTATCAGAGGGGCTCCCTGGGAAATTTTAAATCCTGGCATTGACATGGAGAAAACAGGTAGGGAAGCCACGTAACATGAAAACATTTGAAGCTCACAAGAGACAAATGGTATGAAGGGTTGGAGTCCTCTGTGAGGCCTGGACCCAGAGCTCTGCCCTGTCCCCCTTTAGAGGGCACCTTAGAGTGTAGTTGGGAGAATGAGGAAGAGGGCGAGCAGAGGCTGAAGTCCAAGCTGGGGGGTGGGGGGTGGGGAGCAGGCGCTCTCTGGATGGGGAGTTTGGCCCCAGGAAGCTAACACCTGTGGCGGTGGCTGGAAGGCTTGCAGACTATTTTGCGACTTCTCCCTCTGCTCATAACTTTCTGTGGCTGCCAGGTGCCAGCATGATCAAGAGCTAGGTCCCTAGCCGGGTGTTCCTGTCCCTCCGTTGCTGCTCTCTGCCAGCGCCACCAGCTTCATCTCCCAATCACTTCCCTCCCGTCTCACACCAAACTGCTCTCTCCTCCATGTGGTTGCTCTTGCTTGTCTGGGAGACCCCTTTTCTCCTGAGATAATTCCTATTTCCATGCTGACCTGAAAGGAAGAAACTTTCAGGCAAATGCCCATCTGTCTTCCTCATTGCTGTATCCTCAGAGCCTAGCATAGTCTGGCAGGGAGTAGGTGCTTGGTACATAACTGTTGAATGAATGTTCCATGTCTCAAATCAAGTGTCTCCTCCTCTGAGAAACCTTCTTGGATTCCTGGTGGAAATCTACCTTTGGTCTGGGATCCCTTGACTCGAAGGCTCTGTAATCAGGTGTTTTGTGTCTAGTTGGATCCACTGGCCCAGGAGCACTTCTGTGGCTGTGCCCCCTCACCCAGAAGAGAGCCTGGAGCCCTTGGGAGACCTCAGCGTTGGGAAATGAATGAGGCTGTTCTCTGGCCACCCCTGCTGTGAGAGCCTCCAGAGTGGGGTCAGATGAGCAGAATGCCTGCATGAAAGGGAGGCTTTCAGAACAGACCCTCCGTGATCCTCTAGGCCTCAGAGAGAAGTGCCCAAGGTTACCAAGAGGTGACCGGCACACAGTTCTCAGGCGCCCACATTTGCCCTCTAACTACCCTCCCTGGGGAGGAAGTCTCCTGACCTGGGAGAATCAGGGGCAGTCTTTCTGTGGCCAGAGAGGCTCACAAAGTGTGAAAGAGGCACGGTCACGGTGGCTTGTCTGAGGGTGACTGAGTCTGGGCCCCGGGGCTGACAGGAAAGGCTAGCCATGTCAGTCTGGTGTCTGCTCGGAGGACCTTCACCCTCTTCACATTCTTCTTCTTTTTTGGCTGTGTCTTACGGCATGCAGAGTCTCAGTTCTTTGACCGGGGATCAGACTGTGCCCTCTGCGTCTTAGCCACTGGACCAGCCCGGGAAGTCCCTCTCCCAGCATCTTTCTGCAGCTTCAGCTGTGTTGCAAGCTCCTTCCCAACCCCAGTACAAATAAGCATTCCTTTTCATGCTTACATTTAGGTGTTCCTGTCCCTCCGTTGCTGCTCTGCCAGCGCCACCAGCTTCATCTCCCAATCACTTCCCTCCCGTCTCACACCAAACTGCTCTCTCCTCCATGTGGTTGCTCTTGCTTGTCTGGGAGACCCCTTTTCTCCTGAGATAATTCCTATTTCCATGCTGACCTGAAAGGAAGAAACTTTCAGGCAAATGCCCATCTGTCTTCCTCATTGCTGTATCCTCAGAGCCTAGCATAGTCTGGCAGGGAGTAGGTGCTTGGTACATAACTGTTGAATGAATGTTCCATGTCTCAAATCAAGTGTCTCCTCCTCTGAGAAACCTTCTTGGATTCCTGGTGGAAATCTACCTTTGGTCTGGGATCCCTTGACTCGAAGGCTCTGTAATCAGGTGTTTTGTGTCTAGTTGGATCCACTGGCCCAGGAGCACTTCTGTGGCTGTGCCCCCTCACCCAGAAGAGAGCCTGGAGCCCTTGGGAGACCTCAGCGTTGGGAAATGAATGAGGCTGTTCTCTGGCCACCCCTGCTGTGAGAGCCTCCAGAGTGGGGTCAGATGAGCAGAATGCCTGCATGAAAGGGAGGCTTTCAGAACAGACCCTCCGTGATCCTCTAGGCCTCAGAGAGAAGTGCCCAAGGTTACCAAGAGGTGACCGGCACACAGTTCTCAGGCGCCCACATTTGCCCTCTAACTACCCTCCCTGGGGAGGAAGTCTCCTGACCTGGGAGAATCAGGGGCAGTCTTTCTGTGGCCAGAGAGGCTCACAAAGTGTGAAAGAGGCACGGTCACGGTGGCTTGTCTGAGGGTGACTGAGTCTGGGCCCCGGGGCTGACAGGAAAGGCTAGCCATGTCAGTCTGGTGTCTGCTCGGAGGACCTTCACCCTCTTCACATTCTTCTTCTTTTTTGGCTGTGTCTTACGGCATGCAGAGTCTCAGTTCTTTGACCGGGGATCAGACTGTGCCCTCTGCGTCTTAGCCACTGGACCAGCCCGGGAAGTCCCTCTCCCAGCATCTTTCTGCAGCTTCAGCTGTGTTGCAAGCTCCTTCCCAACCCCAGTACAAATAAGCATTCCTTTTCATGCTTACATTTACATTAAACATGTCACATTTTTTTCTTAAATAGGGCACCCCATGAGATCTGCTTCCAACACGGGCTTGCTGTGCGCCCAACACGTGCAGGCCCTGAGCTTGACGTGGGCAGACACCGCCCTCCTGCAGCTCGCTGACCGGTGTGGGCCAGCAGGCTCAGCTGAACTAGTCAGCTCTCACAACACATCCTGCTTTCCTGCCTCTGCCAGCCCAAACCCTTTGCCCAGCTTTCCTGCCTACACGCGCCCCACTTAGCCAGTGGACTTCGCTTCATCCCCCAAAGCCCAGTACACAAGTTGACCTCTGTGAGAAGCCTGCCCGACTTCCCCAGCAGGGAACATAGCGTCGTGGCCAGGAACTGGTGATGTGCAGGCTCTTCGTGCCTCTCCTGGGGCTCTGCTCCACTTCAAGGTTGGCCAGTTTATCGGTCGGTTTTCTCACTGGAATGTGAGCTTCTAGAGGGCAAAGGATGGAGTCTTGTTTCTCTGTGGCCCCTGCCCCTGCTCATCCCACATTTACCAAAGTTCTTTAAAAAAAAAAAAAAAAGAAGAAGAAAAGAAAAGAATTGTTACCAAAAATAAAATGTTACTTATTTTTCCTATTTATTTATTTTGCTTATTTGGGGGGGGTGGGTGCTGCACCAAACAGGGATCAAACCTGCACCCCCTGCCTTGAAAGCTTGGAGCCTCATGGCTGAACTTCCAGGAAAGTCTCTTACCAGTAATTCTTAGGCTGGATGAAGACCCGGATGAAGCACCGGGCATCCCGGGATATGACCATCAGGGAGCCACCCTGAACATCAAGGAGCCCCAGGTCCTGGCTGTCTGCAGTGACCGTGGAGGTGTGCTGTGAACGGAGGGGCTGCCTGACTCCGCCGGGGTTGAGGTGGGGATTGAAGTGGCTTCACCTGAGACTGAGGGAACACTGAGCACAAAAGCAGGGACGTGGAGACCGCTGTCTGCAGTGACCGTGGAGGTGTGACCAGGCATCCTGCGTCTTAGCCACTGGACCAGCCCGGGAAGTCCCTCTCCCAGCATCTTTCTGCAGCTTCAGCTGTGTTGCAAGCTCCTTCCCAACCCCAGTACAAATAAGCATTCCTTTTCATGCTTACATTTACATTAAACATGTCACATTTTTTTCTTAAATAGGGCACCCCATGAGATCTGCTTCCAACACGGGCTTGCTGTGCGCCCAACACGTGCAGGCCCTGAGCTTGACGTGGGCAGACACCGCCCTCCTGCAGCTCGCTGACCGGTGTGGGCCAGCAGGCTCAGCTGAACTAGTCAGCTCTCACAACACATCCTGCTTTCCTGCCTCTGCCAGCCCAAACCCTTTGCCCAGCTTTCCTGCCTACACGCGCCCCACTTAGCCAGTGGACTTCGCTTCATCCCCCAAAGCCCAGTACACAAGTTGACCTCTGTGAGAAGCCTGCCCGACTTCCCCAGCAGGGAACATAGCGTCGTGGCCAGGAACTGGTGATGTGCAGGCTCTTCGTGCCTCTCCTGGGGCTCTGCTCCACTTCAAGGTTGGCCAGTTTATCGGTCGGTTTTCTCACTGGAATGTGAGCTTCTAGAGGGCAAAGGATGGAGTCTTGTTTCTCTGTGGCCCCTGCCCCTGCTCATCCCACATTTACCAAAGTTCTTTAAAAAAAAAAAAAAAAAGAAGAAGAAGAAAAGAAAAAGAAATGTTACTAAAAATAAAATGTTACTTATTTTTCCTATTTATTTATTTTGCTTATTTGGGGGGGGTGGGTGCTGCACCAAACAGGGATCAAACCTGCACCCCCTGCCTTGAAAGCTTGGAGCCTCATGGCTGAACTTCCAGGAAAGTCTCTTACCAGTAATTCTTAGGCTGGATGAAGACCCGGATGAAGCACCGGGCATCCAGGGATATGACCATCAGGGAGGAGCCACCCTGAACATCAAGGAGCCCCAGGTCCTGGCTGTCTGCAGTGACCGTGGAGGGGGTGTGCTGTGAACGCGGAGGGGGCTGCCTGACTCCGCCGGGGTTGAGGTGGGGATTGAAGTGGCTTCACCTGAGACTGAGGGAACACTGAGCACAAAAGCAGGGACGTGGAGACCGACGGGTGATGGGTGACCAGTTCCATGTGGTTGGAGGAGCAGGATGAGCCAGGCGGGGAGAGTAGGGCTTGCAGGTGGAGCAGTTAGGGTGCAGTCTCTGGGCCCACGTGGCCTGCGTTTGAATGCGGGCTCTGTCACCGCCAACGCTGTTGTCGCTCTTTGCCTCGGTCCCCCATCTGTAAAATGAAGATTATGCGACTACCTATGTCATCGTCTATTTAGAAGGATTTAAAAAATGAGTTAACTTCTATCCAAGCTTAGGGTAGTGTTGGTACATGATAAACCCCACTATGAGCATCTGATAAACAGGATGGAGCTGGAGGGGCCGGCAGAGGCCACGTTAGGTGGGGCTTTGAGCTTGGCCTTTATATCCAGAGGGTACCAGCGCACTAGCAAAGGGGGAGGCTTGAAGGGGAGGAGTCAGCTTGGCTAAGACCTGGTCTTGCTTCTCCCAGCCCATGAAAATCCAGCTGGCCCCCAACCCTGACTGGCTCTCCTCCCCCGGGAGAGCCCCCAGTGGACCTGTGGCATCAGTGGATGTATAGTGAGACTCTAGGGTCTGGGGCCACCCCCATCCTGGCACACCCGAGGAAACTTTGTTGTTTCGTCACTAAGTCAGGTCTTCGCAACGCCCTGCAGCACGCCAGGCTCCCCTGTCTTCACTATCTCCCGGACTCACTCCAATTCACATCCATTGAATCCGTGATGCTATCTAAGCATCTCATCCTCTGAGGCCTCCCTGTGGCTCAGTGCTAAAGAACCCCCTGCTAACGGAGTGGACATAAGAGATGCGTGTTTGATCCCTGGGTGGGGAAGATTCCCCTGGAGGAAGGCATGGCCACCTACTCCAGTATTCTTGCCTGGGAAATCCCACGGACAGAGGAGCCTGGCAGGCGACAGTTCATAGGGTTGAAAAAGGGTTGGACACAACTTAGCGATTAAACAACACCAAACTCTCTATTATACTGAATGGTCTGCCTTCTTAGGCTCAGTATCCAATATGACGGTGAATATATTGAAATTAAGATTATTACCCGATCTAGAGAAAATTCCCTGACTTGAGGAAACTTTGTGACCCAATTAATTGCCAAAGGAAGTCAAGGAGGGGCCCAGGGCACGTGGGCAGGGCCTAGCATCCAGATCCTGGCTGAGCTGAATGGACGTTGAGATTGGATCCAAGTGTATACTGAGTGGGGAAGGGAAGGGGCACTGCGGGTGGCGGGCCGGCATGGTGTAGTACTGGGGCTGGGGTGAAGCTGATCACAGACACTGGGGCCAAGATCCCCTCGGGAGCCCGATGTGCATCCTGGCCTGGGCCTGCCCCCTCTGCCTAGGCTTCTCCATGAGTGAAATGGAGATGAGAAGAGTGGCCTCTTGAAGGTGGAGCGGAGGGAAGGAAAGGCAGAAGGGGGACATGGCACATTTGTCATGGAGTCTGGCTTCTCTGCTGAGGGCAGAGGAGATCCCTGGGAGTCCCTCCTAAATGCAGGTAACAAGGTCATGTTTGCTCTTCCCCCTGGCCACTGTCTGGAGAAGAGACCGAGGCAGGGAGTCTGGCCGGGGCCTCTTTTGAGAGTCCAGGTGATAGGGAGAGATGAGGGTCCAAATTGGGCCCTGGCCGAAGGGCGGGGGTGGGAGGTCAGAAACATTTTGGGGAAAGGCGAGAGGCAGGCCGCTGATGGTGTCTCTGCAGGGCAAGGAGAGAAAGGCAGAGGGCTCCAGAGCTCAGGAGAGGCCAGGCCTGAGACAGGTTTTGGGATGAGAGGGTCCGTGGCCACAGGGAGGGAGTGTGAAACCCACCAGGAGCGGGGTGGGCAGGGGGTGGGGCCCAGGAAAGAGGCAGAGAAGCGGGGAAGGAAGGGGGAAACAAGCACAGGGAAGAGTGAGCAGCAAGGAGAGATTAGCAAGACCAGCAACACCAGAACGGAAGCATCCTGGGGTCAGTGGCTGGGACCGAGGACGGCCCAGGGTCCCCCTGGGGGACAGAGGGCAGGTGCAGAGGCAGGAGGAGGGGTGCAGTTGAAGCTGGTGTGGGCATCCTCCCCAGGGTAGCTACGAAGGGTACCTGCCTGGGTGGCAGCTGGAGGAGGAGGGAGAGATGGGGACTTCAGAGAGGACTTACGCCTTGTGCAACGGGGTAACAGGCGCGGTAGAGATGCAGGCACTGGCCTAAACTTTGTGACCCAATTAATTGCCAAAGGAAGTCAAGGAGGGGCCCAGGGCACGTGGGCAGGGCCTAGCATCCAGATCCTGGCTGAGCTGAATGGACGTTGAGATTGGATCCAAGTGTATACTGAGTGGGGAAGGGAAGGGGCACTGCGGGTGGCGGGCCGGCATGGTGTAGTACTGGGGCTGGGGTGAAGCTGATCACAGACACTGGGGCCAAGATCCCCTCGGGAGCCCGATGTGCATCCTGGCCTGGGCCTGCCCCCTCTGCCTAGGCTTCTCCATGAGTGAAATGGAGATGAGAAGAGTGGCCTCTTGAAGGTGGAGCGGAGGGAAGGAAAGGCAGAAGGGGGACATGGCACATTTGTCATGGAGTCTGGCTTCTCTGCTGAGGGCAGAGGAGATCCCTGGGAGTCCCTCCTAAATGCAGGTAACAAGGTCATGTTTGCTCTTCCCCCTGGCCACTGTCTGGAGAAGAGACCGAGGCAGGGAGTCTGGCCGGGGCCTCTTTTGAGAGTCCAGGTGATAGGGAGAGATGAGGGTCCAAATTGGGCCCTGGCCGAAGGGCGGGGGTGGGAGGTCAGAAACATTTTGGGGAAAGGGGCGAGAGGCAGGCCGCTGATGGTGTCTCTGCAGGGCAAGGAGAGAAAGGCAGAGGGCTCCAGAGCTCAGGAGAGGCCAGGCCTGAGACAGGTTTTGGGATGAGAGGGTCCGTGGCCACAGGGAGGGAGTGTGAAACCCACCAGGAGCGGGGTGGGCAGGGGGTGGGGCCCAGGAAAGAGGCAGAGAAGCGGGGAAGGAAGGGGGAAACAAGCACAGGGAAGAGTGAGCAGCAAGGAGAGATTAGCAAGACCAGCAACACCAGAACGGAAGCATCCTGGGGTCAGTGGCTGGGACCGAGGACGGCCCAGGGTCCCCCTGGGGGACAGAGGGCAGGTGCAGAGGCAGGAGGAGGGGTGCAGTTGAAGCTGGTGTGGGCATCCTCCCCAGGGTAGCTACGAAGGGTACCTGCCTGGGTGGCAGCTGGAGGAGGAGGGAGAGATGGGGACTTCAGAGAGGACTTACGCCTTGTGCAACGGGGTAACAGGCGCGGGTAGAGATGCAGGCACTGGCCTGAGATGCAGGAGAGGCAGCACCTTTTACTTCCGGGACTGGGAGGACACTGTGGGGATGCGCTAGGTGAGGAAGGTCAGGCCTGGGGTTTCTAGTGAAGCAGGAGGTAAGAATAGGGCCAGATGGAGAAGCCGAGGGAGTGGCGGAAAGCTGGGCCTCGATGTGGAAAGCGAAGGAGGAGGGAAAACCCCCGACTGAGGTGGGAGCTGGCAATCTGTGGGTTGGGGGTGGCTTCAGGGAATGCCTGTGCCAAGTGAGTAAGAAATGATACCAGCTTCCCCCGCCACCTTAGTCTCCTGGATCCCTGAGCAGGCTCCACTCTTTTATTTATTGATTGATAGCTTTTGGCTGTGCTGGATATTTCTGTGTGTGGGCTTTCTCTAGTTGCTGGGAACCGGGGCTACTCTCTAGTTGCGGTGTGCAGGCTTCTCACGGCTATGGCTCTTGTTGCAGAGCATCGGCTCTAGGGCGAGTGAGCTTCAGTAGTTGTGGTGCACAGGCTTAGTAGTTGTGGCACGTGGGCTTAGTTACTCCAGGGCATGTGGGATCTTCCTGGACCAGGGATCGAACCCATGTCCCCTGCATTGGCAGGAGAATTCTTAACCACGGGACTACCAGAGAAGTCTCTCAGGCTCCAGTCTTGGAAGGGAAGGGAACTCCAGGGCCCTCTCTGACCCCAGATCTGTGGGCTCTCTTCCTTCCACCAGGCCTTACCATGAGAGGATAAGAATATCCATGATCAAGCCAAGCTTACCTTTACTGGCTCCTCCTGGCGCTCACAAGAGGGGCTGTCTGAGTTGACTCCACCACCATCAATTGCCAGGGTCTGTTACCCGATGCACTATGAACTCTTTGTAAAATTTACTTTTGCATCTCTAATGCAGGGTATGAGCGACACCCAGCAAACTGGCACCCAATATCTTTCACTCAAGAAAGGCAAAAGGGATACGTCTATTTGGTTGCCTCTGCTGCCCCCTGCTGTATGATCCTGGTTGGTGCAGAGCAATAATCTTAACGGCTAACCCTAGCCCTTGGACAGCAAGGAAGTCAAACTAATCAATCCTAAAGGAAATCAACTCTGAATAGTCACTGGAAGGACTGATGCTGAAGCTGAAGCTCCAATACTTTAGCCACCTGATGCGAAGAGACCACTCACTGGAAAAGACCCTGATGTTGGGAGAAATAGAAGGTAAAAGGAGAAGCGGATAACAGACGATGAGATGGTTGGATGGCATCAGTGAGTCAATGGACATGACTTTGAGCAGGCTCACGGAGATGCTGAAGCACAGGGAAGCCTGGCGTGCTGAAGTCCATGGGGTCTCAAAAAAGTCGGACACAACTGAGCGACTGAATTGAACTGAACACTAGCGCTCAAACTTTTCGACCATTTTTCATACCCTGGAGTTACCACAGAACTCTATTTACATGGTTTATATTGAGTATTATAAATTTAAACTGAAACATTTAAAATATTAAGTAATTAACTTAAAATAGTAATAAAACCCTCAATAAATTCTAACATAATTTAATTTAAAAAACCTACATTTTCCAAAATAAAATAGTGGCATTGCTTTATATGTTTACAGAAAACATTAATGGATGACCTAATAGGAGACAGGTTCTCATAACCTGCTTATGCAGTCAGTCATGTAGTGTATTGTTTTGGTTGAAGTTTACAAAGAAAACACAGGCTCATACTGATAGAAGTTAGAAAGGGAAGGAGTATTTTAAGTCAAATAATTGTGGCTATTTCTTGATACTAAGTTAAACTTGACATATTGTTGAAGTTCAGTTACTATTAGAATCTGAAGCCATAGCAATGTACTGTTACATTAAAATCTGCTGGTCTCTTTTGTACTTTGAATGTATCTTTTTTTACCATGAATGATTTTGTAAAAGCATGCACTGGCTATTTTGGGGAAAAAGTGGTTCACCAAGTCATGAAGATGTTTCAAATCCTGATAAATTTCAATATACAACATTAAAAACAAAATTCATTACTACTGCCACCAATCTCACCAGAAAAGCCTTGAAGCGTTTGGAAGCTGTAAATCTGATAAGTGGTCCCAGATTCTAATTTTCATTTGAAAGCTTGAGTTTTGTCATTAGCAACAGATGTCGTCAGTTGACCTGGAAATGGCAGACTGATTTTATTCACTTTTGAGAAAATGTCTCCCAGAGACTCAAGTGTGCATGACCAACAACTGTATCAGTACGTCTTTCAAGCAGAAATGGTGCCCTAGTTTAGCTCACAAGTCAAACAACTGCACGAATGCTTTTTCTGGAGACCACCATCATGCTTGGGTCTGTCGCAGAAGTGCTTTACCATTTTGCCGTGCAGAACAGGTAAAAGATGTGCATTTAAGAATCAATATAGGGCTTCCCTGCTGGTCCAGTGGGTAAGGACACCGCCTTGCAGTGCAAGGGGCGCCGGTTCGATCCCTGGCCTGGGAAGATCCCACGTGCTGTGGAGCGGCTGGACCGATGTGTCCAATTACCGAGCCGGAGCTCTGGAGCGCATGCGCCCAGAGCCGGTGCTCTGCGACAACAGACGCCACCGCGATGGGAGGCCCACACGGGCCAAAGAACAAAGATGGATGAAAATGAACAAATGAAAGGCCAATAGAAGTGGCCCGCCCGCCCCTCTCCCTCCCCAACCTGCCTCCCACCCCCCACAGAAGAATCAATATACAGTGAAATAAATGTTTCATTGCTTCATCAATGACTTTAAAAAAAACTTTTTGTCTGCTTTTTATTGATTTTTTGTTGATCTATTTTCCACTCATCTTTATTCTTTGGCCTGTGTGGGCCTCCCACTGTAATGGCCTCTTTGTTGTGGAGCACCAGCTCCGGGCACATGCGCTCCAGAGCGCTAGCTTGTAATTGGACACACAGGTCCAGCCACTCCGTGGCATGTGGGATCTTCCCAGGCCAGGGATCAAACCAGTGACCCCTGCACTGCAAGGCAGACTCTTTACCACTGGACCACCAGGGAAACCTGAGGTTTTGGCTGCACTGCAGGGCATTTAATTCCCAACCAGGACTCAGCGTACCCCGTCCAGCATCCTAATTTTAAATTTTTTTTATCTGCCACCAATCTCACCAGAAAAGCCTTAAAGTTTAAGCTGTAAATCTGATAAGTGGTCCCAGATTCTAATTTTCATTTGAAAGCTTGAGTTTTGTCATTAGCAACAGATGTCGTCAGTTGACCTGGAAATGGCAGACTGATTTTATTCACTTTTGAGAAAATGTCTCCCAGAGACTCAAGTGTGCATGACCAACAACTGTATCAGTACGTCTTTCAAGCAGAAATGGTGCCCTAGTTTAGCTCACAAGTCAAACAACTGCACGAATGCTTTTTCTGGAGACCACCATCATGCTTGGGTCTGTCGCAGAAGTGCTTTACCATTTTGCCGTGCAGAACAGGTAAAAGATGTGCATTTAAGAATCAATATAGGGCTTCCCTGCTGGTCCAGTGGGTAAGGACACCGCCTTGCAGTGCAAGGGGCGCCGGTTCGATCCCTGGCCTGGGAAGATCCCACGTGCTGTGGAGCGGCTGGACCGATGTGTCCAATTACCGAGCCGGAGCTCTGGAGCGCATGCGCCCAGAGCCGGTGCTCTGCGACAACAGACGCCACCGCGATGGGAGGCCCACACGGGCCAAAGAACAAAGATGGATGAAAATGAACAAATGAAAGGCCAATAGAAGTGGCCCGCCCGCCCCTCTCCCTCCCCAACCTGCCTCCCACCCCCCACAGAAGAATCAATATACAGTGAAATAAATGTTTCATTGCTTCATCAATGACTTTAAAAAAAACTTTTTGTCTGCTTTTTATTGATTTTTTGTTGATCTATTTTCCACTCATCTTTATTCTTTGGCCTGTGTGGGCCTCCCACTGTAATGGCCTCTTTTGTTGTGGAGCACCAGCTCCGGGCACATGCGCTCCAGAGCGCTAGCTTGTAATTGGACACACAGGTCCAGCCACTCCGTGGCATGTGGGATCTTCCCAGGCCAGGGATCAAACCAGTGACCCCTGCACTGCAAGGCAGACTCTTTACCCACTGGACCACCAGGGAAACCTGAGGTTTTTTTTTGGCTGCACTGCAGGGCATTTAATTCCCCAACCAGGACTCAGCGTAGTTCCCCAGGCCCTCAGTATGAAGGCACAGACTTTCAACCAGGAGTTTCCAACAAAGACTTGCTTTTTATCACTTTTACTTGTTTCTTCTCATTGTGGTGGCTCCTCTTGTTGTGGGCCTTGGACTCTAGAGTGCACGGGCTTCAGTCATTGTGGCTCACTGGCTTAGCCCCAGCATGAAGATGCCCGCAGCATGTGGCATCTTCCCGGACCAGGGATTGAACCCAAGGCCCCTGGATTGGCAGGCAGATTCTTTACTACTAGACTGCCAGAGAAGTGTCCACTGAGACTCTCTTGGGTGCACTGGCGGTGATTTCCTGGGAGGGCGTGGCGGCAGTGCTGGAATGACCGCTAGTGCAATTGGAGCCCCTTCTCAGGCGGTGCTGAGATGCCAGTAGTTTTCACCACTATTGCTTCCACAGCACCTGTAAAATGTCATCCCAGTGAAAAAGACAAAGGACACTTCAATATCCTTCTGAAAAGAGTCTGGCCACCCTCCCCCTCCCTGTCCCTGGAAGGGTCTGCTTTGGAGTGTGGATTGTGTCCTACCTGTTGGTCCAAGAATTTCACTCTCAAAAAATAATGCAGGGATGTCCCTGGTGGTCCAGTGGTTAAAGAAGACACCTTCCAATGGAGAGGACGCAGCTTCAGTTCCTGGTCAGGGAATTTAAGATCCCATATGAGTGAGGACAATGAAGCCCTCCTGCCTCAACAACAGGAAAAAAAAAAAAAAAGATCCTTCAGGCTGTAAGTGATAAATAAATAAATATCTTTACAAAGCATTGAAGTAAAATAGACATTACATAAAATTTACATTTTAACCATTTGGCAGGGCACAGCTAAGTGGCGCTAAGCACATCGCCATCCCTTCTCCGTGACAAGCCCAGCAGCCGCCTGGCTGCCCAGGCCGGAGCCCTGAGCCACCCTGGACTTCACTCCCCACAGCCAATCAATCACGGAACTCAGAGAGGGGGATTCTAGAGCCACTGGAGTCCCCATCCTTCCAACTCTGGAATTTCTGTCTCTCAAACACCTAACCATCTTTCTTTATATTTATTTATCTGGTTGCACTGGGTTTGCAGTCTATGGGATCTAGTTCCCTGACCAGGAGTTGAACCCAGGCCCCCTACAGTAGGAACACAGAGTCTTAGCCCTTGGGCCACCAGGAATGTACCAAACCATCCTTCCAACCACTTGCTGACCCTGTGGCTCCCATAACCATGCCCCACAGGACAGGTGCCTTCATCTCAGCCTCCTCCCTGCTCTTCCTGCCTCCTTTCTTGCCCTCACTGCCCACTCTTCTACGTCAGAGCTGGACCGGGTTGAACCCAAGGCCCCTGGATTGGCAGGCAGATTCTTTACTACTAGACTGCCAGAGAAGTGTCCACTGAGACTCTCTTGGGTGCACTGGCGGTGATTTCCTGGGAGGGCGTGGCGGCAGTGCTGGAATGACCGCTAGTGCAATTGGAGCCCCTTCTCAGGCGGTGCTGAGATGCCAGTAGTTTTCACCACTATTGCTTCCACAGCACCTGTAAAATGTCATCCCAGTGAAAAAGACAAAGGACACTTCAATATCCTTCTGAAAAGAGTCTGGCCACCCTCCCCCTCCCTGTCCCTGGAAGGGTCTGCTTTGGAGTGTGGATTGTGTCCTACCTGTTGGTCCAAGAATTTCACTCTCAAAAAATAATGCAGGGATGTCCCTGGTGGTCCAGTGGTTAAAGAAGACACCTTCCAATGGAGAGGACGCAGCTTCAGTTCCTGGTCAGGGAATTTAAGATCCCATATGAGTGAGGACAATGAAGCCCTCCTGCCTCAACAACAGGAAAAAAAAAAAAAAAGATCCTTCAGGCTGTAAGTGATAAATAAATAAATATCTTTACAAAGCATTGAAGTAAAATAGACATTACATAAAATTTACATTTTAACCATTTGGCAGGGCACAGCTAAGTGGCGCTAAGCACATCGCCATCCCTTCTCCGTGACAAGCCCAGCAGCCGCCTGGCTGCCCAGGCCGGAGCCCTGAGCCACCCTGGACTTCACTCCCCACAGCCAATCAATCACGGAACTCAGAGAGGGGGATTCTAGAGCCACTGGAGTCCCCATCCTTCCAACTCTGGAATTTCTGTCTCTCAAACACCTAACCATCTTTCTTTATATTTATTTATCTGGTTGCACTGGGTTTGCAGTCTATGGGATCTAGTTCCCTGACCAGGAGTTGAACCCAGGCCCCCTACAGTAGGAACACAGAGTCTTAGCCCTTGGGCCACCAGGAATGTACCAAACCATCCTTCCAACCACTTGCTGACCCTGTGGCTCCCATAACCATGCCCCACAGGACAGGTGCCTTCATCTCAGCCTCCTCCCTGCTCTTCCTGCCTCCTTTCTTGCCCTCACTGCCCACTCTTCTAAGTCAGAGCTGACCACATCAGTTCCTTGATTAAAACTCTTCTGTGGCCCCCCATTCCTGGGCACCTGCAGAATGCCTTCTTCCCTGGCCAGCCTGGAAGACCGAGCTCTAGCCTTTTCTCTTCTAGGGCGTCCCCATCAGACTGTGAGGTTGGTCCGCGGTCTGTGAATGGAGAGAGGGATGAAAGAATGAGGAAGGAAGAAACTCAGACTTCAGGGCATCTCTGAGAGAGTCCTGCCCGCCTGGTGGGGAGCCTGGAGCACAAACTGCCTGTTAGAGGAAACACCCATTGGTCAGAAATAGCCAGGCCCTTGTTGGCCTGCCCAGTCATTGGCTGGAGCTGCCCTGGAAGGATGTGACCTCGTTACTACCACCGCCGAGGCTGTTGCTAAGAATATCCCACCCTGCAAGCCCTCGCTTTTAATTTTTTTAATTGATTTATTTTGGCTGTGCTGGGTCTTGGTTGTGGCATATGGGATCTAGCTTTCTGACCAGGGATCAACGCCGGTCCCCTGCACTGGGAGCAAGCATCTTAGCCACTGGGTCACCAGGGAAGCCCCACAGGGTCTCTCTTGAAGGGAGAGCTGAGCCATATGCCTTCAAGACTTGCCTGATGCCTAAAGCTGGAAGGAAGACGGAAGAGCTCTAGGCCAGCAGCTGCCACATTTTCCATTTGGGAAAACTGAGACGTGGTAAGGGCACAGGATTTGCTCCAGGTCACCGAGTTGGTAAACCAGTGTGCAAATCCAGGTGGCTCTGCCTCTGTCTCTGTGCCCTCCAAGTCAAGGTGGACTTCAAGTGCTGTTGGAGGGAGACTGGCAGGGTGTGGCTTCAGACAGGGGTCAGGACTTGCCTCCTCATGGAAGTGCCTCTGTGCTCCCACAGGCCCCTGGGTTTCCCTCCATCCTCTCATTTACCAGGCACTTCTGTGGATGTCAACACAGGTGTCTGCTTCTACCATGCCACTCCTAGCACCTGGCACAGGGCTGGGTACATCGTGGTCCACACAACATTGGTCATCATTACCCGTGCCTTATTGCCCTCCTTGAGCAGCCTGGACCTCCAAGGCAGGGAGAGCAATTTCTTCACTTACTCATTGCTCCCTCCCTTTCTTCACTCTTAAATACATTTAGATCGAGTGATTGGGCTTCCCTGATGGCTCGGTGAGTAAAGAATCCTCCTGCAATCCAGGAGATATATGAGACGCGGGTTCAATCCTTGGGTCAGGAAGATCCCCTGGAGGAGGACACGGCAACCCACTTCAGTGTTCTTGCCTGGAGAAAGCCATGGACTGAGGAGCCTGCTGGCTACAGTCCAAAGGGTCACAAGGAGAGTCAGACACAACTCAGTGACTAGGCACGCACACACTCTCTTTGTGCTCAGCATGGTTCTAATACTATTATTTATTTATTGACTGTGCTGGGTCTACGTTTCTGCACCCGGACTTTCTCTAGTCGCAGCAAGTGAGGGCTACTCATTGTTGCGGAGCACAGGCTCTAGACATGCTGGCTTCAGTCATTTCGGCTTGAGGGCTCTAGGCACGGGCTCTGTAGTTGTAGCGCCTGGGCTTAGTTGCCCTGTACCAAGTGGGATCTTCTTGGACCAGGGATCGAACTGGTGTCTCTTGCACTGCAGGGTGGATTCTTAACCACTGGACCACTAGGGAAGCCTGGTTCTGATGTTCTAATAGAGCAGTAAAAATCTCTGCCTTTGTGAAATTTACTTTCCAGCAGAGGGAGGTAGACAATACGAGAAAAAGAAAGAGAGAGAGAGAATAGAATAGTATATGTGAAATAGGATGCGCGATTTGGACACAAGAAAGAACAGAGGAGAGTAGGAAGTACTGGTGAGGGGGTTGCCGTTGTAAACAGAGTAATCAGGGAAGGTGACATCTGAGTAAAAACCTGAAGCAGAAGACAGGTACCAAAGCCCGACCTCGGGTATATCTGGTCTGCTCGAGCCAGGAGGCTGCCGTGGCTGGGGTGGCGGGAGTCACGGGGGTGGAGGGATGTAAAAGACGGTGTATGAGGTCACTGAAATTAGATCACGAAGCATCTCGAGCCCATGGTGAGGAATTTGACTTTTACTCCAATTGAAATGAAAGGGCGTGGCCGACTTCTAAGCAGAGGGTGTCATCATTTGCCTGATGAGTTAAGTAGACCAAGGGGCAGAGGGCAGGAGCAGAGAGAAAGGAACATGGCATTAGATGAGAGGTGATTGTGGGTTGGATCAGGGAGACAGCAGGCAGCGACGTAATCAGATGCTGAGAGGTCTGTGGGAGGTAGAACCACAGGATTTTGTGATGATGAGAATGTAGGCTGTGAGAGAAAGAAAGGAGTCAAGGATGACCGCAAGTTTTTGGCCTGAACACCTAGAAGGCCACAGCAGCAGTAGATGTGGGGGACAGACCAGAATTTCAGTTTGGACATGCTAATTGTCAGATGTCTCTTAGACATCCAACGAGATGTCAGGAAAACAGCTGGGTTTACAAAGCTGGAGGCTGGGAGACGTCCGGACACTCAGGAGCTGCTACTGGTGGGTGTGGGAGTTCCGGAGCTCAGTTTTCAGGCTTCTCTTCTCCAGCAGAACCCTTCTTGGGCCCATCCAATTGCAAGGCTTTAAATACTTCGTGCCTACAGGTCCCATAGATGTGACAGCTGGGGCTCTAGCCACCGTCTTGGTCTTTGAAGACATGGGCCATGCCCTGGGGCTGGAGGAACCATGAGCTAAGGAAACAGAAATCCTGAGAACTTAACAGAACAGAACCCCCATGCCACCCTTAAACCACCTGTTTCCAGACATTTAGGTGAGAAACAAACTCTCTTTTTGAATCCAAAGGATTCTGTTATTTACAGTAGAACTTGACCCGGCAATAGTATGTGAAATAGGATGCGATTTGGACACAAGAAAGAACAGAGAGTAGGAAGTACTGGTGAGGGGGTTGCCGTTGTAAACAGAGTAATCAGGGAAGGTGACATCTGAGTAAAAACCTGAAGCAGAAGACAGGTACCAAAGCCCGACCTCGGGTATATCTGGTCTGCTCGAGCCAGGAGGCTGCCGTGGCTGGGGTGGCGGGAGTCACGGGGGTGGAGGGATGTAAAAGACGGTGTATGAGGTCACTGAAATTAGATCACGAAGCATCTCGAGCCCATGGTGAGGAATTTGACTTTTACTCCAATTGAAATGAAAGGGCGTGGCCGACTTCTAAGCAGAGGGTGTCATCATTTGCCTGATGAGTTAAGTAGACCAAGGGGCAGAGGGCAGGAGCAGAGAGAAAGGAACATGGCATTAGATGAGAGGTGATTGTGGGTTGGATCAGGGAGACAGCAGGCAGCGACGTAATCAGATGCTGAGAGGTCTGTGGGAGGTAGAACCACAGGATTTTGTGATGATGAGAATGTAGGCTGTGAGAGAAAGAAAGGAGTCAAGGATGACCGCAAGTTTTTGGCCTGAACACCTAGAAGGCCACAGCAGCAGTAGATGTGGGGGACAGACCAGAATTTCAGTTTGGACATGCTAATTGTCAGATGTCTCTTAGACATCCAACGAGATGTCAGGAAAACAGCTGGGTTTACAAAGCTGGAGGCTGGGAGGCGTCCGGACACTCAGGAGCTGCTACTGGTGGGTGTGGGAGTTCCGGAGCTCAGTTTTCAGGCTTCTCTTCTCCAGCAGAACCCTTCTTGGGCCCATCCAATTGCAAGGCTTTAAATACTTCGTGCCTACAGGTCCCATAGATGTGACAGCTGGGGCTCTAGCCACCGTCTTGGTCTTTGAAGACATGGGCCATGCCCTGGGGCTGGAGGAACCATGAGCTAAGGAAACAGAAATCCTGAGAACTTAACAGAACAGAACCCCCATGCCACCCTTAAACCACCTGTTTCCAGACATTTAGGTGAGAAACAAACTCTCTTGTTGAATCCAAAGTGATTCTGTTATTTACAGTAGAACTTGACCCGGCAGTGACACCTACTATTTGCTGTGTGGTTGCTTGCTCACCCTCACAAAGGCTCTGTTGAGTGGATGTTCCCCGCCTCAATCTAGAGAGAGGAAAGGAGGCTCGGGGACTGTTGGCAAGTGGCCAGTGCAAAGCTGCAGCGGGTTCAAGCCCTGGGCACCCTGACTCCTGGCCTTGCTCTCTCCACCAGCCCCTGGGACCACACCCAGGTGACCTCCCTGTGTACACTCATGCCATCTGGATTTCTCAGGGCCCTTCACCCAGGGCCCAGAAGCCTCTAATAGCAGGAGGAGCTGTCCTGGAGTCCGAACTGTCGCAGAGTGACAGCCGTCGCAGTCTGCTCTGGACTGTCCCTCTTTGAGTGCTGGGAGTCCCTCAGTCATGGGCGGACCCCAACAGGTGGTCCCCCTAGAGCTCTGGTCTTGCTGGGACCCACTGCCACCCCCGTGGGCACCCAGACCTGGAGCCATTACCACTGGCCCATTACCAGGTGTTTATTCCCTCCTCATTCCTGAGCCCTGGGAGCTTCCTGAGCTCCTTGGTTGGGAGTGTCCCCGCCACTCAGAACAGTGCCAGACACAAGGTAGGTGCTCAGTAAATCACTCTGCAGCCCCTCCTCCTCCCGCTCCTCTGTGGCATCCTAGACAGCCAGCTGTCTTTGGGCATCAGCTGAAGCTGATCCTCACCACTCCCCCCCGTTCAAGGCTGCAGGCAGGTCCTGTTCACAGGACCCTACCCTGGGGCATTGGCCAGAGGCAGGATTACTGCACAGCACACCAGAGCCCATGGAGCCTAATTCAGTGCTCTAGATGCGAGATGGCTATTATCATAAAAGCAGAGGTAAGGAGACACTCAGAGGCAAGTTTTGAGGATAATGTGGTGTCTAACTCTTTGAGATTGCAGCCCACTAGGCTTCTCTGTTCATGGAATTTTCCAGGCAAGAATACTAAAGTGGGTTGCTGTTTCCTACTCCAGGGGATCTTCCTGACCCAAGGATTGCACCCACATCTCCTGCATCACCTGCTTTGGCAGGTGGATTCTCTACCACTGAGGCACCTGGGAGGCCCTTTGAGGATGACATGGCAAGACATTTTGGGAACTTCCTTTTGCTCTGTGGAAGGTGGAATAGAAGGGGTGAGAATGAAGAAGCAAGACAGTGAGGTTGCAGGGCCTGGAATCTGGGGAGAAGAGATGAAGGTTTGCCTCGAAGAAGGAGGCAATGGGGGATGTGAGAGATGGGGGAGCTGGGAAAACTTAGAGGCACAGATCAGCTGCTGGTTGTCTGATCCCTTCCACCTTTCTGGATCCTTCCTAGGACTAACTACCTGTGCAAATGAAAATGCAAGGTTCCATGTCCAAAATTATGAAGAATTTCAAGGTAAAATTTGCAAATATTGCACCAGACATATTTGTATTTGTTATAAATAAAATTACTTGTTATTCATCTGAATTTCACCTTTAATTTGGAGTCCTGTAGTTTAGCTGGCAATGCTATCAGGCGCTTCTTGGTGTCTCCTCCATTACCAGGGCTCCTAGGAGAAAGACCTCGAAACTTCAGCCTGCATCAGAATCACCTGGAAAGCTTGTTAAAACAGTTGCTGGGCTACACCCCCAGGGTTTCTGACTCATTAGTCTGGGGTGGAGCCAAGGTATTTCATTTTTAACAAGTTCTAAGGTATGTTGTTGTCCTTGGGGACACAATATCAGAACCCCAGTACAAGGGTCCATTTCTGTACTGAAGCCCATGAATATGATACAGGAAGGTGCAGTGACCACCAGAGGCTAAGCTGATCTCCCCTGCACAGCACCACCCTACCCTGGGGCATTGGCCAGAGGCAGGATTACTGCACAGCACACCAGAGCCCATGGAGCCTAATTCAGTGCTCTAGATGCGAGATGGCTATTATCATAAAAGCAGAGGTAAGGAGACACTCAGAGGCAAGTTTTGAGGATAATGTGGTGTCTAACTCTTTGAGATTGCAGCCCACTAGGCTTCTCTGTTCATGGAATTTTCCAGGCAAGAATACTAAAGTGGGTTGCTGTTTCCTACTCCAGGGGATCTTCCTGACCCAAGGATTGCACCCACATCTCCTGCATCACCTGCTTTGGCAGGTGGATTCTCTACCACTGAGGCACCTGGGAGGCCCTTTGAGGATGACATGGCAAGACATTTTGGGAACTTCCTTTTGCTCTGTGGAAGGTGGAATAGAAGGGGTGAGAATGAAGAAGCAAGACAGTGAGGTTGCAGGGCCTGGAATCTGGGGAGAAGAGATGAAGGTTTGCCTCGAAGAAGGAGGCAATGGGGGATGTGAGAGATGGGGGAGCTGGGAAAACTTAGAGGCACAGATCAGCTGCTGGTTGTCTGATCCCTTCCACCTTTCTGGATCCTTCCTAGGACTAACTACCTGTGCAAATGAAAATGCAAGGTTCCATGTCCAAAATTATGAAGAATTTCAAGGTAAAATTTGCAAATATTGCACCAGACATATTTGTATTTGTTATAAATAAAATTACTTGTTATTCATCTGAATTTCACCTTTAATTTGGAGTCCTGTAGTTTAGCTGGCAATGCTATCAGGCGCTTCTTGGTGTCTCCTCCATTACCAGGGCTCCTAGGAGAAAGACCTCGAAACTTCAGCCTGCATCAGAATCACCTGGAAAGCTTGTTAAAACAGTTGCTGGGCTACACCCCCAGGGTTTCTGACTCATTAGTCTGGGGTGGAGCCCAGGTATTTCATTTTTAACAAGTTCCAAGGTATGTTGTTGTCCTTGGGGACACATTCTCAGAACCCCAGTACAAGGGTCCATTTCTGTACTGAAGCCCATGAATATGATACAGGAAGGTGCAGTGACCCCAAATGACCACCAGAGGGGGCAGAGGCTCTCACTGGTTTGGAGTTGTGCTTAAGCCTCTGCGGAGCATTTGCTCCGTTCCCTCTAGGCCTTTGGCTGTAATGAAAACATGGGTCAGACTCAGTGTCTGTTCTTGAGGGGTTCAGGGTCTGACTAGGGAGAGAGAGGTGATAACTGGCAATTATAATTAGTGCAGAGGTGCTAGGAACACAGAGTAGTAAGTGGAGATGCTGTGGGAACCTAGAGAAAGCTGGCGGTAGTCAGGCCGGAACCACGCCTAGGAGTCATCGAGGTGGGGAGAAGAGGAGGAAGGGCATTCTGCACATAGGAATCCACGAGGGCAAGGGCATGCAGGCTGGGAAGTGTCAGGCGTTCTCAAGGACAAGTACCAAGGCAGGAAGAGAATACGAGGGTGAACACCTGGCCAGGCTGCTGGGGGCTTGGTTGGCACCTGAGGGTCTCAGGATGCCTCAGGAAGTTTTCACCTGATGGTGTATTAGACCATCACTGTTGACCCCCCCAGTCATGGTGTGGAGGCAGAAAGACTAGAGGCAGGGATGCTAATGAAGAGGCTTGGGCGGTGATCCAGGGAACAGGTGACCAGACAAAGCAAGAATGGCAACAATTGCATTCATCCCTACGTTCATTCATTCCATGCATTTCTGGAACAACTTTTCTGATCCAAACCCTGGGCTGGATGCTGAGGTTCAGTGGGATTCTCAAAGAACTTACAATCTAACAGGAAAGGCCACCCATCATCAGCTCCTGGCACATTTAGCCAGCCGGTGATGGGTGTGGTCCCTGCCGTATCAGTACAAGCGATGCTGAGGAAGCCAAATGGCAGGGTCTGGGCGGAGGTGGGAGGTGGGAGGCAGCTCCCAGGAGAGACCCTATCCTGCGCATCCTGATCTAGCGAGCACAGATGCCTCATTCAGCCAGGCGCTGGCGCCCTCCCCACTGCAGCCCAGAGCTAACAATATGGCCATTGAAGGCTGCCGCCACGACTCGAGGGCCAGGCTTTCCTGCCCCGTCCGCCCTCAGCCACACAATCCTGGCCTTTAGCAGGAAAGAAAGAGCAGAATTATATGCAGGTACCAGGGGCACCGCTCACTCCTCCACCAAAGTCAGTCTGGCTCCCAGCTCCAGGTGGGCACCTGGTTGGCATCTTCCTCAAACACCCAATGCTCTTGTTTCAAGCATGTGAGGGGGCAGCCAGCTAGAAGCAGGGGGACCGAGGAGATGCCCTTCAGGGCCAAGAGGCTGCTCTCGAAGGGCTGTCCTGGCTGCTCAGGATTCCTAGAACACAGAGTAGTAAGTGGAGATGCTGTGGAAAGGAACCGGAAGCCACCGCCTAGGAGTCATCGAGGTGGGGAGAAGAGGAGGAAGGGCATTCTGCACATAGGAATCCACGAGGGCAAGGGCATGCAGGCTGGGAAGTGTCAGGCGTTCTCAAGGACAAGTACCAAGGCAGGAAGAGAATACGAGGGTGAACACCTGGCCAGGCTGCTGGGGGCTTGGTTGGCACCTGAGGGTCTCAGGATGCCTCAGGAAGTTTTCACCTGATGGTGTATTAGACCATCACTGTTGACCCCCCCAGTCATGGTGTGGAGGCAGAAAGACTAGAGGCAGGGATGCTAATGAAGAGGCTTGGGCGGTGATCCAGGGAACAGGTGACCAGACAAAGCAAGAATGGCAACAATTGCATTCATCCCTACGTTCATTCATTCCATGCATTTCTGGAACAACTTTTCTGATCCAAACCCTGGGCTGGATGCTGAGGTTCAGTGGGATTCTCAAAGAACTTACAATCTAACAGGAAAGGCCACCCATCATCAGCTCCTGGCACATTTAGCCAGCCGGTGATGGGTGTGGTCCCTGCCGTATCAGTACAAGCGATGCTGAGGAAGCCAAATGGCAGGGTCTGGGCGGAGGTGGGAGGTGGGAGGCAGCTCCCAGGAGAGACCCTATCCTGCGCATCCTGATCTAGCGAGCACAGATGCCTCATTCAGCCAGGCGCTGGCGCCCTCCCCACTGCAGCCCAGAGCTAACAATATGGCCATTGAAGGCTGCCGCCACGACTCGAGGGCCAGGCTTTCCTGCCCCGTCCGCCCTCAGCCACACAATCCTGGCCTTTAGCAGGAAAGAAAGAGCAGAATTATATGCAGGTACCAGGGGCACCGCTCACTCCTCCACCAAAGTCAGTCTGGCTCCCAGCTCCAGGTGGGCACCTGGTTGGCATCTTCCTCAAACACCCAATGCTCTTGTTTCAAGCATGTGAGGGGGCAGCCAGCTAGAAGCAGGGGGACCGAGGAGATGCCCTTCAGGGCCAAGAGGCTGCTCTCGAAGGGCTGTCCTGGCTGCTCAGGATTCCTAGAACACGCTGCCTTGGTCTACCAGGGTGAGACTGGCTGCACGGATGAAGTGAATTAAAATCAAGCTAATGGGAGCACTCCTCTCTAGAAGGGGGGCCTTCTAGCTGTTTGGAGAACATGCCTAGCTTGTCCTAGCCTTGGAGCCCTTGCACATGGAATTCCTTCTGCTTGGGATGCTCTCCTCCACTCTAAGGCTTTCCAGGGTTAGACTTGGCTGGTAGGCAGGAGACTGACCCCCAACCAAAGACGTTATAACTGCCATGGCAAAGGGCACTTGGCCTTTGTGATTAAATGATGCGTCTTGAGATAGAGAGATTACCTGGTGGCCCTGTGTAACCACAGAGGTCCTTATATGAGGAGGGGACGGGGATCAGAAAAAGAGATGCAATGGTAGAAGTAGACGTCAGAGAAAGAGGGCAGTGGTGGAGATGCCCCACGGCTGACATTGAGGGTGGAGGAAGGGGCCATGAGTCAAGGAGTGCAGGCAGCCTCCTAGAAACGGGAAAGGGCCAGGAAATAGACTTGTCCCAGAGCTTCCAGAAGGAACACCGCCTCGATGATCCATTCTGGTTTTCTGACATTCAGAACTATGAGAAGATGAACATTTACTGTTTTAAGTCACAACGTTTATGGTAATTTGTTGCAGCAGCAATAGGAAACCAAAGTCACTTCTCATCATTCAGGTCTTAGGCTATCCCCTCTGTAAAGTGCTCAGCGCCTCACCTCTAACCTGGCTTTTGTTTCTTCATAGTGCTTACCTTTATCTGGAATGATCAGATCTGTTTCTTAGTGTATAGCCTGTCTACTCCAGCCCCCTATGAGGGTCCCCGAGAGCGAAGGCCTTTTTGTTCCTTCCTAGGTCCTTGCACTCTGGTATGTAGGAAGTCCTTAAGAATATCGGTTGCACAAAAGATGGACTGAATAAAATAAATAGGCTCCACGCTCCCAATGCAGGGGGCCCAGGTTTAGTTCCTGCTCAGGGAACTAGATCCGTGTGCTGCTACTATGCTGTGGTCAAAAAAAGAAAAAAAGTGGCGGGGCAGCCAGCTAGAAGCAGGGGACCGAGGAGATGCCCTTCAGGGCCAAGAGGCTGCTCTCAAGGGTTTTTAACCTAGAACACGCTGCCTTGGTCTACCAGGGTGAGACTGGCTGCACGGATGAAGTGAATTAAAATCAAGCTAATGGGAGCACTCCTCTCTAGAAGGGGCCTTCTAGCTGTTTGGAGAACATGCCTAGCTTGTCCTAGCCTTGGAGCCCTTGCACATGGAATTCCTTCTGCTTGGGATGCTCTCCTCCACTCTAAGGCTTTCCAGGGTTAGACTTGGCTGGTAGGCAGGAGACTGACCCCCAACCAAAGACGTTATAACTGCCATGGCAAAGGGCACTTGGCCTTTGTGATTAAATGATGCGTCTTGAGATAGAGATTACCTGGTGGCCCTGTGTAACCACAGAGGTCCTTATATGAGGAGGGGACGGGGATCAGAAAAAGAGATGCAATGGTAGAAGTAGACGTCAGAGAAAGAGGGCAGTGGTGGAGATGCCCCACGGCTGACATTGAGGGTGGAGGAAGGGGCCATGAGTCAAGGAGTGCAGGCAGCCTCCTAGAAACGGGAAAGGGCCAGGAAATAGACTTGTCCCAGAGCTTCCAGAAGGAACACCGCCTCGATGATCCATTCTGGTTTTCTGACATTCAGAACTATGAGAAGATGAACATTTACTGTTTTAAGTCACAACGTTTATGGTAATTTGTTGCAGCAGCAATAGGAAACCAAAGTCACTTCTCATCATTCAGGTCTTAGGCTATCCCCTCTGTAAAGTGCTCAGCGCCTCACCTCTAACCTGGCTTTTGTTTCTTCATAGTGCTTACCTTTATCTGGAATGATCAGATCTGTTTCTTAGTGTATAGCCTGTCTACTCCAGCCCCCTATGAGGGTCCCCGAGAGCGAAGGCCTTTTTGTTCCTTCCTAGGTCCTTGCACTCTGGTATGTAGGAAGTCCTTAAGAATATCGGTTGCACAAAAGATGGACTGAATAAAATAAATAGGCTCCACGCTCCCAATGCAGGGGGCCCAGGTTTAGTTCCTGCTCAGGGAACTAGATCCGTGTGCTGCTACTATGCTGTGGTCAAAAAAAGAAAAAAAAAGAAAAGGCTTAATAGGATCTCTCCCTCCTGTGCACTCTAAAGGCAAGGGACAAGCGAAGCTGTGGCTGTCTGGGGGAGGCTATGAAAAGGCAGAAGGATCTTGGGAGCTTGGAGGATGAAAGGAGTGGAGTGTGGGAGAGCTGATCCTCACATGCCTGTGGGAACCGCAGTGGTCCCTGACACAGAGCTCATGCACGAACTCTCTTGCGTACAGGGCTGTCCAGTTTCAAGCTCAGCACCATTTTTCCTGTCCTTCAATGTGGAAGACAGGCTGCTGAAAGGAACCATTGTTCTCAGTTTGCAGATGGGGTCATGGAGGCTCTGGACAGTGATTTGAGAGTGGGAAAGCACTCAGGTGCATTGCTTGCAAGGGCTCACGGGATTTGGGAGGTGCCTGAGGCTGCCCTGTCCACCAAGGCTCCCCCGGGTCCCGCAGGAGCCAGCTGCTGGACAGCCCTCTGTCCAAGTGTCTGAGTGGCCTTCCACCTCCCCTGCTCTCAAGCCTGGACTCGGACGGGGTGAGTGAGGCATTCACCCTGGATGTGAATTAAAAGGGGCACTCTAAACCTCGGTAATCAAAAGAAATAATCTTTTTATGCAACATTTTTAAAAAACAAAAGTTAATGCGCCAAAATTCCACAATAAATGAAATATCAAGATTTAAAAATTTTTTTTTCTCACTTATACTCAGGCTCCAACATGACTTGACACAATACTGTTTTATTGTTCATATACAGGACTGACTATATGGTGTGTGGGCCCCTCATTCAAGAATTATTCTGAATTTCAAGACGGCATCCAAGTGCAGGGCCCATCAGACTGCACAGGTTGTGTCTGCCCATGAAGTTCGCCCTGGTATTGTCTTTATTTATTTATTTTTCTGTCTTTATTTAAAATGTTGATACTTTGTTCATCTATTTTTTTCAACCTTGATTTAAAAAAAAAAATTAGGCATGAAAATATTACTTATCTTCATTCCTGTGGGTTTTGGTGTTCCCATTGATTGTACACCCGAGGAGAGCACCTCCCTCTTCTCACCCTCCCCAAGCTTTCTCTGCTTGACGTGAGCGCCTTCTCTACCCAAGGCTGCCTCCTCCAGGAAGTCTTCCCTGCTCCCCTCCCTGCATGGGGCTCAGGCAGCCCTCTGCCTTCTCCCTCTGTCACAGCCCTGAACACCCTGTGTGAGCTCTGCTGCTTAAGGACAGGGAACAGATTTGGTTTGTTTCTTTGCTGAAGCACAGAGCCTGGCTCAGAAGAGTTGTGCAGGAAAACCTAGATTTTCAGTGAAAACAAGTGGCCTGCGGGGTTTGGAATTCTGTGTCAGTATGGTACCTCTGTCAAGTCCGTCTGTCTTGAGAAGGACCTTAGTAAGCCTCCCCCTGGACACGCTCAGTGGTGGCAGAGCCAGCTGTGTGAACACCGGGCCTGCTGGCTCCCCACACCCCTCCCCTTGACACTGTGGGAGACCCAGCCCCACTCCAGGTGGCAGGGTAGACCTCTGTCAGGAAGCGGGAACCGGCCAGTGCTGTGGGTACGGAGGAGGGCAGAGAGGACCCACGCGTGGGACTGTGGGATGGGGGCAGCCTCATCTCTGCGCTGTGTGCCCCAGCCTGTGGCCTGTCACTGACCCGTCACTGACCCATCGCTCGCTGTACAAGCTGCACTGAGCCACTGCGTGGCGCCTGGCCTCAAGGACTCATGGCTCTGCTCCCATAACCAGGCTTCCTGCCTTGTTCCTGGGACCAGGCTGCCTAGATTTACAGCTGAGACCCTTTCTGACCCTCAGCCCCACTCCTGCCGGTCTTCCAGGGCAGGGCCTCTGAGTCAGCGGGTTTGAAGGAGCTGCCCCTGGGTCCCTGAGCTTCAGCCTATGCTGATCCCTTTAGATCAGGGGTTCCCAGCCTCTGCGCTGCAGATGGTACCCCCTTAGCAGCTGCTGCATTAGATTAGAAAATAAAGTGCACAATAAAGGTAATGGACTTGAATCATCCTGAAACCATCCCCCCATTCCCTGTCCGTGGGAAAATTGTCTTCCTTGAAGTTGGTCCCTGGTGCCAGAAAGCTTGGGGACTGCTGCTTTAGATCGCCACTGTATCCTGGGACCTCATTGGACCTAGCCACTGGTCCAGGTCCTGCTGCTTGGTGGTCCTGACCCTGGGGCCTGGGCGGAGCTAACGAAGAGGAGGCTGGTCGGCAGTCTGGGGTGGCGCTGATGGGCATCAGTGATGCTAGTCTGAGACTCCTGGTTGGCTGGAGTGGACAGAACCCTGGACCCCAAGCAGGGAAAGCTGGCTTCATGTTCAGGCTCTATCATTCCTGGGCTGTTGGAGGCTCAGTTTCTTGATCTACAAATTGCGGATTAAAATGCCTGCCTCACAGCAGGTACATGGGAGTTAACAGAGATCGCAAGAGCTCCCCTTACAAAGCGGCCATCAATACCTGCTGGTTTCCTTTGCCCTCTGCCTCGTTTGGGTGCCCAGACTAGTCAGCTGTGCCCCTGGTGGCCCCCTTCCCGCCTCAAGCTTCCAAGCCTCGAGTCCTTTCTCAGGACTTCCTGTCCTAGCAAAAGAGATGGGGAAACTGAGGCTCAGAGGGATCAGGGATTTGCCCAAAGTCACATAAAGAGTCAGAGGGTGAGCACAGAGTGAAGCCCCGGGACCTGACGCTCAGCCTGGGCTCCCATCTCCCTGTCTGGCCTGGAGAACGCTGAGCCTGAGGAGGACATCGGAGCAGCAGCATCCTCGGGGCCCCTCCCCCACCTCAGGCCGGCACAGAGCCCAGGGCTCTTGCTGCTTCCATGAAAGGCATGTTTCCCTCCTGAGTCAGAGCAGACCCAGAACAGACAGCTCCAGCCTGCCCCGAGAGCTGGCCCCCTCCCTGCTGGAACCTCTGGGCAGCAGCCAGCACAGCTGCATCCCCTCCGCAGGGCCTGCAACGATAGGCCCACGTTGCATCAGCTCGGCCTGTCCCTGCTCTGGCGCCTGCCTGCCAGCCAATGGGGCCTGGCCGAGTGTACACATCCCGGCTCAGACCCAGCCCACCCACCACGGAATCACCACGCAGCGGCCTGGTCCTCCCCTGGCTTTCCCAGTGAGGGAGGAGGAGGTGGAGGGCACCGTGGCTCCAGAGCGGCTTGGCCTTCCTCCCTGCTCTGCTCCCGGCCCCCAGGCCCTGCCAGCTCCTCCTTGATTCTTGCTCCTGGAGGTGGCAGAGGTGCCCCCCTCTACTTGACAGGGCTTGTCTCCCCTCAGCCTCTGTTCTTCTCACCCTCTGTGTCTGCTTTCCCATGGCATCCGTCACTCTCCTGGGCCATGAAACCCAGTAGTCCTCTCTGGCCTGGCCTCCTCTCCTGAGCGCCAGACACGCAGATGCTGCGGCCTCCTGGATGCCTCCAATCTGCAGTCCATGGAGTTCTCTCAGAGAGGACCTGTTTACCCAGGCCAGACCCCCGAGAGTCCCCCTTCCTCCTTCTCCCTGGCTCACCATGCCCCAGTCCACTGCTGGACTCTCTTAGCCCCATGGCCCCTCCCCGGATCCAGGTACCAGTGTCTTTTTCTTATTATTTAAAATTTTTAATTTTGTATTGAGATATAGCCAATTAACAAACAATGTTGTGATAGTTCCAGGCATACAACAAAGGAACTGAGTCACACATATACATGGATCCATTCTCCCCTAAACTCCCTTCCCATCCAGGCTGCCCCCTAACATGGGGCAGAGTTCCATGGCGGCTCCAGGGTCTTGCTCTGGGCTCTCGGGCCTCCCCCTGTCACTCTCCACTCCACAGACACAGAACTCCTTTAAAAACTCCAATATGACCTTGTCATTGTCCTGCTAAATTGCCTTTTGGTGTGGGTGCTCCTAAGCTCCTGCAAGATTGGCCGGGCCACCTTCTGCAGCTTTGCCCACACATACTCCTGTCCCCATACATGGTCACCTTTGTCAGGACTCTTCTGCCTGTCCTGCTTGCTTCACATAAAATCACAGTTCAGCTTAGTTTAGCCTGAGGTCAAAAGCCTGTGGGGGTGGAAAATGCCCAGCTGGTCAGATGGGCTCCAGCCCCAGCCTCCCAGCTTCCACATAGCTGCAATGAGGGGGCCTTGAGCCCCAGGCCCCATCAGAGCCCCCACTCAGACATGGCTTTCAGGCCTGGCTTGATCTCCCACTGAATGCTGCTTTTCTACTTACTTTGTTGTTGTTTAGTTGCTAAGTCCTGCCTAATTCTTTGCGACCCCATGGACTGTCGCCTGCCAGGTTCCTCTGTTCATGGGATTCTCTTCAAACAAGAATACTGGAGTGGGTAGTCGTTTCCTCCTTGAGGAGACCTCTCTGACCCAGGAATCGAACTCCCATCTCTTGCATTGGCAGGCGGATATGTCACTGCTGAGCCACCAGAGAAGTCCTCTATTTACTGATTGCTAAAAACGGATTATAAAAGTAACATACGCTATTGAAAAAATTCAGAGAAGCAGAGAATTGAAGACAGAGATAATGTGGATTTCCATCTTCAAAGGTAAACAGTACTAAAGCACTTAATAGTATTTTCTTTGGCCTCTTTCTAATGAATGTTATGCATCTCTCTCTCTCTCATGTTTTAAATACGCATTCATTGAGGGAAAAATGTTCCAGAGAGCAGAGATGGTTTAAAAATCAGGTGGAAATTACCTAGTAACGGGAGGTGGCTTTCTGGTGAAACGTGAATGCACCTTTCATGCTTCGGTACCTCTGCACATGGAATTCTCATAACCATGCTGCTCTATAAGCTGCTCCATTCTTTCACCACCAGTCCACAAAGCTCTTCTGCTAGAGGATTAAAATGACTTCCACTTTTATGATGGCTCCCTTCCTGACATTGTCTCTGACTTTGGACTCTAACACATGTGGCCATAATGAGCATCCTTGCACATGTATCTATGTGCATGTTTTTTAAATGCTTTTTCTACACTATATTACTAAAAATTTATTTTTTTCACCCAAAATAACAAAATCCTGCTGCCTGCTTGCCCACAAAACCCCCACATGGTCACCTTTGTCAGGACTCTTCTGCCTGTCCTGCTTGCTTCACATAAAATCACAGTTCAGCTTAGTTTAGCCTGAGGTCAAAAGCCTGTGGGGGTGGAAAATGCCCAGCTGGTCAGATGGGCTCCAGCCCCAGCCTCCCAGCTTCCACATAGCTGCAATGAGGGGGCCTTGAGCCCCAGGCCCCATCAGAGCCCCCACTCAGACATGGCTTTCAGGCCTGGCTTGATCTCCCACTGAATGCTGCTTTTCTACTTACTTTGTTGTTGTTTAGTTGCTAAGTCCTGCCTAATTCTTTGCGACCCCATGGACTGTCGCCTGCCAGGTTCCTCTGTTCATGGGATTCTCTTCAAACAAGAATACTGGAGTGGGTAGTCGTTTCCTCCTTGAGGAGACCTCTCTGACCCAGGAATCGAACTCCCATCTCTTGCATTGGCAGGCGGATATGTCACTGCTGAGCCACCAGAGAAGTCCTCTATTTACTGATTGCTAAAAACGGATTATAAAAGTAACATACGCTATTGAAAAAATTCAGAGAAGCAGAGAATTGAAGACAGAGATAATGTGGATTTCCATCTTCAAAGGTAAACAGTACTAAAGCACTTAATAGTATTTTCTTTGGCCTCTTTCTAATGAATGTTATGCATCTCTCTCTCTCTCATGTTTTAAATACGCATTCATTGAGGGAAAAATGTTCCAGAGAGCAGAGATGGTTTAAAAATCAGGTGGAAATTACCTAGTAACGGGAGGTGGCTTTCTGGTGAAACGTGAATGCACCTTTCATGCTTCGGTACCTCTGCACATGGAATTCTCATAACCATGCTGCTCTATAAGCTGCTCCATTCTTTCACCACCAGTCCACAAAGCTCTTCTGCTAGAGGATTAAAATGACTTCCACTTTTATGATGGCTCCCTTCCTGACATTGTCTCTGACTTTGGACTCTAACACATGTGGCCATAATGAGCATCCTTGCACATGTATCTATGTGCATGTTTTTTAAATGCTTTTTCTACACTATATTACTAAAAATTTATTTTTTTCACCCAAAATAACAAAAAATATACAAATGAACTTATTAACAGTCTGAAATAGACCCAGAGACATAGAAAACAAATTTATGGTTACCAAAGGGGAAAGGACAGGGGATAAATTAAGAGGTTGAAATGAATACATGTATACTACTATATATTATAGAATAGATAGCCAAGATGGGCCTACTGTATAGCACAGGGAACTGTACTCAATATTTTGTAATAATCTCAAAGGGAAAAAAAATCTGAAAAGGAATATGTATTCCATATATATGTATCTGTGTGCGTGCTCAGTTGCTCAGTTGTGTCCCACTCTTTGCGACCCTGGGCTGTAGCCCCTGCCAGGCTCCTCTGTCCATGGAAGTTTCCAGGCAAAAATACTGGAGTGGGTAGTCATTCCCTTCTTCAAGGGATTTTCCCAACCCAGGGGCTAAACCCTGGTCTCTCACATTGCAAGCAGATTCTTTAGCATCTGAGCCCATACTTATCAATCTCTATATATTTCACTGAATCACTGTGCTTCACCCCTGAAACTAATGTGATATTGTAAATCAACTGTACTTGAATAAAATTTTAAAAACAAAAAAAATAAAAGCAAATAATTTAAAACTTAAAACATAACGTGCGTAGGAAATGCATTCATATAGCTTCTGAATTCATACTGGATGGCAGGTAGACACACCCCTTCCCTTCCCCTCTCACATCTCGTCCTTCTCCTGACATCAAGGGATGTTACCAGTTTCTACTCCCCTGCTGCAGCCTCCTTCACTTCAGCTTTGAGATCTAATCAACATCAAGACTTAAAGACCTTCCTCGCGTTTCTTTTTCTTTTCTCCTGGTCTTTCTACCTCCTATTGATGGGCAGTCAGGTTGTTTCCAAGTTCTGCAATGATCAACAACGTTGCAGGTAATTCTGTACAATCTGTGCAGCTTCCTGCAAACTGCCTTCTAGAAAGGATGTGCCCATTTCTCCTCCTGCCAACAGCGAAAAGAAACCTTCCTGTTTAAAAGGAAATCCTTCAGATCCTCCCAGTGCCCGCTTACTTCTCCATGTTACAGGGAAGGAAACAAAGGCACAGAGAGAGGTGCGATGACTTTCCAAGGTCACTTGTGGAGAGATGGTGTCCTGACTCCTGCCTGGGTTCTTGCCCCTTTGCTGGGTGGCCACCCTTGACCTCTGGCCCCCTTGAAAGGCCACGCTCCAGCCCTCATGTGTCTGTGCAAGGCCAGGTGTGAGTGGAAATGACAGGGTGGTTCTTAGAGGACAGATCAGGAATGGTCCAAAGTGGCTTCCTAAGGTGAGGAAGGATTTAAAATTGTATTGATTTTTATTTATTAATTTTATTTGGCTGCTCTGAGTCCTAGTTGCAGCATGTGGGATCTAGTTCCCCAACCAGGAATTGAACCCGGACCCCCTGCATTGGGAGCACGTAGTCTTGGCCACTGGACCACTAGGCAAGTCCAAGGTGAGGAGGATTTGACCAGGTGGTGAAGAGGTGAGGTGAGATCCCAAAGTCGTGTAGTTCTCAAAGTGCTCTCCAGCTTGTTGGTTCATCTGTGCTTCTCATCCTCCTCCACTTTTCCTGTTTTACAGAGGTGGGGGCTCAACCATAGCACACGGCTGAAACACAGCAGAACTGGGCCACAATCCCGGGTCTCCTGAACCCCAAGCCGGATCTTCTCATATCACATAACATTGGGGTGGCTGCACTGGGCTGAAGCAGATTAGGGCTGGGAGGAGGGTGGTCAGAGCTCAGGGGCCTCTTTTTTGTTTATTTATTTATTTTCATCTATCTTCATTCCTTGGCCTGTGTGGGCCTCCCATCACAGTGGCCTCTCTCCCTGCAGAGCACCGGCTCTGGGCACACAAGCTCCAGAGCGCTGGCTCACAATTGGACACACTGGTCCAGCCACTCTGCAGCACTTGGGATCCTCCCGAGCCAGGGATTGAACTTGTGCCTCCCACACTGCCAGGCAGACTCTCCACCCACTGGACCAGGGAAGCCCAGAGGGTCCTTTTCTGAGTGTCAGAGAGTGTAATCAGGAGGACAGCCCTCCGACTGATCTGGCCATCGCTCTTACTATAGCTGCCAGCATCACCTTGGCGAGAAAAGACCATCTGGGCGCTGAGGGAGGGAGTGGGTAGAGAGACAACAGGGGAAGCGAATAGGCAAGATGGCAGGTAACAGCCGCCTGACCACCCCACCAGCTCTCCAGGCAGCCGGAGCCATATCCATAGGCTGCCAAGGGAGCTCTGGGAGAGGGAGACTGGCAGAAGGGAGGGAGCTCCCAGCCCCAAGGTTGAGCTGTCTTAACAGCATCCTCCCTTGCTCTGGCCCTAAGAAGGCAGTCTCTCTCACCAGGAGCACCAAGCACTTGCACTTGCACACTGGCTCGCCACAAAGGGGCTTATTTTCTGACGGCACCCTTGTTCAGTTGCTAAGTCGCGTCTGCCTCTTTGCGACCCCATGGACTGCAGCACGCCAGGCTTCCCTGTCCTTCACCATCTCCTGGAGTTTGCTCAAACTCATGTCCATTGAGTCAGTGATGCCTTCCAGCCCTCTCATCCTCTGTTGCCCCCTTCTCCTCCTTCCTTCAATCTTCCCCAGCCTCAGGGTCTTTTCCAGAGGGGCCACTAGGAGTCACAGAAGGGTTCTGAGCTGGTGCAACGGACAGAGCTCTGGGTTGGGATCAGGGGGCCTGGTCCCTCTTTTTTCCATACCTGGCTCATTCCCTTTCCCACAGGGAACTGTACCCTGGCCTTGTTTTGAACACCCCACATATGATAGATAGCAAGAAATGCTTTCACACTTTGAGGTGAAGAAGGGACGTGTCAGCTGCTAGGAGGTGAAGGGGAAGGAGAAGTTACAGGGTCTCATTGTACGACTAAGAACTGAAGCCAGGAGAAGGGAAGCGACTTCCCTGAGGCTTCACGGCTAATGCAGGGTGAAGGAATCTAGCTCTGGTCTGTGTCCTCCCGTCTCCTTGAGCCTGAGCCTGTGTACAGGTACCTCCCAGGCACATGGGCCACGTGTGGTGCGTCTGTGTTGCTAAAGAGTTATGCAGATGTGTCGCCCGCATGAAGGGGCCACAGTGGGGGTGTGTCTGCAGTGTCACGTGTCGGTGGGCATGTCTCCTGGGTGTCCTGACAGGGTGTCAAATGGGGGTGAAGGCTCTGAAGCTTTGCTCTGGCACTAGGAGGACGGTAGGAGGGCGGGGGTGGGGCCAGCTCCTGGAGGAGGAGGGAGGAACCATCCACAGGCCCGCCCACCCCTCACCGGCCTCCCACCCTCCAACGTGGCAGCTCACAGGATAGCCTTTTGGGTCAGAAGGGCCCATACTCCAAAGAGCATCAAAGCTTGCAGAAATTGCATTTTCCTGACTCATGCTTGGGGCTGCGAGCACATTCTTGGCTGCTGGACAGCGTCTCAGAGAAGAGCTGCCCCGACAGCCCTGGTTTCCCAGGGAGCCGGCCCACCAGGGACTGGTCATCCCAGCCTTTCCTGGCCACAGTCGAATCCTCTGTTAAAGAAGAAAGGCATGGCCCTTCCTTCCAATGAATGTCCTATAGTTAAAAGTGAGATGATGTTGAGGGGGCCTGACCACGGCAAAGTGCCCCACAAATGTCACCTCCTTGTCTTCTCCCTGTCCCCGCTCCCCATCTTCCGGGGACAAACAGTTTGAATCCCACAGTTCTGATTGCAGTTTGCTATAAGGGCCTGAACTTAGCCTCTCTGAACCTCAGTTTCCTTGTGTATAAAGTAGAGGAGTTCAACTTCACCTGAGAGTATTAAATATGATACTATGCACTGGGCGTGTCAGGTTTCTGTCCTAGCATTCCATAAGGAGAGAACTGCCTGACTCTAGCCACTAGGTCCGAAGAGAGTTGCCTCTGCACTGTCTGGAGAAACGGGGCCTCCTACTTGGAAGGCTCAGCTACAGATGGTGTGGGAGGAGGGCTGGGGCCCAGGGCATGGGCTCTGGTCCAGCTCCCCCTCTGACTTGCTGTGTAACCTTGGGCAAATTCCTGGCCCTCCTTAGGCCCCAATTTTCCTGTCTGTACAATTGGGGTGCAGTTGTGTCCTCGTCCTGAGCCTGTGCACCTCCCAGGCACATGGGCCACGTGGTGCGTCTGTGTTGCTAAAGAGTTATGCAGATGTGTCGCCCGCATGAAGGGGCCACAGTGGGGGTGTGTCTGCAGTGTCACGTGTCGGTGGGCATGTCTCCTGGGTGTCCTGACAGGGTGTCAAATGGGGGTGAAGGCTCTGAAGCTTTGCTCTGGCACTAGGAGGACGGTAGGAGGGCGGGGGTGGGGCCAGCTCCTGGAGGAGGAGGGAGGAACCATCCACAGGCCCGCCCACCCCTCACCGGCCTCCCACCCTCCAACGTGGCAGCTCACAGGATAGCCTTTTGGGTCAGAAGGGCCCATACTCCAAAGAGCATCAAAGCTTGCAGAAATTGCATTTTCCTGACTCATGCTTGGGGCTGCGAGCACATTCTTGGCTGCTGGACAGCGTCTCAGAGAAGAGCTGCCCCGACAGCCCTGGTTTCCCAGGGAGCCGGCCCACCAGGGACTGGTCATCCCAGCCTTTCCTGGCCACAGTCGAATCCTCTGTTAAAGAAGAAAGGCATGGCCCTTCCTTCCAATGAATGTCCTATAGTTAAAAGTGAGATGATGTTGAGGGGGCCTGACCACGGCAAAGTGCCCCACAAATGTCACCTCCTTGTCATCTCCCTGTCCCCGCTCCCCATTTTCCGGGGACAAACAGTTTGAATCCCACAGTTCTGATTGCAGTTTGCTATAAGGGCCTGAACTTAGCCTCTCTGAACCTCAGTTTCCTTGTGTATAAAGTAGAGGAGTTCAACTTCACCTGAGAGTATTAAATATGATACTATGCACTGGGCGTGTCAGGTTTCTGTCCTAGCATTCCATAAGGAGAGAACTGCCTGACTCTAGCCACTAGGTCCGAAGAGAGTTGCCTCTGCACTGTCTGGAGAAACGGGGCCTCCTACTTGGAAGGCTCAGCTACAGATGGTGTGGGAGGAGGGCTGGGGCCCAGGGCATGGGCTCTGGTCCAGCTCCCCCTCTGACTTGCTGTGTAACCTTGGGCAAATTCCTGGCCCTCTCTGGGCCCCAATTTTCCTCTATGTACAATGTGGATGCAGTTGTGTTCTACTTTGATTTCCTGCTGCCCACACTGTTATGGGGACCCAGGATTTCCAGCTGAGCCCCTGTTGAGGGTGGGGTAGGGCAGGGCAAGAACAGCTCATGCTGTGAGCAGGGTAAGGAGGGTGGGAGGCGCACACACCTGAAATGCTCAAGAGTTTCTCTGCATTTCAGATTCTTTCCTCCCTCCAACAAGAGTGCTTTTTCCAGAAGGGCAGCCTGGGAGTGTGGGGGAAGGGCTGCAGCCAGCAGGGCCCAGGCTGGGCTCAGAGCTAAGAATACTGTGGCAAAGGCTCTTGAAACTTTTTTTGCTGATCTTGGAAATTTAAAGGAGCCGTTGCCTTTCTTTCTTCAGGGAGGTTGCTGGGAGGCTGCACTTGGAGGCAGACACTTCCTATCACTCACTCACTGGCCATGACTCATCAAGTGCCTTCTCTGGGCATGCCCTGTGCTGGGGACTGGGGACTCAGAGGCGGAAGAAATCTCTGCCCTTTCAAAATCTCCAGTGACATTCAGGGACAATATGGGATGACGACACAGAGATAATGCAGCACAAGGCCATCGAGGAAGCCTCTGACCCAGTCTGAGCTAAGGGAGAGTCTAGTAAGACTGGGTCTCCAGCCCCCTCCCCAGGCCTCAGCTTCCTGGTCTGTATATGGAGGGCATCGGGCCTTTCTCCTCTGACCTTCTAGGGTTCTGGGTTTATCTAACAGCATGCGCTTCGGTTTACCCTGCCCCCTCGTATGGTCTCTGAGAGTTGTAGCACTTGGCTTCCTCCCAATATTCTGGTGAGGCCCTGGAGAGCTAAGAGAGGGAAGGGTGTGGAGAAAAGGAAATCTCTGTGGGATTCGACCTCTGGACCTGCTGGAAATCAAGGTGAACTTCTCCTTCATTCCACCAGTTTGCATGGACCCTTAGCTGACCGGTCAACTACTACCTGAGGGCCAAGCTCGGGTCGGGGGGTGGGATAGAGGCTGGATGGCCTGGGACACAGGCAGTTTCCTCCGTTTCCTCAAACAGCAAGGACTTTTCCTTCAAAGCATTATACAAACGAGGCAGGGGGAAATACAAGGAAACCAGGACAGCTGGGCCAAAGAGATGGACACCACCCTGAGGCTAAGAGTTTGTCAGACTTGTCCTAAGAAAAGGATTCTGGGCTCCTCTGAGGAAGGTGAGCTCTCTATTCCTGGAGGAGCCTGGGTGCTTGCCTTTTTTGGGTTTTGCCAAGACTTCTGCCTGGGATCAGGAACCCATGACCCATGACCTCTGAGATGCCTTGCAGCCCAGAGTCCTCAATACTTTTAAGATTGTTTGACTCCTGAGTTTTAGTTTTAAAATACTTACTTATATGGCTGCATTGAGTCTTCGTTGTAGCACACAGGACCTTTTGCCGCACCACACAGACTCTTTAGTGTGGCCCATGGGCTTGGTAGTTGTGGCAAGACACACGGGATCTCAGTTCCCTGACCAGAGATTGAACCCAGATACCCTGCATTGCAAGGCTGATTCTTAACTACTGGACTACCAGGGAATACCCTCGTTGTGAGATTTAATACTCCAAGATTCCTTAAATGAATTCAAAGATTCCATGGGGATATCATATTCTGCGATGGCCACCTCAAGATTCAAGTTATCTCTGATTCTTTGACTTTGATTTGAAGAGACGAAAGCTCTTGGGATCTAAGACTTCCCACAACCCATGTAATCAGATTTTAAACATCAGAAGTCTAAGCTAGACTGAGAAATTAGTCACCACCACCACCTGGCTGGGGTGGCCAGAAAGGGCCCTGCCGTGCCCTCTGCTGCCAGGGACTTGGATGATTCACCCGCTGAGTGCTGGGCTTCCTCTGCTCCCCAAAATCCAGAGGTGCACTGGAAGAAAGACCATACTCAGCAAGCACTGTTTGTTGATTGAATGAATGAGTGAACCATCTCTCCACTCTGTCCCTTCCTTTCCATACTGGGCCCATGGGCTTATCTATGATTTCCATATTAAAGATTTGGGGTGGGGATGTCCTAAATAATCTTCTGGCTTCTCAAGTTCCTTACTAAGACACAGATACACTCCTAAGAATGTTCATCCTAAGGACAAGGACTTTGTCCTGTTCTTGGCTGTGTCTTCTGCATGAAATGAATTCACCAGCTTAGCTCAGAGCTCCAGAGGCTATCAGCTGTGGGAGGGTGGGGGAGAGGAGATAGAGATCTGAGGGAAGGGACCCAGACAGGGAGGGGGCAGGGATGACCAAGGAGAGAGAGAGGCAGAGGAGGAAAGGAAGCAAGGAAAGACATTTTTTGGGGGGGAGGGGTGGGGGCTGGGGAAGGAGAGGGGTGGGCGGGCCACTTCTGTTGGTCTTTTTATTTATCTATTTTCATCCATCTTTGTTCTTTGGCCTGTGTGGGCCTCCCATCACAGTGGCCTCTGTTGTCGCAGAGCACCAGCTCTGGGCGCAAGTGCAGCTCCTGCTCCGTAATTGAACACATCGTCCAGCTGCTCTGCCGCACGTGGGATCTTCCCAGGCCAGGGATCGAACCGGCGCCCCTTCCACTGCAAGGCAGTGTCCTTACCCACTGGACCACCAGGGAAGCTCAGGAAAGACATTTTATAAAGGAAGTGAGGCCTCAAAACGGATGTCACGCAGCATATTACTTAAAGAACAGCCCGCCAGGGTCTTCTCCCTGTGCATCCCCCCAGGCCCAGTCGGACCATCTGGTGTTCCCCAGGTGTCTCCAAGACCTTACTGGGTGAAGGTCAGGCACAGGGACTAGCCCCATCTCCCACCTCTCCCTGTCAGGGTGGTCAATGAAGTTGAACTCCAAAGTTTCAGGACAAACTGTCGATGGAGAAGCGTGGCTCCCAACCTCTGATCACCTCCCCTGAGAGAAAGGAGAGGAAGGGGCTTGTAGGGGGACCCAATATCGGCTTGAGAATGGGGGAGTGGATCCACTTGGAGTCAGAGCCGCTGCAAGGACAGGGGTGCTGGAAGGAATTTGTGATCAGGGATAAACCAGCTTGTGCGAAGGTCTTCCGGGTGTGGAGGCCCCACTCCAGGGAGGTGGATCTGCCGGCCCCGCGTCTCCTCCAGCTAAGCGGACCGACCTCCCGCTAGGGAGCCCCGTGTGCCCTGTATCTAAGCGGTCCGAACTCAGAGTCGCAGTCGAGTCCAAGGATGCCCGCTCGCTCAGCAGTCGTGCGGGTCCCCCGGGGAGCCCAGCAGGGAGCTCCCCGGGCGCCGCGATCCCGTCCGGTAAGCAGGGCAGTAGGACCCAGGGGCCTGGTGACTGCCTGCAGAAGGAGGGGGCGGAAGCCGGGGCGGTTTGGGGGAGGTCTCTGGCTTTTTTTGGCGGAGCAGGGGCGCCCTCCGGAAGCGTTTCCAACTTTCCAGAAGTTTCTCGGGACGGGCGGGAGGTGCGGTGGGGGAACGCCATATATAGATCTGGAGAGCGGGGGCGCGGCGGAGAGTGGAATCCGTTCGCGGCTCTAGTGCGAGTCTGTGACTGCGTCCCGGCGCCAGCCCAGCCCGGCCAGGTGAGGGGCGGGGGCGGCCGGGGGGAGCGGCGGGAGTTTGCGGGGTGCTCCAGGGAATGAGAAAGGAGAGCGGCTCGCGCGAGGTTTAGGGGCCTACCTAGATCCCGCAAACTGGAGTAGTCCTTGGCACTTTGTGGGCAACTGGAGAGGTGGGGATGGAGAAGCCGGGACTAGATGGAGCCTGAGGGCCATAGCAGAGGTGGAGCCTGGATGGAGAGTCGGGACGTTCAGAGGGTCCGGAGAAAGTGCAGGGTTCCCCAAAAGTGTGGGGCGGAATGGTGGTGGCAGAGAGAAAACTGTGGGACTGGGGGCCAGGATGCTGAGGCTCGTCCCTCTGTAGGAGAGGGGTCTGCAGTCCTAGGGACAGGGAGGCCAGACCGGCTTTGCATGCCCTTGTGCCTCTAGTTAGGGGCTGAGGCCCAAGGGCCAGTGGACCCCCGGCTTTGCTACCTGAGCCTCTGAATGAAGGGGCTTGTAGGGAAAAGCTGGATTCCACTTGGAGTCAGAGCCGCTGCAAGGACAGGGGTGCTGGAAGGAATTTGTGATCAGGGATAAACCAGCTTGTGCGAAGGTCTTCCGGGTGTGGAGGCCCCACTCCAGGGAGGTGGATCTGCCGGCCCCGCGTCTCCTCCAGCTAAGCGGACCGACCTCCCGCTAGGGAGCCCCGTGTGCCCTGTATCTAAGCGGTCCGAACTCAGAGTCGCAGTCGAGTCCAAGGATGCCCGCTCGCTCAGCAGTCGTGCGGGTCCCCCGGGAGCCCAGCAGGGAGCTCCCCGGGCGCCGCGATCCCGTCCGGTAAGCAGGGCAGTAGGACCCAGGGGCCTGGTGACTGCCTGCAGAAGGAGGGGGCGGAAGCCGGGGCGGTTTGGGGGAGGTCTCTGGCTTTTTTTGGCGGAGCAGGGGCGCCCTCCGGAAGCGTTTCCAACTTTCCAGAAGTTTCTCGGGACGGGCGGGAGGTGCGGTGGGGGAACGCCATATATAGATCTGGAGAGCGGGGGCGCGGCGGAGAGTGGAATCCGTTCGCGGCTCTAGTGCGAGTCTGTGACTGCGTCCCGGCGCCAGCCCAGCCCGGCCAGGTGAGGGGCGGGGGCGGCCGGGGGGAGCGGCGGGAGTTTGCGGGGTGCTCCAGGGAATGAGAAAGGAGAGCGGCTCGCGCGAGGTTTAGGGGCCTACCCAGATCCCGCAAACTGGAGTAGTCCTTGGCACTTTGTGGGCAACTGGAGAGGTGGGGATGGAGAAGCCGGGACTAGATGGAGCCTGAGGGCCATAGCAGAGGTGGAGCCTGGATGGAGAGTCGGGACGTTCAGAGGGTCCGGAGAAAGTGCAGGGTTCCCCAAAAGTGTGGGGCGGAATGGTGGTGGCAGAGAGAAAACTGTGGGACTGGGGGCCAGGATGCTGAGGCTCGTCCCTCTGTAGGAGAGGGGTCTGCAGTCCTAGCGGGGACAGGGAGGCCAGACCGGCTTTGCATGCCCTTGTGCCTCTAGTTAGGGGCTGAGGCCCAAGGGCCAGTGGACCAGCCTCCTCACAGGCTTGATGGGGGCTACCTGAGCCTCCTGAGGAAGGGTGGGAGGGAAGGAGGTGAAATAACCTTGCATTTTCCTGGGGATGTCCTGGCTTTTGGGATCCCCAGGGTTTGGGAGGAGTTGCACCCACCGTGGCTCCATTTCTGATGAGCAGCCTGCTTGTGGATATGATGGCAGCCAAAAGAGGGACTTGGCCAGCACCCCCTCCCTCCAAGAAGGGGCTGAGGAGGTGACCATGGCTGCATCCCCCTACAGAAGGGAGGAGGGGGCCTTCCCTAGAAGGCTTTGAGCCACCCGCTCTGCTCTAATTTTGTCCATCCTGGTTCCTGAGGTAACTGCAGGGTTAAGGCTACTTCAAAGGCTGGGGTTCCCAGCCCCCAGCTTAGGGACATTCCTGAGCTGACTAGAGTGGAAGAAGAAGAATGAAGCCACTTCCAGCATGGCCAGAAAGCCTGGCCCCTCCTCTTCCCTGGTTTCCGGCTGGTCCCCCTGGTCTGCAGGGCCCGGATGGAGGCCGGAGGAAAATCAGGGGGCTTTTGGTTCTCAGGACATCTCTGGCTGGGACCACGGCCTCCAGTCCTCAGACAGTTCATCTGCCCATCTGCCCACCCCACCCCCACACCTGAAGCCTCCTGGTCCCCTCCCTTTGTCTCTGGACATTGGGATTCCCAGTAATTTTTTTTTTTTTTAATTGGCTGTGTAATAGGACACCACATCTAGCCCTCTGGAAGGGCTCTGTGGGCCCTTCTGGGAGAAGGAAGCTCTGTACTAGGAAGCCTGACCTTGGCAGGCCGGAGGATCCTTGCCCCTCTCCGGCCTCAGTTTCTCCCACTGTGCCGTGAAGTGGACAAGCTTCAACGTCCTTGTAAATCTGGAGCTGGTTATGCCTTCCTTCTGCTGGGACAGAATAGATGGGGTCCCTTGGGGGCTGGGCCTTCGAGGCCCATCCTTACCTCCACCCAGCTCTGCCCTACCCTCTCCTCTTCACTCTTCTGCTTTCTTTCAGAATGAAAAAGGCAGGCCTTGACCTTTCCCGAGGCAGTTTCAAGGTACTTTAGTCCTCCTCAAGCTTTTGAGACCCTTTTCAGGTGCACCCCACCTCCCCCTCCCTCTGCTTCCCTTCCCTCTACTTAAAAAACCTGGAGTCCAGTCTCCACTCAGTCCAGCTAGCTGTGGGTGCAGGTCTTGGTTCTGTGATTGTGTATTTTTCTTTGTGGAACTATGAATCATCTACCCTTGGCCTAAGGGCTGGGATTTCTCTACGGCAAGGTGGGCTGGGCTTTGGGTGGCTGGCTGGCTTGCAGGGACTTGCCTTCCTCTGTTCCTACCGCTGGGCTAACAGGCAGCCCTTCTCCCGACCTGCACATCTCCCTGCAGAAGCTGATGGTGTGAGCTGAAGTTAGGGCCAGAAAGGCTCCGTGGCACCCCCTGGGACCTGAACCCAGATCTCCGTCTTCCAGGGCTGGAAGCCCCCGCTCTGCAGGCGGGTGGAGAGAATTCGGTTTCCAGCCTGCCACGTCACCCGGAATAGGAACAGGAGCGCAGCTGTGTGGCTGCCTGAGGAATCCCAAACTAGTCATTTGGCTCTTTCTCGAGAAGCCCCTCCCAGCCCTTGCGGTTCTGGTTGGCTGGGGGTGGGGGCTGTCAAGATAGCGCCTGCCACGTGGCAGGGCTGTGACCTGGGCTCCTAGATTATCTCTCGGGGGTGGGGGCCGGGGAGGGGTGGGGATGCTGGTGGCCTCTGCTGAGGTCCAGGCTCTGGCATCAGCTGTCTGGCCTAACTAAAGGCAGCCTTCGAATAGGATGAGCGTAGGCCTGCTGTCCTGGCATGATAATGAACAGTGTCCCATTTTACTCTCTTAAGTGTCCTTGTTTGTACAGTTGTTATATGGCCCCTCTGCCTTTGAGGCTCCGGGCCTGGTGGGAAGGTGGGGCTGGGAGGAAGGCAATCTGAGCCCGGAGAGATTCTTTAGGGTGAAACGCTGTCTTCCCTCTGCAATCCCTAGTTGAGGCTACAGATCTCTTTGGTACCTGCTCCCAGGCAGCTGTGGGTCCCCGTGGCCTTCCCTCCTCTCTTCTCCTCTCGCCATGTACCCTTTGCATCTCCAAGGAGGTCACAACCAGGGAAGGGGCCCTTGCCTGGCTCCATAGGTTGCCTGTCGCAGACGTCTTACTAGAAAGCCAGTGCTCCCCAGGCAGGCCCAAGTCCTGAGGAATGTCCACCAGGAGTCTGAGTTTTCCACCTTGAGGATGACGTGATGGGATCTGCCAGTGCAGTGGGATCCCAGCTTCCACAGCGGTTCCTTCCAGCCCTTTTCTCTGCCTGATCATCTCATCTTCCGTTGGGCTGCCTGAAGGAAAGGCAGAAATGACCTCCAAGCAGAGGAGTGTGGAAATAAGTTCACATGGACAGGCTGTCCTGTGGGAGGCTCCAGAGAGGGGAGAGGGGCTGTCTTAGAGGACGGTGTGACTGCTGCGGTTTGAGGATGGCAGTCCTGAAGCCACATGGGCGTTGATCATGGTGGGGTGAGAGGGCAAAACGGAATCTGAGGTGGCCCCTTTTTCCTGGGTGACTGAACACAGATCTGGCCATGGGGAGGGGAGGGGGTGCCACGGTTCCCTGGAACTGTGACGTACCCTGTCCCTTAATAGCCTTCCTCTCAGGAAACGTAACTGCCCCACTCCCTACCGGCCTTCAGCCACTGTCCTGGGGATTTCACATCCACTCCAGGGGCGGTGGGCAGACGGGCAGGCAGTTCCTGCACAGCCAGAAACCTGGGCATGGACCCCAAGACCCTTACAACTTGGAAATGGAGCCCGAGACTCAGAGGGGTGGACACGCACGCACACTTCCAAACTCAAGGTCACCCTTGGGGCAGCAGAGGAGAGCATCTGAGCTCTGTCCTTTAATTAGTGAACCTACCGGGTGACTCATTAACATCGCAGAGCAGAAGGCACGGTGTGGGGGAGGAGCATCCCTGCCTCCGCTCGCATGACACCCTTGGTCCAGGCCCCTGACTTGCATGCAGACCCTCAGCCCGTCTGCTGCTCCCCCACCCCACCACTGGAAAAGGGCCCCAGGGCTGTGTGAGATCAGAGCTAGCCTGCAACAAATGGGAGACCCAGGTTTGGCCAAGTGGCCCTGGTTTCTGTTCGCTCAGGAAGTGAGGAGGCCAGTTGTGTGCTTGGGGATCTGGAAGAGCCAGGGCTGGGTGTCCTGGCACCTGGAGGACATGGACTAATTATTAGGGTGAAAATAACACATAGCAAATACATGCCTTTTTTAAATGATTTAGGGGCCAGTGCTCCCCAGGCAGGCCCAAGTCCTGAGGAATGTCCACCAGGAGTCTGAGTTTTCCACCTTGAGGATGACGTGATGGGATCTGCCAGTGCAGTGGGATCCCAGCTTCCACAGCGGTTCCTTCCAGCCCTTTTCTCTGCCTGATCATCTCATCTTCCGTTGGGCTGCCTGAAGGAAAGGCAGAAATGACCTCCAAGCAGAGGAGTGTGGAAATAAGTTCACATGGACAGGCTGTCCTGTGGGAGGCTCCAGAGAGGGGAGAGGGGCTGTCTTAGAGGACGGTGTGACTGCTGCGGTTTGAGGATGGCAGTCCTGAAGCCACATGGGCGTTGATCATGGTGGGGTGAGAGGGCAAAACGGAATCTGAGGTGGCCCCTTTTTCCTGGGTGACTGAACACAGATCTGGCCATGGGGAGGGGAGGGGGTGCCACGGTTCCCTGGAACTGTGACGTACCCTGTCCCTTAATAGCCTTCCTCTCAGGAAACGTAACTGCCCCACTCCCTACCGGCCTTCAGCCACTGTCCTGGGGATTTCACATCCACTCCAGGGGCGGTGGGCAGACGGGCAGGCAGTTCCTGCACAGCCAGAAACCTGGGCATGGACCCCAAGACCCTTACAACTTGGAAATGGAGCCCGAGACTCAGAGGGGTGGACACGCACGCACACTTCCAAACTCAAGGTCACCCTTGGGGCAGCAGAGGAGAGCATCTGAGCTCTGTCCTTTAATTAGTGAACCTACCGGGTGACTCATTAACATCGCAGAGCAGAAGGCACGGTGTGGGGGAGGAGCATCCCTGCCTCCGCTCGCATGACACCCTTGGTCCAGGCCCCTGACTTGCATGCAGACCCTCAGCCCGTCTGCTGCTCCCCCACCCCACCACTGGAAAAGTGCCCCAGGGCTGTGTGAGATCAGAGCTAGCCTGCAACAAATGGGAGACCCAGGTTTGGCCAAGTGGCCCTGGTTTCTGTTCGCTCAGGAAGTGAGGAGGCCAGTTGTGTGCTTGGGGATCTGGAAGAGAGCCAGGGCTGGGTGTCCTGGCACCTGGAGGACATGGACTAATTATTAGGGTGAAAATAACACATAGCAAATACATGCCTCTAAATGTTTAGTTCAGTGCAAGAAATCGATGGGGCTGAGCTGAGGATTTGGTTGCTTTAGAAGGGCTGAGAGAGAGCCTGCAGATGCCCAGCTCCAATCTGGGTAACCCGGAGTTAGGTCTGGGCTCGCCAGAGCCCTGGGCCCTCTTGCTCTCATGTCCAGGAGGCTCTGTAGCATCCAGAAGGCAGGGGACGGGTACAGGGGAGGGACAGCTGGGGCTTCAGGGCCGCCCTCTCTCTGCCTCTCTCACAGGCCCTTCGTGGTGCTCACAACTCACCTCTCAGCCATGCGTGCCCTCCTGCTGGTCAGCACCTTCTGCCTCCTGGCCAGGGCCCTGGCCGCGGAGGTGAAGAAGCCGGCGGCAGCTCCCGGCACAGGGGAGAAGCTGAGCCCCAAGGCGGCCACGCTGGCTGAGCGCAGCGCCGGCCTGGCCTTCAGCCTGTACCAGGCCATGGCCAAGGACCAGGCGGTGGAGAACATCCTGCTGTCTCCTGTGGTGGTGGCCTCGTCCCTGGGGCTGGTGTCCCTGGGCGGCAAGGCGGCCACGGCGTCGCAGGCCAAGGCGGTGCTGAGCGCTGAGCAGCTGCGTGACGAGGAGGTACACGCGGGACTGGGCGAGCTGCTGCGCTCGCTCAGCAACAACACCGCGCGGAACGTGACCTGGAAGCTGGGCAGCCGCCTCTACGGGCCCAGCTCCGTGAGCTTCGCCGAGGACTTCGTGCGAAGCAGCAAGCAGCACTACAACTGTGAACACTCCAAGATCAACTTCCGGGACAAGCGCAGCGCCCTGCAGTCCATCAACGAGTGGGCGGCGCAGACCACCGATGGCAAGCTGCCGGAGGTCACCAAGGACGTGGAGCGCACGGATGGCGCACTGCTGGTCAATGCCATGTTCTTCAAGCGTGAGTCCAGTGGGGCGTGGCAGGATGGGGCGGGGCCTCCTCTTCCCGCGGCCCCGCCCCTGGCAGGTCTGATCTCCGTATTCCGGTGCCAGGTGCCACCGTTGGGGCTGCTCGTTCAGTTCTCATTAACAACGCGTGGACACAGAGGGAGGCACTGTTACTGAACTCTTTACATACCAGGAGCTATGGCTAGGAAGGGGCACTGTGTCTAAACGAATGGGTCACAGATACGAGCCGAGCCAAAGGACCCCGTAGCGTGTGCTCCTGTCGTGTTTCATCCCTGAGAGTGCTGTTCATTGTCTTGGAATCAAATTCAGTCGTCAGTTCTGCCTCATTAAGGAGCTATCTCCACTCTTGTGATCATACCTAATACTCAAAGCAATTTTGTGTGTGTGTGTGTGTGTGTGTTAGTCGCTCGGTCGTGTCTGACTCTTTGGGAGCCCATGGACTGTAGCCCACCAGACTTCTCTGTCCATGAGATTCTCCAGGCAACAATACTGGAGTGGGTTGTGATTGCCTTCGCCAACTTTAGGGGTAGCTGGTGTAACCTCCATGTCATAGGTGAGAAAACAGGCTCAGCTAGGAGGAGGAGGGCCCAGACTCAGGTCCAGGTGCACCTTGAAGATTGAATTTGGGCTTAATGTGTATTTCTGAGTACCTGTATGGTTAGCACTATTTTGCATATGGCCTGCTATGAAGATGAGGTAACACCTCTTTTACAAATGAGGGGACCCAGATAGGAGGGTGAAAGGTCTTTCAGCCAGTTGGTGACTGAGACTGAATTTGAACCCGAGGAGGTACAGCGGGACTGGCGAGCTGCTGCTCGCTCAGCAACAACACCGCGCGGAACGTGACCTGGAAGCTGGGCAGCCGCCTCTACGGGCCCAGCTCCGTGAGCTTCGCCGAGGACTTCGTGCGAAGCAGCAAGCAGCACTACAACTGTGAACACTCCAAGATCAACTTCCGGGACAAGCGCAGCGCCCTGCAGTCCATCAACGAGTGGGCGGCGCAGACCACCGATGGCAAGCTGCCGGAGGTCACCAAGGACGTGGAGCGCACGGATGGCGCACTGCTGGTCAATGCCATGTTCTTCAAGCGTGAGTCCAGTGGGGCGTGGCAGGATGGGGCGGGGCCTCCTCTTCCCGCGGCCCCGCCCCTGGCAGGTCTGATCTCCGTATTCCGGTGCCAGGTGCCACCGTTGGGGCTGCTCGTTCAGTTCTCATTAACAACGCGTGGACACAGAGGGAGGCACTGTTACTGAACTCTTTACATACCAGGAGCTATGGCTAGGAAGGGGCACTGTGTCTAAACGAATGGGTCACAGATACGAGCCGAGCCAAAGGACCCCGTAGCGTGTGCTCCTGTCGTGTTTCATCCCCTGAGAGTGCTGTTCATTGTCTTGGAATCAAATTCAGTCGTCAGTTCTGCCTCATTAAGGAGCTATCTCCACTCTTGTGATCATACCTAATACTCAAAGCAATTTTGTGTGTGTGTGTGTGTGTGTGTGCTTAGTCGCTCATTCGTGTCCGACTCTTTGGGAGCCCATGGACTGTAGCCCACCAGGCTTCTCTGTCCATGAGATTCTCCAGGCAACAATACTGGAGTGGGTTGTGATTGCCTTCGCCAACTTTAGGGGTAGCTGGTGTAACCTCCATGTCATAGGTGAGAAAACAGGCTCAGCTAGGAGGAGGAGGGCCCAGACTCAGGTCCAGGTGCACCTTGAAGATTGAATTTGGGCTTAATGTGTATTTCTGAGTACCTGTATGGTTAGCACTATTTTGCATATGGCCTGCTATGAAGATGAGGTAACACCTCTTTTTACAAATGAGGGGACCCAGATAGGAGGGGTGAAAGGTCTTTCAGCCAGTTGGTGACTGAGACTGAATTTGAACCCAGGTCTGGAGGTGATACAGGTCAGGACTCAGGCCACTGCCATGTATGCCAGCTTTCTGACCACAGAGACAGGACTTGCAGACAAGAATTAAGGGTGGTTTGGAGCACTCCCTGCCTGCGGTGCAGACCTCAGTTAGCAGGTGGGGTGGGGAGTCCAGCTCAGCACAGATGCCTGACAGAGGTCAGGGCAGAGGGACATGTGGTGGCTGAGCTGAGGGTCCTCCTGAAGGCCCCAAGTCATATAGAAATGGTCAGGTCTTGACTGTAGGGAGCCTAGTCTTCAGGTAGCATGTCCCCATCCTCAAAGCAGGGACAGGTACCCTGGGGACTTGGGTGCTCAGGGGGAAGGTGGGCGGCAGCTGAGCCCCAAAGACTGGCAGGAAGGCCTGTGGTGGGGAGAAATCATCCAGGGCATTCACTTGGGGGAGGGGCTTAACTGGATAAGGGGAGGGCCCCTCTTTCTGACCTCGTGTTCTGTTTCCCACGACAGCACACTGGGACGAGAGATTCCATCACAAGATGGTGGACAACCGAGGCTTCATGGTGACCCGTTCCTATACCGTGGGTGTCACCATGATGCACCGGACAGGTAGGGGCTTTGCGAATCAGGGGGTTGGGATGTTAAAGCAGGGGCCCCAGGGTTGGAGGGTTAAAGCGGGGGCCCCAGGGTGCTGGGGGCCGGCCCACCCTCACCCCCAGCCTGCCCAGTGCTCTTTGTGCTTTTCTCCCAGGTCTCTACAACTACTATGATGACGAGAAGGAGAAGCTGCAGATGGTGGAGATGCCGCTGGCGCACAAGCTCTCCAGCCTCATCATCATCATGCCCCACCACGTGGAGCCCCTGGAGCGCCTCGAAAAGCTGCTGACCAAAGACCAGCTGAAGGTCTGGATGGGGAAGATGCAGAAGAAGGCTGTTGCCATCTCCCTGCCCAAGGGAGTGGTGGAGGTGACCCACGACCTGCAGGTGAGGGGACGCCCAGCCCAGGGGCCTGCAGGGCTGGGAGCAAGGGGCGGGGCTTGGGGCACCCATTCGCCAGCCCAGCGGGTCTGTCCTGAGCCCCTCTGGCTGTCCAGGCTGCCCTGGGCTGTGCTGGGGGAGGGGGACTGGTCCCCATCGTTGGGAAGGTGGTGACGGCATCCATATCTAAGTGTTACTGAGCACTTGCTGTATACTAGGCCCACTTCCTAGTCACTATGTATATGTTAAATTTTTAATCCTCAAAACTGTATTAGTTAAGGCAATCAGCCTTATCTTACAGATGAGAAAAGTGAGGCTCAGAAAAGTTAAATAACTCACCCAGAGTCACACAGCCAGTAACTCAGACACCAGGCTGTGTCCTTAATCTCGTGCTGTGCTGCCTCTCAGCACGGGGTACCGGCACACCGCATTTTACTGTGCTTCGCTATATTGTACGTTTTACAATTGGAGGTTTATGGCAACCCTGCGTCAAGCAAGTCTTATTTTTTTTTAACTTTTATTTTGTAAAATTATTTATTTATTTGGCTGCACTGGGTCTTAGTTGTAGCATGTGGGATCTAATTCCTTGACCAGGGATTGAACCTGGGCCCCCTGCATTGGGAACACAGTCTCTCTCTCTTTTTTTTATTCTTTATTTTAAAGGTTTTACAGAGTTTTGTTGTTCACAGACATGTATGTTCCCAGATCAGTCATATGCATATCCATGGTCCCCACCCCCCCAGTTCCCCCCATCCCACCCCTCCAGACCTTCGTCCCAAGCCATTGTAAGCACTCCTATTCCCTTAGCACTATGACACTAGCTGTCTTTTCCACACATAACAGTATAGGTTTCCATGTTACTCCCTCCATGCTTACCCCTCCCTATTTCTTCCCCACAATGTCCCTATGTCTGCTCTGTCTGTTTTTCCATGAGTTCCCTGCGTGTGTTATCAAGACCGTCCTACTAGATTCCATATATGTGTGTTAGTATACTGTATTTGTCTTTCTCTTTTTGACTTACTTCACTTTTTATGATAGGTTCTAGAGCCAGCCACTTCATTAGGACTGAGTCTTCTGCATTTCTTTTAACAGCTGAGTAGTATTCCATTGTATATATGTACCAGAGCTTCTGTATCCATTCATTCGTCGATCGACATCTAGGTTGCTTCCATGTTTTGGCTATTGTATAGAGAGCTGCAATGAACATTGGGGTACAGGTGCTTCTTTCAGTTTTGATTTCATCCAGATATAAGCCTAATAGTGGGATTGCTGGGTCATAGGGTGCTTCTATTTTTAGTTTTTTCAGAAATCTCCATACTGTCTTCCATAGAGGCTGTATCAGTTTACATTCCCACCAGCAATGCAAGAGGGTTCCCTTTTCTCCGCACCCTCTCCAACATTTATTGTCTGCAGATTTTTTGATGATGGCCATTCTGACGGGTGGGGAACACAGTCTCTTAACTGCTGGATCACCAGGGAGGTCCCAGGCAAGTCTATGGACACCACTTTTTCAATAGCATTTGCTCACTTTGTGTCTCTGTCCCATTTTGAAAATTCTGGCGATATTTCAAACCCTCCACCAGCAAAAAGATTACAACTTCCCAAAGGCTCAGATGATGGTTAGCATTTAAAACAAAATATTTTTAATTAAGGTATGTACATTGTTTCAAGACACAACACTTTTGCAGACTTAATAGACTATAGTATAGTGTAAACTGAATTTTGTATGCATCAGGTAAGGAAAAGCGTGTGTGGCCCTCTTTATTGCAGTATTCACTTTACTGTGGAGGCCTGAAAGTGAACTGCAGTATCTCTGGGGTATGCTTGCATAGACTATTGAAGCTGGAGGGTTGTCCCCACTGTAGTAATAAGACTAGTAATGGCTTTCAGCGCTGAGTTACTTGGCTGGAAGCTTAACCCACCTGCTCAGCATCATTTCCCCCTCATGACCACCCTGGGTGGTAGGCAGTGGCTTGGAGAGAAGCAGTGACTTGCTGAGGTCACCCTGGCCAGTCAGTGGTGGGGGTACAGTTCTCAGGTGAAACCTCAGGGGGGCCTTTGGGTCCATCAGGAGAGATTTTCTTTGTGTTTGGTTTGCTCTGTTCGAAAGGGAAAGCTTTCATTTCATTCCTCCTTGGATTCTTCGTATCTGACATCAGGTTGCCAGCCACTTCATTAGGACTGAGTCTTCTGCATTTCTTTTAACAGCTGAGTAGTATTCCATTGTATATATGTACCAGAGCTTCTGTATCCATTCATTCGTCGATCGACATCTAGGTTGCTTCCATGTTTTGGCTATTGTATAGAGAGCTGCAATGAACATTGGGGTACAGGTGCTTCTTTCAGTTTTGATTTCATCCAGATATAAGCCTAATAGTGGGATTGCTGGGTCATAGGGTGCTTCTATTTTTAGTTTTTTCAGAAATCTCCATACTGTCTTCCATAGAGGCTGTATCAGTTTACATTCCCACCAGCAATGCAAGAGGGTTCCCTTTTCTCCGCACCCTCTCCAACATTTATTGTCTGCAGATTTTTTGATGATGGCCATTCTGACGGGTGGGGAACACAGTCTCTTAACTGCTGGATCACCAGGGAGGTCCCAGGCAAGTCTATGGACACCACTTTTTCAATAGCATTTGCTCACTTTGTGTCTCTGTCCCATTTTGAAAATTCTGGCGATATTTCAAACCCTCCACCAGCAAAAAGATTACAACTTCCCAAAGGCTCAGATGATGGTTAGCATTTAAAACAAAATATTTTTAATTAAGGTATGTACATTGTTTCAAGACACAACACTTTTGCAGACTTAATAGACTATAGTATAGTGTAAACTGAATTTTGTATGCATCAGGTAAGGAAAAGCGTGTGTGGCCCTCTTTATTGCAGTATTCACTTTACTGTGGAGGCCTGAAAGTGAACTGCAGTATCTCTGGGGTATGCTTGCATAGACTATTGAAGCTGGAGGGTTGTCCCCACTGTAGTAATAAGACTAGTAATGGCTTTCAGCGCTGAGTTACTTGGCTGGAAGCTTAACCCACCTGCTCAGCATCATTTCCCCCTCATGACCACCCTGGGTGGTAGGCAGTGGCTTGGAGAGAAGCAGTGACTTGCTGAGGTCACCCTGGCCAGTCAGTGGTGGGGGTACAGTTCTCAGGTGAAACCTCAGGGGGGCCTTTGGGTCCATCAGGAGAGATTTTCTTTGTGTTTGGTTTGCTCTGTTCGAAAGGGAAAGCTTTCATTTCATTCCTCCCTTGGATTCCAGAAATGATTCTGCGGGAGATCCCTTGTCTGCAGAATTGACTCAGACTTGCTGCTGAGAGAGCGCGCGAGCTCGAGATGGGGTGGCCTCCACGCCGGAGACCAGTGGAGCTCGTGCAGTCTGTGTGGGAGGCGGCATGAGGTTTCCAGGGAGGAGCCACCCAGTCTCCTTCCTGGGCTTGTCCCTCCTCTCCTCTTTTGCAGTTGCCGTTACCTGACTCCCCCTCTTCCCTTCTTTCTCCCGTGTTTTCTGGGCACCCTGGGTGGACACATTGCCCACTACCCTACAGTAGATGGAGGTGGAAAATTCCAAGTGGGTGATTCGTGCAGAGTCACGGGGACCAGAATAACTGGGGCTCGAATGCCTGTCTTGGGACACCTGGACCCGTAAACCCTTAGGTCTTGGGCCCGTCCAGCCATGTTGGGGAAGTGCACTGCCCTGTAGAAGCCTGGGCCCTACGGGTTGCTGGACACTCAGCCACAGCTCCTTACTGCCGCCTCTTGGGTGCTGAGAGCCAGGGAGAACCTTGAGCATGGGCCCTTCCTTGGGGGAGCCCTGAGCCAGGAGGAAGAGACAGACAGGACCACAAATGGACAGAGGCAGGCCAGGGGTGCGCGGCTTCAGTCTTGAGGGTGGGGAAGGCTCCCCGGAAGATGTGGTGTCTGAAGGGCCCAGCAGGGACAGGAGAGCCACCGAGGTGCCATCAAGGAGGCGGTTTCAGGGAGGCTGTTGAATGGAGAGCAGGTTGGGACACGCTGGGGATGGCGAGGCTGCAGTGTAAGCACAGGTCACAGGAAAGAGCTCGTCCTTGGCTTCCAGGGGCTGTACAGAGCCTCAGAAAGGCGGGGTGTGTGTGTGTGTGTGTGTTTAATTATTTATTTATTTAGCTCCACTGTGTCTTAGTCATGACATATGGGATCTAGTTCCCTGACCAGGGATCGAACCCAGGCCCCCTGTATTGGGGACACAGTCCCTGTGTTCACCAGGGACCACCAGGGAAGTCCTGTGTGTGTGTGTTAGCTTGTGACATACTGTGGAAATGTATACAAATAGGTGAATGTGAGGAACTCTCACGTGTCCGTCACCCAACATCAACTATCATCAACGCATGACCAGTAAGGATTCATGTGAGCACATGCCTTCCTCCCCCATCAGATTATTTTGAAGCCGGTCCCAGACACAGCTCTCTGGAAAGGTTTTAAGCCCCAGAGGGATGTGGTGATAGCGGTCCTAAGGTCAGTCTTTCTCAGATGTGCATGTGTCAAGAATTACTTGGACAGCTGGCTAGGAAGCATTCCGGAACCACCTGCAGAGACTGTGGTTCGGTGATGTTGAGTTGGAGCCAGGAACGTGCACGTCATCTAAGGTCCCCAGGGGAGGCCGATGCTGTCTGCCACCCACACCACGGGTCAAGATTGCTTGGCCAGGCCTGGCATAAATTCTGCCATTTTCCCCTTTGTCTTGGTTTCCTCATCCGTGAAGCGGTGACTTGGACGGTCTTGCATGGCCATCCTGAGAATTAGGAAAGCAGGGGTTTGCACTTTCACACCATGTCTGGCACACAGAAGGTGGCCAGGGAGCAGTGGCCTCTGCTGACCAAGTTGTCTTGGGAGAGCCAGGGAGAACCTTGAGCATGGGCCCTTCCTTGGGGGAGCCCTGAGCCAGGAGGAAGAGACAGACAGGACCACAAATGGACAGAGGCAGGCCAGGGGTGCGCGGCTTCAGTCTTGAGGGTGGGGAAGGCTCCCCGGAAGATGTGGTGTCTGAAGGGCCCAGCAGGGACAGGAGAGCCACCGAGGTGCCATCAAGGAGGCGGTTTCAGGGAGGCTGTTGAATGGAGAGCAGGTTGGGACACGCTGGGGATGGCGAGGCTGCAGTGTAAGCACAGGTCACAGGAAAGAGCTCGTCCTTGGCTTCCAGGGGCTGTACAGAGCCTCAGAAAGGCGGGGTGTGTGTGTGTGTGTGTGTTTAATTATTTATTTATTTAGCTCCACTGTGTCTTAGTCATGACATATGGGATCTAGTTCCCTGACCAGGGATCGAACCCAGGCCCCCTGTATTGGGGACACAGTCCCTGTGTTCACCAGGGACCACCAGGGAAGTCCTGTGTGTGTGTGTTAGCTTGTGACATACTGTGGAAATGTATACAAATAGGTGAATGTGAGGAACTCTCACGTGTCCGTCACCCAACATCAACTATCATCAACGCATGACCAGTAAGGATTCATGTGAGCACATGCCTTCCTCCCCCATCAGATTATTTTGAAGCCGGTCCCAGACACAGCTCTCTGGAAAGGTTTTAAGCCCCAGAGGGATGTGGTGATAGCGGTCCTAAGGTCAGTCTTTCTCAGATGTGCATGTGTCAAGAATTACTTGGACAGCTGGCTAGGAAGCATTCCGGAACCACCTGCAGAGACTGTGGTTCGGTGATGTTGAGTTGGAGCCAGGAACGTGCACGTCATCTAAGGTCCCCAGGGGAGGCCGATGCTGTCTGCCACCCACACCACGGGTCAAGATTGCTTGGCCAGGCCTGGCATAAATTCTGCCATTTTCCCCTTTGTCTTGGTTTCCTCATCCGTGAAGCGGTGACTTGGACGGTCTTGCATGGCCATCCTGAGAATTAGGAAAGCAGGGGTTTGCACTTTCCACACCATGTCTGGCACACAGAAGGTGGCCAGGGAGCAGTGGCCTCTGCTCAGAGACCGAGGCGGGAGGAGACAGTGGGTGGCATGGGCGGAGGGTAAGGGTCTAGGAAGTTGGCCTGCCGTGGCCTCACCCGCAATCCACCTGGTCCTACAGAAACACCTGGCTGGGCTGGGTCTGACTGAGGCCATCGACAAGAACAGGGCGGATCTGTCTCGCATGTCGGGCAAGAAGGACCTGTACCTGGCCAGCGTGTTCCACGCCACCGCCTTCGAATGGGACACAGACGGCAACCCCTTCGACCAGGACATCTACGGGCGTGAGGAGCTGCGCAGCCCCAAGCTCTTCTATGCCGACCACCCCTTCATCTTCCTGGTTCGAGACACCCAGAGCGGTTCCCTGCTCTTCATCGGGCGCCTGGTCCGGCCCAAGGGTGACAAGATGCGAGACGAGTTGTAGGGCCCCTGGGTGGGTGTGGAATGGCCGGGGGCAGCGGGAGGCTCCTGAGACGCATGGGTGCTAGGGGGCTAGGGAAGCTGAGGTACCGACCTTGGATAGTCCACGGGGTGGGGGTGGGAGAACGGGGGGCTTCCTGTGTGTCTGAGCAGTCCTTCCCAGTCTGGATTCACTCTGCTTGGACACGGACCCCCGGGTGTCATGATGCTGAGCCCAGAGACCCTGCGTCCCACGGGGTCTAGCTCCCTCAGGCCGGGGATCCAGCCTGCCTCAATCAGTGTTCATATTTATAGCCGAGTGCTTTCTCCTCTGTGAGATGGAATCGAGCTAGGGGTTCAGCCAAGCCCTCGTGGAATGGGGGCCCTCTTCCAGAAACGACCGCCACCACAGCCCTCCCAGCTGTCTCCCAATCTTCTGACTTCCCTCAGATACTACTGCAGACCCTGTGGTTCGGTGATGTTGAGTTGGAGCCAGGAACGTGCACGTCATCTAAGGTCCCCAGGGGAGGCCGATGCTGTCTGCCACCCACACCACGGGTCAAGATTGCTTGGCCAGGCCTGGCATAAATTCTGCCATTTTCCCCTTTGTCTTGGTTTCCTCATCCGTGAAGCGGTGACTTGGACGGTCTTGCATGGCCATCCTGAGAATTAGGAAAGCAGGGGTTTGCACTTTCCACACCATGTCTGGCACACAGAAGGTGGCCAGGGAGCAGTGGCCTCTGCTCAGAGACCGAGGCGGGAGGAGACAGTGGGTGGCATGGGCGGAGGGTAAGGGTCTAGGAAGTTGGCCTGCCGTGGCCTCACCCGCAATCCACCTGGTCCTACAGAAACACCTGGCTGGGCTGGGTCTGACTGAGGCCATCGACAAGAACAGGGCGGATCTGTCTCGCATGTCGGGCAAGAAGGACCTGTACCTGGCCAGCGTGTTCCACGCCACCGCCTTCGAATGGGACACAGACGGCAACCCCTTCGACCAGGACATCTACGGGCGTGAGGAGCTGCGCAGCCCCAAGCTCTTCTATGCCGACCACCCCTTCATCTTCCTGGTTCGAGACACCCAGAGCGGTTCCCTGCTCTTCATCGGGCGCCTGGTCCGGCCCAAGGGTGACAAGATGCGAGACGAGTTGTAGGGCCCCTGGGTGGGTGTGGAATGGCCGGGGGCAGCGGGAGGCTCCTGAGACGCATGGGTGCTAGGGGGGTGGGGAAGCTGAGGTACCGACCTTGGATAGTCCACGGGGTGGGGGTGGGAGAACGGGGGGCTTCCTGTGTGTCTGAGCAGTCCTTCCCAGTCTGGATTCACTCTGCTTGGACACGGACCCCCGGGTGTCATGATGCTGAGCCCAGAGACCCTGCGTCCCACGGGGTCTAGCTCCCTCAGGCCGGGGATCCAGCCTGCCTCAATCAGTGTTCATATTTATAGCCGAGTGCTTTCTCCTCTGTGAGATGGAATCGAGCTAGGGGTTCAGCCAAGCCCTCGTGGAATGGGGGCCCTCTTCCAGAAACGACCGCCACCACAGCCCCCTCCCCAGCTGTCTCCCAATCTTCTGACTTCCCTCAACGATAAAACTAGGTGCTGCAGCCCCCGGGACAGATAGCCCACAGTGGGTCTGACCCCAGAGAGGGGGTCTGAAAATTGCTCATGGACAGGGACAGGTTTGGGAAGACTCTAATCAGGCATCATGGGGAGGAACATTTTTTTTTTTTCCTTGTATAGATTTTCAAAAATGGGGAGGAAATGGGGGAAATTAGCCTTTGTTGCTGTCAATCCAAGAACTTATTTGTACAATTTTTTTTTTCAATAAAACTTTTCCAGTGAAACTTTGTCAGAGTGTGAAAGGTGATTGGATCAGAGGTTACTAAGTCACTCTTCCCCGAGGACCAGGTGTCCTTCTGTTAAACTGTGTTTGCTACTAGCCATCCTTGACAGGCCCCGAAATCCTGGCAGATCACTGGAGATAGTACAGTGTGGGAGGCCCACGATGTGCCGACTCCAGAGAATGCTGTGCCACCGGCCGCCCTGGAAAGGGTGGCTGCGGGGTCAGAATGCCAGTGCAGGACCCAGAACCCAGGGCTTTGCTGTCCTGTGGCTTCAGGCTCCAGTCTTCAGCCCCCAAGGCTTTCTCTTCAAGCTGGCCTCATCCACATCCTGGCCAGAGGGCTCATGCGCAGGCTGCCTGGCTGGGCAGGACTTTGTAAAGAAGGAGCTTACGGGATCCTTGCTCTGTACTTCGGTTTGGAGCAGGAGCCGAGGAGAGACCTCACGTTGGTTACCTCTTGTGAGCCCTGGGGCTGCTGACATCACAGCTCGGACGGGGAGGGCAAGTGGGATATGCACAGGGCAGGAAAACGGGCCAGCGAGGCAGAGGACCTGAGGAGCCTGGCCCATCTCTACTGCTTCACTGTGTGACTTTGGGCATGTCTGTGCTTCTCTCTGGGCACCTCTCTCTGGCTTCCTTTTGCCAACACCTCTGCCCTGGGTATTGGTCCCAAAAGGGAGTCCCTGCCTGACTGGGCAACCTAGGTGGAGTCCTCCAGGATGTGAATGGGGTTGCAGAAGGGCCAGCTGATTCATTCTCATTACCGTAATGCAATATGGCTGTTCAGAGCTCCAAGTCTGTTCTATGCTGTGGACTTGGTAAATTAGATCTCTGCCCTCAAAAGGTTTCCTCTAGAAGTAGAGACGTAGGGACAATGACAACTGTGTGTCCAGTGTGTTCTAGACATGCCATGCTTTAGGGCCTTTGCACTAGTTCTTTCTAGAAAGTGATTCTTCTAGGTCTTCACAAGATTGCTAATTTTTTTTGGTCATCCAGAACTCTGCCTACATGTCTGCTCCACAAGGCCTTTCCTAACCACACAATATAAGCACCTCCAACCCCACGTCAGTTACCTCATTATATTTTCTTGTTTTACTGACTCAGTGCTCCTAAATTTTTTGCCTATTGACACATGCATGGTCCGTCTCTACGACTAGAATGGAAGCTTCATGAGAATAGGAACCGTGTCTTGTTCATCTTGTTCACGTCCTGCACCCAGATTCAGTGTCATACACACATAAGACCCTCAACATACGTTAGTAAGTGAAAGAGCCATATTAGAAGGGTGCTAGGCCTTTGGGAATCCAGAGGCAGAAGCCGTGACTGCCATGGGGAGATGAAGGGAGACTCCAGGAGGAAGTGACGTGGGCTGCCTTGAAGGGTAAGTAGGCATTGCTTGATCAGAGTAATGATTTTAATAATAACAGATGGTCCTTCTGTATTTTGCTTCTACTGTGTGCTGAAAACCATGTTGGTCACGTGATACACATAGATTTTATCCCAGCCTCCTAACACCTTGGCTAGGTTGGGATTATTCCCATTCTACAGATGAGATAACTGAGAGCGAGAGAGGTTAAGTGATCCACCTGAGGCTCCACAGCCAGTGAGGCTGCGCTGGGAAATGCTCCTAGTCGGAGAAGTTCTTCCATGCCGCACGGGAAGGGTCAGAGAGGAACTGGCCAGATTTTAATAATAAAGCTGCATCACCTCACAGTCTATATGCATCATCCCACTTAATCCCTGTGATAGCCCAGTTAAATGGGAAGTCTTCCTAATCGCACAGGTACAGCTCAGAGATGGGGAGACTGGGACTAGAATGCCGGACTCCTGGACCCAAGGCTCAGCTTGCGACAGCGCCCCCACCTGGTGCACATAGGCAGTGAAGGAAATCGGGGCTGAGTGTGCGGCTGCCCAGATGGCACCAGGGGAGCCCTGAGGCCACCTGCCTCCATCTGGGCACAGAAGGGGGCTGGTGAGAGGGCTGTCCTCCCACCGCACAGTGAGGGGTGGCAGGGAAGTGGCGGAGGTGGGCACATAGGTCAGGATTGGGCTGGGGTTGGACCAGCCATGTCAGCGCCCTTGATGGCCCATCACAGTCCCGTGTGGAGCTTTCTTGCCACCGGGAGACCACTGAAGGGACCTTTCTGCTATTTCCAGCGCGGTGCTTGTTCAAGCCTCAGGGAGATGATGACCTTGATGCCCTGCGTGGGGTCGGGATGTGAGCGCAAGAGTGAAGGAATGCGGGTGGTTTCACTCTGTACTGAGCGCCCGCTGTGTGCCCAGCGCTGCTGTGTACGGTCTCCTGTAGATCTCAGAGCTTCCCTCAGGGGCGCTATTGCTCCTGACTTAGCAGTCCCAAGTTATACATGAGAAAACGGGGGCTTAGAGAGGGACGTGATCTTCCCAAGGCCACCTCACGGGGTCAGTGACCGACTGGCAAGAATGGCAAGGCTGGCAGGTCTGCTGGCTGTGCGGAGAGAGGCGGTCGACACGCAGGAGCTCCTCTGGTCTATAGGAGGCAACCGGGCGGGCTCCCGTGTAGCCTTCGCAGCAGTCCCTGTAGTCTGCGGCTCATTGTCCCGCATCTGTGGATGCAGGAACAGATTTCAGCTGCAGCCTCTGGGAGAGCGGCCCTTTGTCAGCCTCTGCCCTGCCACGTCTCCAGACCTAGCACACCCCTGCACCCAGGAGGTGCCTAATGAATGTTCATTCAAAGGAAGTGGTTCAGGGGTGCTTTGATGCTCGGTGGCAAAGAGATTGGAGGTAGCAGACCAGACCAGAATCCCAGTGCTGCCCCTCCGAGCTGTGTGACTGTGGGCCAGTTCCTCAACCTCCCTGAGCTTCAGTTTCCTCACTACTGAGAGGGAATGCAGACAGTCCCTACCTCACTGGGAAGTCTTCCTAATCGCACAGGTACAGCTCAGAGATGGGAGACTGGGACTAGAATGCCGGACTCCTGGACCCAAGGCTCAGCTTGCGACAGCGCCCCACCTGGTGCACATAGGCAGTGAAGGAAATCGGGGCTGAGTGTGCGGCTGCCCAGATGGCACCAGGGGAGCCCTGAGGCCACCTGCCTCCATCTGGGCACAGAAGGGGGCTGGTGAGAGGGCTGTCCTCCCACCGCACAGTGAGGGGTGGCAGGGAAGTGGCGGAGGTGGGCACATAGGTCAGGATTGGGCTGGGGTTGGACCAGCCATGTCAGCGCCCTTGATGGCCCATCACAGTCCCGTGTGGAGCTTTCTTGCCACCGGGAGACCACTGAAGGGACCTTTCTGCTATTTCCAGCGCGGTGCTTGTTCAAGCCTCAGGGAGATGATGACCTTGATGCCCTGCGTGGGGTCGGGATGTGAGCGCAAGAGTGAAGGAATGCGGGTGGTTTCACTCTGTACTGAGCGCCCGCTGTGTGCCCAGCGCTGCTGTGTACGGTCTCCTGTAGATCTCAGAGCTTCCCTCAGGGGCGCTATTGCTCCTGACTTAGCAGTCCCAAGTTATACATGAGAAAACGGGGGCTTAGAGAGGGACGTGATCTTCCCAAGGCCACCTCACGGGGTCAGTGACCGACTGGCAAGAATGGCAAGGCTGGCAGGTCTGCTGGCTGTGCGGAGAGAGGCGGTCGACACGCAGGAGCTCCTCTGGTCTATAGGAGGCAACCGACGGGCTCCCGTGTAGCCTTCGCAGCAGTCCCTGTAGTCTGCGGCTCATTGTCCCGCATCTGTGGATGCAGGAACAGATTTCAGCTGCAGCCTCTGGGAGAGCGGCCCTTTGTCAGCCTCTGCCCTGCCCACGTCTCCAGACCTAGCACACCCCTGCACCCAGGAGGTGCCTAATGAATGTTCATTCAAAGGAAGTGGTTCAGGGGGTGCTTTGATGCTCGGTGGCAAAGAGATTGGAGAGTAGCAGACCAGACCAGAATCCCAGTGCTGCCCCTCCGAGCTGTGTGACTGTGGGCCAGTTCCTCAACCTCCCTGAGCTTCAGTTTCCTCACTACTGAGAGGGGAATGCGAACAGTCCCTACCTCACTGGGCTGTAGTGAGAATGAAATGAGAATATATTTGCCCAGTAGCCCACGGTACTGTGGCAATATGTGGCTGAGGGATATTAACTATTAACAAGAGAAGATAAGTAACTCATACTGCAGAACTGGGAGTTGAACTCAGATCTGTACAACTTTAAAACCTGATTCTTTAATTTGTTTTTAATTGAAAATATTTATTTATTTATTTGGTTGCATCGGGTCTTAGTTGGGCACTGGAGATCTTTTTGTTGTGGCTTCTCTTTAATTGCAGCCTGCAGACTTAGTTGCCTTGTGGCATGTGGGGTCTTAGTTCCCTGACCAGAGATCAAATCCCTGTCCCTTCCTTTGGAAAGCAGAGTCTTTACCAGGGAAGTCCAGCAAAGCCTGATTATTTCTGTCAGACTGAGCTGAAGTGCTCAGTGGGGACTCCCTGGAAGGAGAGGTGCTAGAAGTGGGAAGGACAGAGAGGAAGGGCCATTCTGGAAGAAAGGCCCGGCATGAATGGAGGTGTGGCCATGGGAAGGACCGTGGGAGCTTGGGACACGGCGAGGGGCCTGGTGGAGGAACAGTGAGATGGAGGGAGGTCGGACCGCCAGGCTCTGGGGTGAACTGCTCTGAGAGAGGCTGGACTGATGGGGAGGCCGAGGTCCTGATGGTGGAGGGACGGGCTCCGTAGCTTCGCACGCAGGAGCTCCTCTGGTCTATAGGAGGCAACCGCGGGCTCCCGTGTAGCCTTCGCAGCAGTCCCTGTAGTCTGCGGCTCATTGTCCCGCATCTGTGGATGCAGGAACAGATTTCAGCTGCAGCCTCTGGGAGAGCGGCCCTTTGTCAGCCTCTGCCCTGCCCACGTCTCCAGACCTAGCACACCCCTGCACCCAGGAGGTGCCTAATGAATGTTCATTCAAAGGAAGTGGTTCAGGGGGTGCTTTGATGCTCGGTGGCAAAGAGATTGGAGAGTAGCAGACCAGACCAGAATCCCAGTGCTGCCCCTCCGAGCTGTGTGACTGTGGGCCAGTTCCTCAACCTCCCTGAGCTTCAGTTTCCTCACTACTGAGAGGGGAATGCGAACAGTCCCTACCTCACTGGGCTGTAGTGAGAATGAAATGAGAATATATTTGCCCAGTAGCCCACGGTACTGTGGCAATATGTGGCTGAGGGATATTAACTATTAACAAGAGAAGATAAGTAACTCATACTGCAGAACTGGGAGTTGAACTCAGATCTGTACAACTTTAAAACCTGATTCTTTAATTTGTTTTTAATTGAAAATATTTATTTATTTATTTGGTTGCATCGGGTCTTAGTTGGGCACTGGAGATCTTTTTGTTGTGGCTTCTCTTTAATTGCAGCCTGCAGACTTAGTTGCCTTGTGGCATGTGGGGTCTTAGTTCCCTGACCAGAGATCAAATCCCTGTCCCTTCCTTTGGAAAGCAGAGTCTTTACCAGGGAAGTCCAGCAAAGCCTGATTATTTCTGTCAGACTGAGCTGAAGTGCTCAGTGGGGACTCCCTGGAAGGAGAGGTGCTAGAAGTGGGAAGGACAGAGAGGAAGGGCCATTCTGGAAGAAAGGCCCGGCATGAATGGAGGTGTGGCCATGGGAAGGACCGTGGGAGCTTGGGACACGGCGAGGGGCCTGGTGGAGGAACAGTGAGATGGAGGGAGGTCGGACCGCCAGGCTCTGGGGTGAACTGCTCTGAGAGAGGCTGGAAGGAGGGGCTGATGGGGAGGCCCCGAGGTCCATGAACGGTTTTTTGTTTTTTTTTCAGTGAATGTTTCTGCAGGAGCCGCACAGCTGATTTTGCTGCTCCCACCTCTCCCATTTCACTCCTCTCCGCAGAGCCCTTACTTGGCTTATCCCTTCCCTGGACTTTCCTGCTTCTCCTTTTGCTCCTGTGGCCTCTTCTGCTGCCGTCATGCCTCCCTTACCTCTGCCGCTGGAGCCCCTGCTCATCCTTCAAAGCCGACCTCAGAGGCTACTGAGCCTTCCTGGGCCCCCGTCAGAAGCTCAGCCACCTCTGTGCTCCCAGAGCCTCGTGGAAGCACCTCTGGGCAGTGCACATCACACTTCCCTCCAGGTGCCCTTGGTGGGGGACTTGGACCTTCACTACCACTTGCTGTCACCTTTCTTCCTTCCTCTCTGTGTCATGGACACATCTGCCCAGCCCCTCCACACGCCTACCACCAGTGTCTCATTTCTAAGGGGAGCATGCAGTCCACGTGTCCAGCCAAAGGCTGACCCACCAACTGTTCCAGCCAGAATCAGAACATGTTTTGACACTTCAGATACACACAGACCACAGAGAAGTGGTCAGACTTCTCTTTTTTTCCCCCATGTCATTCCTCCATTTGCCTAGTCTTGGTATATGCCAGAGATGACAAGCTCAGCAGGGAGGGAGAGGAGGCCCAGGAACAGGAGGGGCCCTAAGCCATGTTATATAACGTACCAAGATGGGACTTTTATGCTGCAGTCAACAAATTACATTGTCAGTTTGTCAACTGCATTCACGTCACTGCTAGATCTAGGGTTTTAGGGCACTGATCTCAGGGTGGGTATTAGACGGGGTTCACCCGCTACGAACCCTCATGTGCCAGGAAGTCAGAACCTGTTTTGTCAGACTGAGCTGAAGTGCTCAGTGGGGACTCTGGAAGGAGAGGTGCTAGAAGTGGGAAGGACAGAGAGGAAGGGCCATTCTGGAAGAAAGGCCCGGCATGAATGGAGGTGTGGCCATGGGAAGGACCGTGGGAGCTTGGGACACGGCGAGGGGCCTGGTGGAGGAACAGTGAGATGGAGGGAGGTCGGACCGCCAGGCTCTGGGGTGAACTGCTCTGAGAGAGGCTGGAAGGAGGGGCTGATGGGGAGGCCCCGAGGTCCATGAACGGTTTTTTGTTTTTTTTTCAGTGAATGTTTCTGCAGGAGCCGCACAGCTGATTTTGCTGCTCCCACCTCTCCCATTTCACTCCTCTCCGCAGAGCCCTTACTTGGCTTATCCCTTCCCTGGACTTTCCTGCTTCTCCTTTTGCTCCTGTGGCCTCTTCTGCTGCCGTCATGCCTCCCTTACCTCTGCCGCTGGAGCCCCTGCTCATCCTTCAAAGCCGACCTCAGAGGCTACTGAGCCTTCCTGGGCCCCCGTCAGAAGCTCAGCCACCTCTGTGCTCCCAGAGCCTCGTGGAAGCACCTCTGGGCAGTGCACATCACACTTCCCTCCAGGTGCCCTTGGTGGGGGACTTGGACCTTCACTACCACTTGCTGTCACCTTTCTTCCTTCCTCTCTGTGTCATGGACACATCTGCCCAGCCCCTCCACACGCCTACCACCAGTGTCTCATTTCTAAGGGGAGCATGCAGTCCACGTGTCCAGCCAAAGGCTGACCCACCAACTGTTCCAGCCAGAATCAGAACATGTTTTGACACTTCAGATACACACAGACCACAGAGAAGTGGTCAGACTTCTCTTTTTTTCCCCCATGTCATTCCTCCATTTGCCTAGTCTTGGTATATGCCAGAGATGACAAGCTCAGCAGGGGAGGGGAGAGGAGGCCCAGGAACAGGAGGGGGGCCCTAAGCCATGTTATATAACGTACCAAGATGGGACTTTTATGCTGCAGTCAACAAATTACATTGTCAGTTTGTCAACTGCATTCACGTCACTGCTAGATCTAGGGTGAAATTGAGGGCACTGATCTCAGGGTGGGTATTAGAGGCCATATGGGAGGATTTGAATGATTTAGAGCACCTCTAGCTCCACTGAACCCTCATGCAGCAAAAGCCGCCTTGCTTGAAGACCTTGAAATGACCTTGTCTTGGAAGTTACCCTGCAAAGTGTTTTAGCTGTTTATTTTTCTTTTTTGGTTGTGCACTGGGTCTTCCTTGCTCTGTGAAGGCTTTTTCTAGTTGAAGTAAGTGGAGACTACTCTCTCTAGTTGCAGTGAGAGGGCTCCTCATTGCAGTGGCTTCTCTTCTGGAGAACAGGATCCAGGTGCATGGGCTTCAGTAGTTGCAGCTCACAGGCGCCAGAGCACAAGTTCATTAGTTGTGGTGCACAGACTCAGTTTCTCCGAGGTGTGTGGTATGTTCCAGGACCAGGGAGTGAACCAGTATCCCTTGCATTGCAAGGCAGACTCTTAACCACTGGACCACCAGGGAAGCTCCATTTTAGTTGTTTATTGGAGAAAAACTGACCATTCCACCTTCGGTGGATTAAAATGACCATTCGTCCTATTCACAGTTCTGCAGGTTGGCTGGACAGTTCTTTCACTGGTCTTGTCTGGGTTCGCTCTGGTGGCTGCATCTCCTGGATGCTGGGCTCCGCTGGGGTGACTGGGCACTGAACTTCTCTCTTCTGTGATCCTGCATCCCCATCTTCTTTCTGGCACAGTGGTGGCCTCAGGATTTTGATACATGTGGGGATGTTTTCTGTGGGTGCTAGTCCTTGGATGGAGGAACATAATTTTCACTGGGATGGATTTATTAATGTGGGTAGGTTTTCCTAAGATTCTAGAGTCAGTGTGTCAGTTTAAGCAGCTTGGAGTGGTTTTAAGGAGATCAAACCAGTCAATCTTAAAAGAAATCAACCCTGAATATTCACTGGAAAGAACGATGCTGGAGCTGAAGCTCCAACGTTATGGCCACCTGATGTGAAGAGCCCACTTATTAGAAAAGTCCCTGATGTTGGGAGAAATAGAAGGCAGGAGGAGAAGGGGACGACAGAGGATGAGATGGTTGGATGGCGTTACTGAGTCAATGGACAGCAGTTTGAGCGAGCTCTAGCAGATGAAGGACAGGGAAGCCTGCTGTGCTGCAGTTCATGGAGTTGCAGAGTAGGACATGACTGAGCGACTAAATTGACAGAAACCTGGATTCAGCTGAGGTCTATGCTTGATATTGAAATGCCAGAATTCCTTGCTTATCATAGAGGAAGGAGTCCAGTGCTAAGGGAGGAAGCAATGTTGATGTGGATTTACCCTGTGTGATCTACTCACACACCCCCAAGCCAGATTCCACACTCCCAACTTCCTCTCATAGAGCCTGGAGGAAATTCCCTTCACCAAGGCATAGAGAAATGAACTACTGAGCAGAGAGTGTTTAAAACATGATGTCGTACTTGTTCTCTGCAGGCCAGGGATGCTTGTGAAAGATGCTGCCACAGAAATGGACTGCATAATTTTAGTGGAACTGATGGGATCCCTGGGAGCAGGGCACACACAGCAGCCACCTGGGATGGCAGATGCCAAGTGGTACTCAGAATGGTCTAACCCGCAGATGCTGTTAGCAAAGGCTAATTGTTTAAGGCCCAAATAAGACCAAAGGCAATAGACACGCAGCCTCTAAGTCCTCTTTAATCTGTATAAAAGAAACAAAGTAACACAACAAACAAAACCCTCCAGGCCTGCTAACAAAAACTTGCTATGAAGGAGAACTTTGGTCCTTCACCCTTTAAACCCCCTTGAAAGGAAGTGAGGCCAGTATCCTCAGAGAGAGGCCTTCAACAGAACCCTGGATACATACTGTAGATCTTCCTTTAGCCTACCTTCCATTTGCCAGAGAACTGTGCTTTGTGAAAGGAAAACCACAGACTTTTGAGGGATTAGCAGATCTTGAATCTATCTAAGGCTATCCTGAGGACACAGAAAGCCACTGTGTAGAGGCTCACATGGAGTGGTTTTAAGGAGATCAAACCAGTCATCTAAAGAAATCAACCCTGAATATTCACTGGAAAGACGATGCTGGAGCTGAAGCTCCAACGTTATGGCCACCTGATGTGAAGAGCCCACTTATTAGAAAAGTCCCTGATGTTGGGAGAAATAGAAGGCAGGAGGAGAAGGGGACGACAGAGGATGAGATGGTTGGATGGCGTTACTGAGTCAATGGACAGCAGTTTGAGCGAGCTCTAGCAGATGAAGGACAGGGAAGCCTGCTGTGCTGCAGTTCATGGAGTTGCAGAGTAGGACATGACTGAGCGACTAAATTGACAGAAACCTGGATTCAGCTGAGGTCTATGCTTGATATTGAAATGCCAGAATTCCTTGCTTATCATAGAGGAAGGAGTCCAGTGCTAAGGGAGGAAGCAATGTTGATGTGGATTTACCCTGTGTGATCTACTCACACACCCCCAAGCCAGATTCCACACTCCCAACTTCCTCTCATAGAGCCTGGAGGAAATTCCCTTCACCAAGGCATAGAGAAATGAACTACTGAGCAGAGAGTGTTTAAAACATGATGTCGTACTTGTTCTCTGCAGGCCAGGGATGCTTGTGAAAGATGCTGCCACAGAAATGGACTGCATAATTTTAGTGGAACTGATGGGATCCCTGGGAGCAGGGCACACACAGCAGCCACCTGGGATGGCAGATGCCAAGTGGTACTCAGAATGGTCTAACCCGCAGATGCTGTTAGCAAAGGCTAATTGTTTAAGGCCCAAATAAGACCAAAGGCAATAGACACGCAGCCTCTAAGTCCTCTTTAATCTGTATAAAAGAAACAAAGTAACACAACAAACAAAACCCTCCAGGCCTGCTAACAAAAACTTGCTATGAAGGAGAACTTTGGTCCTTCACCCTTTAAACCCCCTTGAAAGGAAGTGAGGCCAGTATCCTCAGAGAGAGGCCTTCAACAGAACCCTGGATACATACTGTAGATCTTCCTTTTAGCCTACCTTCCATTTGCCAGAGAACTGTGCTTTGTGAAAGGAAAAACCACAGACTTTTGAGGGATTAGCAGATCTTGAATCTATCTAAGGCTATCCTGAGGACACAGAAAGCCACTGTGTAGAGGCTCACATGGGTCAGGTGACAATAGGAGTTTTGACTTAGACCCAGGCGTGGTGCCTGGACTCATCCTGCAATTGTATTGTTAGTTTCAGGGTGTATAATTGAAATTGACAGCCTACATGTGCCTGTAAACCTGTGGATAAGTGGCATTAGGGTAGAAAGAGTCAAGTGGAGCTTCTGAAACTTGTTCGTCTTACCAATCAATAACCCAGAGTAAATGGTACAAATCCAGGAGAATCACAGAAATTTGTGCCCTCATCAAAGACTTGAGAGATGTAGGCAGGGTTCTATGGCATCTCACTTAACTTACTTCTTCAGTCTGTGCAGAAGGCATAGGTCTTGGAGAATGACAAGGAATTACCATAAGCTTACTCAGATGATTACAAACAATGATTCCAATAGCTCCTATTCTAGGTGTGGTCTTTTTATAGGAGCAAGTATATTTATTATTTTGGTCATTTAATTTGAAACTATTTATCTGAAAAGGAATTTTAAAAAAATCTTCCTCAACAGAAAATACCAGAAGCAGCTTTCTTTCTCTTGATAGGGACAGCAATACAGCTTTCTCATCTTGTCTTGAAATTTCCCAAGTCTCTGATTCTCTGTTACAATGTAACCTGATCATCCTTCCATAACGCAGACACAGAATGTCTATTAAGTTGATGACATCATGTTCCTAAGATTCAGAGAGTGAAAAGCAGCAGGTACTTCAGATAAAAAATGTGCTGAGAGGGCTTCCCTGGTGGTCCAGTGGGTAAGGACACTGCCTTGCAGTGCAAGGGGTGCCGGTTCGATCCCTGGCCTGGGAAGATCCCACATGCCGTGGAGCGGCTGGACCGATGTGTCCAATTACCGAGCTGGAGCTCTGGAGCACACGCGCCCAGAGCCGGCGCTCTGTGACAACAGAGGCCACCGCGATGGGAAGTCCACAAGAGCCAAAGAACAAAGACGGATGGAAAATAGACAAATGAAAGACCAATAGAAGTGGCCCATCCGTCCCCTCCCTCCCCAACCTGCCCCCCCCCAAATAAATAAATAGATAAATGTTTAAAAAAAATGTGCTGAGAATAGCAGATGAGTCCCACAAGAACATAGAGAGAGGCCTGCCACCTGAGTGAAGTTTCTGGATTTTCAGCACTCTAGATCATGCTAGGAAAGGTATATTAGTCAGGGTTCTCCAGATAAGCAAAATCAATAGAAAAGACAGCTTCAGATATGTGTAGATAGATACAAAGAGATGAGATAGAGATATACAGAGATATATAGAGATATGCAGATAAAGATAGAGAGATACAACGGATTATGGAAGTGGAGAAGTGCCATGATCTTCTGTCTGTAAGCTGGAGACCTAGGAGGCTCACTGGTATAGTTCCAGTCCAAGTTTGAAGTCCTGAATAGCTGGAGAACTGATGGTATTTGGTTCCAGTCTTGAAGGCAGAAGAAGACCAATGTCCTGGCTTGAAGACAGCCAGGCAGAGAGCAAATTCTCCCTTATTCAGCCCTTTGTTCTATTTCTATAGATTAGATGAGACTCACCTATATAGGGAAGGGCAATCTGCTTTATTCAGTCTATAGACCCAACAGTAATCTCATGCCTTACAACACATCTGAAATAATGTTTGGCCACATATCTTGGCACCCAATGGCCCAGTAAAACTGACATATAACATTGTCACATCCTGCAAAGTGAAAGGAACTTGCCGTGCTTTCTTCTTCCTAATAGTAGTAAGAAAGAAGCATACTTGTTGGGTTTCCATGTATTTTGGCGGCAATGTATGTCACATTTTGGTGTGCTGCTCTGATTCATTTACAGAGTAGGCAGTAAGGCTGAGAACTCCGAGTGGAGCCCAGAGCAAGAGAAGGCCTCCAGGTGTCCAGGCTCAAGGGCAGGCAGCTCTTGCTCATAGCCCTGATGACCTAGCCAGTGCAAAGCTGATCCACGTGTCTGCAGCAGATGGGGATGATGTCTGAGCCCATGGCAAACCCCAAGAGAAGAACTGCAATGGAGTATCTAGGAGTTAGGAGCAAAGCCAGACACTCCTTGCTAAGCAATTTTCCTCCTTTTGAGGAAGAGCTCCTGGTTGGCTGCTGGGCCTGCTGGAACAGTCCCTGTGTGGGAGACACCAACAGCTACAAATAATTGATGACTGTTGCACACAATCTTCTCTTTTCTCGAGAATACTTGGGGTATATGTGCCCAGTGTCTACTTTTACTGAAATATCAGCGAATCATGAGTTAGGTATGAGTCAATCCTCTGTTTAGAACTGGGTTTCTGCTCCCTTCAGAGACTGTGCAAGTACTACTCATTTCCTTCTCATTAGTGCAATGGATACTTAAAAAAAATTATTTTGTAAATGTGGAAAATTTCAAATGTGCATGAAAGTTGAGATGATAGAGCAATGAACTTCCATGTACCCATCACAAAACTTCAATATACGTATTAACAGTTTGCCTATTTTGTTCAATGAGTATTTTTCTTTTTAAGATTTATTTATTTCTTTTTTTATTATTGGTGGGGGGTGGGGTGGGGAGGGAGGGGAGCAGGCGGGCCACTTCTCTTGGTTCTTCATTTATCTATTTTCATCCATCTTTTTTGTTCTTTGGCCCGTGTGGGCCTCCCATCATGGTGGCCTCTGTCGTCGCAGAGTGCATGCGCTCCAGAGCTCTGGCTCAGTAATTGGACACATTGGTCCAGTCACTCCGTGGCACGTGGGATCTTCCCAGGCCAGGGATTGAACCAGCGCCCCTTGCGCTGCAAGGCGGTGTCCTTACCCACTGGACCACCAGGGGAAGCCCCAATGAGTATTTTTAATAGTCTGTCTCATAGGGAAGCACTTGTGTCTCTGATCCTGAGTTGGTCTTCCTTGATGCTTTCTCCAAGGTGAATCTTCCAGACTGAGACCACAATATTCAGAAGTCTCCTAGATACCTCTCCCTGTCTCAAAAGCATCTCCCACTCAACAGATACCAGACTGAGCTCATCTTCCTGCTTAAACCCACCGTTTCCTGTTTTCCTATACATTCGCTCAACAGTTATTACATAGTTGTTACATATCTATTGGGTGTATAAGAAAGACTGGATGATTCTGGAAAAAGTAAAGAAATCACAGCTATAATAATAATAATAATAATAAAAACAACGATGAACAAGAACCAGTGTTGACAAGAATGTGGAGAAACTGGAATGTTCATATATTGAGGGTGAGACTAGACGATGGTGTGGTCCTTGCACCCCAGGAATTAGCCCATGGAGGATCCTAAACTGGATGAGCCTAGATTGAGAGAGGGTCAAAGTGTAGGTGCTTGGATGGATGAGGGGGTAGAGTACCTGACTTGGGAATGGGGGTGTTTAGAAAGGGCAGGGAGCTGGGGGTCTGGATTATGGGGCCTCTGAGGGATGGGCTCAGAGGTGGATGATTACAGGAGTGTTTGGGGAAGGACATTAACACCACACAACCCGGGCAGGGAGCTCCCCAGCCAAGCATGGTTCAGGGGCAGTGGGGCTCCCAGTGCCCTTCTAGCTGGGTTGGGGCAGTCATTAGGACAACCAATGCATGTTCTCAGGATGGCCTAAGCCTCCTGGACCTAGGGACAGAGTGAGGCTCAGATGTTAGTTGCTCAGTCATGTCTGGCTCTTTGAGATCCCATGGACTGTAGTCTACCAGGCACCTCTGTCCATGAAATTCTTCGGGCAAGAATACTGAAGTAGGGGCTTCCCTGGTGATCCAGTGGGTAAAGAGTCTGCCTTGCACTGCAAGGGACACCAGTTCAATCCCTGGCCTCAGAAGATCCCACGTGCCGTGAAGTGGTTGGACCCATGTGTCCAATGACAAGCCAGAGCTCTGGAGTGCATGTGCCCAGAGCTGGGGCTCTGCAGTGAGAGAGGCCACTGCAAGGGGAGGCCCACACAGGTCAAAGAACAAAGATGGATGAAAATAAGTAAAAAAGAAAGAAAGGAAAAAAAGAATACTAAAAGAATACTGAAGTGGATTACTGTTTCCTTCTCCAAGGCTCAGATAAGTGACTAATATTAGAGCTCCTGCCCACCCTAGCAATGAGAAAAAGGGCTCCAACTCGACTTAATTTGGTTTGTCAAAATAAGGAAATGCCTCATTTCTTACACTTGGAGTGCCATCATGTAATTCATATACAGAATTACAAACTGTGATATGGGTGAGGAAAGAGGGGGTGGTCAAACGGATAGAGACAAGAGGGCACATTCACTATTCATTTAGCTGGCAAAGGGAGTAGGTCTCAATGCCAGACTGGAAGCAGAGGCTGGGAATTGATGCATAAAATTTCTCCCAGGTTTCGAACTGAGAAGGGGGGCGGGCATTCCGCACCCCCTTGCTCTAGATGATCCAGCCTGGCCACGAGAGTCTACGGAAGGTGCTGCAGCAGTAAGACCTGGCCCTGTAGTCTGCCCTGAATCCGCACAGTACGTGACCAGGCGTAACCCTCGCAGCCCCAGGGAGCTGGGGGTCTGGATTATGGGGCCTCTGAGGGATGGGCTCAGAGGTGGATGATTACAGGAGTGTTTGGGGAAGGACATTAACACCACACAACCCGGGCAGGGAGCTCCCCAGCCAAGCATGGTTCAGGGGCAGTGGGGCTCCCAGTGCCCTTCTAGCTGGGTTGGGGCAGTCATTAGGACAACCAATGCATGTTCTCAGGATGGCCTAAGCCTCCTGGACCTAGGGACAGAGTGAGGCTCAGATGTTAGTTGCTCAGTCATGTCTGGCTCTTTGAGATCCCATGGACTGTAGTCTACCAGGCACCTCTGTCCATGAAATTCTTGGGCAAGAATACTGAAGTAGGGGCTTCCCTGGTGATCCAGTGGGTAAAGAGTCTGCCTTGCACTGCAAGGGACACCAGTTCAATCCCTGGCCTCAGAAGATCCCACGTGCCGTGAAGTGGTTGGACCCATGTGTCCAATGACAAGCCAGAGCTCTGGAGTGCATGTGCCCAGAGCTGGGGCTCTGCAGTGAGAGAGGCCACTGCAAGGGGAGGCCCACACAGGTCAAAGAACAAAGATGGATGAAAATAAGTAAAAAAGAAAGAAAGGAAAAAAAGAATACTAAAAGAATACTGAAGTGGATTACTGTTTCCTTCTCCAAGGCTCAGATAAGTGACTAATATTAGAGCTCCTGCCCACCCTAGCAATGAGAAAAAGGGCTCCAACTCGACTTAATTTGGTTTGTCAAAATAAGGAAATGCCTCATTTCTTACACTTGGAGTGCCATCATGTAATTCATATACAGAATTACAAACTGTGATATGGGTGAGGAAAGAGGGGGTGGTCAAACGGATAGAGACAAGAGGGCACATTCACTATTCATTTAGCTGGCAAAGGGAGTAGGTCTCAATGCCAGACTGGAAGCAGAGGCTGGGAATTGATGCATAAAATTTCTCCCAGGTTTCGAACTGAGAAGGGGGGCGGGCATTCCGCACCCCCTTGCTCTAGATGATCCAGCCTGGCCACGAGAGTCTACGGAAGGTGCTGCAGCAGTAAGACCTGGCCCTGTAGTCTGCCCTGAATCCGCACAGTACGTGACCAGGCGTAACCCTCGCAGCCCCAGGTGTTAAGGGCGGGGATCAGAGCGCGAGAAAAGGAGTTAAATCTCAGTCTCTCCTCGGATCAGCCACCAGGGGTTCCAGCGAGGCCTCAGCCCAGCTACTAAACGGGCCCCCGGACTCGCCTTCGGGTGGCGCCGCGCCCCGGGCCCCGAGGCTTCCCTTGCCAGCCTTCCTCCGGCCCCGTCTTCCCAAGGGCCAGATCCTGCGCCCCGAAACTCTGGCAACTTGGCCTCGAGCTGGGGATGTGAGCTCAGGGTTTACAGCTCTGGGGTAACATCCGACCCCCAAATTTGGAGCCTGGAGCCAGGTTCGAGGCTCTTGGGCGGAGCCTGAGCGTTTTCTGGATCCTGGTTGCCTGTCCCTGCAGGCTTCGGAGCAGGGGCGCCGCCCTCTCTTCCTCCCGCAGCCGCGTCTGTGTGGGCGGGGTTGCCGGGCCAGTCACGGTCCTTAATCTGGATTCGCCAGACCGCGGAGGGCAGGAGAGGGGCGGCGATGTTGCGTGCTGGGGAGGGGCTGGGAAATGGCTGCAGCTGGGAAGAACCAGGTCAAGGATGAAGCTTGCATCTGAGAACGGCTAAAAGCATCTAGTTCATTTCTCGCCTCTCCGCGCCCCAGCCCAGAACCCGGGCCTTGAGCCCACAACCTCTCTCACTGGGCCTTCTTCCGATGCAGTGGAGAGCTGGGCGTGATGCAGGTGAGGCGGCGGCCTGCGGCTCACCCCTGAGCTGGAGGTTTTCTGCCTCAGGATCTCCTCTTATCATCAGGACCAGTTTACAAATGAGGAAACGGAGGTGGTTGGCGCTGGACTGGAGCACGGACCTGCTTCTGAGTGGAACCTGCCAAATCCCACAGCCTCCCCCTCAGGTGCACTCTCCTTCGGCTTTGGAGGCTGGGCATTGCTCTCCTTATTGAATCACTCCTGGCACCACAGGCCCTGGTTTCTTCTTGCAGCCATGGCCCATCACTTCCTCAACTTCCTTTGTGCCCTTCTCATTCAACCTTTAAAATGTCACCAGAGCCTTGGGCTGGATCCACTTCTGTTTCCATTCTGACACTGTCCCTGATGGGGCTTAGCTGCCCTATGGGGAACTGACTCTCAGACCCTGTTTCCAGGCAGCTCCCTCTTCAGAGGGGGAGCCCTGGTAGCCAGTAGCTTTCTGGACATTTGGTGCCCCATCTCAGAGACAGCACTATCGGCCTGGACCTTGGGAATATGTGTGCCAGGGGATGGCATGTGTGGATCAGAGGGAGAGCTGAAAGGAAGGAGAGGAGTGGTGTCCATACATAATACTTCTTTAGTCACGGTGTGGCCTTGTCTAGTCGGCAGGGCCCTATTAGAATTCATATGGAAGCCATCTGTGTGATGGGTCAGGAAGAATCTTCGTAATTTGTGTGTGCGCACGTGTGTGTTTATAGAGGTGGCTTGCGGGGGCAGGAAACCCTAGTGCTCTTAGGAATGGAGTCAGGAGACAGGCTTGGGACCAGTTGCTCAGGAAACTGGATCATTTGGGCGGGGTTGCGGCAGTCACGGTCCTTAATCTGGATTCGCCAGACCGCGGAGGGCAGGAGAGGGGCGGCGATGTTGCGTGCTGGGGAGGGGCTGGGAAATGGCTGCAGCTGGGAAGAACCAGGTCAAGGATGAAGCTTGCATCTGAGAACGGCTAAAAGCATCTAGTTCATTTCTCGCCTCTCCGCGCCCCAGCCCAGAACCCGGGCCTTGAGCCCACAACCTCTCTCACTGGGCCTTCTTCCGATGCAGTGGAGAGCTGGGCGTGATGCAGGTGAGGCGGCGGCCTGCGGCTCACCCCTGAGCTGGAGGTTTTCTGCCTCAGGATCTCCTCTTATCATCAGGACCAGTTTACAAATGAGGAAACGGAGGTGGTTGGCGCTGGACTGGAGCACGGACCTGCTTCTGAGTGGAACCTGCCAAATCCCACAGCCTCCCCCTCAGGTGCACTCTCCTTCGGCTTTGGAGGCTGGGCATTGCTCTCCTTATTGAATCACTCCTGGCACCACAGGCCCTGGTTTCTTCTTGCAGCCATGGCCCATCACTTCCTCAACTTCCTTTGTGCCCTTCTCATTCAACCTTTAAAATGTCACCAGAGCCTTGGGCTGGATCCACTTCTGTTTCCATTCTGACACTGTCCCTGATTGGGCTTAGCTGCCCTATGGGGAACTGACTCTCAGACCCTGTTTCCAGGCAGCTCCCTCTTCAGAGGGGGAGCCCTGGTAGCCAGTAGCTTTCTGGACATTTGGTGCCCCATCTCAGAGACAGCACTATCGGCCTGGACCTTGGGAATATGTGTGCCAGGGGATGGCATGTGTGGATCAGAGGGAGAGCTGAAAGGAAGGAGAGGAGTGGTGTCCATACACAATACTTCTTTAGTCACGGTGTGGCCTTGTCTAGTCGGCAGGGCCCTATTAGAATTCATATGGAAGCCATCTGTGTGATGGGTCAGGAAGAATCTTCGTAATTTGTGTGTGCGCACGTGTGTGTTTATAGAGGTGGCTTGCGGGGGCAGGAAACCCTAGTGCTCTTAGGAATGGAGTCAGGAGACAGGCTTGGGACCAGTTGCTCAGGAAACTGGATCATTTGGAAGTCATCAGTACTTCCTGTGATTTCTCTGTAAGAACAACCTGTGCTTGCAGAGATGTAAGGGCCCTTTAAAAAAGACCCCTTTGGGACTTCCCTGGGTTGACTCAATGCAGGAAATCTCTGGTCAGGGAACTAAAATCCCACGTGCTTCAGGATGCAGCCAAAAAGAAAAGAAATAGAGACCTTTAAAGGGGTTAATGTCCATAATGGGTCTCAGAGGTCTTAAAGGAGCAGGAGTGTGCCTTGGGAACCAGCTTTGGTGGGGGTAACAGGTGCAGTTCACCCAAGAGTCCCTGGCCCCTGAAAGCTTTGGTTTCTTTTTATTTATTTAAAAATTATTTCTTTATTTGGCTGCATCAGGCCTTAGTTGTGGCATTTGGGTTCTTTCATTGTGGCATGCAGGTTCTAGAAGCTGGTGACTTAGTTGCCTTGTGGCATGTGGGATCTTAGTTTCATGACCAGGGATCAAGCCCACATTCCCTGGATTGGAAAGCAGATTCTTCACCACTGAACCATCAGGGAAGTCCCAGGACTTTGGGTTTTAAAGGGGAGGCTACTTGACTCACACCAGTGGGATTCTAGCAGGACCCGTTTATGAGCAAGGCTGAGCTTTAGCCCCCAATGTTTTTCCCAGTAACAGACTCACAGCCTACAGGACTGACTTCCCACCCCCAATTGGCTTCCCGCCTGAGGTCTTGGGGTTCAGAAAACTGGTCACCCCCACCTGCTTTTAGCTGTCTTCCCCAGAGGTGGACTACACTCCTTGATCAATCTCTCATGCAAATCAGGTTTCTTTCATTCAAGAACTTCCAGAGGGGGCTTATCCTGGTCCCCCAGCCACATCCTTGATAGGGGTTCCTCAGTCATGTCTGACTTTGTGACCCCACAGAGTGTAACCTGCCGGGCTCCTTTGTCCATGGAATTCTCCAGAGAAGAATAAAGGCATGGGTAGCAATTCCCTTTGTCCAGGGAATCTTCCTGCCCCAGGGAAAAACTTCTTTATGCAGGAGACCCAGGTTCGATCTCTGGGGACGTCCCTTCCTATCCCGGCTGTCTGGGCTGTCTGTACTTCATGGTTTCCTTCTCCAGGAAGTCTTCCTGGTTGCCCCTGCTAGAGATCCTTTCTTCACTGTTCTCTCAGAGTCAGACTTTTAGTTGTCCTAGGGCCTCATGCCATACCACCTTTTATTGTCCTGAGTGGGACATCTTTAACACCGTGATCTCATGTCCAGCAAGGAATAAGACACAAAGTAGATACTAAGGACAAATCAGATGTGCCTGGAATGTCCATAATGGGTCTCAGAGGTCTTAAAGGAGCAGGTGCCTTGGGAACCAGCTTTGGTGGGTAACAGGTGCAGTTCACCCAAGAGTCCCTGGCCCCTGAAAGCTTTGGTTTCTTTTTATTTATTTAAAAATTATTTCTTTATTTGGCTGCATCAGGCCTTAGTTGTGGCATTTGGGTTCTTTCATTGTGGCATGCAGGTTCTAGAAGCTGGTGACTTAGTTGCCTTGTGGCATGTGGGATCTTAGTTTCATGACCAGGGATCAAGCCCACATTCCCTGGATTGGAAAGCAGATTCTTCACCACTGAACCATCAGGGAAGTCCCAGGACTTTGGGTTTTAAAGGGGAGGCTACTTGACTCACACCAGTGGGATTCTAGCAGGACCCGTTTATGAGCAAGGCTGAGCTTTAGCCCCCAATGTTTTTCCCAGTAACAGACTCACAGCCTACAGGACTGACTTCCCACCCCCAATTGGCTTCCCGCCTGAGGTCTTGGGGTTCAGAAAACTGGTCACCCCCACCTGCTTTTAGCTGTCTTCCCCAGAGGTGGACTACACTCCTTGATCAATCTCTCATGCAAATCAGGTTTCTTTCATTCAAGAACTTCCAGAGGGGGCTTATCCTGGTCCCCCAGCCACATCCTTGATAGGGGTTCCTCAGTCATGTCTGACTTTGTGACCCCACAGAGTGTAACCTGCCGGGCTCCTTTGTCCATGGAATTCTCCAGAGAAGAATAAAGGCATGGGTAGCAATTCCCTTTGTCCAGGGAATCTTCCTGCCCCAGGGAAAAACTTCTTTATGCAGGAGACCCAGGTTCGATCTCTGGGGACGTCCCTTCCTATCCCGGCTGTCTGGGCTGTCTGTACTTCATGGTTTCCTTCTCCAGGAAGTCTTCCTGGTTGCCCCTGCTAGAGATCCTTTCTTCACTGTTCTCTCAGAGTCAGACTTTTAGTTGTCCTAGGGCCTCATGCCATACCACCTTTTATTGTCCTGAGTGGGACATCTTTAACACCGTGATCTCATGTCCAGCAAGGAATAAGACACAAAGTAGATACTAAGGACAAATCAAGTGCATGCATATGTGAGTGGGGGACTTCAGGCATTGTTTGAGAAGTCCTGACTAAGCCGTCCTGGACTAGCAGATGCTAGGTTCTGCCTGATGAGTGTCCTGGGACGCTTCTGATCAGAAGCTTAGTTTTCTCAAGAAGCATACCTCTGGCTGATTTTCAGGACTGAACCCTTGGCAAACAACTGTCATCCAGAATTATCCTGGGGCAGCAGGGTTCTTGCTCCTGTTTCCTCTGTAGGCTTCAACTCCGAACAACCCAGGGCTCAGTCTGCTGCAGTTTGGTACCTGTTATGGTACCTAGGTTTTCATGGAACTTGAACTATGAAATAACAGAAGATATATGTGTTGGTCTCTGCTCCAGGTTCCTAGCACAGTGCTCTTAAAACTTCTGGAATTTCCTAAGTGATAGGTGTGTTTTTTGTTTTATTTCATTTACAAATATATTTATTTATTGACTGTACTGGGTCTTCATTGTTGTGCATGGGTTTTCCTTAGTTGCGGCAAGCGAGGGCTACTCTCTAGTTGGGTGTGTGAGTTTCTCATTGTGGTGACTTTTTTGTTGTGGAGCATGGGCTTTAGAGTATGGGATCAGTAGTTGTGGCACACAGGCTTAGTTACCCCATGGTATGTGGAATCTTCCCTAATGAGGGATCGAATCTGTGGCCCCTGCATTGGCAGGCAGATTCTTAACTACTGAACCACCAGGGAAGTCCAGGTATGTCTATTATTTATTTATTTATTTATTTTATTTTTGGCTATTCTAGGTTTTCACTGCTGCCGTGGGCTCTTCTCTAGTTGCAGGGAGTGGGGGTTACTCTCTTGTTGAGGTGAGCAGGCTTCTTGTTGTGGTGACTTCTCTTGTTGTAGAACTCAGACTCTAGGACACATGGGTACATGGGCTCAATAGATATGGCTCCAAGGCTCTAGAGCACAGGTTCCATAGTTGTGGCTTACGGGCTTAGTTGCTCCGCAGCATGTGAGATCTTCCAGGATCAGGGATTGAACCCCTGTCTCCTAGGGCCATGCCATACCACCTTTTACTGATCAGAATGTCCAGCAAGGAATAAGACACAAAGTAGATACTAAGGACAAATCAAGTGCATGCATATGTGAGTGGGGGACTTCAGGCATTGTTTGAGAAGTCCTGACTAAGCCGTCCTGGACTAGCAGATGCTAGGTTCTGCCTGATGAGTGTCCTGGGACGCTTCTGATCAGAAGCTTAGTTTTCTCAAGAAGCATACCTCTGGCTGATTTTCAGGACTGAACCCTTGGCAAACAACTGTCATCCAGAATTATCCTGGGGCAGCAGGGTTCTTGCTCCTGTTTCCTCTGTAGGCTTCAACTCCGAACAACCCAGGGCTCAGTCTGCTGCAGTTTGGTACCTGTTATGGTACCTAGGTTTTCATGGAACTTGAACTATGAAATAACAGAAGATATATGTGTTGGTCTCTGCTCCAGGTTCCTAGCACAGTGCTCTTAAAACTTCTGGAATTTCCTAAGTGATAGGTGTGTTTTTTGTTTTATTTCATTTACAAATATATTTATTTATTGACTGTACTGGGTCTTCATTGTTGTGCATGGGTTTTCCTTAGTTGCGGCAAGCGAGGGCTACTCTCTAGTTGGGTGTGTGAGTTTCTCATTGTGGTGACTTTTTTGTTGTGGAGCATGGGCTTTAGAGTATGGGATCAGTAGTTGTGGCACACAGGCTTAGTTACCCCATGGTATGTGGAATCTTCCCTAATGAGGGATCGAATCTGTGGCCCCTGCATTGGCAGGCAGATTCTTAACTACTGAACCACCAGGGAAGTCCAGGTATGTCTATTATTTATTTATTTATTTATTTTATTTTTGGCTATTCTAGGTTTTCACTGCTGCCGTGGGCTCTTCTCTAGTTGCAGGGAGTGGGGGTTACTCTCTTGTTGAGGTGAGCAGGCTTCTTGTTGTGGTGACTTCTCTTGTTGTAGAACTCAGACTCTAGGACACATGGGTACATGGGCTCAATAGATATGGCTCCAAGGCTCTAGAGCACAGGTTCCATAGTTGTGGCTTACGGGCTTAGTTGCTCCGCAGCATGTGAGATCTTCCAGGATCAGGGATTGAACCCCTGTCTCCTGCATTGGCAGGCAAATTCTTTACCACTGAGCTACCAGGGAAGCTTTTGTTTTAATGAGGAAACTCTTGGTAGGATAGCCTGGATAGCTTCGGGATGGGAGCTGGTCACCAGAAAGATCAAGTCACGATTAGAAGCTTTAAATTTTCAGCTCCACCTTCCATCTGCTGGGAAGGTGAGAAGGGCTGGAGACTAAATTAATATTTGATTATGCCAACATTATGAAACCTGATAAAAATCCCCAAAGTTCGAGGTTCAGAGAGCTGGAGGTGCTGGGAGGGTGGTGGGACTGGCTGTGGCATGGAGGTCCCATGTCCTTTCCTCTATACCGTACCCTATGCATCTCTCCATCTGGATATGTTCTTTATCCTTTTAGGATAAACCAATAAACACAAGTAAGTGTTTCTGTCATTCTCTGAGCCATTCTAGCAGATTATTGAACCCCAGCAGGAGTTGTGGGAGCCTTGACTTATAGCAAGTCAGAAGTACAAATGAGGGCTTCCCCTGGTGGTCCAGTGGGTAAGGACACTGCTTTTCAGTGCAAGGGGTGCCGGTTCAATCCCTGGCCTGGGAAGATCCAATGTGCCACAGAGCGGCTGGACTGATGTGTCCAATTACCGAGCCCGAGCTCTGGGGCACATGTGCCCAGAGCCGGCGCTCTGCAACTACAGACGCCACCGTGGTGGGAGGCCCACAGGAGCCAAAGAACAAAGACAGATGAACATAGAGAAATGAAAGACCAATAGAAGTGGCCCGCCTGCTTCCCTCCCTCCCCAACCTGACCCCCGCCCCCCCCAAAAAAAAGAGTACAAATGATAACCTCGGACTTGCAATTGGCATCTGAAGTTGGGGGAACAAGGGGGAAGTCTTGTGGGCTGGAGTCCTTAACCTGTGGGAGCTAATGCTCTCTCTAGGTAGTGTCAGAATTGAGGTAAATGCAGGACTCCCAGCTGGTGGTAGACAATTAATTGTTTGATGTGCAGAAGTCCCACCCCATTTTTTTTGGGGAAACAGGACACATGGGTACATGGGCTCAATAGATATGGCTCCAAGGCTCTAGAGCACAGGTTCCATAGTTGTGGCTTACGGGCTTAGTTGCTCGCAGCATGTGAGATCTTCCAGGATCAGGATTGAACCCCTGTCTCCTGCATTGGCAGGCAAATTCTTTACCACTGAGCTACCAGGGAAGCTTTTGTTTTAATGAGGAAACTCTTGGTAGGATAGCCTGGATAGCTTCGGGATGGGAGCTGGTCACCAGAAAGATCAAGTCACGATTAGAAGCTTTAAATTTTCAGCTCCACCTTCCATCTGCTGGGAAGGTGAGAAGGGCTGGAGACTAAATTAATATTTGATTATGCCAACATTATGAAACCTGATAAAAATCCCCAAAGTTCGAGGTTCAGAGAGCTGGAGGTGCTGGGAGGGTGGTGGGACTGGCTGTGGCATGGAGGTCCCATGTCCTTTCCTCTATACCGTACCCTATGCATCTCTCCATCTGGATATGTTCTTTATCCTTTTAGGATAAACCAATAAACACAAGTAAGTGTTTCTGTCATTCTCTGAGCCATTCTAGCAGATTATTGAACCCCAGCAGGAGTTGTGGGAGCCTTGACTTATAGCAAGTCAGAAGTACAAATGAGGGCTTCCCCTGGTGGTCCAGTGGGTAAGGACACTGCTTTTCAGTGCAAGGGGTGCCGGTTCAATCCCTGGCCTGGGAAGATCCAATGTGCCACAGAGCGGCTGGACTGATGTGTCCAATTACCGAGCCCGAGCTCTGGGGCACATGTGCCCAGAGCCGGCGCTCTGCAACTACAGACGCCACCGTGGTGGGAGGCCCACAGGAGCCAAAGAACAAAGACAGATGAACATAGAGAAATGAAAGACCAATAGAAGTGGCCCGCCTGTTCCCCTCCCTCCCCAACCTGACCCCCGCCCCCCCCAAAAAAAAGAGTACAAATGATAACCTCGGACTTGCAATTGGCATCTGAAGTTGGGGGAACAAGGGGGAAGTCTTGTGGGCTGGAGTCCTTAACCTGTGGGAGCTAATGCTCTCTCTAGGTAGTGTCAGAATTGAGGTAAATGCAGGACTCCCAGCTGGTGGTAGACAATTAATTGTTTGATGTGCAGAAGTCCCACCCCCATCTGTGGTGTCAGAAGTAAAATATGGTTGGAATGTGAGAGTAAGGCGGAAACACAGGTGCGTCCTGTCCACACCCACACGATGGTGTCCGATCATCAGTCTCCTAGCATCTCCTACCCATTCCCGTCTCATGCTGACAACTCCAGGAGCTGGGGATTTCTTAGATGGCCCAGATGCATAAATGCAGAGCCCTGCATGCCCACTCTCCAGTGTGCACAGCACACACACACACACACATACAGACACACTCAAGTGAAGCCAGAGAAACTGCTGAGCCAGAGGGACCAGCTTTATTAGATTCCAGCAAGACTATACAATATGTGTTTCATGCAGATTAAATAAGTGTCTTCGCTGCCCCCTGAGAGGGAGCACTTTCATGGCCAGCTCTTTCTTTGGCATGTCAAGGGGTGAGTGTCAAGGGGAACTGTCAACATATTCTGCGTGGGGGACGGTTGGGATCATGACTGGGGGTGGAGGTGAGACTGTGGGCAGCTGAGGGCCCCTGAGACCTTGAGTCTTCAGAGGCTCAGAGGCCACAGGACCTTGGTCCTTTGCTGGTGGTGGCACCTGAGGATCTTGATCTTTTAGAGGCACCGGGATTCTAGGAACTTGATTCTTGACAGGCTCAGGGGCCACAGGATGCTTAGGGGGCTCTGGGACCACAGGGCCTTGACTCTTTACAGGTGCTACAATCACAGGATCGTGATCCTTCAAAAGTTCTGAGACCCATCCCCCTTGACCTTTGACCAGCTGTGGGATTGCTAACCCTTGAGTCTTTACAGACTCAGAGAGCACCAAACCTTCATTTTTCATGGGTGCGATGATCACAGCACTTTGATCCTTCAGTTGCTCTGGAACCACAGGGCCTTGATCCTTGACAGATGCTGGGACCACGGGCCCTTGATCCTTGACAGATGTTGGGACCACAGGACCTTGGTCCTTGGTAGGTGCTGGGACCAAGGGGCCTTGACCCTTGACAGATATTGGGACCACAGGACCTTGGTCCTTGGCAGGTGCTGGGACCACAGGGCCTTGGTCCTTGGCAGGTGCTGGGACCACGGGGCCTTGACCCTTGACAGATGTTGGGACCATAGGCCCTTGATCCTTGACAGATGTTGGGACCATAGGCCCTTGGTCCTTGACAGATATTGGGACCATGGGACCTTGATCCTTAACAGATGTTGGGACCATAGGCCCTTGGTCCTTGACAGATGTTGGGACCATGGGGCCTTGATCCTTAACAGATGTTGGGACCATGGGGCCTTGATCCTTAACAGATGCTGGGACCACGGGGCCTTGATCCTTGGCAGGTGCTGGGACCATAGGGCCTTGGTCCTTCAGAAGCTCTGGTACCATGGAACCTTCATCTGTAGCTCTTGCTGGAACCATAGGACTTTGTTCCTTTAGAGGCACAGAGGCCAAGGAATCTTGATCCTTGACTGGTGCTGGGATCACAGAACCTTCTTTCTTTAAGGGCTCAGGGACCTTGTGACCTTGATCCTTAGCTGATGCAGGGATGATGGGACCAGGATCCTTCAGAGGCCCTGGGACCACAGGAGCTTGGTCCTTTTGAGGCTCTGCAGGCGTGGGGCCTTGACCTTTTGAAGGCTCTTGGATCCCAGGACCTTGATCTTTCAGAGGTCCCGGGCTCATCAGACTTTGATCCTTGTCTTTCTCTGTGGCTACAGGATCTTGATTCTTAGGTGAGTCACTGGTGGGTTTGACCTGGCTCCTGCAGAGGAGAGAGAGGTGGTCACTGTGAGGGCCAGCGCTTGGGCCAGGGACAGGGCAGAGCACAGATTGCCTGGTAAGTCTTGCCTAGTGGAGTCTGGGCAGGGCAGCTCTTGCTGGGGATATCAGGAGGAGAATTTGATCTCCAGGTCCTTAGTACAGAATATGGGGTGGGGTGAGGGGCAGGCTTGGGAACTGGTCATTCATTGTGCTTGCCAATTGATTATCACTTGCATGTGGCATGGAGGGCAGTCCCCAGGTGACAATAGCAGTACTGTACTGGGACTCAGAGTCCTCTCTTGGGCATCCTAGCAGCCTGTCCACCCCATACTCCCCCCAGGCCTCTCTTCCTTCCTCCAGAAGAGTTGGGCCCATCCTGGGGGCCCATCTTTGCTGTCCACTCAGATGACCCTACAGGCCAGCGTGCTCCTCTTCTTTGGGCTTCCCAGACTCCTCCCCCTCCTCAACCCCCTTGGTAAGTGTTGAGTGGGGAGGGGCAAAAGGTCCAGGGCACATGAAAGAAAGAGGGCAGGGACCACTTTCCCCCTTTTCCCAAAAGGGGAAAAGTATCACATTGTTTAGAACAGCTGGCTGGAGCAACAATAAAAAGCAGAGCAGCTTTTAATTGGTTTTTATTAGTGCTTTGAAATTCTCTGTAGATAACGCGCCCCGCTGTCCTCTGCACCAGGTTTGGTGATGACTGGCTGGGACTCTCCCTCAGGCGGTGAAGAGGCCCTGCTCCCCACCTCCACCCCTACACTGGCTCCCTCTGCTCTCTCTGGGCCAATCAAGGCTTTACACTTAAAACCACTCGAGTATTGTAACAGTTCCTATGGTTTAAAGCGGGTCCAGTAAGACTACGTTCTTAGCTCATTAGGGTTTTGGCTCTCTGGGCCTTAAGCATATCACCTGTTTCATTGGGTCAAATGGTATTTACTCAGAAAGTTATGATGACTGGAAATTATGTACATAGTGCATGTTGTACCAGGTCACTATGTAATATTACTATTACTTTTCTGTCTACTTAGAACTAAAGTTACACAGTTGGACTATTTTTATTCTGACATGTCACCCCGGTCCAGACGTTTCTACTGTATTTAGCATCTTGAGGCTCCTAGGAACTGACATGTCTCAGCAGGGTACAGAGTGCCCTGGGCAGCCTGTCCATCCAATCCCTCTGGATGTCTCTGAGCATCACAGTGGACAGAGGGGCCAGCAAGGCTCCCTGGTTCAGCACAACACACAGCACAGCTGCCTTGGCCATGTGGACACAGCAGGCTGCCCTGAGTAGGACCTTAGTGTTCAGGGAGGGCGTAAGGCAACAGGAAGCATGCAGAATCCAAGGATGGCATTAAAATACCTCTAATACTTGGCAGTTGACCAGAGGGAAAAAATAACCTAAGTCAGAGGAGAAGTCAGCAGGAAATTGGTTAGATAATCCTCTCTGGAAGCGAACAACCTGTATAGAGTCATCCTTAATGATCTCGGGGGCTTGGGCTGCAAAACCTATCCCTTTGGAAGGCTATGGGGCCCATCTTTGCTGTCCACTCAGATGACCCTACAGGCCAGCGTGCTCCTCTTCTTTGGGCTTCCCAGACTCCTCCCCCTCCTCAACCCCCTTGGTAAGTGTTGAGTGGGGAGGGGCAAAAGGTCCAGGGCACATGAAAGAAAGAGGGCAGGGACCACTTTCCCCCTTTTCCCAAAAGGGGAAAAGTATCACATTGTTTAGAACAGCTGGCTGGAGCAACAATAAAAAGCAGAGCAGCTTTTAATTGGTTTTTATTAGTGCTTTGAAATTCTCTGTAGATAACGCGCCCCGCTGTCCTCTGCACCAGGTTTGGTGATGACTGGCTGGGACTCTCCCTCAGGCGGTGAAGAGGCCCTGCTCCCCACCTCCACCCCTACACTGGCTCCCTCTGCTCTCTCTGGGCCAATCAAGGCTTTACACTTAAAACCACTCGAGTATTGTAACAGTTCCTATGGTTTAAAGCGGGTCCAGTAAGACTACGTTCTTAGCTCATTAGGGTTTTGGCTCTCTGGGCCTTAAGCATATCACCTGTTTCATTGGGTCAAATGGTATTTACTCAGAAAGTTATGATGACTGGAAATTATGTACATAGTGCATGTTGTACCAGGTCACTATGTAATATTACTATTACTTTTCTGTCTACTTAGAACTAAAGTTACACAGTTGGACTATTTTTATTCTGACATGTCACCCCGGTCCAGACGTTTCTACTGTATTTAGCATCTTGAGGCTCCTAGGAACTGACATGTCTCAGCAGGGTACAGAGTGCCCTGGGCAGCCTGTCCATCCAATCCCTCTGGATGTCTCTGAGCATCACAGTGGACAGAGGGGCCAGCAAGGCTCCCTGGTTCAGCACAACACACAGCACAGCTGCCTTGGCCATGTGGACACAGCAGGCTGCCCTGAGTAGGACCTTAGTGTTCAGGGAGGGCGTAAGGCAACAGGAAGCATGCAGAATCCAAGGATGGCATTAAAATACCTCTAATACTTGGCAGTTGACCAGAGGGAAAAAATAACCTAAGTCAGAGGAGAAGTCAGCAGGAAATTGGTTAGATAATCCTCTCTGGAAGCGAACAACCTGTATAGAGTCATCCTTAATGATCTCGGGGGCTTGGGCTGCAAAACCTATCCCTTTGGAAGGCTATGGGGGTCAGTGTCCTCTGCTGGCACGGAGATTTAAAAGAGGGCCAGACCCACAGTATGGTGTGCAAAGTACCTTTCCCTGATGTTTGTGGCAGTGGCCCCTGTGCCCTGCCTCATTTTCCTGCTTAATATTCTCAGACAACCGTGAACTAACCTCCAAATGCTCTGATATGCACCCCTATATTGCTTTGGTTAGTCAACTTATTTCCTTACTAAGTGTCTTTAATCATGGAAAGATTTAGAATTAAGAGGCAAAATGATAAATGAACTCAAACATATAACATTAACATTGAGGAGTATTAAATTTAGGAAAAAAATCTGTATAGATTTAGTTTGAAAGTATTCACACTGTTTAAAGTAATTTGGCATATTATATTTAATAGAATTATATAATATAGAATATCTTATATATTCTTATAATATATAATATAATATAATTTGGCATGTTATATCCAGATTAGCTTTGTGAGTTCAATATAGAATGTGTAATAGAATAATTAATTTAGACTTACAATTTTAAGTTGTAACATGTAAGACGATTTAATAAATTTTGCAAACAGTGATGGAACTTATATTACAAACCAGTAGTAAATATATTTTTAAGCTTAGTTTATTTTGAGTTACTTATAATTTAATTTAAAAAATGTTGGGGAGTTGAATTAAGTTATACAATCCCTCTTTAAAGAGTTTGCTCCATTTCACTGGATTTTCAAGTTGGTTACTCTTATAAATTAAGCATTTATTTTAAAAGAAAGCAGTCTTGGCTGGTTTTCCTGTGAACAAAACCACACTCAAGGACCACATAAAACTCTCATTGACCCTGACTGGCTGTCCCTTGGTTCCGTGGTGGCCTGCCAGTGTCCCCATCTGTAAAATGCCCCACCACTCACAGCGGCCTCTGTGTGAATGAGACAGGGTCACTCCCCCAGGGTGGAAGGCGGCATGTGGTTGGTGAGTGGAAATGGGCCGGGTTCAGCCCACAGGCTGGTTTCCTAGGGACCCAGCCCAGCCTGCACAACTGAGTCTGCCTCTGGTGCCTTGAGCCCGCTGCAGATCTCAGGATACGACACAGCACAGGCTGCTCCCCTCTCCCGGCCTGTGTACCATCTCGGAAACTAGAATGACCTGCTGGCTTTTTCTTGGCTTGTCTTGCTTATTCCCTGCCAGATCTTGGGCAATTACTCAACTACAGTAGACCTCTGTCTCCTCATCTATAAACTGGGGATAACAATACAAGTGTCAGGGAGCATTATGACAGAGGATCAGGTGCCTGTTAAGCAGGGATCTGAATTCATAATTGGTGACATTTGTGGAGGGCTTTGGTGCCTCACATGAGTAGGTCCATAACCACAGTAACTGTAAGAGTTTCCCAGATGCTCACACAAGCATTGTTTTAGCTCCCTGCAGCCTCCTAGCAGCCCTGGAGGAAGCTGGGGAAGGTGGTGCCCAGCGCTGCACGTCCTCTGGCCACACTCGCTGCTTGACACACCCCCAGTGCTCTGTTTCTTTGTTTTTGTTGCCCGCTGTCACCTACTTTTCCCTGATGGCTCGGCTCGGCTCCCACCTCCTCACAAGGCAGACCTGGATGCGCCAGTTAGCTTTGGCTGTATCTCTCTGAGGCATCATTTTACAGTCTCTCCCTGCATTCACAGATACCCTAATTGCATGTCAGGGTTCCCCCTCATTTGACTGTGAGCCTCCTGAAAGCAGGGACCATCCACCTGGCCTGCAGCCCCAGTGCCCAGCACAGTGCCTGGAACAAAGGTCAAACAGAATCACCAATTACTATTGCTGAAACCGATTCATCATCTATCCCATGGCCCCCAGTCAGAAACTCCTAAATACCTTCTTCCCCCTCAAAACCTTCACCCAATCCATGAGGAACCATCTTTTCTGACTCTTCACATTTATCTCCTGGATATTGGCATTTCTTTCCCTTCCTCTCTTCCCCACAAGGTGTGCTATCATCTCTGTGGACCACTGTCACAGTCCCCTAGCTGGTATCCCCAGATCCTCCTCCAATACACTCTTCATACAGCAATCAAAGTGATCTTTCGAAGAAGCAAACCCTGGTGGTCCAGCGGCTAGGACTCCTTGCCTCCAGTGCAGGGGGCCTGGGTTCAGCCCCTGGTCAGGGAACTAGAGCCTACTTGCTACAACTGAGACCTGATGTAGCCAAATAAATAAATTGAAACCAAAACCAAAACCAAACAAAAACAACCCAAAAAGGAAATCCTTCCCTGCTGCTGACAAGTCCTAAAGGCTTCCCTTGCATTGAGAATAAAGAAATTTTACCCTGTTCTGTGGCCTCCCCTACCTCAGTGACCAGGCCCCCCCCGTCTCCCCCCCCTTTTTTTCAGAACATTTGGAGGCTTTGGGATCTGAATTCATAATTGGTGACATTTGTGGAGGGCTTTGGTGCCTCACATGAGTAGGTCCATAACCACAGTAACTGTAAGAGTTTCCCAGATGCTCACACAAGCATTGTTTTAGCTCCCTGCAGCCTCCTAGCAGCCCTGGAGGAAGCTGGGGAAGGTGGTGCCCAGCGCTGCACGTCCTCTGGCCACACTCGCTGCTTGACACACCCCCAGTGCTCTGTTTCTTTGTTTTTGTTGCCCGCTGTCACCTACTTTTCCCTGATGGCTCGGCTCGGCTCCCACCTCCTCACAAGGCAGACCTGGATGCGCCAGTTAGCTTTGGCTGTATCTCTCTGAGGCATCATTTTACAGTCTCTCCCTGCATTCACAGATACCCTAATTGCATGTCAGGGTTCCCCCTCATTTGACTGTGAGCCTCCTGAAAGCAGGGACCATCCACCTGGCCTGCAGCCCCAGTGCCCAGCACAGTGCCTGGAACAAAGGTCAAACAGAATCACCAATTACTATTGCTGAAACCGATTCATCATCTATCCCATGGCCCCCAGTCAGAAACTCCTAAATACCTTCTTCCCCCTCAAAACCTTCACCCAATCCATGAGGAACCATCTTTTCTGACTCTTCACATTTATCTCCTGGATATTGGCATTTCTTTCCCTTCCTCTCTTCCCCACAAGGTGTGCTATCATCTCTGTGGACCACTGTCACAGTCCCCTAGCTGGTATCCCCAGATCCTCCTCCAATACACTCTTCATACAGCAATCAAAGTGATCTTTCGAAGAAGCAAACCCTGGTGGTCCAGCGGCTAGGACTCCTTGCCTCCAGTGCAGGGGGCCTGGGTTCAGCCCCTGGTCAGGGAACTAGAGCCTACTTGCTACAACTGAGACCTGATGTAGCCAAATAAATAAATTGAAACCAAAACCAAAACCAAACAAAAACAACCCAAAAAGGAAATCCTTCCCTGCTGCTGACAAGTCCTAAAGGCTTCCCTTGCATTGAGAATAAAGAAATTTTACCCTGTTCTGTGGCCTCCCCTACCTCAGTGACCAGGCCTTCTCCTACCACCTTCCAGCCCTCTGTGCCCTGGCTTCCCAGCATGCCCTGTTCCTGTCATTCACAGCTTTACACATATTGTTGTCTCCTCCTGGGACATTCTCTTGTTCCCTTTTCCCTATTAATTCTGCTCATCCTCCAGGGAAGCATATGTGGCCATGCCACTGCTACAGGCTGTCCTGGTCCCTGACTCTGTCCTATCCCTTATCACAGATAATTACCTGCATTCTTTCCCATTAATGCTTCCCCAACTAGACTGAAATGTTCAAAAGACCATGTCCACTTTGTAAATCATTGTACGTAAAATAGTACCCGACCCAGGGAAAGTCCAATGCATGAATAAATGAGAGACATTTCTCTGCCAGACTTGGTCCTACTTGCAAACTGTAATATTTCAAGGTTATATGAGATAGCCAAAGTCTTTCTTAGGAACTTAATTTTCTGCCTGTTTTCCTGTTTCCATAGCAACAGGGAAGGCCTCCTGGGTACACCCTCGATGACCTTGGAGAAAAGCTTTATTAGAGTCTGAAAGCAGGATTACCAAGCCCTGCCTGAGACTATCTGGAGAAAGGGCTTTCTTCCCTCCCACTGAGTCTTGCCTTTGCCCACAAATCTAATCCCATAATCCACCCGTGATTTTTTTTTTCTTTTTGGTTTGTTTGTTCCCAGACTACCTCCTGATGCACCATCACAGTGGCCTAGAGTTGAGGCCGTGCTCCTGGTGTAGGGCCTGTTCAAAACCCTCTGTTTCCACAGCTTGGAAGAACTCTGAGAAAAAAAAGTGTACATTTCCTTAGCAATAACCATATGCCAGGTGAGGTGCTGGGTATTTTAAACCTAGATGATTTCTTGTTCAGTGAGGAGCAGCCTGCTAGAGGAGAAAGTGCACCAACCGGGCTCGAGGCCAGAAGAGCTGGGCTCAAAGGCTGGCTCAAGTCCTCCCTAGCCGTGGAGGTCATCATCATGGGCATCCAGGCTGCAAGCTTCAGTTTCCTTACCCTGTAGAATGGAGAATACTCCCTTCGTTTATGGGAATGCTCATGGCATGACCCCTGGAATACAGGGGGTTTAGTAAGTATTAGTTCTAAAGAGGAATGTCGTGATCTGGTCCAGTATCTTATTCTACAGATGGGAGCTAGGCCCAGAGTGGGTAAGCAACTCTCCACAGCCACACAGCTAAGAAAGAGCAGGCCCAGGACTAAACAGAGTCCTCTCAGAACCTCACTGGGTGGGTGGAAGGGATGCAGCAAACTCACTACAAGCAAAGATGGACAGGAGGGGCTGAGAGGGGCCAGGCTGCCTCCTGCCAGGGGCCCTGCAGGAGGAGGCGGGAGAACGGGCCAGGCGATTTCACAGCTTTGTCTCCTTCTGTCTCCCTCCAAGTGCCCTGTACATATGGCACCCATGTCTCCCAGACACACACAGAGCTCCCAACACAGTATAAGAAAGGCAGCTACCTGAGGGAGAGCGTCAAGAAGACTGTCTTTGAAAGAATTGTTATTCTGATGAAGAATTGCAAGAGACAAGGCTTTCTCAAAACAAGAACTCTTGCTTCTCCCCTGTCTCCCACCGGACTCTGTGGCCTCTATTTTAGCAATTATCATGGTATCTGGTAATGACCTGCTTTTCCCTCCAGCTCCGGTGTTTAATTCATTTCTGCATCATGACTATCTAGTGTCTGACTCATAGGACCTGGCAGTTGTTTATGGGAGTAATGGGTGCTTGGTGTATAGCTGTTTCTCTTTATTCTATCAGTATCTGATGTTTTTTCTCTTTTATCCACTCACTGGACAAAGGCTGCTGAGCCCGTGCTCTGGTTAGGCCCTGTGCTGGGGGCACAGGCAGGAAAGAGCCTGGGGCCCTGACTTGCGGAGCCCCCTGTATGGGGAACACACCATGAACACTGTAAAGCTCCCACGGCACCAGGACCACAGCGCCGGTTTGCCTGTGTCTCTACAACTAGAGAGGCCTGAGCCCCTTCCCTTTGCTGGGGAAGTCCTCCCTCTCTGGTGCCGGAAAGCACAACTCTGCAGAGCTGACTTGAAGGCACCTGGGCCGGAAGGACAGATCTGAGGGTCATGGGGTCTCCTGAACTTGAGCTACTATTCTCCCTGCCAGCCAGCCCCAGGCGCTGCCTGCGCTGCTTCAGAGGTGGGGAGTGGGGGCACACACCTGCGTGAGGCAACCCACCCTCTGTGGTCAGGACCGTGAGCAGAAGCCTGTATTTCTGTCAGCTCCATGCCTTCCCATCCCTGCCCTGGTCTGGATTCTGTGCTCTGGGGTCCCCTCTTCCAGAGAATACCATGCTGGCTGACTCAGAACTGATACTTGAATCATGTTCGTATTCCTGGCTTCTCAGGGCAACATATGCCCTCACTGTTCCGACTGCTCTTCCCACTACACATCTCTGTTGGCTCCCCTCTTTTGGAAAGGGTGACCCCAGAAGTGAAAGGGATGTTCCAGTTAGGTCTCCCAGCAACACACCCCTCCTCGTCCCTGGAACCTACACCTCCATTGATACAGCCCTCGACTGCCATCTCAGGCCTGACAGCGCTGCCGCCCAGCCCTGCCCTTCCTGTCTACCTAGTACTGCCCTGCTCAGCAACTAAAGGTTTAGTTTTCACCCTGATCTTCCACCTTCAGGGGTCAAATACCCCATTACCTGTGTCCCCATTGCCCCGCTCTGTTCCCACACCCTCGCTCGGTCACAGCAGCCCCCATCAGATCAGTTGCCAACAGTTTTGAAGCTGCCTCTCCAGACGGGGGCGCTTTAGGACAGAGACCATGTCTGCTTCACTCCTTTTCCTCTCTTTTTTCTCCCTCCCTCTCTCCTTCCGCACTCTCCCCTCCTCCTTTACTCTCTCCATCATTCCACAACATTTAATAAATGCCTCCTCAGTGCCAAGCTACTGACCAGAGTGCAGAGCTAGAGTGCCCTGGCATCGTGCCGGCACCACAAGAGGCCTTCATCCCAAATGGGAAGCTAAAAAAAGCCAACTCACACAAGATAAAATTCTAACAATTGTACTTACACAACAGACCCCTGCTTTTCTATTTTTAACTGCTTTAGCACCTTCTTTCTTCTCCCCGACTGCAGCCTCTCTTTATGGTTTTCTAGGAGGACTTTGTGTTCAAAGTGGCACAAGGTATGCTCATGGCAGTCCATCACCCAGGCAGACAGGGGTCGCTCGAGCCCCCGTTTTCCAAAGGAAGAAACAGGGCTCAGGAAAGTCATGGTCTGTTAGTGCCGAGACCTTAACTGAGGATGAAAGACGTTCCATCGAGTTCTTTCCTTTCTACAACGGTATCCTGTAAGGATGTGACTTTAGCCAGAGATCCCAAATTTGTCTGCAGATGTCTGAACTGGATCTGGCTTGACTTGACTCCAACTGGTTCTGCGTGGTCCAGGAAGCTGAAGTCCTTGACCTCTGCAGGTTCCCAGCTCCAAGCTGCCAACTGTATCTCCTGAGGATTGCCCCTCTGGGACTCCCACCTTCAGCTCCCCTTTGCCTCAGCCCTTCCTGCCTCTACTGCACAAGGACCTCCCTGGTTTTCCTCCATGTGTTCAGCAGACCCTGGCAAAGAAGATAGTCTCAGGAAGCTGAGGCAGTCTGGTCAACGAGTGCCCCTCTGCACTCACACCTGTTAGCCCTGCTCTATGGCTGCTGGTCAGTCTACCAGTCCAGGGGCTACACAAAGAATCCATCTAATGTGGGTTAGTAGCATGGGAAGAGCAGCTAGGACCAAGGCTAGAAAAAGGCTGCCACCACAAGGCTTAATTCTGGGTGGGAGGTGTGGGGAGCTGAAGGGGTGGGTAGGAAGTAGTAACTGAGCAAACTCAGCATCTGTGACCTTCATCTGACTCATTTTCCAAAGGTGATTAGAGTACTTGAGGTCACTTGAGGTCACCGAAAGCTTTGGTGCAAGGAAGGGATCGGATGAGGAGACTTGTTTCCAGAGCTCTTTACAATTGGAATCCTAGAGATAGTCCCAAGTGCTGGACAAGGAATGGGTCTTAGTCACCCAAAGCTGCCTCCAAATCCTGGCTCACCATGTACAAGTCGTGTGACTTTGTTATTTATTTAATCACCGAGCCTCATGTGCTTTATCTGTGAATGGGGATGATGCCTACCACAGACTCACGAGCCCTATTGTGAGGATTAAATGGGAACAAGGGTGTAAAGGTCACATAAATGCCCCCTCCTTTCCCCCTAGGCTATGCCACCTCTGCATTTTACAAAAGTGGCACCAGACAGTTAGGGCAGATTCCTAGGTTGGATTTTCCTCTACTACTCCAGGCTCCTTGAAGGCTTCCCAGGTGGCTCAGCTGGTAAAGAATCTGTCTGCAATGCACGAGACCTGGGTTTGATCCCTGGGTTGGGAAGATCCCTAGAGAAGGGAATGGCTATCCCCAGCAATATTCTTGCCTGGAGAATCCCATGGAGAGAGGAGCTCAAAGAGTCAGACACGAGTTAGTGACTAGCACCAACTAACACTAACCAGATCCCCTGTAGACAGATGTGCCCCTGTGTTTCTTTATTTCCTTCTTTCTTCCTCCCTCCCTCCCTCCTTTCCCTCTTTCCTTCCTTTCCTTCTTTTTCTCTCTTTTTATTTTTGGCCTCTGTGTGGCATCTGGGATCTTAATTTCCTGCCCAGGGATCAAACCCATGCCCACTGCAATGGAAGTTTGGTGTCGTAATCACTGAACCGCCAGGACAGTCCCTGCTTCCTCTCCCATCCCCCTTTTTTCTTTCTTTCTTTTTTTTTTACTGTTAAATACCTTTTCTAGATATAACCTGCTCAGAACTAAATAAATTCCTAGTTGTATAGTAAATATTTTAAAAGCTTCCTGGTTGTTTTAGTAGCATGGGAAGAGCAGCTAGGACCAAGGCTAGAAAAAGGCTGCCACCACAAGGCTTAATTCTGGGTGGGAGGTGTGGGGAGCTGAAGGGGTGGGTAGGAAGTAGTAACTGAGCAAACTCAGCATCTGTGACCTTCATCTGACTCATTTTCCAAAGGTGATTAGAGTACTTGAGGTCACTTGAGGTCACCGAAAGCTTTGGTGCAAGGAAGGGATCGGATGAGGAGACTTGTTTCCAGAGCTCTTTACAATTGGAATCCTAGAGATAGTCCCAAGTGCTGGACAAGGAATGGGTCTTAGTCACCCAAAGCTGCCTCCAAATCCTGGCTCACCATGTACAAGTCGTGTGACTTTGTTATTTATTTAATCACCGAGCCTCATGTGCTTTATCTGTGAATGGGGATGATGCCTACCACAGACTCACGAGCCCTATTGTGAGGATTAAATGGGAACAAGGGTGTAAAGGTCACATAAATGCCCCCTCCTTTCCCCCTAGGCTATGCCACCTCTGCATTTTACAAAAGTGGCACCAGACAGTTAGGGCAGATTCCTAGGTTGGATTTTCCTCTACTACTCCAGGCTCCTTGAAGGCTTCCCAGGTGGCTCAGCTGGTAAAGAATCTGTCTGCAATGCACGAGACCTGGGTTTGATCCCTGGGTTGGGAAGATCCCTAGAGAAGGGAATGGCTATCCCCAGCAATATTCTTGCCTGGAGAATCCCATGGAGAGAGGAGCTCAAAGAGTCAGACACGAGTTAGTGACTAGCACCAACTAACACTAACCAGATCCCCTGTAGACAGATGTGCCCCTGTGTTTCTTTATTTCCTTCTTTCTTCCTCCCTCCCTCCCTCCTTTCCCTCTTTCCTTCCTTTCCTTCTTTTTCTCTCTTTTTATCTTTGGCCTCTCTGTGTGGCATCTGGGATCTTAATTTCCTGCCCAGGGATCAAACCCATGCCCACTGCAATGGAAGTTTGGTGTCGTAATCACTGAACCGCCAGGACAGTCCCTGCTTCCTCTCCCATCCCCCTTTTTTCTTTTCTTTTCTTTTTTTTTTTTAACTGTTAAATACCTTTTCTAGATATAACCTGCTCAGAACTAAATAAATTCCTAGTTGTATAGTAAATATTTTAAAAGCTTCCTGGTTGTTTTGACACCAGGAAGGTTAAGTCAAGGGCATAGTTGACTGTCTCGGTGAGCTGGCATGAATCTGATAATCCTGCTAAAAACCCTTTAAAAAATGCGAAGTGCTGGACTAAGGCAGCCAGACAGCAATGGCTCAGTTCTTGTCTAGCTGGGAATTTGCAAATCGATCTTTGTCCTCTCCCCATCCCATCTAAAGCAAAGGATGGGCTCTTGAGCCATTAATCAAAAATTGGTTTGGTGTGTCCAGAGGGAATCAATGGAAATGACCGTGTAATTGCAGGAATGGAGTCTGCACCGGGAGGTTGACTGACAGGGTGCTCAGGGAGGAGGGGCCGGGGAGGGCCGGGAGTGGAGAGGGCAGCAAGAGCCCGTGCTGGAGGGGCTTCATCTCAAGCTTTGCGTGGCAGGGGGTGAATCTGCCGTCTGTAGCTCCAGCTACCACCCCTCTGTTGGGTGAAAGGTGGTAAATATGGAAAGTCGTGGTCAGCAAATGACCCATTAAATGGATCATGACAAGGGTGTTCCATTTACAGCTCACAGAGGCCTTTGCATCAACCCACGAGGCTGCCACCCCACCCCATAATAAGTCCTCTGAAGCATAAACAGGATTTTCTGTTACCACCTGCTACCACTTAGGCTTCTCTAGTGGAAAAGAAAGAATCTGCCTTCAATGCAGGAGACCTGTGTTCGATCCCTGGGTTGGGAAGATCCCCTGGAGAAGGAAATGACAACCTACTCCAGTATTCTTGCCTGGAGAATCCCATGGACAGAGGAGCCTGGTGGGCTACAGTCCACGGGGTCACAAGAAGTCAGACACGACCGAGCGGCTAACACTGGCACTTTCACCTGCTTTCCTACACTCTGGAACCAAACAGATTTGGGTCACACTACATCCCTTCCTGACCGCACTGCTACGTTCTGAATCTTATGAGTCACATAGATCTGGGTAGTGATGGATACCTGTATGGTTGTTATCTCTTTGAGGCTCAAGGAAAGTAAAGAACTCAGCCGAAGTCACACAGCTAGTAACTAGTAGAGCTTGGATTTAGAATTAGGCTTGCTGGCTCTTGGAGAAGGAAATGGCAACCCACACCAATATTCTTGCCTGGGAAATCTTGTGGACAGAAGAGCCTGGGGGGCTACAGTCCACGGGGTCTCAAAGAATCAGACACGACTGAAGCAATTGAGCACTGTTGGCTCGAATGCCCAGCTCTTATTTCTAAGACATGCCCCTGGAGGGACACCTCTGCCATCTGGGAGTTAGGAGCTCTGCACTCCGCAGGGGACGGGCTCAGCCAGCCTCTTAAAATTACCCTCTCACCACGAGTCTATGATTTTATGAAGTCAAGACTGTTTAGGAAAAGCAACCATATAAAGTAGAGTGGGAGCTGGCCAGAGACTGGCCATTTGAAAGCCAGCGGTTGCCTCCTCTGTGCTCTCCTGTTGCCATGTCCTCTCAGAACCACCCCTGTCATGTGAGCAGACCCAGTTACTAGGCAGAATAAAGCCTTGTGGAGGCACAGGGGTGTGCATGGAGGCAGATGGTACCATCACTCATTCATTCGCTCTCTCTTCACTCAACAAGCACTTGAGAAGACAGTATCTGCAGAAGACAGTGGACCAGAAGCTAGGACTACAAAGATGAGCTGAAGGACTGGGTCCTTGCTCGAAGGGAGCACAGTCTCATGGTGGGGACACACATACATGAGCAGATGACGCAGTACATGTGCGAAGTTCCACGATGAAGAACACACAGGGAGCATCTTACCCAGCCTGGGCGGTACGGGAAAGGTTTCCTGGCGCTGTCTCCTGAGCGGAGTCTTGCAGGATGCGTTAGCCGAGTGGAGAAGCAGGAGAAGGGCAATCGGAGCAGGTGGGGCGGCGTGGGCAAGGCATGGAGGTGAGAAGCAGCATGGTGCGCTGAGCGGACACAAGCTTCGGCAGGCTGGGAGGAGCCCACGGATAGTGAAAGCAGGGCGTGACATGGTCAGAGTTGCATGTCCTATAGATCCCTCTGGCAGCTTAAACCAGTCCCGGTGGCAGTTTAATTTGTGCATCTGAAGCTCCCCTGCCCCCAGATAAGATGTCTGGGTTGAGACAGGTATAGACAATACCAAATCAACCAGCGACGGAGGGCCACTTACATGAGGATAAGGGACAGAGTTCAGCTCAGTTCCACTGTTTGAAATAAAGAGCGTGAGGTGGCAGTCTACGAGCCAGTCCCTCCAGTGTCAGGTCTGGACACCAGTTTTACCTTATCTTGGGCTTCCCTCATAGCTCAGTTGGTAAGGAATCGGCCTGCAGTGCAGGAGACCCAGGTTCAATCCCTGGATTGGGAAGATCCCCTGGAGAAGGAAATGGCTACCCACTCCAGTATTCTTGCTTGGAGAATCCCATGGGCAAGAGCCTAGCAGGCTAAAGTCCATGGACTCGTAAGAGTCTGACACGACTTAGAGACTAAACTATGAACTACTTTGTCTTGGTACTCCAGTACCAAGAATATTTTTAATGAATGGAAACAGTTGGATCATTCTGTATTCAATAACCACGCCTGTCAGTCACCCTGTCAGTTATTTTAGCACCCAGAGGAGAATATCTAATATATTTAGCTGAGCCAATCGGTCACCTCATTCAGGATGTTTGAGCCAGTTGTATGTGAAGATCGGACCCAACTCTTACTTCTCCTCATTTGTATCTGGTTCCCAGGATTTAAAGGGGATCCTTGGTAAGCTGGCAGGATGCCCAAGCAGAAAGGGCCCTTGGAGTGAGGGTGTAGGTTAGGAGTTAAGACTCATCTGAAATCTGACTCCTTCATGCTGGCCCTCCCTTGGGTGAAGGGGGGAAGCAGCCCAGGCTGCAGGGCAGGCAGATATCCTCCTCTCTGAGCTACTCACTGTCTCCTGTTGTCACCTGGTGCAAACACTGGCTCCACTGCATCAGGAGGGGTCAGTGGGGTCACACGGAAAGGAAGGCTTTGTAAGCAGTCAGCAAATATAAATTCTTAGACTATTATTGTTTAGGTTTGTGGACTCAAGGTAATTCAGCAGCTGGAATTCTGTATAACTGTTCTTAATCCGTGTTTGCCTCAACCCAGTTCACATATTGTCAGAAAGAGGGAGAAAACGGCCTACTCAAGTACTTCACAGGGAAGGCCAAGGGGCCTGAGATGAGCTCAACATAGTGTCCACTGTGGGTTCCCTAGGGCCGTCAGGTCGTTTCATCCTCCCTCCTCTCATCTGAGGTGGGCATTAGTGTCCCCACCTTCAGAGGAGGACACCAAAGCTCGGAGAGTTTAGTGAATGACACAGACTCGCCTAGCTGGCACGAGGACACAAAATAGGACCCCCTTGTCAGGTCTGGACACCAGTTTTACCTTATCTTGGGCTTCCTCATAGCTCAGTTGGTAAGGAATCGGCCTGCAGTGCAGGAGACCCAGGTTCAATCCCTGGATTGGGAAGATCCCCTGGAGAAGGAAATGGCTACCCACTCCAGTATTCTTGCTTGGAGAATCCCATGGGCAAGAGCCTAGCAGGCTAAAGTCCATGGACTCGTAAGAGTCTGACACGACTTAGAGACTAAACTATGAACTACTTTGTCTTGGTACTCCAGTACCAAGAATATTTTTAATGAATGGAAACAGTTGGATCATTCTGTATTCAATAACCACGCCTGTCAGTCACCCTGTCAGTTATTTTAGCACCCAGAGGAGAATATCTAATATATTTAGCTGAGCCAATCGGTCACCTCATTCAGGATGTTTGAGCCAGTTGTATGTGAAGATCGGACCCAACTCTTACTTCTCCTCATTTGTATCTGGTTCCCAGGATTTAAAGGGGATCCTTGGTAAGCTGGCAGGATGCCCAAGCAGAAAGGGCCCTTGGAGTGAGGGTGTAGGTTAGGAGTTAAGACTCATCTGAAATCTGACTCCCTTCATGCTGGCCCCTCCCTTGGGTGAAGGGGGGAAGCAGCCCAGGCTGCAGGGCAGGCAGATATCCTCCTCTCTGAGCTACTCACTGTCTCCTGTTGTCACCTGGTGCAAACACTGGCTCCACTGCATCAGGAGGGGTCAGTGGGGTCACACGGAAAGGAAGGCTTTGTAAGCAGTCAGCAAATATAAATTCTTAGACTATTATTGTTTAGGTTTGTGGACTCAAGGTAATTCAGCAGCTGGAATTCTGTATAACTGTTCTTAATCCGTGTTTGCCTCAACCCAGTTCACATATTGTCAGAAAGAGGGAGAAAACGGCCTACTCAAGTACTTCACAGGGAAGGCCAAGGGGCCTGAGATGAGCTCAACATAGTGTCCACTGTGGGTTCCCTAGGGCCGTCAGGTCGTTTCATCCTCCCTCCTCTCATCTGAGGTGGGCATTAGTGTCCCCACCTTCAGAGGAGGACACCAAAGCTCGGAGAGTTTAGTGAATGACACAGACTCGCCTAGCTGGCACCGACTTCCATCCACGACCCTAGTAAAGGCGCTGCCCTGGTTAACCTGTATTCACATGCTGAGGAAGCAAATACGCGACGACGGCAACTCTGTTATTAGAACTACTCTCGGAAGGTCCCGTGTCACGAGGATCCATGCATTAATGGCAGTGGGATGCAGAGCTTTGGATCTTGTGCCTGGCTCTGCACGGGGGGGAGGCTGAGAACGGTTGGTTCTAGCCCTTTGAAGCGGTGGCCTCTTCTGACTCAGCTTGCCTACCACCTGCCCCTTGTACCCCTTCCTCCTCCCCACCGCTGTTCCCGCCCTGTTGTCCTGAGCTGGGGCTGCCATAGGGTCTCCCCTTAACTCCACATAGTCCATGGCTGATGTCCTGAAAGCAACTATTTAATACCGGAGGTCCTGACAATATAAACGGCTCTAAGGCATTTTAGCAGGGAGAGGGCCTCGAAACACAGAGGGAGTTGACAGCCTGTGTAAAAGGGGACTGGACACTCCCTGAGTCTACGGGAAGCAGGCTGTGCAGCTTTAAACCCTAGTGGGGAGAAAAATGAGGGAAGAACATCACTAAGAACACACAAACTCTAAGGGAGGATTCAACTACGCTTACTTCTCGACTCAACGGGCATGTGCTTGAGCAAACTCAGGGAGACAGTGAAGGACAGGGAAGTCTGGTCTGCTGCAGTCCATGGGGTTGCAAAGAGCCAGACATGCCCTAGCAACTGCACAACAACACAACGAATCTATTAATAGTAATGGGAACCTATTGCAAAACCAGGGACAGGTGTATTGCCTCAACCCAGTTCACATATTGTCAGAAAGAGGGAGAAAACTGGAATTCTGTATAACTGTTCTTAATCCGTGTTTGCCTCAACCCAGTTCACATATTGTCAGAAAGAGGGAGAAAACGGCCTACTCAAGTACTTCACAGGGAAGGCCAAGGGGCCTGAGATGAGCTCAACATAGTGTCCACTGTGGGTTCCCTAGGGCCGTCAGGTCGTTTCATCCTCCCTCCTCTCATCTGAGGTGGGCATTAGTGTCCCCACCTTCAGAGGAGGACACCAAAGCTCGGAGAGTTTAGTGAATGACACAGACTCGCCTAGCTGGCACCGACTTCCATCCACGACCCTAGTAAAGGCGCTGCCCTGGTTAACCTGTATTCACATGCTGAGGAAGCAAATACGCGACGACGGCAACTCTGTTATTAGAACTACTCTCGGAAGGTCCCGTGTCACGAGGATCCATGCATTAATGGCAGTGGGATGCAGAGCTTTGGATCTTGTGCCTGGCTCTGCACGGGGGGGAGGCTGAGAACGGTTGGTTCTAGCCCTTTGAAGCGGTGGCCTCTTCTGACTCAGCTTGCCTACCACCTGCCCCTTGTACCCCTTCCTCCTCCCCACCGCTGTTCCCGCCCTGTTGTCCTGAGCTGGGGCTGCCATAGGGTCTCCCCTTAACTCCACATAGTCCATGGCTGATGTCCTGAAAGCAACTATTTAATACCGGAGGTCCTGACAATATAAACGGCTCTAAGGCATTTTAGCAGGGAGAGGGCCTCGAAACACAGAGGGAGTTGACAGCCTGTGTAAAAGGGGACTGGACACTCCCTGAGTCTACGGGAAGCAGGCTGTGCAGCTTTAAACCCTAGTGGGGAGAAAAATGAGGGAAGAACATCACTAAGAACACACAAACTCTAAGGGAGGATTCAACTACGCTTACTTCTCGACTCAACGGGCATGTGCTTGAGCAAACTCAGGGAGACAGTGAAGGACAGGGAAGTCTGGTCTGCTGCAGTCCATGGGGTTGCAAAGAGCCAGACATGCCCTAGCAACTGCACAACAACACAACGAATCTATTAATAGTAATGGGAACCTATTGCAAAACCAGAGGTTGGTTTTAACTTTGCTGTTTCAGGGAGGTGTTGAAAGGAATGGGTGAGGATTTGCCTCCTGGGCTCGGGCAGCTTCAGGGAACAAGGTGCAAGTGAGGCAGAGGCTCTGACCACTGAGTGGTTCCCACCTTTCTGAGTCTCTGCCGCCCATCCCTGGCCTTTCTGATTCCAGGTATGTCTCACCTTCTCCTGGGTTAATCTCAGTGTGTCTTCTTTTCTCTCTGACTCTGTTTCTCCTCTCCTGCCTTTTCACCTCTCTCAAGCCCTAGTTTTGATCAAACAATTCTTAACGGATCAAACAAGAGTTAAATGGCATACTTTTATGTATGTTTTACTATTGAAGAATATTTTGTATTTTTCTGCCTCATACAAAAGCAGGCAGGTGGGTGCAATGTTTTCTGTTCGTCTGGAAAACAGATACATAGTATTCCTTTTTTTCATATACATGACCCTTGATTATTCTGGCCACAGCACCTCCCCAAAGTCCAGATTTTGAGGACCAGCAACAGAATGAGTCCTAGCCTAGAGCTCTGAGCCTAGAGTCAACAAAGGACCTGAGGCTGGTGCCCGGGGTGAGGGTGAACAACACGATGGTAGGAGCATGCACAGGTGGGGTAGAAGCTGAGGGTGTGGATGGAGACCCCGATTAGTGACCCCGCCCCCTGTCACAGCACCAGGATGTCCACCGTGCCCTGACCCTCCCCGAAAGAGCCACCTCCAGGTCTGAGCTCAGCTGGTGGGGGGCCGCCACAACTCTGGCTCTGCAGCCCCTCTGCCCAGCAGGGCTGGCCACCCCTGACTCTGTGCACTTGGTTACCACCTGCCCATCCACTGAGGTCCTCCCTGACCCACAGAATCTGCTAGAACAGACTCCTCCTTTGTGTTTCCCTGTGATTGATGGTGGAGGGGGGGGTTCCTAGCCATCCTGATTCTCTGCTTCAGGCACAACATCCGGCACAGGATAAGTATTCAGTCAACATGCACTGGAAAAAGAAAGTGGGATCCTGAAGCACAGAATCTTTTGTCTCCGGTTTCAGCAGAAGGATATCAGAGTGGGCCACCTTGGCCTCGGCTCTGAGGTGCCCATGTTTCTGTTCTCCTGCGTGTGGGCCAGCTCCTGCATGCCCCGCACACCCGCATCCCATCCACTCTCCAAGGCTCCCCTTCAGCGAAACTGAGAAGAATCCTGGTTCCCGCTCCTTGGCCTGTCGTTCCCTTATTTGGACTCTCTTATGGTGGCTTCCATAGCCCTGAGTTAGGTACACATCAAGACTGTCACCCCATAACCCACACAGTGAGCCAGCCCCCCAGGCGGTGAAGCCTCCATAATGATCAGATGAAATGAGTAAGTGAAGGCATCCCTGCCATCCCTTTGGAGGAGAAAAGCCAGGACAGACAGTCCAGCGGGTTGACAGGAAGAGGGCAGAGGTCAGGGGCCAGCCTCCCAGCCTGGAGAGGCGGTGCTGGCCACTCACCCCTCGGCGACAGGGGATCAAATTGTTACACTACCTTGTTGGCCACTGGGTCTCCTGGTCCATCGTCGCCTTTCCCAACACTTAGTTCTGACTGCTTGCAATTAGTATCTGAGAGGCAAGTATCTACAAGAGTCAAGCTGCGTTATGGAGGACCCCAGAGAAACTGCAGGGTGCAGCGCATCTCAGGGAAAGCGGCTCAACTGGCCAGAGGTGGTGCCTTCACCTACTCAGCTGGGCCTTACCAAGGAAATAAGATCAAGAAAGTGGTGTTCGTCTTTAGCATTTATTTATAATTGGAAAACTGTTGGTTCGTTTGTTTCTGAGCAAGCACAGACCACAAGCACGGCACAATCAACTGGCTATACATGAATATTTTTTGTCATTTTCTTACTAACAGCAGGAATGAAATAGCACCAAGAGAGGTGAGCGCTACACATACATGGACAATCTGTGGTACGCAACAAAACCCAGGCCACAAAATTTGTAATTAGACGCTTCCGGTCTGCCTTGAGAGAGCAAAGGCATCATGGGAGCACCAGCAGAAAAGGAAAAGCCTTAAGGACCCGACGCACAGCGGTTTGCCGGGCGAGTGAAGCAGAAAGGTTGTGGAAGCTTCAGTCCCCGCGCTCCCGTCAGGGGAGTTCGGAAACTACAGGGAGGTGTACAAGAATGGCAGACGCCTTCCCAAAGGCAACACCCAAACACTGCTTGTGAAGCTGAAGTCCGTTTCAGGCAGCGTATTTGGGATGCGGAATGAGACTGACTGAGTTTTATGTGTAAACAGTAGAAATCAAAGGAGGTTTTCCTTTCCAGTAAAGAGACGCATTCAAGAGTCAAAGTGAAACGACCAATGAATTTTTCTCAGTGGGAGGTGCTAAAAAAGACAGGGAGACTAATGGCTTGACGAGCCTACCCTACGGGTCATGGAAAGCCTCAGGCATGGCAGGGAGAAAACTCTGTGCCTGGGGCTGCAAGGGGGTGCGGGGCAGGATACACTACAATTTGGGCAACAGGCAGTTGGATCAGACACGGGGACAAGTCCTGCGCATCCTGGTGCTGCTGTGTGGAGACTGATGTGCACACACGACCCACACGGCCAGCCCCTGTCAGGCACGGCTGTTGAGGGAATGGGCCTTTATGCATCATAAAGTTTGGTTTACTGGATCTGCAGAAAAAAACCCAGATGACTATTCTATGGAGAAATCCAAATTGTGGCTAACATCAACAGGTCTGATGAACGCCAGATATCTCAAGAGAATGAATGCACGTTGACAAATTTCCTGGACAAAATTAAGATCATGTTGATGGAGCTCTCTGAGGTGGCCAAGCTCAGCTAGCAAATACCTGAATAATAGTTGGCTCTACTCTAGCCCCTTCTCTCGACGCATCTGAAACTGAGATTCACATACACTTGACACTCACTCACATCTTCTAGCTTCCTCAGTACTTCATCCTCACAGTTCCTTCCCTGGGACAAAGGAGGATGGCAGAAAGGCCTAGCCCAGCGCTTTTAGAATGCTGGTGACAGGAAGCACCCTCAGGACATGAGAAATAAAGGGTAGGGAGCAAGTAACATGCCCACAGGGTTTGCAAATGTAATTGTTCTGGTAGGTAGGTAGGGTCTTTCCACGACTCCCTGACTAATGCCTACAACACAACTCTAGCACAGCTGGAATGGCACTGCCCCCCTGAGCTTTGGCCACATTGACAGGACACACAACACAGGGAGAGGTGCTTTTCTTCAGAAACGAGGTAAAAAAGCAAAAAAAAAAAAAAAAAAAAGCTTGCTAATCACCAAGCAGGGAATTCTCCTCGTCTTAGGCCAAATCACAGAAATCTCCCAGAACCTGAAGTTCAGCATCGCCTGTCCTCTCCAAGGAACAGAGCACAAACAGTCCAGGTAGGAACAGTAAAGGACGTCACAGTAGCCACTACATCTGCTTCCTGCCATGTGTGTCTCAGAAATCCACATTCTGAACACACTATCATTACGCCTTGACATTTCTTCCTCCAGTCCCCCAGAACAACCAGTCATGTTGCAAAATTCGCAGTACTGGATAGGCTGAGGGTTAACAGGAAAACAGTCTCCTCGTTTCTGCCATCGTCCTACCGAGTCTGGAGTGTATCTAGGATACCTAATCTTTTTGCCCTGGCCTAGCTCTGGCCATCAGTGGTGCATCTCTTACTTGGTGTGCAGTTTAAAGCCCACAGACATGAAACTAAATGCAGCCACATGTTTCTCGCAGGAGAGTCAATGAAAAAATTACTTCACAGATACAACTCATTCTACTGAGATTAAGGCCAAAAAAATTTTTTTTGTTGTTTTAAAATCATTTCCACAAACCTTGTCAATTGGTGAAGCCCAGGGTGAGCTTCTAGAGCACAGGAAAACTCTGCGAATGTTGGAAAAGAACACCTTTACCTTAGTTCAAAATTGATTCCCGGTGCAGACCCTGGGAGGAACAGGAGGAGGATGCCCGGTGCTCAAGCGGAAGCCCCACCAGGCCGGATATTCTGAAGTCCTCATGCCGGCCTCGCCAGGTGGACTGGTCCCTGCCGGGAGGCACTGCATGCACACCGGCCGCTGGCTGGTCCAGGGCCCGTGGGGTGGCCCTGGTCTAGATATGGGCAGGAGGCAGGCCATCTGGTCTCTGAAACAGGATCCCCCTGTTTAGAGAAACCAAAGTGCTCCTAGAACACTCAGGGCCCATGCAGATGGGAAGCCGCTAATCAATTTTGTGGCCTTTTTGGTTGGTTAGTGGAAAAAAAAAATAGAAAAAGGAAAAAGAAGAGAAGAAAGGGAATGCAGTGTATTACTCTTTCGCCTCCGCCAGCTTATTGTTCATCTCTGCGCTCTGCTCCTTGGCGGCGGCGGGCGGGGTGGCGCTCACTCCCTCTGCACTCTTCTTCTTGGAGGCCCGGCCCGACGCCCCCTGCTTGTCTTTGGCCTTCCTCGGGGGCTTATGGCTCGCTGAGGTCTTTTTTGGTTTGGAACTCTGGAGACTAGGTTTCTCCACCTGCACGGAGAGACAGACAGACCACAGAGAGAAACAGAAAGGGGAGGAGTAGGAGGGAGAATCGAGAGAGAAGATGGGATTAGTGAAACATTGATGTTAATGGAAGCACATGACTCTGAGGATCCCGGCATGTAAGCCCTTCGCTGACGCTTGGTCATCTGGCATCGCCCACCTGGAGCCCCCCGTCAGCCATTCCGCACGCCCTCCTGCAGGCCACACCGGCTCCTGCCGCCAGCCCCCGGGTGCTGGACCGCGTTCCGTGCCATGCTCTCTGCTGCTCCTCCGCGTGGGAAGAGTGTACCTCACCATTCTGCTCGACTCAGGTGGGCACGGAGTGGCTTTAGTCAGTGAAATGTAAGCAGACATGACAATCCGCTGCAGACAGAAGGTTGGGAGTCAGCCTCTGCTTCCCAATGGGTTCCCTTCCTCTGCTGCAGAGAGGCTGCTCCGTACCCTGAGTTTCAGCCTGAAGAGGTGCCCATGGGGAGAGCTGTAGCCCTCCGACAGTGGACACATGGTAATAAGGAGTCAGCCTTTGTTGATGGAAGATACCACGATTCCGGGTGTCTTCATTTGCAAGAGCAACTGGCTTTCTCTGTTTCTGAGCTCCTGTGGACAGACGTCCTTACTGAGAGGCTTGGACAGGCGGTCTCACCCAGTGAGGTCTTCAGCACTGCTCAACATTCCCTCCTCCCCTCTGGCTGGCTCCTGGATGGTCTTCCCCAGAGCCGCTGGTCAACCCACTTCTCCAAGCTTCCACTGCTAGTTTGGCCCCCTCATTCCTCAATGGATGGGAAGCCGCTAATCAATTTTGTGGCCTTTTTGGTTGGTTAGTGGAAAAAAAAAATAGAAAAAGGAAAAAGAAGAGAAGAAAGGGAATGCAGTGTATTACTCTTTCGCCTCCGCCAGCTTATTGTTCATCTCTGCGCTCTGCTCCTTGGCGGCGGCGGGCGGGGTGGCGCTCACTCCCTCTGCACTCTTCTTCTTGGAGGCCCGGCCCGACGCCCCCTGCTTGTCTTTGGCCTTCCTCGGGGGCTTATGGCTCGCTGAGGTCTTTTTTGGTTTGGAACTCTGGAGACTAGGTTTCTCCACCTGCACGGAGAGACAGACAGACCACAGAGAGAAACAGAAAGGGGAGGAGTAGGAGGGAGAATCGAGAGAGAAGATGGGATTAGTGAAACATTGATGTTAATGGAAGCACATGACTCTGAGGATCCCGGCATGTAAAGCCCCTTCGCTGACGCTTGGTCATCTGGCATCGCCCACCTGGAGCCCCCCGTCAGCCATTCCGCACGCCCTCCTGCAGGCCACACCGGCTCCTGCCGCCAGCCCCCGGGTGCTGGACCGCGTTCCGTGCCATGCTCTCTGCTGCTCCTCCGCGTGGGAAGAGTGTACCTCACCATTCTGCTCGACTCAGGTGGGCACGGAGTGGCTTTAGTCAGTGAAATGTAAGCAGACATGACAATCCGCTGCAGACAGAAGGTTGGGAGTCAGCCTCTGCTTCCCAATGGGTTCCCTTCCTCTGCTGCAGAGAGGCTGCTCCGTACCCTGAGTTTCAGCCTGAAGAGGTGCCCATGGGGAGAGCTGTAGCCCTCCGACAGTGGACACATGGTAATAAGGAGTCAGCCTTTGTTGATGGAAGATACCACGATTCCGGGTGTCTTCATTTGCAAGAGCAACTGGCTTTCTCTGTTTCTGAGCTCCTGTGGACAGACGTCCTTACTGAGAGGCTTGGACAGGCGGTCTCACCCAGTGAGGTCTTCAGCACTGCTCAACATTCCCTCCTCCCCTCTGGCTGGCTCCTGGATGGTCTTCCCCAGAGCCGCTGGTCAACCCACTTCTCCAAGCTTCCACTGCTAGTTTGGCCCCCTCATTCCTCAATGGATGGGGCTTTTCTTTCTCAAGAACTCTGGGCCCCTGGGTACAGTCCCTCAATGTGTCACCCTCCTCCCGTCCATCTCTAGCTTTCCTTTCCCCAGTCTTCCCTCCTTCCTCTACTTGGATCTTCTTTTGTCTAAAGCCAACCCAAGGTCTTGGTCCCACTTCATCTGTAGGAGGGGGACAGAGATGATGTGGGGCCTCACCAAGCTAGGTTATCCACTCAGTGAGGTTCAGGGGCTCTCTGTCATTCCCAGCCTACAAATAAGGTAACAATTCATCCTGGTTCGCTTAGGCCTGAGGGTTTGCATGGACTACGGAACTTTCAGTGTTACAACTGGGGTAGTCCAGGCAAAGTGAAGTGAGTAATTCCCTTACCTGTCAACCAATCCTGTCAGGTAAGTCCCTTACCTGTCAACCAAAGAGGTAACTCCCCTTAACTGTGAGACTTAAGGGCAAAGCAGAGCAAAGACTATTTAAGTTTTCAGACTTCTTCGGCTATTATAGAGAGGAGAACTGATATTTTCATGTTTCTATGTGGCTTGGTATCAGCGAATAAGCTATGCCATGTATGATTTTGGCCTCAAGAGCAGAATCTCCAACAGGCTTTCCCTACGTCGTGAACACATACTGAGATGCAAATAAGGCAAAGCATTGTCTCCATAGGAAAATCCCCGAATCCACTGTATCTTACTTAGACATGAAAATCATTCACAAACTGTTCATCATAGTAACACACTCCTTGGAACACTTCTGGCAGCTGATGTGACAGGTGTGTTCCGACAGACTAAGAATTGCTGCTGGCTGGAGGGGAAAAGGGTAAGAAAGAGCATGTGATGTTCAGAGACCCAGGAGGTGAGGAAGTGCTCAGTGTCTGGAGCTGAGGGTAAGGCAGGGGCTGGGTGGAAGAAGTCAGGCAAAGGTGCCTCCAAGGGTCAGCCCTTCAGGGGCAAAAGCACAGTTATTTTAAGACAAGGGCTCAGGGGAGGTTTAAGATTTAGGGCTCAGGTGAGATTTTCTGCCTGGGTTTCTCGAAATAAGAAGCTAGCCGTTGCTAGTCTTCAATGTCACCCCTCCTCCCCTCTGCTTTCCCCCTGGTCAACCCACTTCTCCAAGCTTCCACTGCTAGTTTGGCCCCCTCATTCCTCAATGGATGGGGCTTTTCTTTCTCAAGAACTCTGGGCCCCTGGGTACAGTCCCTCAATGTGTCACCCTCCTCCCGTCCATCTCTAGCTTTCCTTTCCCCAGTCTTCCCTCCTTCCTCTACTTGGATCTTCTTTTGTCTAAAGCCAACCCAAGGTCTTGGTCCCACTTCATCTGTAGGAGGGGGACAGAGATGATGTGGGGCCTCACCAAGCTAGGTTATCCACTCAGTGAGGTTCAGGGGCTCTCTGTCATTCCCAGCCTACAAATAAGGTAACAATTCATCCTGGTTCGCTTAGGCCTGAGGGTTTGCATGGACTACGGAACTTTCAGTGTTACAACTGGGGTAGTCCAGGCAAAGTGAAGTGAGTAATTCCCTTACCTGTCAACCAATCCTGTCAGGTAAGTCCCTTACCTGTCAACCAAAGAGGTAACTCCCCTTAACTGTGAGACTTAAGGGCAAAGCAGAGCAAAGACTATTTAAGTTTTCAGACTTCTTCGGCTATTATAGAGAGGAGAACTGATATTTTCATGTTTCTATGTGGCTTGGTATCAGCGAATAAGCTATGCCATGTATGATTTTGGCCTCAAGAGCAGAATCTCCAACAGGCTTTCCCTACGTCGTGAACACATACTGAGATGCAAATAAGGCAAAGCATTGTCTCCATAGGAAAATCCCCGAATCCACTGTATCTTACTTAGACATGAAAATCATTCACAAACTGTTCATCATAGTAACACACTCCTTGGAACACTTCTGGCAGCTGATGTGACAGGTGTGTTCCGACAGACTAAGAATTGCTGCTGGCTGGAGGGAAAGGATAAGAAAGAGCATGTGATGTTCAGAGACCCAGGAGGTGAGGAAGTGCTCAGTGTCTGGAGCTGAGGGTAAGGCAGGGGCTGGGTGGAAGAAGTCAGGCAAAGGTGCCTCCAAGGGTCAGCCCTTCAGGGGCAAAAGCACAGTTATTTTAAGACAAGGGCTCAGGGGAGGTTTAAGATTTAGGGCTCAGGTGAGATTTTCTGCCTGGGTTTCTCGAAATAAGAAGCTAGTTCTCTTGTCTTTAAGCTAGAAATCTGTCTTTAAGGTCTTTTCATTTTAGTAATGTGTGCTCAGTTGCTCAGTCATTCCGACTCTTTGTGACCCTATGGACTGTAGCCCGCCAGACTCCTCTGTCCATGGGATTCTTCAGGCAAGGATACTGGAGTGGGTTGCCATTTACTACTCCAGGGGATCCTCCTGACCCAGGAATTGAACCCTCATCGCTTGAGTCTCCTGCATTGGCGGGTGGATTCTTGACCACTGACCCACCTGGGAATCCCCATTTAAAGCAATGTTCCTTTAGAAGTTCTCTTTGGAATTTAGCAAAGGTTCCTGGTAAGAAGCCCCTTTGTCTCTATCTCTTAAGAGGTAAAGGAGGGACTTGAAGGAAGCCCTTGGGGCCAGAATTGTCAATAGCCCTGTCCCCATCTCTGCTACAGTGAGCCCCTTCATGCCAGACTGTTGATGGGTCCCCAGAAGATTTGTCTCACCTTTGGGGGTTCCTTGAAGGGCTCGCTGTAGAGGCTGCGTATTCTTCTGCGATCAATGACCTTATTGTCAGCTGGGGTTGGCTTATTGGCCTCCCCTTTGAACTGGGCGCTGTAGCTGGTCTCATGGGCCATCTTATCATCCGGGGGCTTGTACTGGGGCTTGGCTTTTATGGGTTTTACAGGCTTGATGTCCGTCCATGCTCTGAATTCATTCCTGTGAATCAAAGAAGACCTTGATGATTGGTCACATCCTCTGCCTAGAAGCCGTGCCCTCACACTGAGCTGCAAGCACAGCTGAAGAGTCAGCTCCGTGACTCCTCCCTCATAAATGCCAGCATTCCTTCCTGCCCAGGCGAGGCAGGTCGTGGCGACAGCAGTGGAACCTCAGAGAAGGGGTGGAGGCTCCCAGCTCCCACTGCGCGACCACAGACAGGCAGTTCTCATCTTTGGGCCTCCTTTTCACAATAGCTAAATGGAGGCTGAAAACACTCAGTCTACTCAGTCTTTTATGAGTTCAGCACATATGCCCCAATGCTGCTTTGTGTGACGTGTGCTGTGTCTGTGACATGGACACTGTGCCTGGTATATTGTGGCCAAACGAAAACATACCAGTTCTGTTGCTTCCTTTGTTGTGAAGAAGACCCTGTGTAACCCTGAATCCTTAAAGCTAATTCCTCCCTGTGATAGTAGAGGGCTTGCTTTTTGTGTGACCTGAAACTGAACAACCTCAATCACTTTAGATGAAAATCCTTATGAAATAGCTAAGTGCCTGCAGATCCTAAGTAAAATGTACTGAATACAACCGGATGTCACCATTAGCACCTGGTTGAGCTATCTGATGTATAGCAGAGTCTTGGTGGGGTTGGTGTGAATGCTGATTGGTTCCTCCTTTGATCCCCGTCTGCTGCTTTTCTCGGTCAGTGGGTCAGGGTGCTTTCTCACAGCACTCTCTCTCCTGATTTCTGATCAGCCGTGTCTGATCTGTTAGAGGACTGGAGAGGAGGTGGTGGCAGTGTTCAACACAGGGCCAGATCACCATCGCTGCTGCTGGAGGCCTCCGGGTCCGTCCTGTCTGTGGAGAGCATGACCCTCAGTGCCTAAGCTCTGTGGCTCTGAGGTCCTTCAGCAGATCTCCCTTCACTGTGGCTGTGAGAAGCCGCATGTGGGAAAGGAAGAGCCAGTGTAGTACTGTCTATGGAGTGAGGCTCTCCAGGGCCCTCTCGCATCCTCACGGTTACTCCCTCCTTCAGGGCTCAGGCATGAGAGACATGAACAAGAGGTCACGGGGGACAGTAGAGAGAGCTCAGACTGCGACGGAGATACTCGAATTCCCAGCCCTAGCTCTGCCTCTAGGTAGCGACTGAGCAGGCCTCTCCCATCCCTGAGCCTTAGTTTCCTCATTTGTCAAAGAAAAAGTTGACCAGATGATGCTCTTAGAATGTCCTGCAGGCTTTGAGTTTCTCTGAGTTGATAAAACTGGTTTGGCAGCACTGAGCCGCATCCTGGTCACTGAGGGGCACTGGCTCACGTGTGAGCAGAGAGACCACAGCTTCTTAAGAGACTCTCCCCAGGCTTCAGGTTCACCTTTCCAGTATAGCTGGGACCTCTGCCTAGATGCCCCACCAACTCAAACTCAGTGTTCCTATAGCCAAACTACTTGTCTTCTCTTGTCTCCTCTTGCCAGTTGTCTTCTTGGATTCCCTCACTGCTCCATTTCACTCACTCACCATACATTCATTCATTCATTAAACATTTACTGAGTGCCTAGGTCTGCTCGGTAGGATGCTGAGCTCAAGGTGTGGGAGGGGGCGGGATGGGAGGTTTCTTCAGAACACTGAAATAGGCTCCGTGCAGGAGAAGATGGGGAGGAGCACATGGGAGGAGCTCCCCTCCGGCCAGCCTGGGAATTGAAGGGTGGGTGCTAGAGGGACTCACAGAGGTTGGCAGGGAGCTGACCGAAAGAAAGGGTGGGTTCCAGGCAGAATGAGGAGCACACAAAGAAGCACAGCCCCAGGGGAACGCGTGGGCAGCTGGGGTGACTGGGCTGAAGGCTGGTGGGGACATAAGAGGCTGGGCAGGTTGTGGAGTTCCTGCCAGTCATGTGAAAGGGATGATCTGGACTGCAATGGGGAGTTGCCAAATGAGTTCAAGCCATGGATGCGTGTGGACAGACTCCTTTTGGGGATGAGACCTTTGGTAGCAGTGTGAATAGGGACAGAAGGGGCGGGAGACCAAGAGGGCTCTGCAGTGAGCTAGGAGGAGAGCAGAGGCCTGAGTGCGGGTGGGGAGCTTGGACTACAGCACGGAGTCGAGAGGATGGGCAGGACTTGAACTTGGCTGAGCTGGGGGAGGCCAGGTTCAGAGAGGGATTTGGGGGTTTGTGTGTATGTGGGGTAGATGTTAACCATTAACCAGGGACCCTGGGAAGAGGGGATTTAGGAGGAGGGTGGAGATCCTCCTGATTCTGTTAAAGGCGGTACCCACTTAGCTTTATGACAGCTTTTTGATTCTCTTCCCTTCACCTCTGTAGACTCAGCCCATTACCACCACCTGACTGCTGAGGCATTCTGGCTCTACAACAGGCCCAGCACTGGCCCAGTTTGTAGCTGGGTCTCTAATCACTGTTACCTGCCTGAGGAGCCAGGCCCTCCCTCCCGCCTCCCACATTCGGTTCCGAAGCCCTGCCGAAGTCCTAATACTTGACCTGGATCTCCAAGAAGCCAAAGCAATAGGAACTTGGCTCCCAAGATATGATGGTAGAAACCTGGATTCTCTGCTCCCTTGCCTGCCTGCCTGCCTGCCTGCAGAATGAGGACTGAGATAGGTACACGCTGGCCCAAAGCAGTGTTTCTGTATCATTTCTCCTAGGCCAGCCTCCGCAGCTTTCTCTCTGCAGTGGCTGGTCCCTGTGGGCTGGCAAATGTCTCAGTAACCAGGGTCTTGAACAACTTCGGTACATCATCTTCCCGTGGGACGGGTTAATGAGTCCCATAATAAGTTCACTGCAGTCATGACAGGCTGTTCGGCTTAAACCCAAGTTCTGTGGCCTACAAATTTCTTTGAACCCTCCACAAAATCTTCCCCAGCCGTGTGGAACAGCTAATCATATGTCATAAAAAAAATTATGTACTATTCATTAGTTACCTTTCATAAGCTGGGAGATTTTATTTTTGTATATTCTCTCTAATCCTTACAAATTTGAAAGGAGGTAGTATTGTCTCCCTTTTATGAAGGGAAGGTTAAGTGGCTTGCATAAAGCCACACAGCTGGCAAATGGGCTGATTCTAAGCCCAGGTCAGGGGGGCCCCACAGCTGACCTCCTTGCCACCGCGCTTGGACGATGTGCTGGAGCTGCAGCCCCAGGCTCCTGTCTGTGCAGAGTCCGGCCCACTGTCTGCAATGCCCTGCAGGGTTTGTATGACAGACTAGATGGAGAATCCTTGAGTGCCTCCAGCCCTGAGATGCTCTGCCTGGAGCAGTGTGGGCCACACTCCCAGGCCAGTCATGTCCAGTGGCTTTTGCCACAAGTTCACAGTCCCCTGTAACCATCGAATTCCCTTGCAGTGCAACTAGATTTCAGCTGGGTCGTTCATCCACGCATTTGTTTGGCATTTGCCATGTTCTATCCATGACTATGGCATGTGGCCCATTACCACCACCTGACTGCTGAGGCATTCTGGCTCTACAACAGGCCCAGCACTGGCCCAGTTTGTAGCTGGGTCTCTAATCACTGTTACCTGCCTGAGGAGCCAGGCCCTCCCTCCCGCCTCCCACATTCGGTTCCGAAGCCCTGCCGAAGTCCTAATACTTGACCTGGATCTCCAAGAAGCCAAAGCAATAGGAACTTGGCTCCCAAGATATGATGGTAGAAACCTGGATTCTCTGCTCCCTTGCCTGCCTGCCTGCCTGCCTGCAGAATGAGGACTGAGATAGGTACACGCTGGCCCAAAGCAGTGTTTCTGTATCATTTCTCCTAGGCCAGCCTCCGCAGCTTTCTCTCTGCAGTGGCTGGTCTCTGTGGGCTGGCAAATGTCTCAGTAACCAGGGTCTTGAACAACTTGGTACATCATCTTCCCGTGGGACGGGTTAATGAGTCCCATAATAAGTTCACTGCAGTCATGACAGGCTGTTCGGCTTAAACCCAAGTTCTGTGGCCTACAAATTTCTTTGAACCCTCCACAAAATCTTCCCCAGCCGTGTGGAACAGCTAATCATATGTCATAAAAAAAATTATGTACTATTCATTAGTTACCTTTCATAAGCTGGGAGATTTTATTTTTGTATATTCTCTCTAATCCTTACAAATTTGAAAGGAGGTAGTATTGTCTCCCTTTTATGAAGGGAAGGTTAAGTGGCTTGCATAAAGCCACACAGCTGGCAAATGGGCTGATTCTAAGCCCAGGTCAGGGGGGCCCCACAGCTGACCTCCTTGCCACCGCGCTTGGACGATGTGCTGGAGCTGCAGCCCCAGGCTCCTGTCTGTGCAGAGTCCGGCCCACTGTCTGCAATGCCCTGCAGGGTTTGTATGACAGACTAGATGGAGAATCCTTGAGTGCCTCCAGCCCTGAGATGCTCTGCCTGGAGCAGTGTGGGCCACACTCCCAGGCCAGTCATGTCCAGTGGCTTTTGCCACAAGTTCACAGTCCCCTGTAACCATCGAATTCCCTTGCAGTGCAACTAGATTTCAGCTGGGTCGTTCATCCACGCATTTGTTTGGCATTTGCCATGTTCTATCCATGACTATGGCATGTGGCCCACAGAGAGGAAGAAGCCAAGGCTGAGGTCTCCACAGTTTAGTGAGTCAGGGTCTGTCCATGTGTGACCCTAAGAAAAGCCAGAATGAGGCAAGTGGGACAGAGTCCAGAAGGAAAGAGGGGAAAAGATGCTTTGTTCTGAGGGATGAGGTGGGGAGGGGGCACTGGAAGCTGCTCTGGTGGGAAAGGGCCTGACTGGGGGCAGTGGGGGCACTCCAGACTCAAGGCAGATAAGGAGAAGAAAACTTGATCAACGCTTGCCCAACACCTACTTGTTGAAAGCCTGAGCCCTTTAGGAATCTAACACTACTTTAGCCTTTGAACCCCCTGGGTGGTCACTGTTATTCATGGCACAGGGACCGAGCACAGCAAGGTGAAGGGATGCCAAGTCAGTAGAAGCCAGTACGTGGTGAGTCTGGGACTGGACCGCAGTCTGCCTTACTCAAAGGCCTTGCTATGTTCGCTTCTATGCCCTTAGGGATGGGTGTATAACCCACCTCCCGCTACTGGCAGCAGGCACAAGAAAGCATTGCCCTTCTGCCCGTCTGGTGCACACCGCAGCAAGGCTCTGGGTAAACTAGGACAGCCCTACGTCGGCAGGCTGTTGCCCTGGCCTCCTGGAGATGTTCCTCATCCACAGCTCCTCCTGTATCAGGATAAGGAAGTTGTGGAACAGGAGGATCCAAGTGTGTCACCAAGGGCCCTGTTTCCTCCACAGCAGACCCCCAGGTGGACCCCATCGCTGGAGGCTTGCTGTATGACTGATGTCCTAATGGTCCCTGCATGGGCAGGGAGGGTTTTGGGCCTTGATGTCCCTCTGTGGTGGGTTATCTGCACAGAGAAGTGTCTCCACTACTGTGTTCACATCATAAGGACTCACTGAAGGACCCACCAATGGCTCCATGGGTTGGGAAAACCTATGGAGAGAGCCTGGGCCACCGGCCCCCAGGCCCAGCCAGGCATGGAAAAGCATGCCCAGGGTGAGCTGTCCCAGGGGGACTCAGCGGACAAGATGTTCCTGAGCTGCTCCCTCAGGACCTTTAAATCACAGCCTAGTCACGTCCAGAGCGGCTGCTGAAGCAGGGCTTTGAGATCGCGCTGACCAGGCAAGGATTTTGAAAAGGGTCGACACAGACTCTACCTTCACCTTCTCCTGTCCAGTCCCTCTGCGCACCTCACCAGGGCCCTCAGCACCTCCTCCCTCGCCCTGGACCTCAGCGTCAGGATCCTGGTCCCCATCTCCTCATTCCGACCCACCCGAGACAAGCTGCAGGGCAAACCTGCCTCCAGTTCAGCTGTGGGCACACTGCTCCCTTCCAGAAACACCTTAGCCGTTCCCAGTGGCCTGAAGGACCCAGTCCAGTGGAGGGCGCTTCTGGCTGCCATGTGTCACGATTTCTCAGGGCCCTGCGACGTGGCCCTGTGTGGCCTTTTCAGCTTCCTTTCTCTCTCTCCATCTACTCTGTCACTGAGGGAGCACCTTCCGCGTGTCGGGCATGGTGCATGGTTCTATGCAGTCCTCACGCGAGCCTGTGCCCTGGGGACCATCACTGCTGAGAAGGACTCCACGCTCCTCACCCCCAGACACAGACTGCACTCTCCTGCCACGCTGTTCCCCTTCCTGGCACGCAATTCCTTCCACACCACCTGCTGCGGAAGCATTACATGACCTTCCGTGCCAGGCTCTGGTGTGCTCCCCTCCAGGGAGTCCCCAGGCCCGTCACCGAATCTGGCCTGTCTCCTCTGACCTTCGACTCTGTGCAGCACTCACTGGGCTCGGTTTGTCCTGGGTTTCCTGTAGAGACATCTTCCTTCTCTCCCAGACCGTGCCCTTGCTGAACGTCAGGACTGTCTTTCTGCCTCTGTGTCATTCTCACTGTGCCCTGGAAAAGGATTCAAAAGGCAGCCTCCACCTCACCTCTGTGAACAGCTATACAGGGAGTTCCTGGGCTGCGCCAGCCGGGCAGGGGAGATACAGCTGCTACACAAGCATCTCATGGGCTCTTCATTTCTCACAGTATGTCCTCAACACCCCTCCCTTGGGTGGAGTTCAATTCCCTGACCGTTGAATGTGATTGGACTTGATGACTCACTCCCACCCAAGCCTCCTCCTTGCTCTCCCTCTTTGGAGCACTCAGTCTGGGCTTGGCACGCTGCCACGTCATGAGGACACTGAAGCAGCCTCTATGGAGAGGCCCTCGAGCCTCCGGCTAAAAGCCATATGAGTGAGCCATCTTGGAAGTGGACCCTCAGCCTCAGGCAAGCATTCAGGGGACCTCACGAGAGACTCTGAGCTGGAACTCCCTGGCTAAGCCATTCCTAGTTTCCTTACCCTCAGAAACTGTCTGAGATCATAAATGTTTGTTGGCTTAAGCTGCTAAATGTTTGAGTAATCTGTTATACAGCAATAATACAGGCCTCAATCAGAAATGATTCTTCCTATCGAAAGGGGTTTTAAAACCCAGGGCTCCAGAGCCGGAGCCCTGTGACGACCTAGAAGGATGGGATGGGAGGAAGGTTCAAGATGGAGGGGATCTATGCCTGTGGCTAATTAATGTTGATGTATGGCAGAAACCATCCCAATATTGTAATTATCCCCTAATTAAAAATAAAATTAACCAAACCAAACCAAAACCAGAACCCAGGGTTCAGGTCAGCAAGGCAGAAAGTACTGGCATGAGTGGAGCCCGGGAAGGTCAAGGTCCCGGCAGGCTGTGGCAGCAGGTGAACAGAGATGATCACGCTCAGGTTGTTTAAGAACCCGAGAGAGAACATTTTGCAGCCTTTACTAGAGGTAACAAGGCCTCCTATGCGGCAAAGCAGGTTAAGAAATATGTGCCTGGAGGCATGGTCACAAGCAGAAACAAAGATATTCAGGTGTCTGCAGGAGAAAATGATGCCTCAGTGCACACAGCACAGGTAGGGCTGCTCAGGGAAGCACAGGCAGAGGCCAGGGAGGTGGGAACAAGCAGAGACCAGAGACAGCGATTTCCTGGCAAGAGCACAGGCTCTGAAATAAAACAACCCCCACCGGGCCACCTCGGCTCTAACCCTCCAGTCAGCCCCTTGTCTGCTGTGCAGTTCAGTGAGCTCATTCGGAAGCTATCTATCTGAACAAGGCCTGTTTCACTGAATTGATGAGAGTTTAAATGAGAATGCACTAATTGCAGAAGACCCGAACATTGGAATTACCAAGTCTATGGTGGATAACTGTATAATAATGTATTTGGTTTTCATTACAGAGTCATGTGTGCGAGAAAAATGGGTGGGGGTGGGGGGGGCACCGTCTCCATTCCAGTCACAGAGCTGGAAATGCAGTGTGAAAGCCAGATGCTGCTGCTGCCTCGCTGACCTTCCAGTTAGTGGCGAGGTCTGAACAATTACAGACACCAAACATTCGTCAAAGCTACTGTTTTTTTTTTTTTTTCCTGACCACTGCAGTCAACACTCTGGTACCCCAAGTGCACACAATGTGGACAGAAGCTCCCAATGTCAATTTCATTTCTGAATAAACTCCAACAAAGTGGCATTCAATGAATGCCTGATTAATTGAATCTCCAATACCGAGGGCCTGCTATAAGCAGATGTTCACTTCTTAAGACCTTGTTCTACTTAAGCACATTTTCTTGCAGTGATTCAAGGGGAGATATTGAAAGAGCAATTATAGAGGGAGAGACTGAAGACAGGCAGGAGCTGGGTGATTGATGAAGCCAGGTCCCAGAAGAGGAAGGGGGGAGGGGAAGCATCTGGAGAATGCAGGGAGGGTTTGGCCTTGGGGAAACATTGCTGTAAAAAGAAGAGAATAGAGGCTGGTCCTTCCTTTCTCCCGTGGAAAAGCCTGCCCTTTACAAGAAACAATGAAACAGAATTATAGGACAGTTTTACCACTGTGAAGAGTATCTACACGTGTTAATTGGTACAAACCACTTCTTGACAAAAGTGGAGCCTTAGAATAATAGATTATTGCCAACTACAATCATATATAGATTCCCACTTCTCTGCCCATAAGCCCCAGATTTATGTATTATGTGTCTAAGTTTTGTGGCTTAGACAGCAAAGAATCTGCCTGCAGTGTGGGAAACCTGGGTTTGATCCCTGGTTTGGGAAGATCCCCTGGAGAAGGGAATGGCCACCCACTCCAGTATCCTTGCCTGGAGACTCCCATGGACAGAGGAAGAGCCTGGTGGGCTACAGTTCATGGGGTCACAAAGAGTCGGACATGACTGAAGGGACTAACGCACACACACAAGTCCTTGGGAGAGAGAATTCTTTCCCCCATTCTTGTGACAACGAAATTTTCAACAGCATTCCTCAACTGCTTTATGAGGGAAGAAAACCATGCTTTACAATCTTAATGGTTTAAAATCTTCCTGTGGAGTCTCCTCAGTGATTTGTGTTGTCATGGAAACATTGTCTTTGTTCAAAAATCACATCTACGCTTGTTACAGTGAAGCAGTCTAGAAGAAGGGAAGCGGGCTCCTGCTTGAACTCTGATGGAGGCTGTCAGTGAGCGCTGTCCGTTGCCAAGCTATTGTAAGGAGCTGGTTAAATGAAGCAGAATTTGTAGATGAAAAAGAAAAGAACATCCCTGAGCCTAGAGGGTTGCCAGGGGGCTTAGAGAGGTTTTCTCTCTCCTTCCAGAGGGGAAGTAGATGGTCCCTTCTTCCCCCCAGAGATGCCTGGGTCAAGAGAGGAGCATCGTGATCTATGCATGTATCTTTCAGCTTCTTTTGTATGAAAGGAGAAAAGGGAATCTTACAGAAAATGCCAACATTCTAATCATTAGGATTGCTCTTCTTACCCATTAAAATCATGTATGTATTAACCATGTATGATGGTTTTCTAAATGAGGGCAAAAAAAAAAAAAAAAGTCAATATATAAACTTTGAAGCTAATCTAATGTGAACAGAGAATGAAAGGAAAAGACTCTTCCTTTCCGTTACATGGAAATATCAGGGCATAGACATCAGTTGGCAAAGACAAGTGTCGGGACGTGGGTCCCCTCAATAGGTAAATGGCTCATTCTTCAGGTAACTGCCATCTCAGTCTGTTGTGGGCTGAGTGAGGCTCACAGGCCCCTGTGCACCTGGGAAACAGTGTCTCACACAGAGAAAGCCACATGCACAAAATATATATAATTAGAAGCTGTCTAGTCGCTAAGTTGGCTGAGTGAGGCTCACAGGCCCCTTTTGGGTTTGATCCCTAGGTCAGGAAGATCACCTGGAGAAGGGAATGGCCACCCACTCCAGTATCCTTGCCTGGAGACTCCCATGGACAGAGGAAGAGCCTGGTGGGCTACAGTTCATGGGGTCACAAAGAGTCGGACATGACTGAAGGGACTAACGCACACACACAAGTCCTTGGGAGAGAGAATTCTTTCCCCCATTCTTGTGACAACGAAATTTTCAACAGCATTCCTCAACTGCTTTATGAGGGAAGAAAACCATGCTTTACAATCTTAATGGTTTAAAATCTTCCTGTGGAGTCTCCTCAGTGATTTGTGTTGTCATGGAAACATTGTCTTTGTTCAAAAATCACATCTACGCTTGTTACAGTGAAGCAGTCTAGAAGAAGGGAAGCGGGCTCCTGCTTGAACTCTGATGGAGGCTGTCAGTGAGCGCTGTCCGTTGCCAAGCTATTGTAAGGAGCTGGTTAAATGAAGCAGAATTTGTAGATGAAAAAGAAAAGAACATCCCTGAGCCTAGAGGGTTGCCAGGGGGCTTAGAGAGGTTTTCTCTCTCCTTCCAGAGGGGAAGTAGATGGTCCCTTCTTCCCCCCAGAGATGCCTGGGTCAAGAGAGGAGCATCGTGATCTATGCATGTATCTTTCAGCTTCTTTTGTATGAAAGGAGAAAAGGGAATCTTACAGAAAATGCCAACATTCTAATCATTAGGATTGCTCTTCTTACCCAGTAAAATCATGTATGTATTAACCAGGTATGATGGTTTTCTAAATGAGGGCACAAGAAAAAAAAAGTCAATATATAAACTTTGAAGCTAATCTAATGTGAACAGAGAATGAAAGGAAAAGACTCTTCCTTTCCGTTACATGGAAATATCAGGGCATAGACATCAGTTGGCAAAGACAAGTGTCGGGACGTGGGTCCCCTCAATAGGTAAATGGCTCATTCTTCAGGTAACTGCCATCTCAGTCTGTTGTGGGCTGAGTGAGGCTCACAGGCCCCTGTGCACCTGGGAAACAGTGTCTCACACAGAGAAAGCCACATGCACAAAATATATATAATTAGAAGCTGTCTAGTCGCTAAGTTGTGTCTGACTCTTTGGTGATCCCATGGACTGTAGACCTCCAGGTTCCTGTCCACGGGATTCTCCAAGCAAGCATACTGGAGTGGGTTGCCATTTCCTCCTCCAGGGGATCTTCCCGATCCAGGGATTGAACCCAAGTCTGCTATATTGGCAGGTAGATTCTTTACCACTGAACCACCAGCAAAGTTCATATAATTAAGAATATAGATAGTCAAAGGTGAAAACTGCTCAAACTAAGAGTTGGTTTGTTTCTGCACAAATTCGGATTGCGGTATCTATGCTAGGAACTGTAGGGAACAGAAAGGGTACAAAATAAGAAACCTACAGTTGGCAGAGGTGGAGAATAATGAGTGAGAAAGTGTAGTGGTGAAGGTAAGCACACACACACAAATACAGCTCATGCAGAAAGGAATAAGAGATGAAAGGTTATGAGAAAATTACAGTTCCCTCTTCCTCAATCCCCCAGCCTCACTTTCTCATCATTATCTTTGTTTTTAGTCGTAGACGTGCAGGGGCACTGGTGCTGCAAGACCACAGTCATCTGGTGAAGGCTGCTCTCTTCTGGATGGTAGGGTTCCCAAGGCCCTATGTCCATTACTTGCAGAAAGATGGTTCCTAGGACAGGAAATGGGAGCTCTGAGAGATCCCCTAAAAGTGAGGAAAGAGTGCTGCTTCCTTCTGGGTAAGCCTAGAATTCTGGGAGGACACCTCTATGAGATGACCTATAACAAGTGGCAAGGACCTGATATGATACACCCAGTGAAGAGCTTGATAAATCTCAGTTTCCTCATTCTCTGTTCTGTGTATACGCAGGACTTCGTAAATTTGTCTTTAATAAAATAAAGCTGATGCTGAAGATGATATCATTTTATGGCTTTTTGAGATCTATGCTAATTTCCTTTTTAAAGTGTAGTTCCATTATAAGGAAACACTAAGAACAACCTTATGTCAATAAACTTGACAATATAGACAAAATGAACAAGTTCTTAGAGAGACGCAAATCACAAAAACTGACTCAAAAACAAATAGAAAATTGGAATAAATGTATATCAAGTAAAGAAACAAAATTGGAATTTTAAATCTTTCCATGAAGAAAATCCAGTCCCTTGGTGGTTGTCTATCAAACATTTTAATTAAAATTAAATTCTCATTGTTGAATTCTACAAAACATTAAAGCAAAAGTAAACACCCATCCTAACAATCTCTTCTAAAAATAGAGGAAGAGAGAATACTTTCCAACTCATTTTAAGATGGGTAAAATCAGGTATTACCTTGATACCAAGCCAGTCATATAAATATTAAAACCCTTAACAAAATATTACCAAATAGAACCCAGCAATATATAAAAAAGTTTAGGCAGTGAGGTTTATCTTAGGAATGCAAGTTTGGTTTAACATACAAAAAATAAACTAACGTAATATGCCATTTTCATAGAATAAAGAACAGAAATCATATGATCATCTTAATAGATACAGGAAGAACACTAGACACAGTCTAACACCTTTTCATGATTAAAAATATCTCAGTAAACTAAGAATAGAAGGCAATTTTCTCAGCCTAATAGAGGACATCTACAAAAACACTACAACTACCATTGTAGTTAATGGTCAAAGACTTACTTAATGCTTTCTCCCTAAGATCTAGAGTAAGATAAGGTTGTCCACTGTCATTATTTTTATTCAATATTGTAGTGGAGTCCATAGACAGTATGATAAAGAAGATAAAGAAATTAAAGGCATACAGATTTAAAAAGAAGCAAATCTATCATTATGTGTGTATAACATTAACTTGCATTTAGAAAATCCTCAGAAATCTGCAAAAAGTTCTGAAATAAGAAAATGAGTTTAGCAAGGTTACTGATACACACTCAATATACAAAAATTAATTATATTCCTAAGACTAGTCACAGATAGCGAAAAAATAAGATTTAAAAGTCTATTCACACCAGCATCAGAAAGAATAAAATACTTTGGAATAAGTTTAACAAAAGAAGTACAATGCCTGAACACTGAACACTACATAATATTGCTGAGAGAAATTGAAGACATAAATAAATGAAGACAATGTTCATAAATTGGAAGATTCCATATTGCTAAGATGACATTCTAGAAATTGATTTATAAATTCAGAGAAAATTTTATTAAGATTTCAGCAGGACTTTTTGTAGAAAATGCAAGCTGATTTTAAAATTTATATAGAAATACAGGAGATCCAGAATTTATAAAGAATTTTTGAGAAAGAGAAATGAAGTCTGAATATTTCTATTTCCTTATTTTAAAACTAATTATGAAGCAATAATAATCAAGTATGTTACTGGCATAAAGATAGACACATAGATCTACGAACAAAATAGAGAGCTCAGAAATTGACCTCTGTATACAGTAGTGTGTTAAAGCTGGCCTATCTTGGCTGACAGAGGTGATGGTCAAGTTTTCAGGAATTTGGTGAGCTGGCTGTTAAATTATTGGTAGCTTGAAATTAGCTATGTGAAAGTATTCATACTAGGAAATTGGCCAACAGTACAAATTAAGCCCTTCTTTTTTCCCGGGAGTTAGTTATGAAACATTTATCATCATACCAGTACTCATAAATTTATTTCTGATGCATAAACTGACTCAGTCTCATCAAACTGGACTCGTAGAAGGGGTAAGTTATACGTCATGTAGACCATACTTCAGTAAAACTGTTAGAAAATTCATCTGGATCGCTCTCTTCCCTGACATCCCTCGCCTTGCAGGGAGCTGATCCCTGCCTCCTTTGGTGCCCTGGGACTCCCCTGTACCAGCTTCTTTGTCTGATTGCTCACAGCATGTTGCTGGTTGTTTCCAAGCCAATTTAGGCGGCCTGGGAGGACAGTGGGGACTTATCAAGAATAGATAAAGAAATAAAAAGGCATACAGATTTAAAAAGAAGCAAATCTATCATTATGTGTGTATAACATTAACTTGCATTTAGAAAATCCTCAGAAATCTGCAAAAAGTTCTGAAATAAGAAAATGAGTTTAGCAAGGTTACTGATACACACTCAATATACAAAAATTAATTATATTCCTAAGACTAGTCACAGATAGCGAAAAAATAAGATTTAAAAGTCTATTCACACCAGCATCAGAAAGAATAAAATACTTTGGAATAAGTTTAACAAAAGAAGTACAATGCCTGAACACTGAACACTACATAATATTGCTGAGAGAAATTGAAGACATAAATAAATGAAGACAATGTTCATAAATTGGAAGATTCCATATTGCTAAGATGACATTCTAGAAATTGATTTATAAATTCAGAGAAAATTTTATTAAGATTTCAGCAGGACTTTTTGTAGAAAATGCAAGCTGATTTTAAAATTTATATAGAAATACAGGAGATCCAGAATTTATAAAGAATTTTTGAGAAAGAGAAATGAAGTCTGAATATTTCTATTTCCTTATTTTAAAACTAATTATGAAGCAATAATAATCAAGTATGTTACTGGCATAAAGATAGACACATAGATCTACGAACAAAATAGAGAGCTCAGAAATTGACCTCTGTATACAGTAGTGTGTTAAAGCTGGCCTATCTTGGCTGACAGAGGTGATGGTCAAGTTTTCAGGAATTTGGTGAGCTGGCTGTTAAATTATTGGTAGCTTGAAATTAGCTATGTGAAAGTATTCATACTAGGAAATTGGCCAACAGTACAAATTAAGCCCCTTCTTTTTCCAGGGAGTTAGTTATGAAACATTTATCATCATACCAGTACTCATAAATTTATTTCTGATGCATAAACTGACTCAGTCTCATCAAACTGGACTCGTAGAAGGGGTAAGTTATACGTCATGTAGACCATACTTCAGTAAAACTGTTAGAAAATTCATCTGGATCGCTCTCTTCCCTGACATCCCTCGCCTTGCAGGGAGCTGATCCCTGCCTCCTTTGGTGCCCTGGGACTCCCCTGTACCAGCTTCTTTGTCTGATTGCTCACAGCATGTTGCTGGTTGTTTCCAAGCCAATTTAGGCGGCCTGGGAGGACAGTGGGGACTTCCAAGCCCTTTGTGTGTCCCGGTGCCTGGTTTGGAGGCTGGAACATTTCATCATGCACTCAGTCAGTGTTGACGAACAAGTGGACAAGTACTCTTGTCCTCACACTTTTTTTTTTTTTTTTTTCCAGCCATGAAGCATGTGGGATCTTAGTTCTCTGACCAGGGGTTGAACCTTCAGTGGAAGCACAGAGTCTTGGTCAAAGGACTACCAGGGAAGTCCCTTGCCTTTAACTTTTTGATTGTAAAAGTGACATACAGCAATTATAGTTAGCTGTCCATTTTTCTTTTTCCTATTAATTGATAAGAATCTCTATAAGGGTTAGAGATAAAAAATAAGACAATATTTCTCTGCCACTGTATTTCCCAGGGTGTCTTTTGCCTGCATCTCTATGGCTCTGTCTATGCCTATTCAAACCCAGTCCATGTAACAGTGACCTGCCACTGTTTGGTCAGTCTCTGTTTGGACTAGAGCTCTGCAGCTTGGGGCCTTAGGGCGTTTGGGCAAGTCCACAGTGAGAGACCCTGGTATTTTACAGCAGTCGTCTGAGCATCACTGGAAAGCTGTGTACATAACACCTGAGAAAGGACCAGAGTCAGTGTGACTTCCTCGCTTGTGACTACATCCATATATAAACTTTAAATTTGTATGCCCTAGTCTGTCATTTTCTTCCTTAAATCCTTTTACTCTCGAGCCTATGCTTAAAAAGTACTTCTCCATGTCAAAATCGTATAAATATTTATAGTTTCTCCTTTGTGCATTTATGTGTTTATTTTTTTTACCTTTAAATCTTAAGCCATTGGGAATATATTACTGTTTTTAAGTAGATTGCCAAAATGGACAGAACATCATAGTAGCTACTATGGGGAAGGATGCGGGGAAAGCGTAGCCCGGTCCAGCACGACAGGGCGTCACTGTGACCCTAGGGCCCAGCAGAGGGTCTGGAACATCACAAGTGATCACTGCATATTTGCTGAATTTGTAAATTTATTGAAGTAAATGAGTGAAGCTTTAAAAATTGCTGTCCTTTGGTCTAACAAGTCCATTTCTAGGTGCTTGCCTTAAAGAAATAACCGGACAAAAGTTTTTTTTCATGTATCACAAAAACACCTGGCTATCATCATGTGTGAAGGCTGCAAATCATTCCTCTGTTTGGAAATAGGAATGCAGTCTCAGTTTGACGGTGTTGGAGCATGGCTCCAGAACTTATTAAATAATATTGAGCATAACAGTATTAAATAGATGATCCCTATGATGCCATTTTATAATGCATTTTATGCCAGTGTGTTTCTTGTTACAAATGATTTACTGGGAGCAATACCTCTTAAAATCTACCTTTGACTGCCCACACTCCACTCGGGGAGGCCTGGCATGCAGCAGAGAGCACAGCCTGACAGGAAACAGGTGGGTGGTCTGGTGAGTGAATTAAGGACTTCATTTACCTGGGCAGACTAACCTTTTATGGCTTCAGGACCTTTCTTTCTTCTTACCTCGCGGTTTTACTTCTAGGAAATCATTCAGCAACCTGCAAGTCTAAGGAAGCAAGAGACATACTTGGAGGCACAGAGGCTGAGAAAACACGAGCCTGTGTTCAGACCGTACAATCTGCAGGGACTTCCTCAGAACTGGGGTTGAGAATTTCTTCTTGAAGCTACAGTGTAGAACTCAGTCTTGTTTGCTGCTTGCCTGGGCCAGGGACCAGTGTGACAATGATTTGGTGTGGCAGATGCCTTTAGAGGCCGATTGCTAGGGGGCCAGAGAAGGGCTAGGACTGCAGAGTGTCCTTCTTCCTCTCTGTCCCTGGGTGGGAGGAATCTGCTTGTTTGCTCTTCAGCCTTCTGTGTAGCCCTTAAGGCTGGAAGTCCTCCCTGGCCCAGACTGGGGCAAGAACTTACATGGGGTGTGTTTGTCAGTCAGGGTCAGATTGGAGCTCTGGTCTGTGTAACTCCACATTTTAACCTTGTAAGCGGTCCTGTGAAACCTAAAACACTTCCATTACTCTGTGCATTGCACAGGCCTTTCCTTACCTGGAACATTTTTTTCTTCCCCTTTCTGCAGAAACTTCTTTATCAAGATGGAACTCAAACAAAGGCTCCTAAAGAGGTTAGACACGAACCCACATAACGCAGGGGCTGTTAACAGAAGGAAGGTCTGTGTTCCTGACGCAGGAACGTATCGGGCTGTGACTAGACCCTGCCTGACCCCTAGCCACACCTCGGTCAGCAAACGTGAGCACCCCATACACAGCAGGCACCCAAACAATATTTCACCTATCAGGTTCTGAGAGCTCTTCTGCTTCAATAGGCAGCTGTGAAGCATCCCTGAGTAGCGAGAAGTATGAACTTGCCTTACAGGAACTGCCTGTCCCATGGGACAGGAGCCCCACCAACACTGGAAAGCTCAGGTGAACGTCAGGGCCTCAGGAGGGCAAGTGCTCCTGAGCTGGAGGCCCCGCATGGAATCTGAGGGGTTCAGAAGGTGAGTAGGGGTTTATTGAGAAGGGGAGGCACTGGCATTTCTGAAGTAGCAGTGAAATTCCTTCAGTTCTTTCCCACTCTGAGCTTTCCTTGGCTGTTGATAGGAAGAAGACTGAACTGTAAACTCAGGAATGCAGCCAGTACTTGGAGCCCTCTAAGCGACCTCGGCCTGCAGCAGCCAGGAATGGCTGCTGGGAAGGTCACACGCTTTCAGCTAGACAAGCAAAGCCCTTCAGAAGCCTTAGTCTTGGGGAGAAGTAATTAATATTTCATAGTCAACCTCCTTCAGGTCAGTGCCCATGCCTTTTTAAAAAAAGATATAATTTTATTTATTATTTTTGGCGATTCTGGTTTTTTGTTGCTGCATGGGCTTTTCTCTAGCTGCGGTGAGTGGGGGCTACTCACTGCAGTGGTTTCTCTTGTTGTGGAGCACGGGCTCTAGGGCACACGGTCCTCGGTGGTTGTGGCTCCTGGGCTCTAAAGCATAGGCTCAACAGTTGTGGTGCATGGACTTTGTTGCTCTGTATGGTGTGGGATCTTCCCACATCAGAGATTGAACCTGTGTCTTCTGCACTGGCAGGCAGATAGTGCCCTGTCTTCCTTACCAGACACAGTGAGCAGGTCATCGGGGGGTGACTCATGGGGAGAGAAGAGAAAGGATGTGTTGGGCCTACAGTGAGCCACGTGCTTCACAAAAACGCACTCTCACTTAAATCCCCAGTCAGGCTGAGGGCTCCCACTCTGGCCCCACAGTGCATTGTCTCTGCTGCCTTCATCTCTCGACAAGCCGGCATTCTCCTCTGGTTGGAGGTTCTTGAGGGAAGAAGCTGTGTTTCCAGAGCTGAGCCCAGGGCCAAAAGCGACTTGAGAAGGCTTTAAGCTTTTGAGTCCGCACAGGAGCCCCATAGGCAGCTGTGAAGCATCCCTGAGTAGAAGTATGAACTTGCCTTACAGGAACTGCCTGTCCCATGGGACAGGAGCCCCACCAACACTGGAAAGCTCAGGTGAACGTCAGGGCCTCAGGAGGGCAAGTGCTCCTGAGCTGGAGGCCCCGCATGGAATCTGAGGGGTTCAGAAGGTGAGTAGGGGTTTATTGAGAAGGGGAGGCACTGGCATTTCTGAAGTAGCAGTGAAATTCCTTCAGTTCTTTCCCACTCTGAGCTTTCCTTGGCTGTTGATAGGAAGAAGACTGAACTGTAAACTCAGGAATGCAGCCAGTACTTGGAGCCCTCTAAGCGACCTCGGCCTGCAGCAGCCAGGAATGGCTGCTGGGAAGGTCACACGCTTTCAGCTAGACAAGCAAAGCCCTTCAGAAGCCTTAGTCTTGGGGAGAAGTAATTAATATTTCATAGTCAACCTCCTTCAGGTCAGTGCCCATGCCTTTTTAAAAAAAGATATAATTTTATTTATTATTTTTGGCGATTCTGGTTTTTTGTTGCTGCATGGGCTTTTCTCTAGCTGCGGTGAGTGGGGGCTACTCACTGCAGTGGTTTCTCTTGTTGTGGAGCACGGGCTCTAGGGCACACGGTCCTCGGTGGTTGTGGCTCCTGGGCTCTAAAGCATAGGCTCAACAGTTGTGGTGCATGGACTTTGTTGCTCTGTATGGTGTGGGATCTTCCCACATCAGAGATTGAACCTGTGTCTTCTGCACTGGCAGGCAGATAGTGCCCTGTCTTCCTTACCAGACACAGTGAGCAGGTCATCGGGGGGTGACTCATGGGGAGAGAAGAGAAAGGATGTGTTGGGCCTACAGTGAGCCACGTGCTTCACAAAAACGCACTCTCACTTAAATCCCCAGTCAGGCTGAGGGCTCCCACTCTGGCCCCACAGTGCATTGTCTCTGCTGCCTTCATCTCTCGACAAGCCGGCATTCTCCTCTGGTTGGAGGTTCTTGAGGGAAGAAGCTGTGTTTCCAGAGCTGAGCCCAGGGCCACACACAGAGCTGACCTTTAGAGAAGGCTTGTTGAGTGAATAGTCTTGAATGAGAATCACAGAGCAGCAGGGCTGGACAGGTACCTGGAGACTCTCACTTTATTTTATAGCAGAGGATTACATAAAGGGTAGTGGAGGCAAAAGGTGGAGAGGTGAGGTGGGAACACTAACTGGGCTTGGACTTGACTCTGGAGGCAGCAGGAGCCACGTGAGATGTCAGAGCAGGGGAGTGATATGGTGACGTGGCCTGGGAGGTCTTCTGGTCCAGTGTCTCGGGCCACTTGGGGACAAGAAGAAGCTGAGGGTGTGGGGAGACTGGAGACTGCACATTCATGTATGTTTTAGTTAACGATGACAGAATTACAAACTTAGTGTCAACTCTGCTAACAAATCATTGACTTCTTCACTGAGTACCTTAAGCGGTTAGAAGATGGTTTTTCTTTGCAGAGCGCTTGCTGTGTGCCAGGGACTTTGCACTCATTATTTAAACATTTAATCCTCAGAACTGCCTTTCCAGATGGACATGATACCATTGCATTTTTTGGGTGGGGGGTTGGTTGAGGGGAGGGGGGCGGGCGGGCCACTTCTACTGGTCTTTCATTTATCTATTTTCATTTATCCATCTTTGTTCTTTGGCCCACGTGGGCCTCCCATCGCAGTGGCCTCTGTTGTCGCAGAGCGCCAGCTCTGGGCGCGTGCGCTCCAGAGCTCTGGCTCGGTAATTGGACACATTGGTCCAGCCGCTCCGCGGCAAGTGGGATCTTCCCAGGCCAGGGATCGAACTGGCGCCCCTTGCACTGCAAGGCAGTGTCCTTACCCCCTGGACCACAAGGGAAGCCTGATCCCTTTTGCATTTTAAGGGTGAAGACAGGAAGCTCAGAGGCTGCAGTGACTAAGGCCTCAGAGAGCCTGGGGCCAGGCACCGTGGCAATCCCTTGGGGGAGAGGCTAAGGCACTCCCCGTCTAGTGAGGACAGAGGAGGAAAATAAGCAGTCTTGAGACCTGTGGTGTGGGAGGGAGGGGCTGTAAGGGAGAAACACAGGGGAAACCATAGCAGGGCTCCAACCACTCTTAGTGGGCTACAGACAAAGCCTCACTGTGACAGAACAGGAGAAACAGGTCATGATCCTACTCATACTTTTCTCTTTTTGGAGTGAAAGCAGACTATGTGGAACCTAAAAAGGAACAACTCAAAGCAGAAGGAAAACTGTGCAGAGCATCACTGCATAGGAGTCTTAAAGCATCTTCACGCCTATGATCATTTAACACAGAGGCTCCCGCATGTGAGTTCTCAGCAAAGGGATGAGCCTGTCTTCCTGCTGTGGGAAACCATAGGGCTGTTAGGAGAGTCCGAGAGACCCTGGGAGAGAGATGGCTGACAATCCAGGGGCAGATGGCCCCACAAGGGCCATCACTGAATTAGAGTGCTATGAGGAAAGCACAAGAGAGGCAGAAGCTAGGGCTGGTGGGGGAGAGGGCACCTAGGGTGCTGTTGCAGGACAGCCAGCATCAAAGAGGGTCAGGCGGGGAGACCCCCAACAGCCCCTGCTCTGTGCAGGCGGCCGAGCCTGTGTGTGTGCACATGCGCTCTGGCTAAGCAGTTAAGAGGAGGGAAGGCAATCTTCCCACCTGGGGACGGATTTGCTTGAGATTAATCATGATGATGGTGACAGCGGTGAAGGCAGCTCCCATTACAGAGCAGCTTCTTGGTGCCAGGGACTTAGGAAGTCCATTATGTGCGTGCTCGCCTCTAATCCTCACCGAGGACCTCCGCAGCTAGCATTAGTATTATCGTTCTCATTTCAGAGATGAGGAAACAGGAGCTGAGGGTGTTATGTGTCGTGACCTTGGATAGCAATGAGAGGAACTGCTGGAGGTAATTTACCAAGGGACCTCCAGGCTGAGCTCTGCAGTGATAAATGGAGGCCTCAAGAGAACCCCACACAGCGCCCGCAAGAGTGAGTCCAGGCCCTACACCTGCCAGTCCAGAGAGCATCGGCTAGAGCCGACCAGTCCAGGCTAGAGTCCTCCTGCTCCCCTCCCTCGGCTCTTGCTCCCCGAATACCAACCCTGGGGCAGGTGAAATGATGCAGAAAGGGAGGAGGATGGGGGGCAAGGTACAAGTCCCACCACAGACTTCCGCCCTGGAGCAGGCAGAGGTGCAGGAGGGGAAAAGTCTTAACTTGAAGTAGACGACATTCTGACTACAATGGTGGGACTGGACTTCTTAACGGCTGGAGAACTTTCATTTATTGAAATCTGCTATACAAGTGATGGGACTTGCCCAAACTTTCATGGCAGGGTTGGGGAAGAACTTAACCCACAGAACAAATTTAAAGGGATAGTGGAGGCAAAAACGAAGTCATCTTACTATTCTGTCTGATCTTGTGAGTTACAGTTAGTGACAACCGACTGTGCCAGCTGTCACAGTTGATTCACATGCTTGATCTAATTTAATCTCAAACCAATCTTTCAAGATAGAAGTTACTATTCCTATTTCACACATTAGAACATGACGCTCAGAAAAGAAAAGTCTAAAGTCACAGAGTTGGCAGAGCGACCCAGACTCACAGGACTCCACGCCAGGATCTTTCTCCTGTATCTCTGCTCAGGTCAGGTCAACCCGAGCCAAAGGAAGTAGGGATTGGTGCTTCTTTGACATTCTGATCACTGGTACATTTATTCTGCATTAATTCTGCTCTCACTTAGTAAAGACTTCACTACAAAGAATAAAAGGCTTTGGTCTATACTGTATTGCACATGGAACTCTGCTCAATGTTATGTGGCAGCCTGGATGAGAGGGGAGTCTGGGGGAGAACTGGTACATGTATATGAAGGCAGCTCCCATTACAGAGCAGCTTCTTGGTGCCAGGGACTTAGGAAGTCCATTATGTGCGTGCTCGCTCTAATCCTCACCGAGGACCTCCGCAGCTAGCATTAGTATTATCGTTCTCATTTCAGAGATGAGGAAACAGGAGCTGAGGGTGTTATGTGTCGTGACCTTGGATAGCAATGAGAGGAACTGCTGGAGGTAATTTACCAAGGGACCTCCAGGCTGAGCTCTGCAGTGATAAATGGAGGCCTCAAGAGAACCCCACACAGCGCCCGCAAGAGTGAGTCCAGGCCCTACACCTGCCAGTCCAGAGAGCATCGGCTAGAGCCGACCAGTCCAGGCTAGAGTCCTCCTGCTCCCCTCCCTCGGCTCTTGCTCCCCGAATACCAACCCTGGGGCAGGTGAAATGATGCAGAAAGGGAGGAGGATGGGGGGCAAGGTACAAGTCCCACCACAGACTTCCGCCCTGGAGCAGGCAGAGGTGCAGGAGGGGAAAAGTCTTAACTTGAAGTAGACGACATTCTGACTACAATGGTGGGACTGGACTTCTTAACGGCTGGAGAACTTTCATTTATTGAAATCTGCTATACAAGTGATGGGACTTGCCCAAACTTTCATGGCAGGGTTGGGGAAGAACTTAACCCACAGAACAAATTTAAAGGGATAGTGGAGGCAAAAACGAAGTCATCTTACTATTCTGTCTGATCTTGTGAGTTACAGTTAGTGACAACCGACTGTGCCAGCTGTCACAGTTGATTCACATGCTTGATCTAATTTAATCTCAAACCAATCTTTCAAGATAGAAGTTACTATTCCTATTTCACACATTAGAACATGACGCTCAGAAAAGAAAAGTCTAAAGTCACAGAGTTGGCAGAGCGACCCAGACTCACAGGACTCCACGCCAGGATCTTTCTCCTGTATCTCTGCTCAGGTCAGGTCAACCCGAGCCAAAGGAAGTAGGGATTGGTGCTTCTTTGACATTCTGATCACTGGTACATTTATTCTGCATTAATTCTGCTCTCACTTAGTAAAGACTTCACTACAAAGAATAAAAGGCTTTGGTCTATACTGTATTGCACATGGAACTCTGCTCAATGTTATGTGGCAGCCTGGATGAGAGGGGAGTCTGGGGGAGAACTGGTACATGTATATGTATGGCTGAGTTTCTTAGCTGTTCACCTGAAACTATCACAACAATGTAAATCGTTTATACCCCAATACAAAAAAAAAAAAAAAAAAAAAACGAGCACATTTTTTAAAGGCATTGGGCCACATACTAAGGGATTCAAATGTATTTAAAAGTTTGAGACCAAAGGGAAACAGTTTATTCTGAAGACACCATTGTTTGACTGACAGGCAAAGGATGACCACAAACGGCAGGAGCCACAACCAAGTGCAGCAACAAAAGAGGCAGGGTCTGGATCTGAATTCAAGTTGGGGAACAAGACTGAGCTGCTGGCATGGGTGACCTGGTGTTCTACGATGCGCACTCTTATTACCGGACGAGAGAGGGTAGGAGGGACCCGACAACCAAGCGGGGAGAAGAGACGTCAGGGAGAGTAAATCTGGTTGACACAGAAGCAAGAGTCCTGATTCTTGTTCATAAAGCAAACATTTTATTTTCATGTCTTCTGCTAATGTATTATAATTATCCACAGACAGGAGCTTTCTAGACAAAGGCAAAGACCAGGATCTATCTTAGATGCTTGACAAACACACACGGGCTGGATTTCAGTCACTATGTTGTACATCTGTAGCACATAATATTGCACAAATAATATTAATATTGTTGATATTTAGTCTATAAGCTGCACCTGACTCTTTTGTGAGCCCATGGACTGTACCCCACAAGGCTCCTCTGTCCATGGGATTTCCCAGGCAAGAATACTGGAGTGGGTTGCCATTTCCTTCTCCAGGATATCTTCCCAACCCAGGGATCGAACCAGGGTCTCCTATTTTGGCAGGCAGAGACTTTACCATCTGAGCCACCAGGGAAGTGAATATACTATTACATTTCTATAAAAACTTTTATAACTTAAAAAAAGGATATTGAGGAACCAAACCTATTTCTACAATTTTGTGTCTTATCTCATAAAATTTATTATAAATATTTTACTTAAATATATAAGAGGCTACTTGATACATCATGTGTGTATGCGTATATTAGTCTCTCAGTCATGTCTGACTTTTTGCGACCCCATGAACCGTAGATCACCAGGCTCCTCTGTCCGTGGGATTTTCCAGTCAAGAATACTGGAGTGAGTTGCCATTTCCTTCTCCAACTTGATACAGCACAGAATATTACAGAAGTTCAGAATGGAGGCCACTCTCCAAACTATTTATAGCAGGACTTGAATTTTTATAGTTGTGACCTACAATCAGGCCTGAAAATACATTCCCTCAGATTCCTCTGGCTGCCCAGAAATATTCACTTCTGCACTGAGTTCCAGCTTCCTCCTTTTCTTTTTCCTTAACTCATTCCCTGTTCACTAGAAGAATCCATGACTGCATCTCAACTACAAAATGCTTAGCTTAGAAAGTCTTCAAAAATGGTAGTGATTTTCAGTGTTGCATTAATTATGAGAATTTATTACCTTTTAAGAATAACTGTCCTCTAAATTTGAGCAACAAACAGCAGCAGCGAATCTAATATTGGTTAAAATTCCACTGTTCCTCTGGGTAAGGTCTTGGAATCTGTATTTTGCCAGGCTCTTTGAGTGACTATAGTACAGTTGGTCAGTGCTCTAATATAGAGACGGTCAATTGTACCTCTAATACAGTTGGTCTAATACAGTTCCCATTCTGAGAAACATCACTTGAAGGTTACCATGACCAGTGGACAGAAAGTAAGGAATAAAGAAAGTGTCTGGGAAGGGCCTGTCACAGCTCAAGCTCAAGGCACATGCTGGGGCCAGTATAGCTAGTTTAAGTATCACCTGAATTACCTTGAAGAGGGTTGAGCTTGGGTAAAAAGTTATTATTGGTAGGCTTGAAGGCCATGTCCAAGTATTTGGGGTTCCTCTTCCACAATCTCTATTCATTCTCAACAATAACAAAGGCTGACCTATCAGAAAGAGCTAGGATTTGAATCCCAAACATGCCATTCCCTAACTGTGTGACGGAGAAAGTCATCTGCCCTTTCTAAGTCTGTTTGCTCATCCGTAAAACAGTGACAGCATATCATCTACCTTGCTCTGATAGTGTGCTGATTTAATGAAATTCAGCAAATGTTTTCTCACTTACCCTTTGCCCTTTGCTGACCCTTTTCCCTGCCTCTCCCCCAGATGGAATCACTTAGCCTAGGGCTGGCAGGACACTGCCCAGACGCATTTTCACGAATGCTCTGACAATGGATTGCGGTCGGGTGGCTCTTTGAGCTCACAAAACTCAACCACAAACAGAGGCAAAAAAGAGGCAGATTCAAGGTTGGTGAGTAGAAGATCACAGGCTTGCTTCTGAGCACAAAGCTCAGCATGAGAGCAGTGAAACTCAACTGAAGGAGAAAACGCTTATATCACTGGTGCTTTGATATTTTTAGGGGGAGACAGGAAGGAATACCAAGGTCAGATCTAAAAGGAGATCAATGAAAAGTGATCATTTTTGCTGTCCCAGGAGACAGGCACTGAGTATCCAATTATGTTACTTGGATGGAACCATACAATTCCACCCAGGAAACACCACCTGCCGAGGTCTTTCTGGTGTATTTTGCTGCAATGGACTCCAAGTGTGTGAGTGAGTAAATCTCTATTAATGGTGAGATTACCTCTGCAGGAATCGTATAGCCATTTTTACTTTAAGTTAGTTAATCAACAGATAGTTTAAATTTATGTCTCTCTTATTTCCTTTTATATTCACTTCCTACTAGAGCTTTGGGGTTTAAAGATTAGTTCTGTGACCTTGAAGGCAAGTTACTTTACCTCACTGAGACTTTTATTTAATTCTTACTTCAACTCTATTAACTATATTCTTCTGGGAAAATGAGGTATAGCGGGTACCTTACTCAAGGTCACCGAGAAATTGAATGGCTGACAAAACCCAGACAGCCTCCTCTGTGTTCTCACTCACGCGGACCCTGCGCATTTGTCCAAGGACACCAAGTTAGGTGAACAAGATCTCCTTCATGTTTTCTTCTGGGTCTTTCCATATCCATCCATCTGGGATTATAACTTACCAGAGAGAAGATGTAGTGTGCAATTCTCTGTAATTCTCATGTAAAAGTGTGTAAAAATGCCTCTTAAAAAGAGACGGTAACAAGCAAAGCAGGCTCTGTGAACTTAGTCTTCTCCCCAATTCTTGGATGTCAGTCAACATATTTATCCATTTTCTTTCTTCTTTTCTCAGAGAAAAAATATACTTTATTTACCATCATTTCTGCTTTTTACCATTCTACAGTCTACTGTTTTCTTTTTTAAAACATTTCAAAAAAAAATTTGGCCTCTTTTACTGGATTTTTATTTAGTTATTTTCATCCATCTTTATTTTGGCTTTTGTGGGCCTCCCATTGCAGTGGCCTCTCTCGTTGCAGAGCACTGGCTCTGGGCAGATGCGCTCAGAGGGCTGGCTGGTCATTGGACACATCTGTCCAGCTGCTCCGCAGCGCGTGGGATCTTCCTGGGCCAGGGATCAAACTGGTGCCCCTTGCACTGCAAGGCAGACTCTACCCACTGGACCACCACGGGAAACCCCAGTCTACTGTTTTCTAACTGGCTACGATTCAAAAAGATAGAATGACTTCAGGGGTATACATAATTTCTCAGGTCAAGAGTAGGGATCTTTTGGACTATGAAAGGGTGGAAAGAAGAAACCAGAACCAACTAGGAGACTCAATACTGGGGAAATGTGGGGGAACTGTAGAGCTGGTGGTTTGTGGAGATGATTTAATCAAGTATATTAATTTTATAGGTCAGGAAAATGAAGTGGTGAGGAGAGTAACTCTCCTGTTAACTCAGTTATGTTCAACTCTTTGCAGCCCCATGGACTGCAGCACCCTAGGCTTCCCTGTCCTTCACCATCTCTAAGAGTTTCCTCAAATTCATGTTCATTGAATCGATAATGCCCTCCAACCATCTCATCCTCTGTCACCTTCTTCTCATTCTGTCTTCAATCCTTCCCAGCATCGGGGTCTTTTCCAACAAGTTGGCTCTTCCCATCAGGTGGCCAAAGTAACTCCATGGAGTCAAATAAACACTAGCAGCACAGATGGAACCAGGACTCAAGCCTCTAGTCCACGATTCTTTTTTTCCATCAAAATAGACTGATTACTTTATAAAGTTATAAACCAGCAGGCTTAAAAATCTCATTTTCTTCTGGGTCTTTCCATATCCATCCATTTTTAACAGAGAAAAAGTTTTTACTTAAAGTGTGTAAAAATGCCTCTTAAAAAGAGACGGTAACAAGCAAAGCAGGCTCTGTGAACTTAGTCTTCTCCCCAATTCTTGGATGTCAGTCAACATATTTATCCATTTTCTTTCTTCTTTTCTCAGAGAAAAAATATACTTTATTTACCATCATTTCTGCTTTTTACCATTCTACAGTCTACTGTTTTCTTTTTTAAAACATTTCAAAAAAAAATTTGGCCTCTTTTACTGGATTTTTATTTAGTTATTTTCATCCATCTTTATTTTGGCTTTTGTGGGCCTCCCATTGCAGTGGCCTCTCTCGTTGCAGAGCACTGGCTCTGGGCAGATGCGCTCCAGAGGGCTGGCTGGTCATTGGACACATCTGTCCAGCTGCTCTGCAGCACGTGGGATCTTCCTGGGCCAGGGATCAAACTGGTGCCCCTTGCACTGCAAGGCAGACTCTACCCACTGGACCACCAGGGAAGCCCCAGTCTACTGTTTTCTAACTGGCTACGATTCAAAAAGATAGAATGACTTCAGGGGTATACATAATTTCTCAGGTCAAGAGTAGGGATCTTTTGGACTATGAAAGGGTGGAAAGAAGAAACCAGAACCAACTAGGAGACTCAATACTGGGGAAATGTGGGGGAACTGTAGAGCTGGTGGTTTGTGGAGATGATTTAATCAAGTATATTAATTTTATAGGTCAGGAAAATGAAGTGGTGAGGAGAGTAACTCTCCTGTTAACTCAGTTATGTTCAACTCTTTGCAGCCCCATGGACTGCAGCACCCTAGGCTTCCCTGTCCTTCACCATCTCTAAGAGTTTCCTCAAATTCATGTTCATTGAATCGATAATGCCCTCCAACCATCTCATCCTCTGTCACCTTCTTCTCATTCTGTCTTCAATCCTTCCCAGCATCGGGGTCTTTTCCAACAAGTTGGCTCTTCCCATCAGGTGGCCAAAGTAACTCCATGGAGTCAAATAAACACTAGCAGCACAGATGGAACCAGGACTCAAGCCTCTAGTCCACGTTCTTTTTTTTTTTTCCCCCCCAAAATAGACTGATTACTTTATAAAGTTATTAATATACATTATCATTAAAAGCATCAAGAGATGGCTTCATAGGTGGCTCAGTGGTAAAGAATCTGCCTGCCAATGCAGGAGATGAAGCAGATAGGGTTCAATTCCTGGGTCAGGAAGGTCCCCTGTAGTTGGAAATGGCAACCCACTCCAGTATTCTTGCCCAGAAAATTCCACAGACAGAGGAGCCTGGCAGGCTACTGTCCACAGGGTGGTAAAGAGTCAGACACGACTGAGAAACTGAACATAGGATAAAAAAATAAACATATCAAAAAAATCAAGAGATAATATTTGCACAAAACCTAACAGTTTGCAACGTATCTTTTTTTTTTTTTGGCCACTTTTATTGGTCTTTCATTTATTTCCATCCCTGTTCTTTGGCCTATGTGGGCCTCCCATCACAGTGGCCTCTGTCGCTGCAGAGCACCAGCTCAGGGTGCATGCGCTCCAAAGCCCCAGCTTGGTAGTTGGATACATCTGTCCAGCCACTCCGCAGCATGTGGAATCTTCCCAGGCCAGGGATGCAACTGGCGCCCCTTGCACTGCAAGGCGGTGTCCTTACCCACTGGACCACCAGGGAAGCCCTGCAATGTATTTTTATGTATTTCACTTGAGTCATTGTTTGGAGGGAATTGGAAACTACCCCACTGTGTTCTCCAAGTTCCTTGGCGTTTGCTCATAAATCCCCATCCCCATCCACAGGACTTGTGAAGGCATATGATCTTTCCAACACTGCATGTTGTTCTATAGGTTAATCCTCATAAGAAAACCCCTTGACATTCCCTGTCAAATGGCTGCTCAGGAAAATGAAGTGGTGAGGAGAGTAACTCTCCTGTTAACTCAGTTATGTTCAACTCTTTGCAGCCCCATGGACTGCAGCACCCTAGGCTTCCCTGTCCTTCACCATCTCTAAGAGTTTCCTCAAATTCATGTTCATTGAATCGATAATGCCCTCCAACCATCTCATCCTCTGTCACCTTCTTCTCATTCTGTCTTCAATCCTTCCCAGCATCGGGGTCTTTTCCAACAAGTTGGCTCTTCCCATCAGGTGGCCAAAGTAACTCCATGGAGTCAAATAAACACTAGCAGCAGAGATGGAACCAGGACTCAAGCCTCTAGTCCACGTTCTTTTTTTTTTTTCCCCATCAAAATAGACTGATTACTTTATAAAGTTATTAATATACATTATCATTAAAAGCATCAAGAGATGGCTTCATAGGTGGCTCAGTGGTAAAGAATCTGCCTGCCAATGCAGGAGATGAAGCAGATAGGGTTCAATTCCTGGGTCAGGAAGGTCCCCTGTAGTTGGAAATGGCAACCCACTCCAGTATTCTTGCCCAGAAAATTCCACAGACAGAGGAGCCTGGCAGGCTACTGTCCACAGGGTGGTAAAGAGTCAGACACGACTGAGAAACTGAACATAGGATAAAAAAATAAACATATCAAAAAAATCAAGAGATAATATTTGCACAAAACCTAACAGTTTGCAACGTATCTTTTTTTTTTTTTGGCCACTTTTATTGGTCTTTCATTTATTTCCATCCCTGTTCTTTGGCCTATGTGGGCCTCCCATCACAGTGGCCTCTGTCGCTGCAGAGCACCAGCTCAGGGTGCATGCGCTCCAAAGCCCCAGCTTGGTAGTTGGATACATCTGTCCAGCCACTCCGCAGCATGTGGAATCTTCCCAGGCCAGGGATGCAACTGGCGCCCCTTGCACTGCAAGGCGGTGTCCTTACCCACTGGACCACCAGGGAAGCCCTGCAATGTATTTTTATGTATTTCACTTGAGTCATTGTTTGGAGGGAATTGGAAACTACCCCACTGTGTTCTCCAAGTTCCTTGGCGTTTGCTCATAAATCCCCATCCCCATCCACAGGACTTGTGAAGGCATATGATCTTTCCAACACTGCATGTTGTTCTATAGGTTAATCCTCATAAGACTTGAAATTAAATCTCCCTCTTTTGGCGGATACCCTGAGTCAACAGGATTCTCCATCAGTAAACACAGAGGGATGGCTGAGTGATGCTCAGCAATTCACTCATTTGTTTATTCTACATATATTAGCCTAGATTCTGTAGACAGGAGATTGGGATACAATAGAAGCTGAAACAGACTAAGTCCCTGCTGCCTTGGAGAGAGTGACAAACATCCTGGCGAGCGGAGATGGGCAATAAACCAATAAGCTGTGGTACAGTCCGTGGTGGAAAGAATAACAAGACTGATAAAGCTGACAGAGAGTCACCTGTGCCTGTGTTTGTGTGTGCTGTGCTACCAAGGGTCAAGGACAGCCTCTCTGATGGAGGGACATTTGGCAGAGACTTGGAGAGGTGAGCCTTGTGAATGTGCGGGGAAGATTGCTCCAGTCAGGATACTGAGATGCTGAGGCGAGGCTGTGAGGAACCAAGGCTAGTGTCTGTGGACTGGAGCAAGGCGCTGGGGAGGGGGCAGTGGGGGACAGGAGGAGAACAGGACAGATAGATGAGGGGGGCCTTGCACTTGCGAGCGAGGGACCTGACTTCATTCTGTGTGAGCTGGGAGTCACTGTAGGGTTTGAGGAGACCCCGTCTAAGCTGAGCACCATGATCCAGTGATCATTTTAGGAGGTGAAGAATGGTCACTCCAAGGAGGAGTCAGGGGGCCTGGGGAGAGGCACTGTTAATAGTCCCCATGAGAGATCACAGGTGAGTGGGCTGTGATAGCTGTCCAGGCAGATGAGACTCTAGTGGAGATGGGTGCTGAATGAATGAGTCACTTTATACAGGAACTATGTGAACAGTGCCAAGGGCAAATAAAGGAGAAAGTTTATTTCACTTTATGGGAAAGGGGGCAGAAAAGTCCAAGAGGTCATGAGTTCAAACTTGATGCTTTCAGTTTTTCACTATTGAGAAATCAATACAATATTATAAAGAAATTATCCTTCAATTAAAGCTAAATTAGGGCTTCCCTGGTAGCTCAGTGGTAAAGAGCTCACCTGCCAACGCAGGAGACAAAGGCTTGATCCCTGATACGGGAAGATCCCGCATGCTGTGGAGCAACTGAGCCCGTGAGCCACAACTATTGAGTCTGTGCTCTAGAGCCTGGGAGCCGCAACTAATGAGCCCATGTGCCACAACTATTGAAGCCTGTGTGCTCTAGGGCCCGAGTTCCACAACAAGAGAAGTCACTGCAACAAGAAGCTTGCTCCCCTCAGCTAGAGAGTAGCTCTGACTCCTTGCAACTAGAGAAGAGCCTGCAGCAGCCGTTAAAATCCAGAATAGCCAAAAATAAATAAAATTAAAAATTAAATTAAAAAATTAAGAATAATAATAAAAAAATCTTGAGAATTCACCAGAGATTAAGAGCGTAAGATTTTCATGGCTAAAATAGTGAAAGTAAATTCACAAAGACCCGTGTGGTCAGAGTCCTGAGGGTAATGGGCAGACAGTGGGGAGCCAGGCCAACCGTGCTGAGGAGCCCCCTCAGTCCTCCACCTCTCAGGCTACGAGTCATGCCTGGCAGACCTGGGCTGGACAAAGGTTTGGCCTCCAGGGGCTTCTGTCCTGGTTTCAGTAGGAGAGACTTTGAAGTGCTGGCACTGGGGACCAATGACTGGGATCCTAGTTCCCTTGTGGGGCATCTTTTCTAGTTTCATGAGGCCCTCCCCCACATTCCACCCTCCCCTTCCCCACCGTGGCTTGGCAGAGGGCCGTGGGGCAGGAGAGGCTGCTCATCATTGTTGCTCCTGCTCTTCTTTTCCAGAACTTTTAGAAGGGTTCCCTTAGGAATGGGCTCTTCAGACCACAAAGAAAACTGAGACATGTATTGATTAAGAGATATGCTGACACTTTTCAAAAGTATTGTGCAGGAAAAATTCCCCCTTTTCTTCGAGTGAGGTTTCAAGGGCTGTGAAAATTGCATTTGTCATTTATAATCTTTTTGCCATAAAGAGACGTCCCTCTTATTATTCTTTTGCAGAGCTTCCTCATACCAAATTACTAATGAGGTAATTACCACCACGATAATTACTGCATGATTACTAAGGGAGCGCAAGGAAAACACAGAACAAAAGCAGCAGCAAGGGTCTGGGTTGTTCCAAAGGAGATTCCGTAAGAATGGTCTCTGTGAAAGGCAGTCACTGAAAGCTTTTCGGTTCATAAACTGAGAACTACAGAACCAGGGTTTTATAAAGTAATTAGCTAGAATCATGCCTTTTAATCCCACCCCAGGGATCAGCTATGACAAACACAGACAGCGCATTAAAATGCAGAGCTATCACTATGCCGACAAAGGTAAAGCTATAGTTTTTTCAGTAGTCATGTATAGATGTGAGAGTTGGACCCTAAAGAAGGCTGGGTGCTGAAGAACAGATACCTTTGAACTGTGGTGTCAGAGAAGACTCTTGAGAGTCCATTAGATGGCAAGGAGATCACACCAGTCCATCCTAAAGGAAATCAACCCTGAACATTCATTGAAAGGACTGATGCTGAAGCTGAAGCTCCAGTACTTTGGCCACCTGATGGGAAAAGCCAACTCATTAGGAAAGACCCTGATGCTGGGAAAGACTGAGGGCAAGAGGAGAACAGGGTGATGGAGGATGAGATGGTTGGATGACATCAATGACTCAATGGACATGAGTCTAGGAGATGTTGAAGGACAGAGAAGCCTGGTGTGCTACAGTCTGTTGGTTCACAATGAGCTGGACATGACTGAGCGACTGAACAACAGCAACAAGAACCAGGGATCCAGTATCTTCTGGAGGCAGCCTGCCAGGAAAGCAAGGGACCTCTGTAATCCAACAGCTGGCTGGAAGACCTTCCACCCCTTCCTTCCATGAAGCATGAGCCTCACTATATCGGAGACATGATGACAGAGTTGGGGAACACACCTTGCAGGTCTTCTGGGAGGATTAGCACAGCAATGCCAGGGCCAGGCAAGCACTGCTCACTAAGCCTTCCTCTCCTTAACCCAGTCACCACTGGTTCCCTCAGCGCCATCTGCCGAAACCCCTGTTAGGCAAGGCTCGAGGAGTCGGCATCATTTCAGAGTTCTTACTCATGTATCTTCCATTGAAAGTGCCCAAAACATTTTCAGTAAGTCTGTCAGCTCATTACTTTTAAAAATCTGAACTAAAAAATAGAAACTCTGTGGATAAACATGGCATATGAAAGCCCACACATCTGCACTGGAGTCCAAGTTATGTGTGGAGCCTGCTGGCCTTGGTTCCTTGACTGTGTTCCTTCCCGAGGCCATCAGAGCATCTGTAACATCAGCCTCACCCAGCAGTGGGCTGCAGTCAGCCGGGATGAGGAGGCAGGGCCAGGGCGGTATCTCTGTTGCTGTGTGTTTTAATATTGAGCTCAGCAGATGCTGTGTGAGGCAGGCAACACAAACACATTTCTTGTTTAAAAGCTGACATGTAGAAGATACTGAAGGCCAGAGAAGGCAGTGGTTGTGATAAGTACCTAACATCTCTTTATGTCTGTATTTTGCCCTATAGATTCTAAAATGTGCCTAGCTTACTTTCCTTAGGCTGGTCTCCAACGCCAGTGCTCCTAAGGTTCAGCTAGGTGGAGGAAGGGGCTTTTTAACCTGCAGACCCTGGACTCCACCCTCACAGTCTGATTCCGGGTCCCAGAAAGCTGCATTTTAGACAGACGCTGTGTGATTCTGATGCAAGTCCATGAACCATCACAGTGAGAGAAACTATGAGGCATTCACTTGTACTGCATAACAACTTTGATATAAACAGAATATAAACATCTACACACAAGATATAAACAGAATACACTTTGGTCAGAGGGTTTAAGTGATTTGCCCAAGCTGGGCAATTTGCCAATGAGTGGGGAGCTGGGGCTCCCTCCTTTCGCCCCGTCACTGCATGGCGTGAGGGACCTTACCTCCCCCCACAGGGATCTAGTCTGTGCCCTCCGCAGTGGAAGTGCAGCGTCTTAACCACTGGACTGCCGGAGGATTTGAAAAGCCATTTCTTCCATTAGCCTCTGTCAGAACAAGTGAAACAATCCTTTCCACTTAACACCCCAGTGTGTTGCTTCCTTTTTTTTTTTTTTTTTTTTTTAATAAGTTTTCCTTCTTGTACAATGCTAGAATAGGCATCTGCCTGGCTTCTGCAGTAAGCATGTGTTTTAATCTGGTGTTTGGCCTCTGTGCCCTTACTGACCCTGAAGAGACTGTTCCCACCCCCACGGCAGGGCTAGCCGCGCCTAGAGAGCAAACAGGCCTTCCATGTGCAAACCATCCAAGCCTAGTGCCCTGCCTCCTTTACTCGGGTCTCATTCTTGGGCCACCATTCTCCTGTTCTGAGCACTGCAGGGCCAAGGCACCAGACAACCGTGGCCAGCCCCTGTGCCCCAGCGCCCAAGTCACCTGAAGGCATCTGGAGGCAGGGCCAGCGGTATCTCTGTTGCTGTGTGTTTTAATATTGAGCTCAGCAGATGCTGTGTGAGGCAGGCAACACAAACACATTTCTTGTTTAAAAGCTGACATGTAGAAGATACTGAAGGCCAGAGAAGGCAGTGGTTGTGATAAGTACCTAACATCTCTTTATGTCTGTATTTTGCCCTATAGATTCTAAAATGTGCCTAGCTTACTTTCCTTAGGCTGGTCTCCAACGCCAGTGCTCCTAAGGTTCAGCTAGGTGGAGGAAGGGGCTTTTTAACCTGCAGACCCTGGACTCCACCCTCACAGTCTGATTCCGGGTCCCAGAAAGCTGCATTTTAGACAGACGCTGTGTGATTCTGATGCAAGTCCATGAACCATCACAGTGAGAGAAACTATGAGGCATTCACTTGTACTGCATAACAACTTTGATATAAACAGAATATAAACATCTACACACAAGATATAAACAGAATACACTTTGGTCAGAGGGTTTAAGTGATTTGCCCAAGCTGGGCAATTTGCCAATGAGTGGGGAGCTGGGGCTCCCTCCTTTCGCCCCGTCACTGCATGGCGTGAGGGACCTTACCTCCCCCCACAGGGATCTAGTCTGTGCCCTCCGCAGTGGAAGTGCAGCGTCTTAACCACTGGACTGCCGGAGGATTTGAAAAGCCATTTCTTCCATTAGCCTCTGTCAGAACAAGTGAAACAATCCTTTCCACTTAACACCCCAGTGTGTTGCTTCCTTTTTTTTTTTTTTTTTTTTTAATAAGTTTTCCTTCTTGTACAATGCTAGAATAGGCATCTGCCTGGCTTCTGCAGTAAGCATGTGTTTTAATCTGGTGTTTGGCCTCTGTGCCCTTACTGACCCTGAAGAGACTGTTCCCACCCCCACGGCAGGGCTAGCCGCGCCTAGAGAGCAAACAGGCCTTCCATGTGCAAACCATCCAAGCCTAGTGCCCTGCCTCCTTTACTCGGGTCTCATTCTTGGGCCACCATTCTCCTGTTCTGAGCACTGCAGGGCCAAGGCACCAGACAACCGTGGCCAGCCCCTGTGCCCCAGCGCCCACGGGGCTTGTTCAGACTAGTCAATCCTGATTCTGGTCAGCCTGTTTCCTCTGCCTCGCCCATTCATACCTGCAAAACCCACAAGAAAGGCTTCGGTCAAGGTTTTCCACACGTCTTCTGCCTCCTTACCACCCCTGGTGCCTCCCCTATGTGGCCCTGCAGTGCATGTGGGGCCTGTCCCTCCTCTTGAGAATGAGCCGTCTCTAATGGAGTCCTCTCTGATGTGCTGGCTTCCCACACCTCAGTAATCATAAAGCCTATGTATTCTAGCAGTCTCCCAGAGTAAACTAGAAGACACTTGAGGGTAAATGCTGTCTCTCTCTGAACAGCTATTAGATTAACTCAGTGTCTTGTTCACTGTGGGTGTTCAAACATATTTGTTGAATCGATTCTAAAATTTAATCAAGAAACTTAGATGAAGGCTTCTATCAGGGACTTTGTTCACTTTAGGGGGTTAGAATTTTAAATAAAATTTGAAGTTGCTCCCAAATGTATGTTGTTTTCTCAAGCATAAGTGTACAAGTGAACAGCACATGGTCATATGGTGGTTGGGTTACTGAAACTGTGGGTCAAATCCATTTCACCTACCCTCACTAATCGAGGTTGTTTTAAGACCTGCCCGTTCTCCAGCCAGCACTTCGCCTTAATATTAAGATGTTTGTCCAAGCTGTTTTCCAGGAACTTGGAGTCAGCTGGGTCTCGCCAGCTAGGACCACCCACCATTCAACTGGGCATGCGTGAGCGTCCACCTCCACTTGGTGACCTTTTGAATGTGGAGAGTTTTGCGTGTGTAGAACAACAGTTTTCCTCTGGCTGTTTGGCTTCTGCAGTAAGCATGTGTTTTAATCTGGTGTTTGGCCTCTGTGCCCTTACTGACCCTGAAGAGACTGTTCCCACCCCCACGGCAGGGCTAGCCGCGCCTAGAGAGCAAACAGGCCTTCCATGTGCAAACCATCCAAGCCTAGTGCCCTGCCTCCTTTACTCGGGTCTCATTCTTGGGCCACCATTCTCCTGTTCTGAGCACTGCAGGGCCAAGGCACCAGACAACCGTGGCCAGCCCCTGTGCCCCAGCGCCCACGGGGCTTGTTCAGACTAGTCAATCCTGATTCTGGTCAGCCTGTTTCCTCTGCCTCGCCCATTCATACCTGCAAAACCCACAAGAAAGGCTTCGGTCAAGGTTTTCCACACGTCTTCTGCCTCCTTACCACCCCTGGTGCCTCCCCTATGTGGCCCTGCAGTGCATGTGGGGCCTGTCCCTCCTCTTGAGAATGAGCCGTCTCTAATGGAGTCCTCTCTGATGTGCTGGCTTCCCACACCTCAGTAATCATAAAGCCTATGTATTCTAGCAGTCTCCCAGAGTAAACTAGAAGACACTTGAGGGTAAATGCTGTCTCTCTCTGAACAGCTATTAGATTAACTCAGTGTCTTGTTCACTGTGGGTGTTCAAACATATTTGTTGAATCGATTCTAAAATTTAATCAAGAAACTTAGATGAAGGCTTCTATCAGGGACTTTGTTCACTTTAGGGGGTTAGAATTTTAAATAAAATTTGAAGTTGCTCCCAAATGTATGTTGTTTTCTCAAGCATAAGTGTACAAGTGAACAGCACATGGTCATATGGTGGTTGGGTTACTGAAACTGTGGGTCAAATCCATTTCACCTACCCTCACTAATCGAGGTTGTTTTAAGACCTGCCCGTTCTCCAGCCAGCACTTCGCCTTAATATTAAGATGTTTGTCCAAGCTGTTTTCCAGGAACTTGGAGTCAGCTGGGTCTCGCCAGATAGGACCACCCACCATTCAACTGGGCATGCGTGAGCGTCCACCCTCCACTTGGTGACCTTTTGAATGTGGAGAGTTTTGCGTGTGTAGAACAACAGTTGTTGCACTTTTCCCCTGCTCCCCATCTTGCTTCTCTATCCTTTACCTCATAAATACCCTGAGTCTCTTGCCTTTAGGAAGGCAGATCTGGGATTTGTTTTCCTATCTCTTTACTTGGCTGCCTTGTGAATAAACCCTCTCTTGGCAGCAGACCTTGATGTCTCAGGGTTTTGACTTGCTGAGCATAGGGGAAAATGAGCCTGGTTTGGTAACATTATCACAGGCTCCCTGTAGTCATTCAAGGACGGTATTCACTGTCACTAGGTTGAAAAAGACACATTTCCTGCTTTCTAGTTTGCCAGGAAAAAAGCAGTTGTGACTCACTGATAAACATGGAAAAGGACAGAAATATTTAAAAGGGCAGAAATACACCCAATAAAATAAACTCGGCTATTCATAGAGAATCTCAGATGGCCTAAGTTGGGAGTACTTCTGTGTAAGGGATGTGAAATGAGCAGGCAAAGGTGAGCAGGCAAAACAAAAAGATAGAGCTGCAAGTTGGGTGGTGAGAGAAGAGGGCACTGAACCAGTGTCCAGCCACGGGACTGGCCTGTCTACAACAGAACTTGGGGCTTCCCTGGTGGCCCAGTGGTTAAGAATCTGACTGTCATGGCAGGGGACATGGGTTTGATCCCTAATTTGGGAAGATACCAAACACTAGGAGGCAACTAAGTCTGTGTACGCAACTACTGAGCCCACGCACTGCAACTACTGAAAACCGCCGCACCTAGAACCCACACTTCACAAGAGAAGCCACTGGAATGAGAAGCCCACACACCACATTGAAGACCCGGCACTGGCATAAATAAATAAATACAAATTCTTAAAAAAAAAAAAAGAAGTTGGCTGCCTTGGTAAATTTTGAGGCTCCTAGGGTAGCCCTTATGGAACCCCATTGGCTCACACTCTCCTTGGGCATCACCAGCAGCCCTTATTACAGCTGTTATCGCTCCTGTGGTGTGTCTTGCTCAAGGCCATACACAACAGAGTGAATCCATCAGAAAAGAACTGGTGTCAACAACGAACCAATCTGAGAAACACTGTGCTTGACATGACATCCAGGTCTCACCAGCACTTTGCACATTTCAGCTGGGGAAGCCATTTTCCCTCCAGTACGACTGGTCACTTGAGGACCCAGCACCCATTATGTGGCATACGTGTTCTTGGGGGTGACAGGAATGATGGGGCATAGTGGTACCAGGACATTCAGGAGAAATGAGCCGGATACACAGTTCTTCCCCACTATGCCACGTTCTACATCCAATACAGCATTTCAGCAGCAGACCTTGATGTCTCAGGGTTTTGACTTGCTGAGCAAAATGGGCCTGGTTTGGTAACATTATCACAGGCTCCCTGTAGTCATTCAAGGACGGTATTCACTGTCACTAGGTTGAAAAAGACACATTTCCTGCTTTCTAGTTTGCCAGGAAAAAAGCAGTTGTGACTCACTGATAAACATGGAAAAGGACAGAAATATTTAAAAGGGCAGAAATACACCCAATAAAATAAACTCGGCTATTCATAGAGAATCTCAGATGGCCTAAGTTGGGAGTACTTCTGTGTAAGGGATGTGAAATGAGCAGGCAAAGGTGAGCAGGCAAAACAAAAAGATAGAGCTGCAAGTTGGGTGGTGAGAGAAGAGGGCACTGAACCAGTGTCCAGCCACGGGACTGGCCTGTCTACAACAGAACTTGGGGCTTCCCTGGTGGCCCAGTGGTTAAGAATCTGACTGTCATGGCAGGGGACATGGGTTTGATCCCTAATTTGGGAAGATACCAAACACTAGGAGGCAACTAAGTCTGTGTACGCAACTACTGAGCCCACGCACTGCAACTACTGAAAACCCCCGCACCTAGAACCCACACTTCACAAGAGAAGCCACTGGAATGAGAAGCCCACACACCACATTGAAGACCCGGCACTGGCATAAATAAATAAATACAAATTCTTAAAAAAAAAAAAAGAAGTTGGCTGCCTTGGTAAATTTTGAGGCTCCTAGGGTAGCCCTTATGGAACCCCATTGGCTCACACTCTCCTTGGGCATCACCAGCAGCCCTTATTACAGCTGTTATCGCTCCTGTGGTGTGTCTTGCTCAAGGCCATACACAACAGAGTGAATCCATCAGAAAAGAACTGGTGTCAACAACGAACCAATCTGAGAAACACTGTGCTTGACATGACATCCAGGTCTCACCAGCACTTTGCACATTTCAGCTGGGGAAGCCATTTTCCCTCCAGTACGACTGGTCACTTGAGGACCCAGCACCCATTATGTGGCATACGTGTTCTTGGGGGTGACAGGAATGATGGGGCATAGTGGTACCAGGACATTCAGGAGAAATGAGCCGGATACACAGTTCTTCCCCACTATGCCACGTTCTACATCCAATACAGCATTTCAGCATCAATGGTCTTTTCAGAAATATCTTAGCAAAGCAATCTTTCTCTTCTTCCTTTAGAAGCTTCTTTTCTTCATGTACAGGTTTCATCCAAGTAGTTTAAACATACAAGAAATGTCCAATTCAAAAATGGTGAAATGACTGAAAGGGACACTGCTGGCTCAGACAGCACAATAGCCATCACTTAGGAGGATCCACTTTGGATCAATCTGTCATTTTGCCCTCAGCCATTCATTTTCAACCAGGCAGAGCTGTGATGTGAAGCAGGGGGCCATTTCACTAAATTCCCATGCTTTTTTCCCTCCAAGCTAAACGCCTGAGTCAAGAGAACCTTTTAGAAAGCAGAATAAAGAACTGAAAATGCATGATTTCAACCCTACAAAAATATGCATGGAGAAAAAGATGTACCTCAAAATTAAAACACTTGATTATTGAGTGGTGGGATCTGAGGTGATTAGATGTTTCATGCTTAAATTTCTTGTTAAGTTGTATTATTTAAAAAATCCTATTAAATTAAGGAATGAGAGAGAGAAGAAAGGAGGGAGGGAGGAAGAGAGAGAGGGAGAGAAGAGCTAACATTTAAACAGCCTCAAGAGATCCTCCAGGTCACAGCTGTGCGAGCCACGTGGCTGTCTGGAGGTTTCCTGCCGCCGCTGAGCTGGCTGTGCTCATGCCTCACCCTTGCTCTCTCAGCTGACGGACTCCCACTCCAATGAACACAGAGGAGTCTGTCACTATCCATTCCACTTCATTTCCACTCTCCCCTCTGGCTGGTGGCCCTGAAGCCCTCCTGGCAACCTCCACACTGGTCCCCATGGATACCCTTGACTCCCAGACAGGCAGAGCAGATGGTCGCTGGCTCTGGATGAGGCAGAGGCTGGGGGACGTGGGAGTTGCCCAGCTCTCTACATCCTCCTGCTTCCCTCCTCCCAACACACTGAACACGGACACACACACATACACACACACACACACACACACACACACACAGGCATCTTTCCCTAGATCCTGCTTGGTTCTGGCCTTGACAGACAGGATATTTCGAATATCACCAATGCTACAACAACAACAACAACAATGCTAACACTGAGCACCAGCCATCTGCCAGCCATTGACCTATGAAGTGCTTTGCATATGAAAGAAAGGAAATAATTTACCAAAACAGTTCAAGGAATTCAGTTTAAGGAATTCTGACCCAATTCAAACATGACTGTTCAGACCAAATCTTTTTGGGATTAATGTGATTGTTGGTGTGTCTATGAAAAATATCAGAAGCATATTGAAATTTCAGGTTCCCGGGCCCAAACTTAGAGATTCAGATTCAGAAGGTCAGGACCCAGGATTCTGGGTGAGAGATCAGGTGATTTCAATGCAGGTGGTCTGGACCACTTGAAAGAAAGCCTGCCCTAGCTCAGAGATGCCCAGACTTTAGGCTACCTAAGGAGTCTGTTAAAATGCAGTCTGGAAAACAACAAAAAAAGAGAATCTGAGGTGATTAGATGTTTCATGCTTAAATTTCTTGTTAAGTTGTATTATTTAAAAAATCCTATTAAATTAAGGAATGAGAGAGAGAAGAAAGGAGGGAGGGAGGAAGAGAGAGAGGGAGAGAAGAGCTAACATTTAAACAGCCTCAAGAGATCCTCCAGGTCACAGCTGTGCGAGCCACGTGGCTGTCTGGAGGTTTCCTGCCGCCGCTGAGCTGGCTGTGCTCATGCCTCACCCTTGCTCTCTCAGCTGACGGACTCCCACTCCAATGAACACAGAGGAGTCTGTCACTATCCATTCCACTTCATTTCCACTCTCCCCTCTGGCTGGTGGCCCTGAAGCCCTCCTGGCAACCTCCACACTGGTCCCCATGGATACCCTTGACTCCCAGACAGGCAGAGCAGATGGTCGCTGGCTCTGGATGAGGCAGAGGCTGGGGGACGTGGGAGTTGCCCAGCTCTCTACATCCTCCTGCTTCCCTCCTCCCAACACACTGAACACGGACACACACACATACACACACACACACACACACACACACACACACAGGCATCTTTCCCTAGATCCTGCTTGGTTCTGGCCTTGACAGACAGGATATTTCGAATATCACCAATGCTACAACAACAACAACAACAATGCTAACACTGAGCACCAGCCATCTGCCAGCCATTGACCTATGAAGTGCTTTGCATATGAAAGAAAGGAAATAATTTACCAAAACAGTTCAAGGAATTCAGTTTAAGGAATTCTGACCCAATTCAAACATGACTGTTCAGACCAAATCTTTTTGGGATTAATGTGATTGTTGGTGTGTCTATGAAAAATATCAGAAGCATATTGAAATTTCAGGTTCCCGGGCCCAAACTTAGAGATTCAGATTCAGAAGGTCAGGACCCAGGATTCTGGGTGAGAGATCAGGTGATTTCAATGCAGGTGGTCTGGACCACTTGAAAGAAAGCCTGCCCTAGCTCAGAGATGCCCAGACTTTAGGCTACCTAAGGAGTCTGTTAAAATGCAGTCTGGAAAACAACAAACACCAACAGACGTAACTCAAAGTCTGGGAAAAGGAAATCCAAACAGAGTCAGTTAAAAAATTAATAATAACAATGAAACGGCAGAGAAATACCACACAAGTGAAGGAACAATCTACAAACACACAAGATCAAATCAATGAAGAGGATTTGGACAAACTTTCTGAAAGTGATCTCAGAAGAATGATAGTAAAGATGATCAAAGACACTGAAAACAGAATGGTAGAGAAACTGCAAGACACAACTAACACATTGAATAAAGAAATACAAGAACTTACCAAAAAAGTAACAGAGACAAACAACTCAATTGCTGAACTGAAAAACACTGTAGAAGGAATCAAGAGCATAGTATCTGAGACAGAAGACCGGATAAGTGAGCTGGAAAATAGAATGGCGGAAGTAACTGCTGAAAAACAGAATCTAGCTCAAAGAATGAAAAGAGCAGAGGATAGCCTCAGAGACCTCTGGGGTAATATCAAACACACCAATATTTGAATTATAGGGGTTCCAGAAGAAGAAGAAAAAAAGAGAGGCTACGAGAAAATTTTTGAAGAGATTATAGTTGAAAATTTCCCCAGCATGGGAAAAGAAATAGTCAATCAAGTCCAAGAAGCGCAAAGAGTACCATACAGAATCAACCCGAGAAGAAACACACCAAGATACATATTGATGAAACTAACACAAATTAAACACAAGGACAGAATTCTCAAAGTAGCAAGGGAAAAGCAACTAGTGACATACAAGGGAAAGCCCATACATTTAACAGTTGATCTTTCAACAGAAACTCTGCAGGCCATGGGACAAGGAATTCAGTTTAAGGAATTCTGACCCAATTCAAACATGACTGTTCAGACCAAATCTTTTTGGGATTAATGTGATTGTTGGTGTGTCTATGAAAAATATCAGAAGCATATTGAAATTTCAGGTTCCCGGGCCCAAACTTAGAGATTCAGATTCAGAAGGTCAGGACCCAGGATTCTGGGTGAGAGATCAGGTGATTTCAATGCAGGTGGTCTGGACCACTTGAAAGAAAGCCTGCCCTAGCTCAGAGATGCCCAGACTTTAGGCTACCTAAGGAGTCTGTTAAAATGCAGTCTGGAAAACAACAAACACCAACAGACGTAACTCAAAGTCTGGGAAAAGGAAATCCAAACAGAGTCAGTTAAAAAATTAATAATAACAATGAAACGGCAGAGAAATACCACACAAGTGAAGGAACAATCTACAAACACACAAGATCAAATCAATGAAGAGGATTTGGACAAACTTTCTGAAAGTGATCTCAGAAGAATGATAGTAAAGATGATCAAAGACACTGAAAACAGAATGGTAGAGAAACTGCAAGACACAACTAACACATTGAATAAAGAAATACAAGAACTTACCAAAAAAGTAACAGAGACAAACAACTCAATTGCTGAACTGAAAAACACTGTAGAAGGAATCAAGAGCATAGTATCTGAGACAGAAGACCGGATAAGTGAGCTGGAAAATAGAATGGCGGAAGTAACTGCTGAAAAACAGAATCTAGCTCAAAGAATGAAAAGAGCAGAGGATAGCCTCAGAGACCTCTGGGGTAATATCAAACACACCAATATTTGAATTATAGGGGTTCCAGAAGAAGAAGAAAAAAAGAGAGGCTACGAGAAAATTTTTGAAGAGATTATAGTTGAAAATTTCCCCAGCATGGGAAAAGAAATAGTCAATCAAGTCCAAGAAGCGCAAAGAGTACCATACAGAATCAACCCGAGAAGAAACACACCAAGATACATATTGATGAAACTAACACAAATTAAACACAAGGACAGAATTCTCAAAGTAGCAAGGGAAAAGCAACTAGTGACATACAAGGGAAAGCCCATACATTTAACAGTTGATCTTTCAACAGAAACTCTGCAGGCCAGAAGGGAATGGCAGGACACATTTAAACGGCTAAAAGAGAATAATCTGCAACCAAGAATCCTTTACCCTGCAAGGATCTCATTCAAAATTGATGGAGAAATCAAAAGCTTTACAGGCAAGCAAAAATTAAAAGAATTTAGTCACACCAAACCAGCCTTACAACAAGTGTTAAAGGGACTTATACAGACAACAAATATAAAAGGAGAAGATCCACAAAACAAACCCATCATACCATCTAAGAAGATGACAATAGGATCATTTGTATCAATAATTACTTTGAATGTCAATGGACTAAATGCCCCAACCAAAAGACACAGAGTGGCTGAATGGATTGAACAACACGACCCATACATATGCTGCCTCCAGGAAACTCACTTCAGACCTAGAGACACTCATAGACTGAAAGTGAGAGGCTGGAAAAAGATATTCCATGCAAATGGAAATCAAAAGAAAGCTGGAGTAGCAATCTTCATATCAGACAAAATAGACCTCAAAATAAAGAAGATTATAAGAGACAAGGCAGGACACTACATAATGATCAAGGGATTGATCCAAGAAGAAGACATAACAATCATAAATATCTATGCACCCAACACAGGAACACCACAATACATAAGACAAACACTTTCAGACATAAAAGAAGACATCGACACTAACACAATCAGAGTAGGAGACTTTAACACTCCTCTCACACCAATGGACAGATCACCCAAACAGAAAATTAATAAAGAAACACAAGCCTTAAATGCCACACTGGAAGAAATGGACCTCAATGATATCTTTAGGACGTTCCATCCAAAAGCAGAAGAATACACTTTCTTCTCAAGTGCTCACGGAACATTCTCCAGGATAGACCACATCTTGGGCCACAAATCAAACCTCAGTCAATTCAAGAAAACTGAAATTCTATCAACCATCTTCTTGGACCACAATGCAATGAGACTAGAGATCAGCTACAGGAAGAAAACCACTAAAAACACAAACACATGGAGATTAAACAACACATACCTAAAAAGCCAACTGATTACTGAGCAAATCAAAGGAGAAATAAAACAATTCCTAGAAGAAAACGACAATGAACACACGACAGTGCAGGATACTGCAAAAGCAGTTCTAAGAGGGAAGTTTATAGCAATTCAATCCCACCTCAAGAAACTAGGAAAATCTCAAACAGACGACCTAACCTTACGCTTAAAACAACTGGAGAAAGAAGACCAAAAACACCCCAAAGCCAGCAGAAGAAGGGAAATCATAAAGATCAGAGCAGAAATAAATGAAAAAGAAATGGAAGAAACAATAGTAAAGATAAATAAAACAAAAAGCTGGTTCTTTGAAAAGGTAAATAAAATCGACGCCCCATTGGCCAGACTCATCAAGAAAGAGAGAAGAACCAGATCATCAAAATCAAAAATGAAAAAGGAGAGATTACAACAGAGAATGCAGAAATCCAAAGGATTCTAAGAGACTATTATGAACAACTCTATGGAAACAAACTGGAAAACCTGGAAGAAATGGACAGTTTCTTGGACAGGATTAATCTCCCAAGACTCAACCAGGAAGAAATAGAAACTATGAACAATCCAATCACAAGCTCAGAAATTGACTTTGTGATAAAAAATCTACCAAAAATAAAAGCCCAGGGCCAGCTGGTTCACAAGTGAATTCTACCAAGCATTTAAAGAAGAGCTAATGCCTGTCCTTCTAAAACTCTTCCAAAAAATTGCATAGGAAGGAACACTTCCAAACACATTCTATGAGGCTGCCATCACCCTGATACCAAAGCCAGGCAAAGACAACACAAAACAGAAAATTAATAAAGAAACACAAGCCTTAAATGCCACACTGGAAGAAATGGACCTCAATGATATCTTTAGGACGTTCCATCCAAAAGCAGAAGAATACACTTTCTTCTCAAGTGCTCACGGAACATTCTCCAGGATAGACCACATCTTGGGCCACAAATCAAACCTCAGTCAATTCAAGAAAACTGAAATTCTATCAACCATCTTCTTGGACCACAATGCAATGAGACTAGAGATCAGCTACAGGAAGAAAACCACTAAAAACACAAACACATGGAGATTAAACAACACATACCTAAAAAGCCAACTGATTACTGAGCAAATCAAAGGAGAAATAAAACAATTCCTAGAAGAAAACGACAATGAACACACGACAGTGCAGGATACTGCAAAAGCAGTTCTAAGAGGGAAGTTTATAGCAATTCAATCCCACCTCAAGAAACTAGGAAAATCTCAAACAGACGACCTAACCTTACGCTTAAAACAACTGGAGAAAGAAGACCAAAAACACCCCAAAGCCAGCAGAAGAAGGGAAATCATAAAGATCAGAGCAGAAATAAATGAAAAAGAAATGGAAGAAACAATAGTAAAGATAAATAAAACAAAAAGCTGGTTCTTTGAAAAGGTAAATAAAATCGACGCCCCATTGGCCAGACTCATCAAGAAAGAGAGAAGAACCAGATCATCAAAATCAAAAATGAAAAAGGAGAGATTACAACAGAGAATGCAGAAATCCAAAGGATTCTAAGAGACTATTATGAACAACTCTATGGAAACAAACTGGAAAACCTGGAAGAAATGGACAGTTTCTTGGACAGGATTAATCTCCCAAGACTCAACCAGGAAGAAATAGAAACTATGAACAATCCAATCACAAGCTCAGAAATTGACTTTGTGATAAAAAATCTACCCAAAAATAAAAGCCCAGGGCCAGCTGGTTCACAAGTGAATTCTACCAAGCATTTAAAGAAGAGCTAATGCCTGTCCTTCTAAAACTCTTCCAAAAAATTGCATAGGAAGGAACACTTCCAAACACATTCTATGAGGCTGCCATCACCCTGATACCAAAGCCAGGCAAAGACAACACAAAAAAAGAAAATTATAGGCCAATTTCACCGATGAATCTAGATGCCAAAATCTGCAACAAAATCCTAGCAAACAGAATTCAACAACACATCAAAAAGCTCATATATCATGATCAAGTTGGGTTCATCCCAGGCATGCAAGGATTCTTCAACATCCACAAATCAATCAATGTGATACCCCATATTCACAAATTGAGAGACAAAAACCACATGATCATCTCAATAGATGCAGAAAAAGCCTTTGACAAAGTACGGCATCCATTTATGATAAAAAACTCTTCAAAAAATGGGCATAGAAGGAACCTATCTTAACATAGTGAAAGCCATCTATGAGAAGCCCACAGCGAACATTATCCTCAGTGGTGAAAAACTCAAAGCATTTCCTCTAAGATCAGGAACAAGACAAGGGTGTCCACTTCCACCACTCTTATTCAACATAGTCCTGGAAGTTCTAGCAACAGCAATAAGAGAAGAGAAAGAAATAAAAGGAATGCAGGTTGGAAAGGAAGAAGTCAAACTCTCTTTATTTACATTATATTTGATATTATACATAGAAAATCCCATAGACACTATTACAAAACTACTAGAGTTAATCAGCGAATTCAGCAAAGTCGCAGGATACAAAACCAATATACAGAAATCACTGGCATTCCTATACACAAACAATGAAAAGTCAGAAAATGAAATCAAAGAGGCAATCCCCTTCACCATTGCAACCAAAGAATCAAATACCTAGGAATAAACCTACCCAAAGAAACAAAAGAACTGTACACAGAAAATTAGAAGACACTCACGAGAGACATTAAAGAAGACTTAAACAGATGGAGAAATATTCCATGTTCCTGGGTCGGAAGAATCAATATTGTGAAAATGACCATACTACCAAATGTCATCTATAGATTCAATGCGATCCCTATCAAACTACCAAAAACATTCTTCACAGAACTAGACCAAAGAATAACACAGTTCATATGGAAACACAAAAGACCTCGTAAAATAGAAGAAATGGATAGGAAGGAACACTTCCAAACACATTCTATGAGGCTGCCATCACCCTGATACCAAAGCCAGGCAAAGACAACACAAAAAGAAAATTATAGGCCAATTTCACCGATGAATCTAGATGCCAAAATCTGCAACAAAATCCTAGCAAACAGAATTCAACAACACATCAAAAGCTCATATATCATGATCAAGTTGGGTTCATCCCAGGCATGCAAGGATTCTTCAACATCCACAAATCAATCAATGTGATACCCCATATTCACAAATTGAGAGACAAAAACCACATGATCATCTCAATAGATGCAGAAAAAGCCTTTGACAAAGTACGGCATCCATTTATGATAAAAAACTCTTCAAAAAATGGGCATAGAAGGAACCTATCTTAACATAGTGAAAGCCATCTATGAGAAGCCCACAGCGAACATTATCCTCAGTGGTGAAAAACTCAAAGCATTTCCTCTAAGATCAGGAACAAGACAAGGGTGTCCACTTCCACCACTCTTATTCAACATAGTCCTGGAAGTTCTAGCAACAGCAATAAGAGAAGAGAAAGAAATAAAAGGAATGCAGGTTGGAAAGGAAGAAGTCAAACTCTCTTTATTTACATTATATTTGATATTATACATAGAAAATCCCATAGACACTATTACAAAACTACTAGAGTTAATCAGCGAATTCAGCAAAGTCGCAGGATACAAAACCAATATACAGAAATCACTGGCATTCCTATACACAAACAATGAAAAGTCAGAAAATGAAATCAAAGAGGCAATCCCCTTCACCATTGCAACCAAAGAATCAAATACCTAGGAATAAACCTACCCAAAGAAACAAAAGAACTGTACACAGAAAATTAGAAGACACTCACGAGAGACATTAAAGAAGACTTAAACAGATGGAGAAATATTCCATGTTCCTGGGTCGGAAGAATCAATATTGTGAAAATGACCATACTACCAAATGTCATCTATAGATTCAATGCGATCCCTATCAAACTACCAAAAACATTCTTCACAGAACTAGACCAAAGAATAACACAGTTCATATGGAAACACAAAAGACCTCGAATAGCCAAAGCAATCCTGAGGAAGAAGAATGGAGCTGGAGGGATCAGCCTCCCCAACTTCAGACTCTACTACAAAGCAACAGTTATCAAGACAGTCTGGTACCGGCACAAAAACAGAACTATAGACCAATGGAACAAGATAGAGAACACAGAGATAAACCCACGCACCTATGGGTACCTTATTTTTGACAAAGGAGGCGAAACTATAAAATGGGACAAAGACAGCCTCTTCAACAACAACAAAAAAAATGCAGTCTGACTCAGGATATCCAGGGTAGTCCCTGAGAGTCTGCATTTCTGATTAGCTCCCAGGTGAGGCTGATACTGCAGGTCACTGGAACCCACTCTGAGTAACAAAAACCTAAACGATCAGTGTCCCAGAGGCAGGTTCATGCTGTACTTAGCTGCTAACAGCCCAATCAGGTAAGCCACTGGACTTAGCAATTATTCAATAGTGTGGTTCAGAGAGAGTGCAGAACACTGAGCCCACTTCCAGCCAGTACTGTCCAAGTGCAGGACTATCCCCAACACATCCACTGGCACAGGGGTCCTTGACACTGTGTCAACAGTGCCTGGATTTCCAGTCACATCCCTGCTATTCCCCAGCAGGAAGCCTATGCCCAGGCCTCCCGGATCATCCCTGCTTCCTCTGTTTAGCTGCTCACGCATCAAGCCTGTGCCTATGCTGTCTGGGTGCACTCCCTCACTACGTGACCTCCATTACCTGGCACTTTGCTGACCGCACTGCAGCGTCATGGCATGCCCAGCTTCCAGCCTTGGCTCTCTCCAAACCTCTCTCCACACTACTCCCAGACAGGTCTCCTGAGAATGTAGACCCAATCACGCACTCTCTTGCTTAATATCCATCAATAATTCTCTAGAATTTGATGGGTAAAGGGTCCAGAAGACCCATCAAGAATCACAAATTCTGTCCCTCCCTGGTCGTGTCCTTCTTCCTGCCCTGTTCCTCAGAGGCCTGGGGAAGTACCTTCCCTCACTCTGTTCCCTCTGCCTGAGATGCCTCTCTCTGTTTAACCCAGCAGACCTCTATTCAACCCTCAGAGCCCTGCTCAAACACCAGTCCCTTCAGAAGCTTTCTCTGATCTCCATGTCTGTTTCAGAAGTCAGTGATGTGCTGAAGCCAGCTCATACTACCTTTAAAAAATAATAATTAACTAATTTTAATCAGAGGATAATCACTTTAACATATTGTGATTTTTTGTGTGTGCCATACAACTTGAATTGGCCACAGGCATACATGTGTCCCCCAGCTCATACTACCTTGAGAGCCAACTGCTGGATTTCTAAGTCAGTTGCTAAGCACAGCCATTGTAGCAATGTAATTATATAATACAAAGATGTGATTCAGTTATATTAAAAATAAGGTAGGGACTTCCCTGGTGGTCCAGTGGTTAAGATTCTGAGCTCCCAATGCAGAGTGCCTGAGTTCGATCCCTGGTCAGTGAACTAGATCCCACATGTGGCAACTAAGACCAACTGCAGACAAATAAATAAAAATAAATATTAAAACCATTAAAAAAAAATGAAGGTAGTAAATGCTCAGAACACACCACTTTCTATTTTACCACATTCTACTGTTGTCTGTGCTCTGGGGGTGGTTCAGATCCACTGTGTGCCTTGGATGGAAAGGCTACACACAGTGTGCTCCTGCCCTGCGGGAGGTGACGTCAGGTGGGCAGCTTGAAATTCGTGGTGGTTGATGCGCTGGGATGTTGACACCATGGAAATCACCAGATGCTAGTAATTCAAACAAGCACATGCTTTCTTGTTTTGCTGATTGTCCCATCGTGAACAGGACAAAAAATTGAGGAAATACTATTCTGGCCTTCAAAATTATTACCTGAGCAAAGAAGCTCACAGCACAGACTAAAGAGTGAAGTTCTAACATGTTTTGCATTTTCATTGCTTCCTTTCACCTTCTCCTTAATATAAACAAAAGTAGTGGCCAACATTCATCAGAACCACACTCACAGGTCTTAACATCAATGTCTTTGTTGCAGAGTCAGATAGTGATGAAGCACATAGTCTGGTTTGTGATCTCTTTGTTGGTTGTGGAATTGTAAAAACTGATGCTGAATTTACCTAGAAATATACAGTCATCCTCAAGGCATAGATGTTTTAAATGTACAGTAAATTATATTATATATTTTATCATTTGTCAAGTACTGTATTCATATCCTTTATATCAATAATATTTATTACACTTTTGTCTTGGGGAGTTGGTTGTTAACCATTTCTCAGCACAACTCTGAAGATATCCCTCCTTTGTTTTCTTACAGCAGCAATCTTGCCTTTTTAAAATAATGATGACCTTGTCATCTATAAATACATATTTGCATCTTCATCCAGAATGAAGACTCCTTGATAACAGGGACCTAGAACTTTCTGTCTTCATAACCCTCCCTAATTAATAGGGTCCTTGGCACAAAGGAGGACATTGGTAGGTGTTGAAAGCAGATCTGACTTTGTCTATCATGTCTTTCTTGAAATTCACGGTTGGTAGAACCAGTCAATTCTGTGCACCTACAGCTATTTCCACCTGGAGAAAGGAATGGAAACCCACACCAGTATTCTTGCTAGGGAAATCCTATGGGAAAACCTGATGGGCTACAGTCCATGGGGTCACAAACAGTCAGACAGGATTTAGCGACTAAACAACAACAGTAATTTCCACACATTACATACATCCTTCCTGGTGGTCCCAGTGATGGAACACAGAGTAGGCCCTTGATTACATGCAGAAATAAGCAATAATAATAAAAGCTGGCATTTCCTGCATATATAATGTGCCAGGTGCTTCTTTTAAGTGCTATATGTGCATTAACTCACTTAATCTGCACCACAATAAGGTTGGTGCTAGTATGATTATTCTCATTTTATAGATGAAGAATGTGAGTTCTAGTGAACCCAAAAAGTATGGTCAAGATTAAGGAGCAGAGCCAGGATCAGAATCCAGGTCATCTGGTTTTAGGCATCCAGAAATTAGTTGATGTATGTATGGATGGGTGATTTGCAAAGCAGCTCCTCTCTAAGTAGCTTCTGGTTCTCTATTATACTTTATGTTTTCAACACATCGGAAAACAAGAATTCTTATTCTTAAAGTGCCAGGCAAGGTATCAGGACCTTGGTCCTTCGGTTTCCCACTGATGGCCTGCCAAGTTCTCCACCCAGAACCTGATTCTGCAACAATGTACAAACCACTACTCCAGCCACAGGAGCAGGATCTAGGGTGGGAATGACATAGCATCAGAAGACCTGTTCAGGGGTGTAAGTTATGCTTCCCGTTACTTGCTGTGATACATTGGGAAAGGTATTCTCTGAGCCTCTCTGAACCTCAGATAATAAAATTCTACACTTGATTTGGGAAGACTATTTATACTGTATCCTAAGATTTTACTATTATCTCTACTACTACAACAACCACTGGGTTGGCTAAAACATTTATTTGGATTTTTCCATCAGGTGTTACAGAAAAACCCAAATGAACTTTTTGGCCAACCCAATGCCACAGCTGGAAGTCAATATTTGTGCCACTTGTATTATGGGCACTAATCCAAGTGGTTTACACATAGTAACTAATTCAATTGTAAAAACAATTCTTCAAGGTAAGAAGAATTTTATAAATGAGAAAACTAGGTTTGTGTAAGTTAGCAATGCGCAGAAAACCAGAGGCATTACGTTTGCAGAAATTCAAACCAGATTTGTTAGATACCAAAATCAGCCACTATACTATGCCTCCTTCTCTGCTACTGGAGAAGCTTTGCAATGTTGTACTGGTGCTCCTAGACAGTGATACAAGACAAAACTGAATAAATTAGATGGAGAAAGATTATAAATATAGAGAAAATATTGTCATTAATTGCAAATAATATGATCATCAACATAGAAAAATCCAAGAATGGAAATTTGGTTGAGTAAGCTAAGCTCTCCTCTCCCCCTTAAAAGATGTAGAAATATGGATACATTATAATAAAATATAATAAAAATCTTTTTACATTCAGAGATGAGTCCAAAAGAAACAAGTGAGAAATCTCAATACCAAAAACAAAGGCACTCCTACATTAGAGCAGTAACCCTGAGTGGTAACTCCACCATGGCCAAGGGGGACCCTTGGACCCAGTATTGGCTCTTATAGTAAGGAGACCAGGCCTCTGGAGTCTGAGGAGTGGAAATGGAAACTACCACGTGGAACAGGGCCACAGAGGCGCCCCTGCTGTGTAATGGAGTCTCTGGCCTAGGGTAGGAACAAGGAAGTCCCTTTTTGCTAAATGACAAATTGAGAAAATTATCCAGAATGTAGCACAAAGAGAAGATATAAGAAAATATGAAGAATTTTCAAAGAAAGGATATATGAGAAGAAACAGTGAAAGTATTCTACCTCGAATTGAGACTTAAACCCCAAACCTGTTCGGGGTTAATTGCTCTTTTGGATACATTGGGAAAGGTATTCTCTGAGCCTCTCTGAACCTCAGATAATAAAATTCTACACTTGATTTGGGAAGACTATTTATACTGTATCCTAAGATTTTACTATTATCTCTACTACTACAACAACCACTGGGTTGGCTAAAACATTTATTTGGATTTTTCCATCAGGTGTTACAGAAAAACCCAAATGAACTTTTTGGCCAACCCAATGCCACAGCTGGAAGTCAATATTTGTGCCACTTGTATTATGGGCACTAATCCAAGTGGTTTACACATAGTAACTAATTCAATTGTAAAAACAATTCTTCAAGGTAAGAAGAATTTTATAAATGAGAAAACTAGGTTTGTGTAAGTTAGCAATGCGCAGAAAACCAGAGGCATTACGTTTGCAGAAATTCAAACCAGATTTGTTAGATACCAAAATCAGCCACTATACTATGCCTCCTTCTCTGCTACTGGAGAAGCTTTGCAATGTTGTACTGGTGCTCCTAGACAGTGATACAAGACAAAACTGAATAAATTAGATGGAGAAAGATTATAAATATAGAGAAAATATTGTCATTAATTGCAAATAATATGATCATCAACATAGAAAAATCCAAGAATGGAAATTTGGTTGAGTAAGCTAAGCTCTCCTCTCCCCCTTAAAAGATGTAGAAATATGGATACATTATAATAAAATATAATAAAAATCTTTTTACATTCAGAGATGAGTCCAAAAGAAACAAGTGAGAAATCTCAATACCAAAAACAAAGGCACTCCTACATTAGAGCAGTAACCCTGAGTGGTAACTCCACCATGGCCAAGGGGGACCCTTGGACCCAGTATTGGCTCTTATAGTAAGGAGACCAGGCCTCTGGAGTCTGAGGAGTGGAAATGGAAACTACCACGTGGAACAGGGCCACAGAGGCGCCCCTGCTGTGTAATGGAGTCTCTGGCCTAGGGTAGGAACAAGGAAGTCCCTTTTTGCTAAATGACAAATTGAGAAAATTATCCAGAATGTAGCACAAAGAGAAGATATAAGAAAATATGAAGAATTTTCAAAGAAAAAGGATATATGAGAAGAAACAGTGAAAGTATTCTACCTCGAATTGAGACTTAAACCCCAGGGCCCAGACCTGATCAAACCCTGCTTGGGCCTTGAACCCAAGTGGCTGGAGCTTGAACCTAGCCAAAACCCTGTTTGGGACTCGAACCCACATGACTGGGTCTTGACTCCAGCCAAAACCCTGTTTGGGACTTGAACCCTCATGGCTGGGGGCTTGAACCTAGCCAAAACCCTGTTTGGGACTCAAACCCACGTGGCTGAGGCTTAACCCCAGCCAAAACCCTGCTTGGGACTTGAACACATGTAGTCAGGATTCAATCCCAGCCCAAAACCCTGTCTGGGACTTGAACCCATGTGACCAGGACCTAATCCAGCACTCACCCAACGTCTGGACCCACTAAGGATCAGGTTCTTCGTGCCTCAACACAGAAGGAATTCAGCGAGTGGCAGAGCGATAGGCAAGAGGATTTATTAAGATAGGACACTAGTAAGAGGTACAAGCGGGCAGGGGGAAAAGCTCTGCTCTGCTCCCAATTGGGTGGGCAGCAATATATATATAGGAGGGTAGAAGACTGCCTTCTTCAAGTAGATGTAAATGCAGACATAGGCATACATCATTAGCTCCTCCTTCCCCAGCTCTTTCTGCTTTATTGAATAAAGAGCAGTTTTCTTGAGTTATTGTTAACTTACTGGTCTCCCAACTTTCCCCAGGTTTTACCCTTCTACTAGGACTTTACAACAACCTAACTATTCCATTCTGTCCCTATCAACAGTGCATATAAGTTCTAGAGGAGAGAGCAGAGGGAATGGAGAGAAGCATGGTTCAGAGATACAGCCTGAGAAACTCATGGAACTGGAGAAGGAATGCATTCTCAAACTCAGGAAAACAGTTAAGTCTCAAGCAAAAATACAAGTCCATGTCTAGGTGCATTGTAGTAAATGGTAAAACAGCAAAGACAAAGAGAAAAATGTTTAAATAAAAACAAGAAGCAAGATCACATAGAAAGGAATGATTCTCAGGTCAGTAGGCAATGAAATTAAGTCTTCAGAAAGACACAGAAAACTCTTGTCTACCTAGATTCTTCACTCAGGTAATAATCTTTAAAGCAGGGAGTAAGATTAACATATTTTTGACAAAGAACACACTTCCAGAAGGAAAGACTGACATCCAAAATGCAATGGTGAGGAAAATACTACTGAATACTGAAGCAAGTCTAAATAAATATTGTATATAAAAATGTAGTACTGATTATTTCTAAATGAAAGGTCTTATAAAGCAAAGATGAGCTAAAATATAAGGCAATGAGAACATACAAGTTGGGAGGGGGTTGTCAGAGGTAAATTTTAACTAACTGGTAACTTTAAGTGAAATATACAGATTGGAAAAATAAGGATAAGGTCACCAAAAAACTAACCACCACCACCAAACATAAATAGGATGTATAACTTCTACACAGAAGAACATACAGAAAATTTTAGTTGATTCAATATAAGGCAGGAATGAATCAAAGAAGGAACAATGGAAATTATGGTAAACAGAAAATCCAAGAGACTCAAAAGAGAAAATTCTCTCTTAATGAGAGAATTCTGCAAGTTTATAGGCATAAGATAAGTATGCAGCAATTGACATTGTTACTGTGTATCATCAACAACCATTTAGAAAAGATAATGGGAAAAAATCTCATTCACCACCACAACAAAATCTAGAAAATGTTTAGGAAAACAAAGAGGAAAAACCCTTTCTAAAGAATATAAAGGAAAGCCTGAGTAAATGACATATAATCATCCCTCGGTATCCACAGAGGATTGCTTCCAGGACCTCCATGGATACTAAAATCTGAGGATGCTCAAGTCTTTGAGGTAAAATGGTGCAGTCCAGTCTGTCCTCCATATGTCCAGGTTCTGCATCTGTGGGAACTTGTTTACACATAGAAATACTCAGTATTGTTCAAGATTAATTTTCAGGTTAATGTATAACTTTAACCCAAATCCAATCAAAATCTCAACAGTAATGTTTGTGGTGGCTGAAAACTGAATCCAAAATAATTATGAAAGGATATTACGAAAGACCAAGACAATCTGAGAAAAACCAACCAGAGGGAGCTGCTCTGTTAAAAATCAAAATATATTGCCAGGTTCAATGGTTAAGTCTTCAGAAAGACACAGAAAACTCTTGTCTACCTAGATTCTTCACTCAGGTAATAATCTTTAAAGCAGGAGTAAGATTAACATATTTTGACAAAGAACACACTTCCAGAAGGAAAGACTGACATCCAAAATGCAATGGTGAGGAAAATACTACTGAATACTGAAGCAAGTCTAAATAAATATTGTATAAAAAAATGTAGTACTGATTATTTCTAAATGAAAGGTCTTATAAAGCAAAGATGAGCTAAAATATAAGGCAATGAGAACATACAAGTTGGGAGGGGGTTGTCAGAGGTAAATTTTAACTAACTGGTAACTTTAAGTGAAATATACAGATTGGAAAAATAAGGATAAGGTCACCAAAAAACTAACCACCACCACCAAACATAAATAGGATGTATAACTTCTACACAGAAGAACATACAGAAAATTTTAGTTGATTCAATATAAGGCAGGAATGAATCAAAGAAGGAACAATGGAAATTATGGTAAACAGAAAATCCAAGAGACTCAAAAGAGAAAATTCTCTCTTAATGAGAGAATTCTGCAAGTTTATAGGCATAAGATAAGTATGCAGCAATTGACATTGTTACTGTGTATCATCAACAACCATTTAGAAAAGATAATGGGAAAAAATCTCATTCACCACCACAACAAAATCTAGAAAATGTTTAGGAAAACAAAGAGGAAAAACCCTTTCTAAAGAATATAAAGGAAAGCCTGAGTAAATGACATATAATCATCCCTCGGTATCCACAGAGGATTGCTTCCAGGACCTCCATGGATACTAAAATCTGAGGATGCTCAAGTCTTTGAGGTAAAATGGTGCAGTCCAGTCTGTCCTCCATATGTCCAGGTTCTGCATCTGTGGGAACTTGTTTACACATAGAAATACTCAGTATTGTTCAAGATTAATTTTCAGGTTAATGTATAACTTTAACCCAAATCCAATCAAAATCTCAACAGTAATGTTTGTGGTGGCTGAAAACTGAATCCAAAATAATTATGAAAGGATATTACGAAAGACCAAGACAATCTGAGAAAAACCAACCAGAGGGAGCTGCTCTGTTAAAAATCAAAATATATTGCCAGGTTCAATGGTTAAGGATAATGTTTGTGAGGAATAGACAGTGAGTTATACAGCAAACTCGACAGCCCAGAGCAGATCCACACGAATGAGGGAACTTGCTCTGAGACAGAAGGAACTTTTTAAATTGGGGGAAAACGACCCTTCCAACAAATGGATTTGGGTCACTGGCCTACAAAGAAGAGTGCGAAAATGTATCCCTATCTCACACTAAGCAAAAAAATTAATTTCAGATGTAAATATTACAGCTCTCCCTGTGTGAAAATAACCCTCGAAATTGTCACAAGAAAGTATAAAAGAATGTGTCTCTCTATACTGGGGCGGGTAGCCTTTCCCTTTTCCAGGGGATCGTCCCAACCCAGGGATCGAACGCATGTCTCCCACATTGCAGGCAGATTCTTATCAGCTGAGCCACCGGGGAAAGTCCCTCTATGGGATAGTAAAATGTTTCTTCAATTAGGAATAAAAACATAAGTCATAAAGGCAAGGACTAAACACACTGAATACATTAAAATGAAAAATGTCTGTTTGACAAAAGACACTGTAAATAAAGGTAAAAAACAAGCCATAGGAAAAAAAAAGATTAATAATCAGAATCAATGTAGATGAATAGAAAAAAGAAAATCTCCTCATAGGACAATAGCCACAGGGTATGAAAATCAATCCACAGAAGAGGAATGCCCACTTCCAATAAACACATGAAAAGCATCTTAATTTCACTGAAAATTAGAGAAATACAAATTAAAATATATACCATATCTACACTATGAAATTGGCAAAAACTTTAAATTTTAAATTCTGACATTAGAAGAAAAAGGGTATTTTATACACTATTGCTTCCAGGACCTCCATGGATACTAAAATCTGAGGATGCTCAAGTCTTTGAGGTAAAATGGTGCAGTCCAGTCTGTCCTCCATATGTCCAGGTTCTGCATCTGTGGGAACTTGTTTACACATAGAAATACTCAGTATTGTTCAAGATTAATTTTCAGGTTAATGTATAACTTTAACCCAAATCCAATCAAAATCTCAACAGTAATGTTTGTGGTGGCTGAAAACTGAATCCAAAATAATTATGAAAGGATATTACGAAAGACCAAGACAATCTGAGAAAAACCAACCAGAGGGAGCTGCTCTGTTAAAAATCAAAATATATTGCCAGGTTCAATGGTTAAGGATAATGTTTGTGAGGAATAGACAGTGAGTTATACAGCAACTCGACAGCCCAGAGCAGATCCACACGAATGAGGGAACTTGCTCTGAGACAGAAGGAACTTTTTAAATTGGGGGAAAACGACCCTTCCAACAAATGGATTTGGGTCACTGGCCTACAAAGAAGAGTGCGAAAATGTATCCCTATCTCACACTAAGCAAAAAAATTAATTTCAGATGTAAATATTACAGCTCTCCCTGTGTGAAAATAACCCTCGAAATTGTCACAAGAAAGTATAAAAGAATGTGTCTCTCTATACTGGGGCGGGTACCCTTTCCCTTTTCCAGGGGATCGTCCCAACCCAGGGATCGAACGCATGTCTCCCACATTGCAGGCAGATTCTTATCAGCTGAGCCACCGGGGAAAGTCCCTCTATGGGATAGTAAAATGTTTCTTCAATTAGGAATAAAAACATAAGTCATAAAGGCAAGGACTAAACACACTGAATACATTAAAATGAAAAATGTCTGTTTGACAAAAGACACTGTAAATAAAGGTAAAAAACAAGCCATAGGAAAAAAAAAGATTAATAATCAGAATCAATGTAGATGAATAGAAAAAAGAAAATCTCCTCATAGGACAATAGCCACAGGGTATGAAAATCAATCCACAGAAGAGGAATGCCCACTTCCAATAAACACATGAAAAGCATCTTAATTTCACTGAAAATTAGAGAAATACAAATTAAAATATATACCATATCTACACTATGAAATTGGCAAAAACTTTAAATTTTAAATTCTGACATTAGAAGAAAAAGGGGTATTTTTATACACTATTGACTGAAGTATAGATTAGTCCAGAAATTTTCCAATATCTAGTAAAATTCATATAAACCCAAGATCCAATAGTTTCATATTGAACTCTTAAATATTCTCACAGAGAGACATATATAAGAAAATTCACTGCAGCATTATTGTGATAGTTAAAAATTAGGAAAACCTAAATGTATACATAGATAATAATATCCAATACAGTCATATGCTAGCAGCTTATACAGTCATTAAAAAGAAGGCACTGTATATGTGTGGATGCTTACATATGCATATTTGTAATCTAAAAAAAATTATGGCCTCTTTTTATCGATTTTTTATTTATTTATTTTCATCCACTGTTATTGTTTGGCCTGTGTGGGCCTCCCATTGCAGTGGCTTCTTTCGCCGCAGTGCACTGACTCTAGGCACATGCGCTCCAGAGCACTGACTCATAATTGGACACACCCATTGAGCCACTTGTGGCATGTGGGATCTTTCCGGGCCAGGGATCAAACCGGTGCCCCCTGCATTGAAAGGCGGACTCTTTACCCACTGGACCATCAGGGAAGCCCCATATTTGTAATATTTTTTCAAGATACATAATGTTGAGGCAAAAAGATACAGTCACAAAATAATGCATAGCATTGGAGGTCATTTAAGAAAACACACACACACATACAGCAATGCTTTACATAGTTGATGTGTGTTGCGATGTGATGGTGGTGACCTCTTGGGGGCGGAGGGCGGAGCAGAATGGATCTGGGCCAGGTGGGCAAAAAGACCTTTACTATGAAAGAAAAAGTGTTTTAACACAAAAATGAATGGAAGTAAATATATAAATATAATTCTGAGTAGTAGCAATACGGGCGTTTTACTATTCTTTGTGGAGCATATTTTAAAATTCTAAAAAAGAAATAGAATAAAAAGCACCTTGAAGATTTCCTGGACAAGATGGCATCAGCTATTTAGAAGGGAATGTGAGTGGTATCACACGGATGAAACCAAATCCCTGGCCCTGAGCTCCCTCTGCAGTGTCTCCGAGTTTTCCCCTCTGGGTCATGCTCCCTCCTCTACACTGGGCTGTCTGTTGCACACCAGCCTTAAGGGCACTTAGGCATCGTGCATGGGGGCCTTTGAGATTGGTCTGTCAGGACTGGGAAAGACTTTAGGGCGGACTGAGCCAGCCCTCCAGTGACAAGTGAGGAAAATGAAGCCAGAAGAGGAGAGGCTTGTTCAGGGTCAGCCAGGAGGCAGACGTCAAGGCTCATCGTCATCCTTCAGGGCTCGGCTTGGATGCTGCCTCCTCAGATGACAGCTCCAACTCCTGGTCTAGCTGAGGCCTGTCAGCTCTCATTAAGAACCCTGTGAGCCCCTCGTACACTTCCCCTGCCTACGATTCCTCACAGCTGTGTTTAGTATTAGTTATGGGCATGCATGCTCAACACCACATCTATTGTACTGCTTATGGTAAACTGCATCTGTCCTGCTCATAGCAGTAATCCAGGGGCTTAAGTGCAGAGCCTGATCCCTGAGAGACTGCACTCCTGGACTCCAGACTACTGTGCATTTGGATTCCATGCTCATTTCTGAATATTAACATTTTCCAATCGCAAGACCTAATGGTTTACAAAACATGTTCACATCCACACGACCTATGATGTATATAATATTGCCCATTTTCTGGAGGAGGAGATTAAAGCTCTGAGATTTCACCAAGGTTTCATAAATGGTAAACAGAAAGGCTGGAATTTGAACTGAGGTTTATCTGATGCCAAGACATTTGGTTGATCTACTGAATTGTGGCTACTAGACGAGTATCAGTGATTATTAATTTCTCATAGATTTGTCACTGTTTCTTCAGAACTCTCCTCTCTTCTATTGCTCTCAGCCTTAAACACTTTTCTGGTTAAAAGCATTCATCGCTTCTGCCAATGCAAGATATTCTGCCTTTTCCTTCTTTTCCATCGTCATCACCATCTTCCTCCTCAAATATCTTCTTGCTATTGAAGTAGTAACAGGCACAGAGTAGATTAGGATGTTCCGAACTGTGAATCTCACCATCATTTCCCCCAGAGCCAAGCTCAGTGTCTTATACATAGGAAGTACTCTATAAATAGGAATTGAATTAAATGGAATGAGTGAATTGAATATGAATTGAATCAAATCCATTCATTCATAAAGTAACATTCTCTACTAAAATTCCTCCTTAGAGATTAAGGTAGCACTTATAAAATATCACCTTCCTATGAATGTTGTTTGAATTAGGACCACTAGGATGTGCTAAAACGGCTCCCCAGAGAATGGTACTAGATTAGATTCTTAGAAGCTAGAATCACCAAGTCTCTCTCTGATTTTCCAGCCAGCCTTTGGCTAACTCTGGAGGAATGCTGGATCAGGAGCATCTTTGAGGAGTCTGAACAAAACTACCATGGGAGAGATTCCTTCCAAACTTTTCTCGGATGCTGAGTCCTAGGAAAAGTGGATTCTGTCCCTACGCACCTTTTAATATCACTTTTTTTTCATCTTTTTTTTTTAAAGCTTGTTCCAGAAAATAAACAATAAAAGCCCATTCCAGCTCCTGGTGAACCCCCAACGGATGGTCACATCAGCCAGAACCTAATATATTTCACAATGGTGACTCCTGTACCTTGTATCCTTGGTTGCTATGAGAGATGGGCTGGTTTATCCATTTTATATGAAGACAAAGAGACTCACACATACATCAGTGCCCTGCTGCTGTTCAGTTGTAAGGAAACAAGAGAGTGACTATGTCATTTGGGAAGAAAGAATGTTGCACTTAATCAGGAAAGGTCAAACCAAATATTCTCAGGCACTCTGCTCAGGAGATGATTTGCTACTTTAATGCAGAGTCTAAGCTTTGGTAGAAAAGAATTCTGTCCTCAGTGATACAGATCAGAGATTAGCAAACCACGGTCCAGGAACCAAATCCGGCCCTCAACCTACTTGTGTTCAGCCAGGAGCTAAGAACGATTTCCGTAGATAAATGTTTGCAATCAGTATGATGAAAAATAACACTCATTTTGGATCCATTTTCAGTACATGTTATTCCTCTAAAATTCAATCTTCTTATCTGCTAAATCACTTCAGCTGTGTCCACCTCCATGGACTGTAGCCCCCCAGGCTCCTCTGTCCATAGGATTCTCCAGGCAAGGATACTGGAGTGAGTTGCCATGCCCTCGCCCTCTTCCAGGGGATCTTCCTAACCCAGGGATAGAACTCAAGTCTCTTATGTCTCCTGGATTGGCAGGCAAGTTCTTTACCATTAGCACCACCTGGGAACCCCAATCTTCTCATTAGTAGATTTATTATATTATGGATTTCATCAATAAAACTTTCTGGAAATTTGTTCTTCATGATTAAATATTATATAAGGGTCAGTAAAAAGAAATTTACTCTTTATCCTTTACTGTATAGAACAGTTGCTGATGACTGGTCTAGACCTTTCCAGACCTGCTTTCTGCGGCATCATCCATCACACTTGGAACATTTGCCATATCTAAAAGTTGTGGTTCCCTCAATACGTGTCTAGCTCCACATGCTCCCACTGTCCCTTCTGCCTGCTCCATGTCACTTCCCTGCCCACCTGATTGTGCTGTCTACAGAAACTGGACTGTCCTTCAAAGTTCAGCTTAAATAATACCCTCTGTTCTGAGATATTCGCTGATCCTTCAAAGCTAAAAACACTTCCAGAAACCATTTTATTTGAGTATTGCATGGTTCTGTTCCCAGAAATTCAGAGTTGTGCGCACAGAAGGACAAAATTACCTCTTTTTATTAGCCCAGCAGTTCTCAAGCCTCCTGAGTGATTATGAGGATAGTTGCCATTTATTTAGCACCTACTGTGAGGTAAGCACTGTGCTAAGTACTGAGCAGACATCATTCATGCACTTGCTGAGCTAAAATCCATTAAGCACCTCCTGAAAAGCACGCACTAAGCTCGGGGTTAAGGATGCAATGGTAGACATGGCAGGCCGAAGAGTCACAGACTGTGTGAAATGTTAAGTCTTTCAAAAACCTTGCAAGGTAGATTGGTTTTATTTTATCAACCAGGAAACAAAATCAGAGAAGATAGGTGAAGTAACTTGACCAAAGAAAATGTTTGATGGTACATGCCCTCGGCCCTCTTTCCATGTTATTCCTCTAAAATTCAATCTTCTTATCTGCTAAATCACTTCAGCTGTGTCCACCTCCATGGACTGTAGCCCCCCAGGCTCCTCTGTCCATAGGATTCTCCAGGCAAGGATACTGGAGTGAGTTGCCATGCCCTCGCCCTCTTCCAGGGGATCTTCCTAACCCAGGGATAGAACTCAAGTCTCTTATGTCTCCTGGATTGGCAGGCAAGTTCTTTACCATTAGCACCACCTGGGAACCCCAATCTTCTCATTAGTAGATTTATTATATTATGGATTTCATCAATAAAACTTTCTGGAAATTTGTTCTTCATGATTAAATATTATATAAGGGTCAGTAAAAAGAAATTTACTCTTTATCCTTTACTGTATAGAACAGTTGCTGATGACTGGTCTAGACCTTTCCAGACCTGCTTTCTGCGGCATCATCCATCACACTTGGAACATTTGCCATATCTAAAAGTTGTGGTTCCCTCAATACGTGTCTAGCTCCACATGCTCCCACTGTCCCTTCTGCCTGCTCCATGTCACTTCCCTGCCCACCTGATTGTGCTGTCTACAGAAACTGGACTGTCCTTCAAAGTTCAGCTTAAATAATACCCTCTGTTCTGAGATATTCGCTGATCCTTCAAAGCTAAAAACACTTCCAGAAACCATTTTATTTGAGTATTGCATGGTTCTGTTCCCAGAAATTCAGAGTTGTGCGCACAGAAGGACAAAATTACCTCTTTTTATTAGCCCAGCAGTTCTCAAGCCTCCTGAGTGATTATGAGGATAGTTGCCATTTATTTAGCACCTACTGTGAGGTAAGCACTGTGCTAAGTACTGAGCAGACATCATTCATGCACTTGCTGAGCTAAAATCCATTAAGCACCTCCTGAAAAGCACGCACTAAGCTCGGGGTTAAGGATGCAATGGTAGACATGGCAGGCCGAAGAGTCACAGACTGTGTGAAATGTTAAGTCTTTCAAAAACCTTGCAAGGTAGATTGGTTTTATTTTATCAACCAGGAAACAAAATCAGAGAAGATAGGTGAAGTAACTTGACCAAAGACATACAGTGATTTGATGGTAAGCAGGATTTGAATGTAAGTCTCCAAATAAAACTAGACATCTAGATGGAGCTGGAATTCCTATTAAGTATTGTAACCTTTTTTTTTTTTTTTTTAATTTTGGCTTCTTTCATTTATTTATTTTCATTCATCTTAATTCTTGGGCATATGTGGGCCCCTCATTGCAGTGGCCTCTCTCATTGCAGAGCACTGGTTCTGGGCGCATGCGCTCCAGAGCGCTGGCTCGGTAATTGGACACACCAGTCCAGCCTTCCCGCAGCATGTGGGATCTTCCCTGGCCAGGGATCAAACTGGCATCCCTTGCACTGCAAGGCAGTGTCTTTACCCACTGGACCACCAGGGAAGCCCCCAAGTATCGTATTCTTAAAAGGTCTTCTTTGTTCTTAGCTCATTGGTAAAGACCTTCAGGAAGTACTATTAGTTCCTAATCTTTGCCTTTCCGGTGCAGCTAACTCCACTCCTGACACACTGCACAGGTCCACTTCCTGAGGATGTGGGTCCCTAATTCTGATGAGTCAGATCCCCCTTTCCTCTACATCCCCTAGTACCTTGTGCTTATCCCTGTTCTTGCACTTATTACCATTACCATAATTTTCTTAGTATGTTTCACTTTTAGGCCAGGAATCCTTTGAGGACAGGTTCTGGGCAATTTGTTTCTATATCCACAGGTTCTAGCATAGTGCCTGATACAAAAGATGTGGTCATTGTTAAATGACTGCATCAATGGAAGATTTTATTGGTAAAAACTCTGTTTTGTTCTCAATGATAACAGCAAAAGTGGGCAGCACTTACTGATGGGCATGCACTCGTAAGAGAATTATCTCCCTTCACCTTTATCATGACTCTTGGAAGTCAATACTGTGTAAGTATCTCCATTTTACTGATGGCTTCCCTGGTGGCTCAGACAGTAGAGAATCTGCCTGCAGTGCAGGAATCTGGGTTTGATCCCTGAATCAGGAAAATCCTCTGGAGAAGGAAATGGCAACCCACTCCAGTATTCCTGCCTGGAGAATTCCATGGACAGAGGAGCCTGGTAGGCTAGAGTCTATGGGGTCTCAAAGAGTCAGATACCACTGAGTGACTCACGCTTTCATTTTGCTTTATTGATGAGAAATATAATGAGTTTCTCAAGGTCACACAGATTTTTAGTTAGAGACAGATGATTCAAACCCAGTTTTACTGGTCACCAAGTCCTTTACAGCAGCGTTCCCCAGGCCCTGGGCCATGCGGTACCTCCTGTCATATCAGTGATGGCATTAGAGTAGAAATAAAGAGCATGATAAATGTAATGAATCATCCATCCCCAAACCATCCCTGCACCCTGGCCTGTAGAAACATTGTCTTCCATGAAACTGAACCCTGGTGCCAGCAAGGCTGGGGATCGCTGCTTTACGGGACACCAGGACATCACCCAGGACTCGCACGCCCATCGCTTCCATGAATCTTCCAACAGAATTAACCAGTCCTGACTGTGGTCCTTGAGAACTCTGGCCCTGATTAAGCCTCCCCAGGCCTGCCTGGTATTTTAGACACTTCCATCCATGCTATCTTCCCCACAAGACAGCAGGCTCCTGTACTGGGGTTCATGTGCTCTGCACGTTGAATCCTCACAGCCCACAGCTCCACCCCTTTTATGCACTTAAGAGGCTGCATTGAATTTGGCATAAAAATTATATTAAGCCGATACATTATTATTATGATGATATTATGATCAAATAAATCCAACCTAATTCCCTGCTTTTATAGCATAAGCCTCTTTCACAATGAACTAAAAGCCCTGAAGGATAGGAAGGATTTGGAAAGAAGATGGAAGGCAGGCGGGAGGGAAGATTATGAGCAAAATCCATCAGCGGTTACGTGTGGTGCTTGTCAAGGGCCAGCTCAGCCTGTGATCTGGCTGCGTCACTCTCTAGGGTCCCTGAGATTTTAATGTTCAACCAGAACCGAGAATCTGCAGGAAAAAGCATCAGGCATGTAAAGGGAGCAGTGTGCAAAGATGCTGGCTGTACCACCAGGTCAGCTCCCGGGAAGCCTTGCACCAGAGACTGAGCTGTGGAGGCCTTGTCCCTGGAAGGGAAGAGGATCTGTGGGGAGATGAGGCTAAGGAAGAGTGAAACTACTTGTCCTTCTGCATGGCAGAAGTGGTGAAGGAGGAGGGTTTGCAGGAGAGTGGGGACTGTGGGGCAAGTGGCAGCCCTCCCAGTAATGGCGGTTGAACTGTGGAAACACAGCAGGGGGCTGCGTGGGCTGCCCAAGTAAGACACAGCTGGGGGCTGGAATGAGGAGAACCAGGCTCCTGAACCGGCTCAGCCACTGACTGGTTGTATGACCTCAGCCCCAGACCTCCCAGACTCCATTCTTCATCCTTTAAGAGAGAAATGTTGACCTTAAAAGATCATGGTAGGGCTTCCCCTGGTGGTCCAGTGGGTAAGGACACCGCCTTGCAGTGCAAGGGGTGCAGGTTCGATCCCTGGCCTGGAAAGATCCCATGTGCCGCGGAGCGGCTGGACCAATGTGTCCAATAACCGAGCCGGAGCTCTGGAGCGCATGCGCCCAGAGCCGGTGCTCTGCAACGACAGAGGCCACCGCGATGGGAGGCCCACAGGAGCCAAAGAACAAAGATGGATGAAAATAGAGAAATGAAGGACCAAAAGAAGTGGCTCGCCTGCTCCCCTCCCTCCCCAACCCGACCCCCGCCCAAAATAAATAAATAAATAAATCTTTAAAAAAAAAAAGATCATGGTAAAGTCTAAATAAAAAGATATGTTAAAGCAGTAAGGCACTGGGTATTCAGTAAATGAGGCTGAGACTCAGTTATGTCTCTAACAGTCTGCCACTGACTATATTTCTTCCACTATTACCATTTAATGAAGAACGATTCTTAAGGGCCTTCTAAGATATGCCACAATGTGGGCCAGCTTTTTGAAGTCATTGCGGGAAATAGACATTGACCACAGGCAACAACACAGTGAAGGCACTTACGGTAGGTTTTGTGGTTTGGGGCTTGGGCCCTATTTTCCCATTGAAAGAATTATTTCAGGCTTGTTCTTGAAAAGCCTCTTCATTCAGTTTGAAAAGAAATACACGCAGATGACAGGCTGTGCTGGGATGAGGAGGATGGAGAAGAGCTCTCCTATGTTACACACGTGTGGGTAGCTTTCTGGGACTGTGGTGGACCCGTGCTCTCATTCTCAAATGAGGACAACACAGACACACATGCTCCTTCCTTGACTGACTCTTCTGCTCATCCCTGAGATGCTGGGGCAGCTGGGTTCCATCTGCCACATGTTCTTCTCACTCCCTTTCTTCCCACCCACCCTGAATCCTATGGGTTTGATCCTCACTGACAGCTTGATATCCAGATATTTCCTTTCTGTTCTGCCTTTTCACCTGAGCATCAAACTTATATCAAACTTATATCTCCATATACTTAATACTGTAATTTGTTTCTTATATTTTGTTGAGGAATAACAAGCAGAATAAAGACAGTCTATAGTTCGGATGAATGTTTTTCAGTCTCTCAGTTTCTGAATCTTTTGCAACCCATGGACTGTAACCTGCCAGGCTCCTCTGTCTATGGAATTTTCCGGACAAGAACACTGGAGTGGGGGCTTCCCTGGTGGTCCAGTGGGTAGGGACACCACCTTGCAGTGCAGGGGGCACCGGTTCGATCCCTGGCCTGGGAAGATCCCACGTGCCATGGAGTGATGTGTCCAATCACCGAGCTGGAGCTCTGGAGCGCATGTGCCCAGAGCTGGCGCTCTGTGACAACAGAGGCCACCGTGATGGGAGGCCCACATGGGCCAAAGAACAAAGATGGATGAAAATAGATAAATGAAAGACCAATAGAAGTGGCCCGCCCATCCCCCTCCCTCTCCCAACCCACCCCCTTAAAAAAAAAAAAAGAACACTCGAGTGGGTTGCCATTTCCTTCTTCAGGGGAATCTTCCCAACCTAGGGATCAAACCTACGTCTCCTGCAGTGGCAGGCAGATTTGTTACCAGCGAGTCACCAGGGAAGCCCATGTTGTGTGTATAGACCCACACAACCACCACCCAGAACAAGACACAGAGCATTTCCAACATCTTGGCCAATTACCTGTCCCGCCCACAGAGACTGTCACTATTCTGACACCCATCACCATCAGTTACCTTTGCCTGTTTTTGTAATTTCATACAAATGGAATTATTCAGTAAGTACACTTATATCTGGTTTCTTTCATTCATCATCACGTCTTTGAGATCTGTCCACATTAGTGAGTATTGCAGTAATTTTCTTTTTCAGTGAATCTCAATTAGAAGCAATTTTGGCAAACACAGAGAGTTTCTGCTAATGTCTGGAAAGATTTTTGACTACACAACTCAGAGTTGTTACTAGTAAAGAGTGGAAAGGGGCTTCCCTTGTGACTTAAATGGTAAAGAATCTGCCTGTAATGCAGGAGACAGGTTTCATCCTGGGTTGGGATTATCTCCTGGGTAAGGGAATGGTTACCCACTCCAGTATTCTTGCCTGGAGAATCCTATGAACAGAGGAACCTGGCAGGCCACAGTTCATGGCATTGCAAAGAGTTGGACATGACTGAGCAACTAATGCTTTCACTTTCACGTTTTCCTAGGAGTGGAAAGAGGTCAGGGATGATGCCAAATATCCCATAATGCCAAGACAGCACCCCACAACAAAGAATTATCTGGTCCAAAATGTCAGTAGTGCTGAGATTGAGAAACTCTGCATTTAGTTTCCTAAAGTTGCTGAAACAAATGATCACAGACTGAATGGCTTAAAATCACACATCCAGTGCTTGTTTACATCCTTTCCTGGCTAGAGGTCTCCATCAACTCTCATCTAGACTCCGGCTTCCTTTCTGGGCCCCATGCTCCCAGTCTACTTCTCCTCAGTCCATCCTTCCCACCACTGTAAAGGTCACCTCTGCTAAAATCCCAAACCCAATCCTGCTTCTTCATTTGCTTGTATGATAAAGGAGCTGGTCTAGCCTGCCTACCTGATCTACTTCTCACCATTCTATTCTCATCCAGTGAGACCTCTAAGCTCTATCTGCCGACAATTTCTCCTCTGCACCTCAGACGGATCCCTTCTCCATTTCACGCCCATTCACCTCTGAAGATTCAACCTACCCAGTCCCTTCTCTACTGAACACCTTCCCTTGTGTTAGTTGCCCAGTCATATCCAACTCTTTTCAACCCCATGGCCGGTCCATGGAATTCTGCACGCAAGAATACTGGAAGGGGTTGCCATTCCCTTCTCCAGGGGATCTTCCCTGCCCAGTGATCAATCCCAGGTCTCCTGCATTGCAGGAAGATACTTTACCATCTGAGTTACTCCAAATCAAGTAGATTTAACTGTCTCCTCTGTGCCCCCACCAAACCCCACACAGATTCTGTCACGCATTTTTTCTGGCAAACTTCAGGAATTTTTGACTACACAACTCAGAGTTGTTACTAGTAAAGAGTGGAAAGAGGCTTCCCTTGTGACTTAAATGGTAAAGAATCTGCCTGTAATGCAGGAGACAGGTTTCATCCTGGGTTGGGATTATCTCCTGGGTAAGGGAATGGTTACCCACTCCAGTATTCTTGCCTGGAGAATCCTATGAACAGAGGAACCTGGCAGGCCACAGTTCATGGCATTGCAAAGAGTTGGACATGACTGAGCAACTAATGCTTTCACTTTCACGTTTTCCTAGGAGTGGAAAGAGGTCAGGGATGATGCCAAATATCCCATAATGCCAAGACAGCACCCCACAACAAAGAATTATCTGGTCCAAAATGTCAGTAGTGCTGAGATTGAGAAACTCTGCATTTAGTTTCCTAAAGTTGCTGAAACAAATGATCACAGACTGAATGGCTTAAAATCACACATCCAGTGCTTGTTTACATCCTTTCCTGGCTAGAGGTCTCCATCAACTCTCATCTAGACTCCGGCTTCCTTTCTGGGCCCCATGCTCCCAGTCTACTTCTCCTCAGTCCATCCTTCCCACCACTGTAAAGGTCACCTCTGCTAAAATCCCAAACCCAATCCTGCTTCTTCATTTGCTTGTATGATAAAGGAGCTGGTCTAGCCTGCCTACCTGATCTACTTCTCACCATTCTATTCTCATCCAGTGAGACCTCTAAGCTCTATCTGCCGACAATTTCTCCTCTGCACCTCAGACGGATCCCTTCTCCATTTCACGCCCATTCACCTCTGAAGATTCAACCTACCCAGTCCCTTCTCTACTGAACACCTTCCCTTGTGTTAGTTGCCCAGTCATATCCAACTCTTTTCAACCCCATGGCCGGTCCATGGAATTCTGCACGCAAGAATACTGGAAGGGGTTGCCATTCCCTTCTCCAGGGGATCTTCCCTGCCCAGTGATCAATCCCAGGTCTCCTGCATTGCAGGAAGATACTTTACCATCTGAGTTACTCCAAATCAAGTAGATTTAACCGTGTCTCCTCTGTGCCCCCACCAAACCCCACACAGATGTTTGTTAGGACACTGGTCACTTTTCAGCACACCTGTCTCTGCCTAATAAACATAAGCCTTCCAAGAGCAAGGACTTCTTTGTCTTCCTCGAAGTTAGCCAGACATAAAGTAGATGTTAATATCTGTTGGAAGGAAAATGATTTGAGAACCATATATGTTATTATGACTGTGGAGGAAGTGCTATGTGTAGAGAAAGATTAGTGTTGGACAAAGTCTGCACCTTCAACAGTTTTATCACCTAAAGACAGACAAGAGGCCTTGTGGGTCCTGAGCTCTCACAAGCAAGTAACAGAACCACTTCTGCAGAGCTGCTATATAGATTACAGGAGAAAATGCACCCAAAGCTTCTAGCAGTCTGCCAGGCATATGAGAGGCACTTAATTAACTACTATTATCATTTCTAATAATGAAAACTAGCATCTTTACTGAACATCAAGAGAATTTCTGGTTTGCTAGTCGAGGTCTATTTTCAATTTTCCTCATTTGGCAGAGAATTAGAAGCTCTGTTTGTCTACGGGGCTACAACTGACAATCTGAAAAGCCAAGGCTACAACAGAGATGTCTGTTTAATCCTAGTGGACATTGATGGATTACTGGAGTTTTATATCTAGGACACTGAGTGGTTCTTCGTGATTACAGATTTAGAATGATCAGTGCTTTTTTTTTTTTTTGAAAGTTCATAGATGCATTAGATGCCTTTCCCACCCAGCCTAGGACAGCAACCATCTACTAATTGTGTGTATCTTATCTCCTCTTCTCTTTGTGGGTTAGTCTCAGTAACATTAAATCTAACTCTGCGAGGTCAACCAATGATCTAGCAAAAATGTATTCAGTAAAAATTTCCAGGGTGGCATAAGGCTTTGCTGAATTAGGTACCCATTGTGGTCTCCAGGATTAATTTCTCTGCTGCTTTTCTTCTCTCCCTTCTGATGAATTTTTTGTCTTTTTCATGGTTATTCCTTCTGCTGTCAGTACCATTAATACATGTACACTTCAGGGCTCCATTCTCTGATGGCTAATCCTTTCTACTTCCTCTCTAGGGTTGATTTCACCTCCTCTCACATCTTTAATAATTTCCACAGCATGTTTCAAATCACAGCCCAGAGCTCTCTCTACACTTCAGATCCATTTATTCATCTGCCCCTTGAATCTTCAGGCATCTCATAGACAACTCAAATTCTAGACACGAAAAATAAGCTCAACTTCCACTTCTGACTTTTTCTCCTCTACATTCATTATAGAAGTCTAAATAAAAGTTTGTTTGAGGGGCTTCCCTGGTAGCTCAGTGGTGAAGAGTTCGCCTGCCAATGCAGGAGACACAGGTTCGATCCCTGATCTGGAAAGATCCCACATGCTGCAGAGCAACTAAGCCTGTGAGCCACGACTATCGAGCCTGTGCTCTGGAGCCTTGGAGCCGCAACTATTGAACCCATGGGCCACAACTACTGAAGCCCATGTGCCCGAGAGCCCAAGTTCCACAACAAGAGAAGTCACTGTAACAAGAAGCCTGCTCACTTTAACCAGAGGATAGTCCCCACTCCTTGCACCTAGAAAAGAGCCTGCAGCAGCAGTGAAAACCCAGAATATCCCAAAATAAATGAATAAATATATTTTAAAAAAGTCTGGGAGTTTCCCTGGTGGTCCAGTGGGTAAAGAGTCCATTTGGAAGCGCAAGGGGCACCAGTTCAATCCCTGGCCTGGGAAGATTCCACGTGCCGTGGAGTGGCTGGACCGATGTGTCCAACTACCAAGCTGGAGCTCTGGAGCGCATGTGCCCAGAGCTTGTGCTCTGCAACGAGAGAGGCCACTGCAATGGGAGGCCCACATAGGTCAAAGAATAAAGATGGATGAAAATAAATAAATAAAAAAACAATAAAAGAGTTCGCTCCCCTCTTTCTTGCATCTCAGTTGGTCATTGAGATCTGTTTTTCAGTAACTGTGTACTATGCTCTGAATTTCCAACTCCAAAGCCACAGTCAAGGCTTTATCATTCTCTCTGGATGACTCCAATAGCCTCTTACTGGCCATCCTCTCTCTCACCTTCCCAGGTCACCAGCCAGTGGGACATTTATTAATGTTAAATCATACTAAACTATCATGCAGTTCCTGTGGCTAAATTCCTTCAGTGACTCATTTCTTTAAAAAAGAAAATCCAGACTCCTCAGCCAGGGATATAAAATTGTTCCTAATATAAAAACCTATGCCTACCTCTAACAGCATAAAAAGTAAAGGAATAGTAAAAATAAAAGAAAGGAAAGCTGATCAAATTCTAGACACGAAAAATAAGCTCAACTTCCACTTCTGACTTTTTCTCCTCTACATTCATTATAGAAGTCTAAATAAAAGTTTGTTTGAGGGGCTTCCCTGGTAGCTCAGTGGTGAAGAGTTCGCCTGCCAATGCAGGAGACACAGGTTCGATCCCTGATCTGGAAAGATCCCACATGCTGCAGAGCAACTAAGCCTGTGAGCCACGACTATCGAGCCTGTGCTCTGGAGCCTTGGAGCCGCAACTATTGAACCCATGGGCCACAACTACTGAAGCCCATGTGCCCGAGAGCCCAAGTTCCACAACAAGAGAAGTCACTGTAACAAGAAGCCTGCTCACTTTAACCAGAGGATAGTCCCCACTCCTTGCACCTAGAAAAGAGCCTGCAGCAGCAGTGAAAACCCAGAATATCCCAAAATAAATGAATAAATATATTTTAAAAAAGTCTGGGAGTTTCCCTGGTGGTCCAGTGGGTAAAGAGTCCATTTGGAAGCGCAAGGGGCACCAGTTCAATCCCTGGCCTGGGAAGATTCCACGTGCCGTGGAGTGGCTGGACCGATGTGTCCAACTACCAAGCTGGAGCTCTGGAGCGCATGTGCCCAGAGCTTGTGCTCTGCAACGAGAGAGGCCACTGCAATGGGAGGCCCACATAGGTCAAAGAATAAAGATGGATGAAAATAAATAAATAAAAAAACAATAAAAGAGTTCGCTCCCCTCTTTCTTGCATCTCAGTTGGTCATTGAGATCTGTTTTTCAGTAACTGTGTACTATGCTCTGAATTTCCAACTCCAAAGCCACAGTCAAGGCTTTATCATTCTCTCTGGATGACTCCAATAGCCTCTTACTGGCCATCCTCTCTCTCACCTTCCCAGGTCACCAGCCAGTGGGACATTTATTAATGTTAAATCATACTAAACTATCATGCAGTTCCTGTGGCTAAATTCCTTCAGTGACTCATTTCTTTAAAAAAGAAAATCCAGACTCCTCAGCCAGGGATATAAAATTGTTCCTAATATAAAAACCTATGCCTACCTCTAACAGCATAAAAAGTAAAGGAATAGTAAAAATAAGAGGAAAGCTGATCAAAATTTGACTTCTTGAAAAGACTAAACAAATCTTAAAACAATTATGAAAAAAAAGAGAGAAGGCACCAATTAATATTAACTATGAAAGGGGATATAACTACAAATAAGCAGAGATGATTATAAAATCCATAAGATAATGATATAATAACTATTATGTCAATAAATTTAAGAATTACAAAAAAGTGATCACATTTCCTAATAATTTGCTAATATTGACTCAAAAAGAAATACAAAAGCTGAATAAATGAATCACTATTATCAAGTTGGTAGTAAAAAGATAGCCTAGTTGTGAAAAAGGCACCAGAAAAGAGAGCTTTACAGGAGACTTATCAGATATTTAAGGAGGAGCACTTGTCATAAGAATTGATCTAAATAACTGAAAAGGAGAAAAGTCAACCTATTTAACTGTGTAGACATAATCATGATACCAATATTGCACCAGACTAATATAAAAAAGGAAAACATTTTAGACTAGTTTTACTTATGAATATATATGCAAATATTTCAAATAAAAAGTACCGAAAGAATTCAGCATCATAAAATACATTTCTATAGGGCTTCCCGGGCGGTCCAGTGGGTAAGGACACCGCCTTGGAGTGCAAGGGGTGCTGGTTCAATCCCTGGCTTGGGAGCATCCCACGTGCCGCAGAGCGGCTGGACTGACGTGTCCAACTACCGAGCCGGATCTCTGGAGCGCATGCACCCTGAGCCGGTGCTCTGCAACGAGAGAGGCCCCTGCTATGGGAGGCCCACACGGGCCAAAGAACAAAGATAAATAAATGAAAGAACAATAGAAGTGCCCCCCCACCAAAGACCCTTGCAAAAAAATTACATTTTTATGTAAGATTTATCCCTAGGAATAAAAAGATGGCTTGATATCAGAAAAATCTATTAACAGTCGGAAAATGAAAACCACAAGACTTTCTCAGTTGATGCCCCCCCAAAATCATTTAATAAAATTCAACACAGGAACTTCTCTGGTTGTCCAGTAGTTAGGACTCAGCCCTCCCAGTGCAAGAGGCCTGAGTTCAAACCCTGGTCAGGGAACTAGATCCCATGTGTCACAACTAAGACCCAGAGCAGCCAAATAAATGAATACATATTTTAAAAATTTCAATACAAATCCATATTTTTAGAAACGCCTAGAAACTAGTATAAAGACAAGTTTTTTAACCTGATATGATCCTATCTCATAATGACACAGAACAAGCCTCATACTTAATGAAATAACTTTAGAAGCATTCCCATGTCTCAAGAACAAAGACACATGTTATTACCTACTATGTATAGCTGTAAACAACAAAACTCTGTAAAAGACATATAACAATAACATCACTGTACTCCTGAAACTAATACAACATTGTAAAACAACCAAACCCCAATTAAAAAAAAAATAAAGCCCATCAGGGGTTTGGAAAAAAATCTATGCTGAATATCCTCAACAATACAGCAATATACATACACACAAAAATATGAATATCAGAATGAAGATAATAAATTGGCATTTGCTAAAAGCATACATTATCTCCACAGATGGCCCGAGAGAATTTTCAAACAAAATTAGAGACTGGTAAAGTTGCTGAATACAATACAAACATATAAAAATCAATACCTATGAGCAATAACAAGTTAGAAAGTGTAATAAGATACATGCTTGAAAACAAGAAAACTAATTTTAAATAGTTCAAAAAAAAAAAAAAAAGATGATAGGATCGCATTAGCTCAAATTAACAGAATAGGACAGAGATCTCTGAAATACATTCAAGCATATGTGACCCTTATGTGATAGAAGAGGTATCATTGTGGATATTAATGGTGAAATGTTTAACTTTAAAAAGTGTATTGGGGCTTCCCTGGTGGTCCAGTGGGTAAGGACACCGCCTTGCAGTGCAAGGGGAGCCGGTTCGATCCCTGGCCTGGGAAGATCCCACGTACCGCGGAGCAGCTGGACTGATGTGTCCAATTACCGTGCCGGAGCTCTGGAGCGCATGCGCCCAGAGCCAGCGCTCTGCAGTGACAGACGCCACCGCGATGGGAGGCCCACAGGAGCCAAAGAACAAAGATGGATGAAAATAGAGAAATGAAAGACCAATAGAAGTGGCCCGCCTGCGCCCCTCCCTCCCCAACCCGACCCCTGCCAAATAAATAAATAAATAAATGTTAAAAAAAAAAAAGGTGTATTGGGATAAACGACTTTCTATATGGGAAAAGGAAAATTAGATCCATACCTCGTTCCATACATAAAGTTAAATCCAGTTATAATATTAGAGGTTTAAATACAGAAAAATAAAACTTAAAAACTATTTTTTGGGTGTGTATGTTGTTTAGTGGCTAAGTCGTTTCTGACTCTATTTCGCAATCCATGAACTGTAGCCCACTAAGCTCCTCTGTCCAAGGGATTTCCCAGGCAAGAATACTGGAGTGGGTTGCCATTTCCTACTCCAGGGGATCTTTCCAACCCAGGGATCAAACTTGAGCCTTGTGATTGGCAGGCATATTCTTTACTGGTGAGCCACTGTGTGTGTCTACGTATGACTTTTCTGGAGAAAATTACAAAATGTAAGAGAAAGTCAAAAAGACAAAAAAATGGCAAACAATACCATATTTGTATATGGGAAAACACAATACCTTGATGATAGCAGATCTCCCCAAGCAATGCTTCCCCGAGTAAAGCCTGAGGTTCACTTTCATCGAAATTGCATCAAAAGTCCTAGAGTGCAGGACTTTCCTAGTGGTCCAATGGTTAAGAATCCACCTTGCAATGCAAGGCATGTGGGTTCAATTCCGGGCCGAGAATTAAAATCCTACATGTGGTTCTGGAGCCTGTGCACTGCAATGAAGATCCCCCTGGGCCACAACTAAGACCACACACAGCCAAATAAGTGAATGTTTAAAAGACTGTCTAGAGTGTTTGTTAAAATATAGATTTTTAGGTTCCATTTTAAAGCTACTGAATCAGCATGTCTGAGGATGAGGCCCAGGAATCTGCATTTTAGGAAGTTCTCCAGATGATTCTTTTGTGTACTAAATTTTGAGAAGCTCTATCTTAAGGGAAGAGGTTGCAACCTGAATTGCACGTGAGAATTATCCGGGGATAGTTTTAAAAGACACATGCACAGGTCATGTCCCAGACCAATTAAATCAGAATATCTGGGCAAGGCAGTTATGTAACAGCATTTTAGTTTTTGCCTGTGATGCAGAGTATATGGGACCTTAGTTCCAGACCAGGGATTGAACCCTCGACCCCTTGCAGTGGAAGCATGGAGTCTTAACCACTGGACCACCAGGGAAGCCCTTGCAACAGCATTTTTACAATTCTCCAGTGATTTCATTGTACAACCAAGTTGCACCGAGAGTCAGGTCAGTAAGGTTTGCTGCCCTTCCCCATGTGAACATTTACTTCTAGTGCTAACCAAGTAGGAACACTACTTTATTTTGATTAAGGCAAATACGATTTCTTTACATAAGGGTCATTACCTTTTGGTATCCCCAGTATCCTGTCTGATACATAGTAGGGGCTTGGTGGTCATTTTCCAAAATTAATTCAGTTAAATGAGACAGAGTGAAATGAATCAATATGTAAGTGAATAAATTCTTCACCAAACTCCAAAAACTTCACTGGATTCAACAAACCTATATGGCAGACACAATGCTAAGCTGTGAGAGATACAGAGATGAATGAGATACAGCCCTTCTCTTTCGGTGTTCCTATCTGGCAGGGGAGGCAGATAAAAATGGAAGTATCTTACAATCAAGCAGACAATGAGAAGTGTACATAATATGAAAAGAAAATGAGAGAGAAATTAGTCCCTCATGGCAGGATCTGGAAGGCACTGTTGAAAACTAGAATCTTAGACTAGCCTTGAAGTATTGCTAGGATTTAGTCAGGAAGATACTAGGGAAACAGGCAGTTTTCCTATAGGTATAGGGGGATTCATTATTGTTGTTCTTTAGTTGCTCAGTTGTGTCTGACTCTTTTGCAACCTTATGCACTGTAGCCTGCCAGGCTTCTTTGTCCATAGGACTTCCCAGGCAAAAATACTGGAATGGTTCTCATGTCCTTCTGCAGGGGATCTTCCCGAAGCAGGGACTGAACCTGTGTCTCCTGCATTGCAGGTGGATTCTTTACCAATGAACCACTTGGGAAGCCCAGGGCAGTTCTGTATAGCATAAGCCAAGTCAGATGGGCTTTCCTCTAACCTTTCTGGAAAGCTTCAGGGTAGATAGTAAAGGCTCCTTTCCTTTCTGATTTCCTTGTTGCCTTACATCATTTTTCAATACTATTTTGCCTCCGGTTGATTAATTATGCCTTCTGGTCCTCCAGTTGATTCTTCCAGGAAAGGGTGCTCATTAGCATTTCTATGGCAAGCATCTGCTACCCCATCTATCCCTCCTAACTAGTGGCTGGGCCACTGGGGTTGGCTGAGAGAACACTTTTAATGTTCTCCTATGACTTACGTATTTTCTGATTGAGAATGCTAGGTCTGAAGTCACAAATAGTTGCCCAGTGAAATCATCCTTAACATTGAAAATGATGATAAAGACACATTTCTCAATTTTATAATATCACTGATGTAATATGAATGTAGTGAAAATCAACTTCATGATTGCAAATAATTCTAAAGATACCTCAGATACCACTTGAAGGAAAAATCCCTGGCTAGTGTGAACAAGTTATAAATTAGAACCGTTGAACGGGAAAGGTTTCTCAAAACCATACAATCAAAGGATGTTTGATGTTAACCACTGATTGTATATTGCAGGGGAAAACCAAATAGTGTGTATCAATATATGACTCCGGATGAATACATATTTCATATGACATATCAATACATTGAGCTGTGTGGTTGTGTATCCTTCCTCTAGTTAAGCAAACTGCTCACACTAATGTTATGTGACAAATGTCATTTGTAAAGTCCGTAAGATGAACCAGTTACCATGGTAAGCCATCATGATTTATGTAGAGTGGCAGAAGAAATGGATTTGTCAATCAAATTATCAGTGAAATGGAGCCCAATTTGGCTTCCAAGATGATGTAAGGCTCATCTACAGAAGACACAGAGCATATTTATATTCAAGAGATAGTCAAAATTGTAGCAAGGAAAAGGATGCTAGAGATTAAGGGGGGAAAAAATCAAGTTTCCAGATAAGCCTATAATCTCCAGGCATTTAGGACTATCATTTCCAGAGATTTTTTTTTTTACAGTATATTTAATCAATTGATTATCTTATTTCTTCATATCTGCTTTCACCCAAAGCGCATTTTATTAGTTAATTTTTTTCTGGAACAAAAAATAATATTAAGTTTCACATCAAATTTGTCATACACTAAAACTGTCCATTAGAGAAATTGATGTCTCTTAGCAACACTTACTCGGTTAATGTTTCAAAACCTTTCTGCTTATACAGCAAAATGGCACTGTTGACCCCAAAGTCAAATGCATAATTAAATTTTACAGAAGACTCAAATGAGAAAGAAATATTTTTTTGAGATATACAAAGATTTTTCTTGACAGGTTGATGAAATTCTGATAACCATGAAAAATCATTCTCACCAGCTGCAAGAATATAATTCCCCCTATTCAACCCAATCACCTGCAGGATGTGTGTAATTCTAACTAGAAAGCATGACATAAGTATGATATGCTTGCTGCACTGTTCAGGCATTGTTTAGGGAGGAAGAGGTTGTACAGAACAAAGATCTATCTCAAAATATTTGGAGGAAATTGTGTCTGAAAGGTGGTTTATTATTTTTTTTAATTTATTTTTAATTGGAGGATAATTGCTTTAAATGGTTTTTTCTGTACAACAACATAAATCAGCATACAAACACACATACACACACAGAAACACGCACACACACACACCCTTCCTCTTGAGCCTCTCTCTCACCCTCTATGAAGGGTGATTTATACCCTGACCCATCTGGCCAATCACTGATGGACAAAGGAAGTCCAACCACCTGAAAACATAAACTGAGTAGGATCATCAAATGAGATTTGAGAATCTGGGTCTTTCTTGATTGCTACTGACTATATTGAGGTGCTCATGCTCAGTTGCTTAGTTGTGTCTGATTCTTTGTGACTCTGAGGACTGTAGCCTGCCAGGCTCCTCTGTCCATGAAATTCTCCAGGCAAGAATACTGGAGTAGGCTGCCATTTTCCTACTCCAATATTGAGGTGAGGAGAGGTAGATTCTGCCTGGTAGGTGGTAAGGTTCCACCTGCCTCAGAGTTGTAAATTGGGAGTAGGATGGTGAAGAGGCCAGTCCAGAAAACTATGGTGTTGGATGAGTCTTAGGCTCTTAGGGAATAAAGTAGAGCTTTATAAACAGGAAAGCCATGGCAGAGTCATAAGAAAACTGTGTCTTGACTTTGTTTTTGTATTCCCCTTGCTTATTTGTTTCCTTTCTTTCCTTTTTGATCCCCCTTGGTCACAGCATAAAGATTTTGTGAACATTCCACTTTCCATTAGAGAAATTGATGTCTCTTAGCAACACTTACTCGGTTAATGTTTCAAAACCTTTCTGCTTATACAGCAAAATGGCACTGTTGACCCCAAAGTCAAATGCATAATTAAATTTTACAGAAGACTCAAATGAGAAAGAAATATTTTTTTGAGATATACAAAGATTTTTCTTGACAGGTTGATGAAATTCTGATAACCATGAAAAATCATTCTCACCAGCTGCAAGAATATAATTCCCCCTATTCAACCCAATCACCTGCAGGATGTGTGTAATTCTAACTAGAAAGCATGACATAAGTATGATATGCTTGCTGCACTGTTCAGGCATTGTTTAGGGAGGAAGAGGTTGTACAGAACAAAGATCTATCTCAAAATATTTGGAGGAAATTGTGTCTGAAAGGTGGTTTATTATTTTTTTAAATTTATTTTTAATTGGAGGATAATTGCTTTAAATGGTTTTTTCTGTACAACAACATAAATCAGCATACAAACACACATACACACACAGAAACACGCACACACACACACACCCTTCCTCTTGAGCCTCTCTCTCACCCTCTATGAAGGGTGATTTATACCCTGACCCATCTGGCCAATCACTGATGGACAAAGGAAGTCCAACCACCTGAAAACATAAACTGAGTAGGATCATCAAATGAGATTTGAGAATCTGGGTCTTTCTTGATTGCTACTGACTATATTGAGGTGCTCATGCTCAGTTGCTTAGTTGTGTCTGATTCTTTGTGACTCTGAGGACTGTAGCCTGCCAGGCTCCTCTGTCCATGAAATTCTCCAGGCAAGAATACTGGAGTAGGCTGCCATTTTCCTACTCCAATATTGAGGTGAGGAGAGGTAGATTCTGCCTGGTAGGTGGTAAGGTTCCACCTGCCTCAGAGTTGTAAATTGGGAGTAGGATGGTGAAGAGGCCAGTCCAGAAAACTATGGTGTTGGATGAGTCTTAGGCTCTTAGGGAATAAAGTAGAGCTTTATAAACAGGAAAGCCATGGCAGAGTCATAAGAAAACTGTGTCTTGACTTTGTTTTTGTATTCCCCTTGCTTATTTGTTTCCTTTCTTTTCTTTTTGATCCCCCTTGGTCACAGCATAAAGATTTTGTGAACATTCCACTTTCTCATAGCTAGAACCAAAGAAAAGGATCTGTGTCCTTGCCTGACCCAGAGCTTTAAAAGGACATGGTGCACTTCTGGGTGACCAGTATGGTCATGATAACGATAAACCAAGAGAGAAATGGCAGGTGGGAGGCAGAATTCAAGAAGAAGGGGCAGAGGCCAACTGATAGGCTGCCCCTTTTCACTGGGAAATGCTTTTCAGAGGCAAAGCCTGAGAGGAGTCTTAACAAAAGACCTTGTCTATCAATGCTGTTCTTTCTTCAGCATAAGAGGGAGTGTTTGTCATATTCGCTGGAGAAGGACATCAGTCTGATGGGGCTACAGAGAAGGTCTTGGCAAAGGACACCAACTCTGCAGTCCTGTCCACACCCTTCTGCAGGAAGGAGGTAACTGGTGGTGGCATTCGCGAAAGACCCTGTAAGCCACATTTTGAACACCTCTATCTTAGTTACTTATCATGCATGTGTGCTTCCCCGGAGACCCCAAGCCCAAGGCCACATGTCCAGAATCAACAGTAATCTGTTAGCTAATCGTTTTGGTTTGAAACATAAGGGCAGGACTGAAAGCTAAGCATTCAGAAATGTATATTAAATGAAGGAAGGGAGACTGAAAGGGCTGAGGCTGCAGCAGAGGGAGCATTCTAGAGAGAGAATGAATGAATGAATGAATCAATCGATATGTTTGGGTTTGAAGGCATTCATTTAAAGGGAACGTAAATGTGCTGAAGAGGGTGTTTTGGTGGTAACAGGATGAGAACCATATCTGGCAAACAAGAAAGGAATAGGGGAGAAGGCTGGAAGTGTCTTGGATGTGGAAACCAAAATAATGAGAAGGTCAGGATAGAACCAAGATGTGCCAATTACCTACGACATGCCAGGCATAATTCTCCTGAATCACCTCATTTAATCTTCAAAATGTCTAGTAGAGTGTTTAGCATATAATAGGTGCTCAGAAATATGTTGCCTTTAATATTAAATCAATACATGAGCAGACAATCTAAAAGAAGAATCTGTTATCCATCAGATCTCACAGATAAGAACCTAAGGCCAAGAAAGCTTAAGAAGCTTGCCCCATGTGTCACAAACAGAGGCATAGGGAATCCGTCTTCAGAACCTAAGTGACTGAAGGAGGAGTTGCTCTGTAAGGGGCTGGCAGGGAATCTTGAAAAGGGTGTGGTGCTTGGGCATCTGCCAAGGATGGAGATGAGGAAGGGAAGAACCGAGGGCCAGATGAACCCGGCTAGGGGTGGGGAAGGGGTAGAGATCACTCTTCTTTGGGGAGGATCTGCCCTGCAGGAAGGCACCGAGGCCCTTGGGCGGCAGCTGGGCCAGCAAAGGGCGACATCGAGGGTAATGGAGCCGGTGGGTTGGGTGGGGCAGAACGGAAGCAAAGCCGATGCTGCAAAGGGCCCTGCTGGGCAGGCAGGGACTTGGGGTGGGGTGGGATGGGGAAAAGATGGCTGAAGTGGTAAGTGAACGACTTCAGCAAGATGGGATGGATAATACTAACAGATTTAAAAAAGTAAAGAGAGTCGTCGGCCAGGACTGGGGCGAAGGAGAGGGTGTGCTCTGGGATGGGAGCGGGAGGCTGACGGGGAGGCCTGAGACACCGAGGATCTTTGGGAGAGGCCAAGGATGACCAGCCCCCAGGCCTGAGCTGCGGACCGCGTCTCACCTGTAGGAGCTGCTCACGGCACTCGTCACCTCCTCCCGGATTTGCCTGTTGAGCGCGTCGGCCACCGCACGACCTCTGCCCGCCTCCGGGCCGGAGGGCTGGACCTGCGCCTGGGCTGCAGGCAGCGGCGTCTGCTCGTGCCCCAGCGCCTCGGCGCGACGCGCCATCCAGGCGGGCCCGGGCTTCTTGCGTATGTCGCGCTCGTCCGCACCAGACGCTTTTCCAGCTGCCAGGACACCTGCTCCGCCAGGGGCCGCCTCCTGCTCCGGGGCCTCGGCGGCCTGTACCAGCCAGCGCTCCTGGCTGTGTGACACCTCGGCGCGGCGTACCACCCAGGCGGGCCCGGGCTTCTTGCGTGTGTCGCGCTCATCCGCCCCGGACGCTTTTCCAGCCGCAAGGACACCTGCTCCGCCAGGGGTCGCCTCCTGCTCCGGGGCCTCGGCGGCCGGCACCGGCCAGCGCTCCTGGCTGTGCGGCCGGCGCGGGGGGGCCCCGAGAGCAGGCGCTGCCGCCTGGGAGGACGTGGTGATATGCATGGGCTTCGGGATCCACGGGTGGTCCCCGCGGCGCGGCAGCGGCCAGGCGCGGAAGTCCTTCTGGTACTGGGTCTCGCGCTCAAAGGGCGCGTCCGAAGGCTGGTACTCGCTACGCGGCCGGCAGCTGGGCTCGGGCCGCTGCACCTTCCAGGCGCGGTAGTCCTGCCGCATCACCGAGTCCGCCGGACCCGCGCTGGAGGTGGAGCCGGAGCCAGAGCTTGGGCCCGGTCCGCTCCGGCCAGAGGGGGCCCCGGCCTCTCGCTCCACGCTAGGCCCCGGCGCCGGCCCTGTTGCCCGGGCAACCGCATCCCCGTCGCCCTGGGCTGGCTGCGTTTCTATGGCGACCGCGCGCGCCGAGGGGGGCGCGGGCGCCGGCTGCTGGTGCTGCGGCGGGGCACCCGGGTGCTCGGTGGCCTCCGAGTACTTGGTGAAAACCAGGGGAACGGCGATGTCCGCCTTGTCCAGCTGGTTCCAGAAGCGGGCGATGCAGCAGGCGCGCGTGATGCACGGCCACGCCATGGTGCTCGCTGCAGAGCTAGCTCTCCCTCTAGTTGCTGGATTCTAAAGCAAGTCTCTATAATCTTCCTCAGTCCCCTCGACCCGCCAATCTGGTTCCCACCTTGTTTTCCTCGGTGGCCTGAGCTACCGCGCCCTCCTCTCTCAGAGAGCACCGGGGAAGGTCGGGCGGGCAGAGCTCTCACTGAGATAAAGTCCGTAAAGTCCTTCGATGCCTCCTGCAGCCGCCGCACAGGTCTCGGGAGCGCGGTCTGCGGCGGGTACCGCAGCGGGAGACTCTGCAACCCGGGTCCCCGGGCGAGGGCGTCTGGGACGCGCCCCTCCCTGCGGCTGCGGCGGCGCGCAGACCCCGGCCAAGCGAGGCGACGCGAAGAGAGGTGGCTGCAGGCTTAAGCCATGGCGCAGAGCAAGGGCTGGGCAGTGTGGTCGCAGGGGCGCTGACAAAGCTCTCTCTTCTCCTTCCCGCCGGAGTCCAGTCTCAGCCAGCCACCTAGCAGGGCTCGGAGGCGATCACCGCTCGAAGAGACTGAGCATTGCTGCCGCCGCCGCCGCTCCCAACGATGCCGCAGCCGCTGCCGCCGCCGCTGCCGTCTCTGCTGCAGGAAAGCGGCCCCACCCTTTTCTGCCGTTCAGCAGAGGGGGAAAAAAAAAATCAGGAAAGATGCTGAGAGAAAGCGCGCTGCAGAAAAAAAAAATCACCTGCTGTCGTCAGCGCGCGCTGCTGGGAGCTCGCCCTCTCTCTTGCCCCTCCTCCCTCTGATCTGGCAGCTCCTCCCTCTTCAGCTCCTAGGCAACCACAGAATCTGGGGCCTAGGTGGGGTCAAGCCCCAGGCTCCTTTTAAGACTTGCTGTCTATACCCTCATTGCTTCTAGGCGGGGAGCCTCGGGCCCCTCCTTTGGACCTAGAGTCAAACATGGGGGAAGGAAAGGGATTCAATTGAAAGACACGGAAGAAACCCTAATGAAATGTATGTCCCAGAATATATTTTTTTTTTTAATTTAGAGGGACGGGCGCGCGAGGCGGGGCGCGGTCCCCACCCGGGTGCTCGGTGGCCTCCGAGTACTTGGTGAAAACCAGGGGAACGGCGATGTCCGCCTTGTCCAGCTGGTTCCAGAAGCGGGCGATGCAGCAGGCGCGCGTGATGCACGGCCACGCCATGGTGCTCGCTGCAGAGCTAGCTCTCCCTCTAGTTGCTGGATTCTAAAGCAAGTCTCTATAATCTTCCTCAGTCCCCTCGACCCGCCAATCTGGTTCCCACCTTGTTTTCCTCGGTGGCCTGAGCTACCGCGCCCTCCTCTCTCAGAGAGCACCGGGGAAGGTCGGGCGGGCAGAGCTCTCACTGAGATAAAGTCCGTAAAGTCCTTCGATGCCTCCTGCAGCCGCCGCACAGGTCTCGGGAGCGCGGTCTGCGGCGGGTACCGCAGCGGGAGACTCTGCAACCCGGGTCCCCGGGCGAGGGCGTCTGGGACGCGCCCCTCCCTGCGGCTGCGGCGGCGCGCAGACCCCGGCCAAGCGAGGCGACGCGAAGAGAGGTGGCTGCAGGCTTAAGCCATGGCGCAGAGCAAGGGCTGGGCAGTGTGGTCGCAGGGGCGCTGACAAAGCTCTCTCTTCTCCTTCCCGCCGGAGTCCAGTCTCAGCCAGCCACCTAGCAGGGCTCGGAGGCGATCACCGCTCGAAGAGACTGAGCATTGCTGCCGCCGCCGCCGCTCCCAACGATGCCGCAGCCGCTGCCGCCGCCGCTGCCGTCTCTGCTGCAGGAAAGCGGCCCCACCCTTTTCTGCCGTTCAGCAGAGGGGGAAAAAAAAAATCAGGAAAGATGCTGAGAGAAAGCGCGCTGCAGGAAAAAAAATCACCTGCTGTCGTCAGCGCGCGCTGCTGGGAGCTCGCCCTCTCTCTTGCCCCTCCTCCCTCTGATCTGGCAGCTCCTCCCTCTTCAGCTCCTAGGCAACCACAGAATCTGGGGCCTAGGTGGGGTCAAGCCCCAGGCTCCTTTTAAGACTTGCTGTCTATACCCTCATTGCTTCTAGGCGGGGAGCCTCGGGCCCCTCCTTTGGACCTAGAGTCAAACATGGGGGAAGGAAAGGGATTCAATTGAAAGACACGGAAGAAACCCTAATGAAATGTATGTCCCAGAATATATGTTTTTTTTTTTTTTTTTTTTTTTTAATTTAGAGGGGAGCTTCTGTTATTGGCCAAAGTCTGTGGCCTGGATTTGAACCCTTTTGGCAGGCTTCTGATCCAAGCATTTGTCAGTCTCATGCACAGGCTTTGCTCAGATGTGGGGACAGGAAACTGCAGGCTGATGATACCTTAGTTGTTCCCTTTCTAGGGAGAGGGATGTCTTAGAACCTCCGAAGAACTACCCAGTCCCTGCTCATCCCAGGGGCCACACTGGAAGAGGGGCGGTGAAAAGAAAATTCTCAAAAGGGGCCCAAGTGGGGAGGTTGGGGTTGGTGGTAAAACAGCGAGACAGTATTCTGGGAAAGGGTAGGCTCTGACATGCAGTGGCTTTCTGACATGTTCCTGACCCTGGCCTTTGCTCCTCTTCTACCTGGGAGGCAGAGACATTTTGGAGTCAGATGTTCCTGCCTTTGAAAGGGTTTTGCCTCAATTTGAGACTTAAACCCAGGGCCCAGACCTGATCAAACCCTCTTGAATTCCAGCCAAAACCCTGTTTGGGACTTGAACCCACGTGACTGGGGCTTGAACCTAGCCAAAACCGGTTTGGGACTCGAACCCATGGGGCTAAGGCTTAACCCTAGCCAAACCCTGCTTGGGGTGGTCAGGACTCAATCCCGGCCAAAACCCTGTCTGGGACTTGAACCCACGCGGCCAGGACTTAATCCAGCAGTCACCCAACATCTGGACCCACTGAGGCTCAGGTTCTTCGTACCTCAACACAGAAGGAATTCAACGAGAGGCAGAGTGATAGACAAGAAGAGGATTTATTAGGGTAGGGTACTTGTAAGAGATGCAAGCAGGCAGGCAGGAAAGCTCTGTTCTCCTCTCTCTTCAATTGAGTGGGCAGCAATATATATAGGATGGTAGAAGACTGGCCCCCCTCAAGTAGACGCAGATGCAAGGCATGCAGCATTAGTTCCTTCTTCACCAGCTCCTCTTCATCAGCTGTTTAGACCCAGTCAAACCTGCTTTACTGAACAAGAAGCAGCTCTCCTGAGTTATCATCAATGTACTGGTCTCCCAACCTTTCTCAGGTTTCTCCCTTCTACCTACCATCCCCTACGAGGACTCTACAACCACCTACCTATTTTACTCTGTTCCTATCACCTTTACTCTGATACTTACTACCAGTGTCCCTTGGACAAGTTTCATCATCCCTGGACTGCAGTCTCGTTACCTATCAAATGGAGGGAATACTAGCTACCTCAAAGTGGTTTTGAGAAGATAGTTAAGGACTCAGAGCAGAAGCTTTGAGTCAAATCAGACCACTGAGGATTCAAATCCTGCCTTTTGCATGTCTTTGCTCATGCCGTGGGCACATCACTGCAGGTTTCTGACCTTTAGTTTTACCTGTGAATGAGGGTGCCAGTTCTCAGCTCACAAGGTTGCTCTGAGAATTAAAATGATATAATCATTAAAAGTTGTTACCGCAACATCTGGACTATAGCAACAGCTCAATAAATGGTAGCTATTAGTATACATCTGCAAAGCAGGAGACGCAAATAACTGGGTTTGATTCCTGAGTCAGGAATATCCCCTGGAGAAAGAAATGGCAAGCCACTCCAGTAATCTTGCCTGGAAAATACCATAGACAGAGGAGCCTGGTGCAACAGTTCATGGTGTTGCAGAGTTGGATAGGTCTGCATGACTAATCGACAAACGTAAGTATACACAGGACCCAGCCAGGAAATCCATGTCTGGGGACTTGAAACCCACGCCCGCCAGGACTTAATCCAGCAGTCACCCAACATCTGGACCCACTGAGGCTCAGGTTCTTCGTACCTCAACACAGAAGGAATTCAACGAGAGGCAGAGTGATAGACAAGAAGAGGATTTATTAGGGTAGGGTACTTGTAAGAGATGCAAGCAGGCAGGCAGGAAAGCTCTGTTCTCCTCTCTCTTCAATTGAGTGGGCAGCAATATATATAGGATGGTAGAAGACTGGCCCCCCTCAAGTAGACGCAGATGCAAGGCATGCAGCATTAGTTCCTTCTTCACCAGCTCCTCTTCATCAGCTGTTTAGACCCAGTCAAACCTGCTTTACTGAACAAGAAGCAGCTCTCCTGAGTTATCATCAATGTACTGGTCTCCCAACCTTTCTCAGGTTTCTCCCTTCTACCTACCATCCCCTACGAGGACTCTACAACCACCTACCTATTTTACTCTGTTCCTATCACCTTTACTCTGATACTTACTACCAGTGTCCCTTGGACAAGTTTCATCATCCCTGGACTGCAGTCTCGTTACCTATCAAATGGAGGGAATACTAGCTACCTCAAAGTGGTTTTGAGAAGATAGTTAAGGACTCAGAGCAGAAGCTTTGAGTCAAATCAGACCACTGAGGATTCAAATCCTGCCTTTTGCATGTCTTTGCTCATGCCGTGGGCACATCACTGCAGGTTTCTGACCTTTAGTTTTACCTGTGAATGAGGGTGCCAGTTCTCAGCTCACAAGGTTGCTCTGAGAATTAAAATGATATAATCATTAAAAGTTGTTACCGCAACATCTGGACTATAGCAACAGCTCAATAAATGGTAGCTATTAGTATACATCTGCAAAGCAGGAGACGCAAATAACTGGGTTTGATTCCTGAGTCAGGAATATCCCCTGGAGAAAGAAATGGCAAGCCACTCCAGTAATCTTGCCTGGAAAATACCATAGACAGAGGAGCCTGGTGCAACAGTTCATGGTGTTGCAGAGTTGGATAGGTCTGCATGACTAATCGACAAACGTAAGTATACACAGGACCCAGCCAGGAAATCCATAGGTGGGGCTTCCCAAGCAGGCCGGCCTCATGGACACCTTCTCCAGGAGGGCTTCTTGTTCTTCTGAGCATCTCCTTTTGGTATCTTCCTGCACTGGCTTCCACTCCTTACCCCTAGCTGCATTCACTGGCCTTATAGCGCTGTTTGTCTCCAAGAAAGACAAGAGTTTTCAGCATCGATTAGGTAGGGGGCAATGATGTTTATGGGGAGGAAAGTAATTTATGTGTTTAGATTGGAACTTGATTGCAAATTATAGCTCTTTTAAAACCTTAGAATCAAACAGGATGAGACAACAACTCTGATCAGTCGGTTAAATGCTGAACTTCCTCCTACGTGGGTCTTTGCCCCTTGGTGATTTGGTTTGAGTTCCACAAATAAAATGATGTCTGGAACTGTTTTCCAGTCATTAGGAGATACATTTCTATAAACAAAATAATCTGATCTCACCCTCCCTCACTCCAGTTCTGAAACTTCCTGGAATTTGGCTTATGTCTTTCCAATAATGATTTCCAAAGATAAAAAGACAGACTAGCAATTGGGAGTTGGAGGTCATTAAGAGTCTTTACACTTGCTTAATTTGGATGCCCACTCTGTGGCTTGGGCATTGTGGAACACAGATGGATTCTAGCCCTTGGGAAGCCCTCAATTACAGAAGTGCATTATGAAAGGGCTGGGAAACAGATACATAAATAATTAGCAAATAGTATGGTCAGCATAACAGAGGTTCATTCACAAAGTGCTAAATGAATGACTAATGATGGCTGAGTAGGAACTCTCCTAGTCAAAGTGTAAGTATTAATGAGAGTGCTCCAGGCAACTTCATCATCAATATCACCTTCCACATTCATTCATTCGAATTTTTAAAATATGTTCAATTGTACAGCCTCCTTGAACCATCTAATGGCCTGATGGGATAGTCAAGGCTAGTGATTATTTTGCTTACCATCAATTCTGATGATGATAAGCCTCACTATTTGACAATGGAGATGTTCCTTTTCTACTCTCAGCCCATATGATTTGGATGGGGTGAACCTTACTCAGTCGACCTTCCAGAGGTGACTGTGTGACCCACACCTGCTTACAAGTCCCTGCAACACCCTGTCTGAAGTGACCAGTTTAGTGATTGACATGTGATCCACATTAGATCAACTGGAGGGTATCCTAGACTTTACCTGAAACCACCTATAAAGAGCCCCTCTCTTTTTCACTGAATTGCAACATGGGAGACCATGAGGCTACTGTTGTTAGTGACCATCTTTGCTATCATGGGGGGAGGCTGCCTGCCTAAGACTGAAGCAAACAGAGAAAATCTGTGTTTAGATTGGAACTTGATTGCAAATTATAGCTCTTTTAAAACCTTAGAATCAAACAGGATGAGACAACAACTCTGATCAGTCGGTTAAATGCTGAACTTCCTCCCTACGTGGGTCTTTGCCCCTTGGTGATTTGGTTTGAGTTCCACAAATAAAATGATGTCTGGAACTGTTTTCCAGTCATTAGGAGATACATTTCTATAAACAAAATAATCTGATCTCACCCTCCCTCACTCCAGTTCTGAAACTTCCTGGAATTTGGCTTATGTCTTTCCAATAATGATTTCCAAAGATAAAAGACAGACTAGCAATTGGGAGTTGGAGGTCATTAAGAGTCTTTACACTTGCTTAATTTGGATGCCCACTCTGTGGCTTGGGCATTGTGGAACACAGATGGATTCTAGCCCTTGGGAAGCCCTCAATTACAGAAGTGCATTATGAAAGGGCTGGGAAACAGATACATAAATAATTAGCAAATAGTATGGTCAGCATAACAGAGGTTCATTCACAAAGTGCTAAATGAATGACTAATGATGGCTGAGTAGGAACTCTCCTAGTCAAAGTGTAAGTATTAATGAGAGTGCTCCAGGCAACTTCATCATCAATATCACCTTCCACATTCATTCATTCGAATTTTTAAAATATGTTCAATTGTACAGCCTCCTTGAACCATCTAATGGCCTGATGGGATAGTCAAGGCTAGTGATTATTTTGCTTACCATCAATTCTGATGATGATAAGCCTCACTATTTGACAATGGAGATGTTCCTTTTCTACTCTCAGCCCATATGATTTGGATGGGGTGAACCTTACTCAGTCGACCTTCCAGAGGTGACTGTGTGACCCACACCTGCTTACAAGTCCCTGCAACACCCTGTCTGAAGTGACCAGTTTAGTGATTGACATGTGATCCACATTAGATCAACTGGAGGGTATCCTAGACTTTACCTGAAACCACCTATAAAGAGCCCCTCTCTTTTTCACTGAATTGCAACATGGGAGACCATGAGGCTACTGTTGTTAGTGACCATCTTTGCTATCATGGGGGGAGGCTGCCTGCCTAAGACTGAAGCAAACAGAGAAAATCAGAAGAGCAGGCAGGATTCCAGTGATGTCTATTGGAAACTGCAGTTTGTCCCCCATGCTCATTCTCTCCTTATTCCCTTTGTTTGTTTGTTTTCTTTGCATATTTTATTTATTTCTAATTTATTTATTCTTAGTTTATTTTTTATACCAAAAACATATTTTAAAATTTATGTTTATTTTACTTTTACAGAGTTTTATTGTTTACTGCTATATGTAAACCCAAATCAGTCATAGGTATACACCTGACCCCTCCCACTTGAACTTCTCTCCTATCTCCCTCCGCATCTCACCCCTCCAGGTTGTTGCATAGCCCCTGCCTAAGTTCCCTTAGTCTTACAACACAAGTTTCCATATTACTTTTTCCGTATCTCTTGCACAGTCCTCCCTCCCCACAATGGTAACAGCCTTATTCCTTTCAATAGCAGAAACCTCCAAGTTTTAGTTGGGCTCTTGTTTACCCAACCAGAGATATTTTCCAACTTCCCTATAGCAAAGAGCAATTGTATGTACTTCCAGGCCGCTTCCTTAAAGTAACGTTCAATGTCATCTTTCCCCTTCCCCCCTCTTCCTAATATCTTCTGCTTCTATTAAGATTTTTGTCCTTTATTGTGTCCATCTTTGCATGAAATGCTGTCTTGGTATCTCTAATTTTCTTGAAGAAATTTCGAGTCTTTCCTATTCTATTGTTTTCCTCTATATCTTTGCATTTTTCACTTAAGAAGACTTTTCTTATCTCTCCTTGCTATTCTCTAGAAATCTGCATTCAGATGGACATAACTTTTCTCTTCTCCTTTGCCTTTTGCTTCTCTTCTTTTCTCAGCTCTTTGTAAGGCCTCCCCAGACAACCATTTTGCCTTTTTTGCATGTCTTTTTCTTGGGGATGGTTTTGATCACTCTCTCCTGTACAGTGTCACGAACCTGTTATCCATAGTTCTTCAGGCATTCTGTCTATCAGATCTAATTCCTTGAATCTATTTGTAACTTCCACTGTATAATCATAAGGGATTTGATTTAGGTCATACCTTAATGGCCTAATGCTTTTCCCTACTTTTTCAATTTATATTTGAATTTTGCAATAAGGAGTTCATGATGTGAGTCACAGTCAGCTTTCAGTCTTGTATTTGCTGACTGTATAAGGCTTCACCATCTTTTCTATATTACTTTCACTGAGTAATATGTATTTAAGTTTCATTCATGTCTTCATAGTTTTATATATCATGTTTTTATTAGCATTAAATAATAGTTCCTTGTTTGGACATACCATGGTTCATTTAGCCATTCATTTACTGAGGAATATCGCAGTTGCTTCCAAATCTTAGCAAGGTGCTGTCAACATTTATGTGCAAGTTTTGAATGAATATACTTTTCTTTTTCTTTTAAAGATTTATTTATTTATTTATTTTGGGCGGGGGTCGGGTTGGGGAGGGAGGGGAGCGGGCGGGCCACTTCTATTTGTCTTTCATTTCTCCATTTTCATCCGTCTTTGTTCTTTGGCTCCTGTGGGCCTCCCATCACAGTGGCCTCTGTCGTCGCAGAGCGCCGGCTCTGGGCGCATGTGCTCCAGAGCTCGGGCTCGGTAATTGGACCCATCAGTCCAGTCGCTCCACGGCACGTGGGATCTTCCCAGGCCAGGGATCGAACTGGCGCCCCTTGCACTGCAAGGCAGTGTCCTTACCCACTGGACCACCAGGGGAAGCCCTGAATATACGTTTTTAGCTCATTTGAGTAAATAAAGTATGATTACTGCATAGTACAAGAGTATCTTTAGCTTTGTGGACAGTGTCTGTCTCTACAGTAGTGCATTAAGAAGACTTTTCTTATCTCTCCTTGCTATTCTCTAGAAATCTGCATTCAGATGGACATAACTTTTCTCTTCTCCTTTGCCTTTTGCTTCTCTTCTTTTCTCAGCTCTTTGTAAGGCCTCCCCAGACAACCATTTTGCCTTTTTTGCATGTCTTTTTCTTGGGGATGGTTTTGATCACTCTCTCCTGTACAGTGTCACGAACCTGTTATCCATAGTTCTTCAGGCATTCTGTCTATCAGATCTAATTCCTTGAATCTATTTGTAACTTCCACTGTATAATCATAAGGGATTTGATTTAGGTCATACCTTAATGGCCTAATGCTTTTCCCTACTTTTTCAATTTATATTTGAATTTTGCAATAAGGAGTTCATGATGTGAGTCACAGTCAGCTTTCAGTCTTGTATTTGCTGACTGTATAAGGCTTCACCATCTTTTCTATATTACTTTCACTGAGTAATATGTATTTAAGTTTCATTCATGTCTTCATAGTTTTATATATCATGTTTTTATTAGCATTAAATAATAGTTCCTTGTTTGGACATACCATGGTTCATTTAGCCATTCATTTACTGAGGAATATCGCAGTTGCTTCCAAATCTTAGCAAGGTGCTGTCAACATTTATGTGCAAGTTTTGAATGAATATACTTTTCTTTTCTTTTTCTTAAGATTTATTTATTTATTTATTTTGGGGGGGGTCGGGTTGGGGAGGGAGGGGAGCGGGCGGGCCACTTCTATTTGTCTTTCATTTCTCCATTTTCATCCGTCTTTGTTCTTTGGCTCCTGTGGGCCTCCCATCACAGTGGCCTCTGTCGTCGCAGAGCGCCGGCTCTGGGCGCATGTGCTCCAGAGCTCGGGCTCGGTAATTGGACCCATCAGTCCAGTCGCTCCACGGCACGTGGGATCTTCCCAGGCCAGGGATCGAACTGGCGCCCCTTGCACTGCAAGGCAGTGTCCTTACCCACTGGACCACCAGGGGAAGCCCTGAATATACGTTTTTAGCTCATTTGAGTAAATAAAGTATGATTACTGCATAGTACAAGAGTATCTTTAGCTTTGTGGACAGTGTCTGTCTTCTACAGTGAGTGTACCATTTTGCATTCCCTCCAGGAATGAATGAGAGATTCTGTAGCTCTATATCCTTGCCAGCATTAGGGATATCAGTATTCTCGATTATGGTCTTCCTAATAGATGTGCTGTGGTTTCTCACTGTCTTAATTTGCATCTCCTTAATGAGATATGATGTAGAGCATCTTTCTATATGCTATTTGCAATCTATACATCTGCTCTGGGGAGGTGTCTGCTCAGATAGTTTGCCTGTTTTTTTTTTTAGAGGGGGAAGCACTTCTATTGGTCTTTCATTGATTTATCTTTGTCCTTTGGCTTGTGTGGACCTCCCATCACTGTGGCCTCTCATCACTCCAGAGCCCTGGCTCAGTAGTTGGACACATCAGTCCAGTCACTTCGTGGCATGTAGGATCTTTCCAGGCCAGGGACCGAACTGGTGCCCCTTGCACTGCAAGGCAGTGTCCTTACCCACTGGACCACCAGGGAAGCCCTGAATATACGTTTTTAGCTCATTTGAGTAAATAAAGTATGATTACTGCATAGTACAAGAGTATCTTTAGCTTTGTGGACAGTGTCTGTCTTCTACAGTGAGTGTACCATTTTGCATTCCCTCCAGGAATGAATGAGAGATTCTGTAGCTCTATATCCTTGCCAGCATTAGGGATATCAGTATTCTCGATTATGGTCTTCCTAATAGATGTGCTGTGGTTTCTCACTGTCTTAATTTGCATCTCCTTAATGAGATATGATGTAGAGCATCTTTCTATATGCTATTTGCAATCTATACATCTGCTCTGGGGAGGTGTCTGCTCAGATAGTTTGCCTGTTTTTTTTTTTAGAGGGGGAAGCACTTCTATTGGTCTTTCATTGATTTATCTTTGTCCTTTGGCTTGTGTGGACCTCCCATCACTGTGGCCTCTCATCACTCCAGAGCCCTGGCTCAGTAGTTGGACACATCAGTCCAGTCACTTCGTGGCATGTAGGATCTTTCCAGGCCAGGGACCGAACTGGTGCCCCTTGCACTGCAAGGCAGTGTCCTTACCCACTGGACCACCAGGGAAGCCCTTGCCTGCTTTTTAATCAGGTTCTTCATTTTCTTATTGCTGCGTGTTAAGAGTTCTTTGTACACTTTGGATAACAGTCGTTTTCCAGATATGCCTTTTGTCAACATTTTCTCCAGGTCTGTAGCTTATCTTATTTTCTTGACAGTGTCATGACCACAGAAACAGGAATTATACCAAAATCATGACATCTTTGAATTTTAGAATCAGACTTAAAAAGGGTAGAATATTAGTGTCACAAAGTGCTCAGAATCCTACAGTCTCATAATAATAGATGGATATAATCCTAGAATCCTAGAAAAATGAATGTGAAACTAGCTACAATCTGGGAATAACTGAATATTTTTCTTTCTTTTTTTTTTTTTAAAGATTTATTTATTTTTTGGGCGGGGGTCGGGTTGGGGAGGGAGGGGACCGGGCGGGCCACTTCTACTGGTCTTTCATTTCTCTATTTTCATCTGTCTTTGTTCTTTGGCTCCTGTGGGCCTCCCATTGCGGTGGCGTCTGTCGTTGCAGAGCGGCAGCTCTGGGCGCATGTGCTCCAGAGCTCGGGCTCGGTAATTGGACCCATCAGTCCAGCTGCTCCGCGGCACGTGGGATCTTCCCAGGTCAGGGATGGAACTGGCGCCCCTTGCACTGCAAGGCGGTGTCCTTATCCACTGGACCACCAGGGGAAGCCCCTGAATATTTTTCTAAACTCTCTGTTTACGTGTTGCAAGCTAAAAAACTCTTTTATTGAGCCAAAATAGGAATTCCTGCAATTTCTATCTTTTCTTGAGACCACTCATGCCAGCATTTTAAAGTCATATTCAAAAACAGCTGCTATATCCCCAATCTTCTTTTCTCAGGATAAATATTCCTAATTCTTTCATTTATTATCACATGCAAATATTATACTAAAAGCCAGGTACTTTGATGCTCTATAGATCTCCTGTTATTCAGCAAACTTTTATCCACTGTTTTAACAACTATTGATGGCTCTTGCCTGAAACAATTATGCTGTTTGCCAAACAGTGATTTTCTACCATCATTCCTTGTACATTTATTAGTTGACATTACTGTTTGTACCAGCATGAATTTTTTTGCAATGGGTTTAGTTTTATTACGATAATTTTTTGTCTCGATGCTCAAATCGTTCCAGATTTTCACAGTGAGAGCCACTTGATATAACTGCAGCTCCCCTTAAATGAAATGGTATAGATACATCTTAAGTTCCATCTTGAACACACTTCCTGCATTCCTTTCTCTAAAGTTACCTCCTGAAGAAGATGGTATAGATGCATGGTTTTATACATCTGTTTTCCAGATATGCCTTTTGTCAACATTTTCTCCAGGTCTGTAGCTTATCTTATTTTCTTGACAGTGTCATGACCACAGAAACAGGAATTATACCAAAATCATGACATCTTTGAATTTTAGAATCAGACTTAAAAAGGGTAGAATATTAGTGTCACAAAGTGCTCAGAATCCTACAGTCTCATAATAATAGATGGATATAATCCTAGAATCCTAGAAAAATGAATGTGAAACTAGCTACAATCTGGGAATAACTGAATATTTTTCTTTCTTTTTTTTTTTTTAAAGATTTATTTATTTTTTGGGCGGGGGTCGGGTTGGGGAGGGAGGGGACCGGGCGGGCCACTTCTACTGGTCTTTCATTTCTCTATTTTCATCTGTCTTTGTTCTTTGGCTCCTGTGGGCCTCCCATTGCGGTGGCGTCTGTCGTTGCAGAGCGGCAGCTCTGGGCGCATGTGCTCCAGAGCTCGGGCTCGGTAATTGGACCCATCAGTCCAGCTGCTCCGCGGCACGTGGGATCTTCCCAGGTCAGGGATGGAACTGGCGCCCCTTGCACTGCAAGGCGGTGTCCTTATCCACTGGACCACCAGGGGAAGCCCCTGAATATTTTTCTAAACTCTCTGTTTACGTGTTGCAAGCTAAAAAACTCTTTTATTGAGCCAAAATAGGAATTCCTGCAATTTCTATCTTTTCTTGAGACCACTCATGCCAGCATTTTAAAGTCATATTCAAAAACAGCTGCTATATCCCCAATCTTCTTTTCTCAGGATAAATATTCCTAATTCTTTCATTTATTATCACATGCAAATATTATACTAAAAGCCAGGTACTTTGATGCTCTATAGATCTCCTGTTATTCAGCAAACTTTTATCCACTGTTTTAACAACTATTGATGGCTCTTGCCTGAAACAATTATGCTGTTTGCCAAACAGTGATTTTCTACCATCATTCCTTGTACATTTATTAGTTGACATTACTGTTTGTACCAGCATGAATTTTTTTGCAATGGGTTTAGTTTTATTACGATAATTTTTTATCTCGATGCTCAAATCGTTCCAGATTTTCACAGTGAGAGCCACTTGATATAACTGCAGCTCCCCTTAAATGAAATGGTATAGATACATCTTAAGTTCCATCTTGAACACACTTCCTGCATTCCTTTCTCTAAAGTTACCTCCTGAAGAAGATGGTATAGATGCATGGTTTTATACATCTGTTACATATACATGTACCTACAATAAATGTGGTATTTTTTCCTGAGTGGTATCATACTAAATGAAGGCTTTTCAATGTGTTTTCATCCTCATCCGTGCTGATATGACTTGATTTAGTTAGGCCCTTTCAACTGCTCTCTACTAGTCTGTAGTATAATAAAACACTTAAAAAAATCTACACCTCCACTGATGAATGATTAGGATATTTCCATTACTTAGTTGTTACAATTGGTACAGCAAATTTTTTTCCCTTTTGTCTGTCTCCATTGCTCATAGGAGAACATTTCTCCAGGGCTGACCAGAAGTAAAATTTCTGTCATACACTGTATGCATCTTTTAATGTAGAAGGATCAATCTGCTCTCCAAAGTGGTTTTACAAAGTTACAAATTTACACCCTCACCTGTGGTGTGTGAGAGTTTCTATTTCCCAGTATCCTCACCAATATTTGGTAGTACCAGACTTTTTAACTTTTGCCAATCTGGAGGCTGTGAAATATTGTGAGTGTTTAAATTTGAATACCAGGGAGGTTAAGCATCTTTTCATGTGTTTATTGCCTGTTGGGGTTTCTGTGCATTACCTGTTTGTCTATTAGGTTAATTTTAAAGAATTATCCTGAGTTCTTTATACATCCTGCATATCAATTACTATGATTCATATGCATTGCAAATATCTGCTCCCAGTGTGTGGTTTATCCTTTAACCATGTTTATAGTATGGTTTCATACTGTTCATGGAAGGCAGAAGGAGAAGGGAGTGATAGAGGATGAGATGGTTGGATCACATCACGGACTCAATGAACATGAGTCTGAACAAGCTCTGGGAGGTGATGAAAGACAGGGAAGCCTGGCGTGCCACTGTTTACCATCTTTTTTGGGAAATTGTTTGCAATGCGTTTAGTTTTATTACGATAATTTTTTGTCTCGATGCTCAAATCGTTCCAGATTTTCACAGTGAGAGCCACTTGATATAACTGCAGCTCCCCTTAAATGAAATGGTATAGATACATCTTAAGTTCCATCTTGAACACACTTCCTGCATTCCTTTCTCTAAAGTTACCTCCTGAAGAAGATGGTATAGATGCATGGTTTTATACATCTGTTACATATACATGTACCTACAATAAATGTGGTATTTTTTCCTGAGTGGTATCATACTAAATGAAGGCTTTTCAATGTGTTTTCATCCTCATCCGTGCTGATATGACTTGATTTAGTTAGGCCCTTTCAACTGCTCTCTACTAGTCTGTAGTATAATAAAACACTTAAAAAAATCTACACCTCCACTGATGAATGATTAGGATATTTCCATTACTTAGTTGTTACAATTGGTACAGCAAATTTTTTCCTTATGTCTGTCTCCATTGCTCATAGGAGAACATTTCTCCAGGGCTGACCAGAAGTAAAATTTCTGTCATACACTGTATGCATCTTTTAATGTAGAAGGATCAATCTGCTCTCCAAAGTGGTTTTACAAAGTTACAAATTTACACCCTCACCTGTGGTGTGTGAGAGTTTCTATTTCCCAGTATCCTCACCAATATTTGGTAGTACCAGACTTTTTAACTTTTGCCAATCTGGAGGCTGTGAAATATTGTGAGTGTTTAAATTTGAATACCAGGGAGGTTAAGCATCTTTTCATGTGTTTATTGCCTGTTGGGGTTTCTGTGCATTACCTGTTTGTCTATTAGGTTAATTTTAAAGAATTATCCTGAGTTCTTTATACATCCTGCATATCAATTACTATGATTCATATGCATTGCAAATATCTGCTCCCAGTGTGTGGTTTATCCTTTAACCATGTTTATAGTATGGTTTCATACTGTTCATGGAAGGCAGAAGGAGAAGGGAGTGATAGAGGATGAGATGGTTGGATCACATCACGGACTCAATGAACATGAGTCTGAACAAGCTCTGGGAGGTGATGAAAGACAGGGAAGCCTGGCGTGCCACAGTCCATGAGGTTACAAAGAGTTGGACATGACTGAGCAACTGAACTGAACGGAACTGATAGCATAGTTTGGCATTTTTTTCAAAGTCACTTAGTCATGTCTGACTCTTTGCGGACCATGGACAAGCCATGGAATTCCCCAGGCAAGAATACTGGAGTGGGTAGCCTTTCCCTTCTCCAGGGGATTTTCCCAACACAGGGATTGAACCCAAGTCTCTCTGACTGCGGAATGATTCTTTACCATCTGAGCCACCAGGGGAACCCAAGAATATTGGAGTGGGTAGCCTTTCCCTTCTCCAGGGGATCTTCTCAACACATGGATTGAACCCAAGTCTCCCTCATTGTGGGACGATTCTTTACCATCTGAGCCACCAGGGAAACCCAAGAATATTAGAGTGGGTAGCCTATCCTTTCTCTGGAGGATCTTCCCAACCCATGAATTGAACTGGGGTCTCCTGCATGGCCGGTGGATTCTTTACCAGCTGAGCTACAAGGGAAGCCCTGTATTTGCTGGCATACAGAGGTTTAAATTTTAACACAATATCCACGAAATCAAAGTTTATCAAAATTTGTGAGTTGTAATTTTTGCATCTTTAAGAACCCTTAGCAGGACTTCCTCTGTTGTCCTGTGGTTAAGAATCTGCCTTGCAATGCAGGGGGACTCGGGTTTAATCTCTGGTCGGGCAACTAACATGCTGTGGGGCAACTGAGGAGATGACGTGTTGCGATACTGAGTCTGCACAAGGAATGAAAGCTCCTGCATGACCTACTGAAGATCTCGCCTGCTCCAAGACCTGTTGCAGTCAAATACATAAATATTTAAAAAAGCACTCTTAGCTACTCTGATGCTGAAGATATTCTGCTATATTATCTTTAACAGATTTTTTAAAAATTTTGGCCTCTTTTATTGTTTTCTTTTTTTTTTCCATCCATCTTTATTCTTTCACCTGTGTGGGTCTCCCATCGCAGTGGCCTCTCTCATTGCAGAGCACTGGCTCTGGGCACATGTGCTCCAGAACGCCAGCCTCCAATTGGACACACTGATCCAGCCGCTCTGCGGCACATGGCATCTTCCCCGACCAGGGATTGAACCAGTGCCCCTTGCACTGCTAAGTGGACTCTTTACCCGCTGGACCACCAGGGAAGCCCGTCTTTAAAAGATTTTATCTTTATATTTTTATCTATCCTTTATGCATGATGTGAGGGCATCTGGCAGACTCCCATAATTCCTTGCTTACCACACTCCAAGCTATTTCAGTTTCCACTCACACTGTACTTCCTTGTTTTTCTAGCTTCCCTTATAGCCAGAAGTGGTCACATGACCTGACTCTGTCCAGTGAGGTGTAAACAGAAGACTGCTTACAAGAAGTTAGAAAAATACTGCAGAGAGACCCCTGTACTCATCACCTATCATCTCTTGATGGTAACATCTCAGATAGTTATAGTTCATTACCAGAAGGAAATGGACATTAACACCATACAATAGACTACAGACCTCATTTGGATTTTATCAGTTTTTGCATACACTCATTTTTTTAAAAAGTATGTCATTATACATAGTCTATGACATTTTATCACACATATGGATTTATAAACACAGCCACAATCAAGATACAGGACTGCAGTATCACCACAGATGACCTCTCTCTTACTTGCCTCTTCATAGTGACACCTGTCTCTGATTTTCCTGGTGGAAAATGCATAGAGGAGAGGTGGCGACTACTGGTCTGTCCTCCATCTCTAACCTTTTGAAGTTTTTGAGTGTTATGTACATGAAATCATATCGCATATAACCTTTTGAGATTGCCTTTATTTTTTTCCCTCTCAGCAGAGTTCCCTGAAGGTCTACCACAGCTATTGTATATATCACTAGTTTGTTCCTTTATCACTGAGTATTATTGCTTTTGTCTAACCATTCTCTCATGGAAGAACATTCAGGTTGTTTCCAGTTTGTGGAGATTACAAATAGAGCTTCTTATGAACACGTCTGTGCAAGTTTTTCTGCGTGTTTTTCTCTTGGTAAGTTCCCAGGAGTGCGTTTATAGGTTGTATGAAAGTGTATGTTTATCTTTTTTAATAAGCTGCCATGTGTTTCCGGAGTGATTGTACCATCTTGCGTTCCCATCAGTAGTGGCTGAGAGAGCCTATTCTATCTGTACTTGGTGCTATCAGTCCTTTTCATTTGAGTCATTCCAGTGAGTGTGTAGTGGCATCTCATCATTTTAATTTGCATTTCTCTAGCAGCTAGGGATGGTGAACGTATTTTCATGTGATTTTTTGAAATGACATATTTCAAAATTGTATCTTTCACTGTGCATATAAACAAGGTTGTTGAATTTTTGCAAGTATTAGTCTCTAGTTAGCAGCAATACTAAACTCTCTAATTGGTTTTAGTAGTTTCTAGATGATGTTGAATTTATTGTTCACAAAAATGACAATGTTGCCTCCTTATTTATACCACTCACTTGTTTCTCTTATTCAGGTGTTCCTAGGGTACCCCTAGAATTATTATGCTCAATTTTAATGAAACTGTTTAAGCATGATGTTGATTATTTGGCATGTGATATTTAGAATCCATCCATCTACTCCAATTTTTTAAAATCAAAAATATATGGTGAATTTATCAAATGTCTTTATAGTCTCTTCAGAGAGAATCACAATTTTTCCACTTTTATCTTTTAACATATTTAATTATAATTTAGATTACTAATATTAAACCATTCTTGCCTTTTTGGTATAATGCCAATTTGGTAGTGGTGTGTTATTCTTTTCATGTGCTTCAGACTTCTATTTATGAACATTTTGAGGATTTTTGAATATTAATACTTGTAGACAAACTGAGATTGTTTTCTTTTTGCTGAGCTTTTTTGATTACAGTGGCTAACAGTGTTATGATGGCTTTGCAAAAAGCATTTGGATAGTTTCCTTGTCTGTGCACTCTAACAGTTTAAATGGAACTGGAGTATCCCTTTCCTAAGGACTCGAGATCACTTCCCTGTGAATCATCTGCACCTGGGGCCTGGGGGCAGCTCCTTGCCACCTGTCAGAGGCATCATGTCATTCCACAACTTGAGGTTCTTCAGTGACTTCAAGTTTTTCTGCGTGTTTTTCTCTTGGTAAGTTCCCAGGAGTGCGTTTATAGGTTGTATGAAAGTGTATGTTTATCTTTTTTAATAAGCTGCCATGTGTTTCCGGAGTGATTGTACCATCTTGCGTTCCCATCAGTAGTGGCTGAGAGAGCCTATTCTATCTGTACTTGGTGCTATCAGTCCTTTTCATTTGAGTCATTCCAGTGAGTGTGTAGTGGCATCTCATCATTTTAATTTGCATTTCTCTAGCAGCTAGGGATGGTGAACGTATTTTCATGTGATTTTTTGAAATGACATATTTCAAAATTGTATCTTTCACTGTGCATATAAACAAGGTTGTTGAATTTTTGCAAGTATTAGTCTCTAGTTAGCAGCAATACTAAACTCTCTAATTGGTTTTAGTAGTTTCTAGATGATGTTGAATTTATTGTTCACAAAAATGACAATGTTGCCTCCTTATTTATACCACTCACTTGTTTCTCTTATTCAGGTGTTCCTAGGGTACCCCTAGAATTATTATGCTCAATTTTAATGAAACTGTTTAAGCATGATGTTGATTATTTGGCATGTGATATTTAGAATCCATCCATCTACTCCAATTTTTTAAAATCAAAAATATATGGTGAATTTATCAAATGTCTTTATAGTCTCTTCAGAGAGAATCACAATTTTTCCACTTTTATCTTTTAACATATTTAATTATAATTTAGATTACTAATATTAAACCATTCTTGCCTTTTTGGTATAATGCCAATTTGGTAGTGGTGTGTTATTCTTTTCATGTGCTTCAGACTTCTATTTATGAACATTTTGAGGATTTTTGAATATTAATACTTGTAGACAAACTGAGATTGTTTTCTTTTTGCTGAGCTTTTTTGATTACAGTGGCTAACAGTGTTATGATGGCTTTGCAAAAAGCATTTGGATAGTTTCCTTGTCTGTGCACTCTAACAGTTTAAATGGAACTGGAGTATCCCTTTCCTAAGGACTCGAGATCACTTCCCTGTGAATCATCTGCACCTGGGGCCTGGGGGCAGCTCCTTGCCACCTGTCAGAGGCATCATGTCATTCCACAACTTGAGGTTCTTCAGTGACTTCCCAGTGCCCTTAGAATAAAATCTGACTCTTGACTATGGCCTTCCAGGCCCTTGCCCGGGTCTGTTAACAGCCTCCTGTCACACGGGCTCCCCCTGTTTGCTGCACTCCAGCCTCACTGGTCCCCTTTGTGAACCTGAAATAACCAGGCTCTTTGCAGTCTCAGAGCCCTTGCATTTGCTGGTTCCTCTGCCTTGAATGTTCTTCTCTTATCTCTTATATTGCATGGCTTATTTTCATCCTTCAGGTCTTGCTTAATATCACACCTCACAGAAGCCCCCCTCACCACCATCTTATTTACTGTGAGGTCCTTTATTTCTTTCGCATCATTCTTATTATTTCTTTAATGTATCACCCATTTTATTCCATTATTGTCTTGCTAACTTTTTGCTTGCTGAATGTCTGCTACACCACCTTCTACCCTGCTATGGACTGTGAACTCCTTTGAATCCCCTGGAAACTTGCCTGTCTTAGATTCTCTAACTCTATTCTCTAGAACGCTGTTTGACATATAGGAGAGAGTCACATACATGAGCAAAAAGCATTGCTGGCTGAGTGAATTAACCAGAGGACCGCTGAAGGGGAAAACCACTGTCATTCTGAGATAAGAAGGACTCACCGAGGGTGGAGGGCAGGTTTGTCCAGGTTTGGATGATGGCAAAAGAGACAGGCGGAAAGTTCTCACAGGTATCTGGAGATGTAAGAATGGAAAGAATTGAAATGTTGACTTGAGAGTTATCTTAACCACCTGTTAATGCACTTAATCATCTGTCCACTCATCCATTGATCCATCTGTCTCTTCATTCGTCTGTCCAAAAATCATGGATTCAGTCCTTACATTGGTAGACTTCTTATTTTTTGAACATTTTGAGGATTTGAATATTAATACTTGTAGACAAACTGAGATTGTTTTCTTTTTGCTGAGCTTTTTTGATTACAGTGGCTAACAGTGTTATGATGGCTTTGCAAAAAGCATTTGGATAGTTTCCTTGTCTGTGCACTCTAACAGTTTAAATGGAACTGGAGTATCCCTTTCCTAAGGACTCGAGATCACTTCCCTGTGAATCATCTGCACCTGGGGCCTGGGGGCAGCTCCTTGCCACCTGTCAGAGGCATCATGTCATTCCACAACTTGAGGTTCTTCAGTGACTTCCCAGTGCCCTTAGAATAAAATCTGACTCTTGACTATGGCCTTCCAGGCCCTTGCCCGGGTCTGTTAACAGCCTCCTGTCACACGGGCTCCCCCTGTTTGCTGCACTCCAGCCTCACTGGTCCCCTTTGTGAACCTGAAATAACCAGGCTCTTTGCAGTCTCAGAGCCCTTGCATTTGCTGGTTCCTCTGCCTTGAATGTTCTTCTTTTATCTCTTATATTGCATGGCTTATTTTCATCCTTCAGGTCTTGCTTAATATCACACCTCACAGAAGCCCCCCTCACCACCATCTTATTTACTGTGAGGTCCTTTATTTCTTTCGCATCATTCTTATTATTTCTTTAATGTATCACCCATTTTATTCCATTATTGTCTTGCTAACTTTTTGCTTGCTGAATGTCTGCTACACCACCTTCTACCCTGCTATGGACTGTGAACTCCTTTGAATCCCCTGGAAACTTGCCTGTCTTAGATTCTCTAACTCTATTCTCTAGAACGCTGTTTGACATATAGGAGAGAGTCACATACATGAGCAAAAAGCATTGCTGGCTGAGTGAATTAACCAGAGGACCGCTGAAGGGAACACCACTGTCATTCTGAGATAAGAAGGACTCACCGAGGGTGGAGGGCAGGTTTGTCCAGGTTTGGATGATGGCAAAAGAGACAGGCGGAAAGTTCTCACAGGTATCTGGAGATGTAAGAATGGAAAGAATTGAAATGTTGACTTGAGAGTTATCTTAACCACCTGTTAATGCACTTAATCATCTGTCCACTCATCCATTGATCCATCTGTCTCTTCATTCGTCTGTCCATACATGGATATATTTATTCATGGATTCAGTCCACAAAATTTTGAATAAACCAGGAGCCAGGCCCTGGACACTTGGGTTACATGGACCAACAAGACAGTCTCTGCCCTTGAGGAGTGTAAGTCTGAAAGGGATGGGAGAACAGTAATAACAGACTGTAGTAAGCACTTCTGTGAGGTAACTACAAGTGCATAATACAAAGCACAGTTGAAAACTCATAAATAAAATAAATAATTTAATCTTGAGGGCATGTCAGAAATTAGGGAGCATTGGTGAGAAGGCACTTACAAGACCTGACCGACAAAGAAAGAGGTAGATCATGGTGATAAAAGAGAAATGGGAGGGAAATCATATCACAGTTTAAAAAATGAAAACAAACTGGGCTTGAGTCAGAGTGACCACACTTTGAATCTTAGTGCTGCTTCTTACCAGCTAGGTGAATTTGGAGAAATGATTTATCCTCTCTAAGTCACAGTTTTCTCCTTGGAAAATAAGAGTAGTAATAGATAAGAGACTCAGGGCTAACCTCAGAGCAATTTTGTGGGCTATATTCTGCTCCGTACACAGTAGATGCTCATGATGGTGGCTGGATAATGGTGGTGGTGGTAACGACTGTGGCAGTTGGTTGATGGTGATGGCAGTGTTAATGGTGGTAGTGATGTTGCTGGTGGCCGTGGTGGTGGTGACAGTGGTGGTGGCGATGACAGTGGTGGTTTGGTAACTAGAAGACAATTTCAAGACCTCACCTCTTGTTTGTGGAACAGCACTTGACTTGGATTTCTTGAGGTGTTGCCCCTTGTTAGGATAAGGCTGCATGGAGTTTGGGTGGACCACAGAAAGGTGGGCCAAGTTTGTGCTGCCAGCTTGTGCAGGATGACTGTAGTTTTGGTGAAAGTTGGACACAGGCCATCTGCTTTCTGCAAGGACAATGCATTAGCCACAGTCCATTAAGCTGGTTTGCTGACTCAAAATCTTTTATGATGGGCACTGAAATTAAGTGACTATCCTTTATTCTATTTAAAAACATATGCCTCCCTGTGTTGTTAGGTGCTCAGTCATATCTAACTCTTTGTGACACCATGGACTATAGCCTGCCAGGCTTCTCTGTCTATGGACCTGTCCAGGCAAGAACATCGGAGTGGGTAGCCATTCCCTTTCTCCAGGGATCTTCCTGATCCATGGATCAAAGCCAAGTCTCCTGCACTGCAGGCAGATTCTTTACTGTTTGGGCCACCAGGAAAGCTTAATGCCTTCCTGCTGGGCTTAGGGTCAAGTACTGTGGTCAGGGGAACTGGTTTTAATTAGAATCATGAATGAATATGGGGACTGTGACTTGTAACTTTGCCATGAGGATCTATATTTTGCCTTCTGCACCTCTGCAGAGGGGTGGAGTGCTTGCTGAGGGTGGGGAAGAAGGAGCAGAGCCTATTAGAAAAATAGTAAGTATTCCTGTCTGGCACACCTTAAAAGGTGATCATGTCACCTGCTTAAAGCATCCACCACTGTGCCTAGCACCTATCAGCTAGGTGGCAAACAGACTTCACATTCCCTTCCTAGGCTGTTTACAGTAGTAATTGGAGAAATATATCCTCTCTAAGTCACAGTTTTCTCCTGGGAAAATAAGAGTAGTAATAGATAAGAGACTCAGGGCTAACCTCAGAGCAATTTTGTGGGCTATATTCTGCTCCGTACACAGTAGATGCTCATGATGGTGGCTGGATAATGGTGGTGGTGGTAACGACTGTGGCAGTTGGTTGATGGTGATGGCAGTGTTAATGGTGGTAGTGATGTTGCTGGTGGCCGTGGTGGTGGTGACAGTGGTGGTGGCGATGACAGTGGTGGTTTGGTAACTAGAAGACAATTTCAAGACCTCACCTCTTGTTTGTGGAACAGCACTTGACTTGGATTTCTTGAGGTGTTGCCCCTTGTTAGGATAAGGCTGCATGGAGTTTGGGTGGACCACAGAAAGGTGGGCCAAGTTTGTGCTGCCAGCTTGTGCAGGATGACTGTAGTTTTGGTGAAAGTTGGACACAGGCCATCTGCTTTCTGCAAGGACAATGCATTAGCCACAGTCCATTAAGCTGGTTTGCTGACTCAAAATCTTTTATGATGGGCACTGAAATTAAGTGACTATCCTTTATTCTATTTAAAAACATATGCCTCCCTGTGTTGTTAGGTGCTCAGTCATATCTAACTCTTTGTGACACCATGGACTATAGCCTGCCAGGCTTCTCTGTCTATGGACCTGTCCAGGCAAGAACATCGGAGTGGGTAGCCATTCCCTTTCTCCAGGGATCTTCCTGATCCATGGATCAAAGCCAAGTCTCCTGCACTGCAGGCAGATTCTTTACTGTTTGGGCCACCAGGAAAGCTTAATGCCTTCCTGCTGGGCTTAGGGTCAAGTACTGTGGTCAGGGGAACTGGTTTTAATTAGAATCATGAATGAATATGGGGACTGTGACTTGTAACTTTGCCATGAGGATCTATATTTTGCCTTCTGCACCTCTGCAGAGGGGTGGAGTGCTTGCTGAGGGTGGGGAAGAAGGAGCAGAGCCTATTAGAAAAATAGTAAGTATTCCTGTCTGGCACACCTTAAAAGGTGATCATGTCACCTGCTTAAAGCATCCACCACTGTGCCTAGCACCTATCAGCTAGGTGGCAAACAGACTTCACATTCCCTTCCTCACACAGGCTTGGCATCCTGATGGGTGCCGTAGTGGCAAGGACCACCTAAAAAGAGCAGGAATCTGGGACACAAGAGCCAGATTTAGTGACTGGCGAGACTGTGGGTTCAGAAGTGGCTGGAAGGAAAGAGATTACCCTTTATCAAGTGCCTATAGACTGCCAAACTCTGTGCTGGTGGCTTTGTGTTTGATTCTCACCATAGCCACAAATTAGTGTTATTCAACTCATCTTGCAACTGAGGAAATCAGTTCTCAGAGAAGGGGAGTGATTTGCCCCAAATCATAGAACTAATTCAAGGTTGAGCCAGCACATGGGTCCAGGCCTCTCTGATTCCTGAATCTGCACTATTTCCACTATACAGCCCCATGAGGCTAGAATGCTGGGGACATGGGGTATTAAAAATGGAGTATCAGAAAAGAGACTGAGGCGTGGGACGGCCAAAAGCTCTGCTTTCTCTTCGCTTAGCTCATGTCCTAAATTCTTGGAGGAGACAAACTTCTTGGGAGCTAGGGCTGAACCAGCAACATGTAGAGTGGGGGCATGAGAAGCAGGAAGGTGGGAGATAAAGGTGGGAGGGGGTGCTCAGAATTGCCAGGATCTCCCTCTACCCCAAATCTCTCTCACCCTTTCCTAATCCTCGAATCCCCTATGGCACAGTGCATGCCAGGAGCCAGCCTGCTCTGGGGTGAGTTCAGTTCTAAGCTCCTGGGGGAGCCAGGCCTCTGCAGAGCACCCAGGGTCTTTCCATAGTTTTGTGGCCTCATGGCTTGGGGCCTATGAGTGTTCCAAGATCTTACACAAATAGTTAAGTCCTGGGAAGAACATTATACTGGCTCTAAAATACGAGCAGATAGACAGTAATATCAAAATTAATAAATGTTTCAGTGTCTACTAATGCAGTATGATGCCAACTAGTCATAGGCATCCCAATCTAATTCTTACTTAATTAGAATAAAATTAAGTACAGGTTACAAAACAGAATGAATAGTTTACTCTTCACAGAACTCAAAATTATAAAAATCTTTTTCAAAACTTTTACTGCAGAAAACAGTATTTAATGCAGGAACTGGCTATAATGCTTGGCACGACAAGTTGGTTATTCTTGCCAGCCCTTGAAGGCCTTAGGAGGCCTCGGCTGGCCTTGCAGGGTCAGGGTACCTTTAGGTCACAATGGAGGCCACAGAGGAAGATGCTGCTGGTTTCCTTGCAGAGCTGGGCATCATGATTCAGTAGAAAGGGATGCAGCTGGGGGCCATCTGCCATCAGCAGCTGTGGTCTCCTAGGAAACACTGGAGAAGGACAAGGAGCAAGGCGGCTGATTGGCTACACAGAGGAGACTGAAACACCCATCTGTCATCTGCTCTGCCTGGGCGAGGAGAGCAAAACACTCAGATTAGGGTTTTAGCAGCTCTCTCTGGCTGCTGCTATGTAGGGGAGAAGGGGCTGGTTGGAGCAGAAAAAGCAGGGAGGAAGCTGCAGCAGGGTCCAGGGGAAAAGTGATGGTGGTCTGGCCTGTGGGAGGAGCAAAAAAAAAGCAGGTAGGATCTCATGTCCTAAATTCTTGGAGGAGACAAACTTCTTGGGAGCTAGGGCTGAACCAGCAACATGTAGAGTGGGGGCATGAGAAGCAGGAAGGTGGGAGATAAAGGTGGGAGGGGGTGCTCAGAATTGCCAGGATCTCCCTCTACCCCAAATCTCTCTCACCCTTTCCTAATCCTCGAATCCCCTATGGCACAGTGCATGCCAGGAGCCAGCCTGCTCTGGGGTGAGTTCAGTTCTAAGCTCCTGGGGGAGCCAGGCCTCTGCAGAGCACCCAGGGTCTTTCCATAGTTTTGTGGCCTCATGGCTTGGGGCCTATGAGTGTTCCAAGATCTTACACAAATAGTTAAGTCCTGGGAAGAACATTATACTGGCTCTAAAATACGAGCAGATAGACAGTAATATCAAAATTAATAAATGTTTCAGTGTCTACTAATGCAGTATGATGCCAACTAGTCATAGGCATCCCAATCTAATTCTTACTTAATTAGAATAAAATTAAGTACAGGTTACAAAACAGAATGAATAGTTTACTCTTCACAGAACTCAAAATTATAAAAATCTTTTTCAAAACTTTTACTGCAGAAAACAGTATTTAATGCAGGAACTGGCTATAATGCTTGGCACGACAAGTTGGTTATTCTTGCCAGCCCTTGAAGGCCTTAGGAGGCCTCGGCTGGCCTTGCAGGGTCAGGGTACCTTTAGGTCACAATGGAGGCCACAGAGGAAGATGCTGCTGGTTTCCTTGCAGAGCTGGGCATCATGATTCAGTAGAAAGGGATGCAGCTGGGGGCCATCTGCCATCAGCAGCTGTGGTCTCCTAGGAAACACTGGAGAAGGACAAGGAGCAAGGCGGCTGATTGGCTACACAGAGGAGACTGAAACACCCATCTGTCATCTGCTCTGCCTGGGCGAGGAGAGCAAAACACTCAGATTAGGGTTTTAGCAGCTCTCTCTGGCTGCTGCTATGTAGGGGAGAAGGGGCTGGTTGGAGCAGAAAAAGCAGGGAGGAAGCTGCAGCAGGGTCCAGGGGAAAAGTGATGGTGGTCTGGCCTGTGGGAGGAGCAGTAGAGATGAAGGAGAGAAGGTGGATTTGAGAGACGTGCATAGGGTAGAAATGGCAGGACTTTCTAGATAATTGGATGTGGAGAGTGAGAGAAGGAAGAAGCCTGGACTGGGGGTGATGGTAGAGGAGGTACAGGGTGGTGCTGATGACACAGGGTGTGCAGGGCAGCAAGGTTCAGTACCTGCGGGTGTCTGTCTGCATCTGGCAGAGCCTAGAAGGCTTGAGAGGTTTATGAGATACCCAAAGGAAACTGTTCAGAATGCAAAGTGGTGTACTGGCTTCCCCAAGTCGGTCCAAGGTGAGGACAGAGATGAGGACAAACACCCAGGACAGACAGAGCGTGTTTATTTCACTGGGGAACCATAGAGCAGAGCCCTCTTCTAGAACCTTAGGCTTTTACCTAACACATTTCTCATTCTCTCCATCCACAGAACCTCTCCCGATGCTCATGGTCTGGTGGAGAATGAGACGTGAAGGAGGGCCACTGTGTTGCAGGGTGGACAGGGTTTCCCACGGTCAGTGCTGTGCTCTCTGCTCTCTCTGGTACATGTGGTGGGGTCACAGCCGACCTCAGGAGGAGGAGGTGTTGAATTGGTTGGATTGAGGAGGTTGGGTTGGGAATGGGAGAAAGTCACTCTGAGCAGAAAAAAGAGCAGGCTAGCACATGGTGCACAGATTACTGGTTCAGGGCTTTGCTGTGGCTGTTTGGGACTGCAAGAGAAAAGGAAACGTTCCAAATTAAGACTTACTGAACCTCTACAAGGTGCTGTATTAGCTTCCTATCGCCATGACTGCAAATTGAAAATGACTCAAAGATACTCTCTTACACTTCTAGAAGTCAAAAGTCTGAAATCAGTCTCAGATGGTGCTCTTGATAAAGAACCTGCCTGCCAATGCAGGAGCCGCAAGAGACACAGGTTTGATCCCTGGGTCAGGAGGATCCCCTAGAGGAGGAAATGGCAACCCACTTCCATATTCTTGCTTGGAGAAGCCATGGACAGAGGAGCCTGGTAGGCTACACTACAGTCCAGGGGGTTGCAAAGAGTTGGACACGACTGTAGCGACTTAGCGTGCAGGTTAATGTCAAGGTATCAGCAAGGCTGATTCCTCTTGGAGGCCCTGCGGGGAGAAGCTGCTACCTTGCTTTTTCCAGCTTCTGTGTTCCTTGGCTTGCAGTTCCTTCCTCAATATGTAAAGTTCACCACTCCAGCCTCTGCTTCTGTTGTCACCCTAGCTCCTCCCATGGCTCTCACCCACCTGCATCTCTCTTCTAAGGACAGTTGTGGTTGCATCCGGCCCTCCTGGATAATACATGATCCAGGCTAGTAGCTAACTCCTTGCTTTAATCATGCCTGCCGTGCCTCTTCTGCTATGTGAGGTAGCATTCGTGTCCTTGAAGGGAGGTGAACAGGATGTGGTCATCTTTGGGGCTCACTGCTCACCCTACCACAGGTGCCCAGTACATTCATCGTCCCCAGGGTGTGGAGCACATTCTGGCCCTGAAAGCCTGCTGGCCCAAGATCCAGGCTTTCAGTTTCTGCTCCAGGCTGACTCTGCAGCGATTCTGTGTGGGATCAGGCCACTGGCCCTCAACTCCGAGATTGCCTAGTTTCTAACTAAGCTATACTGCAGTTTTTAGGCAAACAAGGTAGGTAGCGAGCAGAGGCGCTGAACAGAGCTAAATGGGTGCTTTGCAACAGGACTTCAGCATGCTGTGCACTGTGGACTCTCCAAATGTAACTCATCATGAAACTTTTCTGAGATAGCAAAGCTCCTTTGAATACAGCTCATACTGGTTCAGGGCTTTGCTGTGGCTGTTTGGGACTGCAAGAGAAAAGGAAACGTTCCAAATTAAGACTTACTGAACCTCTACAAGGTGCTGTATTAGCTTCCTATCGCCATGACTGCAAATTGAAAATGACTCAAAGATACTCTCTTACACTTCTAGAAGTCAAAAGTCTGAAATCAGTCTCAGATGGTGCTCTTGATAAAGAACCTGCCTGCCAATGCAGGAGCCGCAAGAGACACAGGTTTGATCCCTGGGTCAGGAGGATCCCCTAGAGGAGGAAATGGCAACCCACTTCCATATTCTTGCTTGGAGAAGCCATGGACAGAGGAGCCTGGTAGGCTACACTACAGTCCAGGGGGTTGCAAAGAGTTGGACACGACTGTAGCGACTTAGCGTGCAGGTTAATGTCAAGGTATCAGCAAGGCTGATTCCTCTTGGAGGCCCTGCGGGGAGAAGCTGCTACCTTGCTTTTTCCAGCTTCTGTGTTCCTTGGCTTGCAGTTCCTTCCTCAATATGTAAAGTTCACCACTCCAGCCTCTGCTTCTGTTGTCACCCTAGCTCCTCCCATGGCTCTCACCCACCTGCATCTCTCTTCTAAGGACAGTTGTGGTTGCATCCGGCCCTCCTGGATAATACATGATCCAGGCTAGTAGCTAACTCCTTGCTTTAATCATGCCTGCCGTGCCTCTTCTGCTATGTGAGGTAGCATTCGTGTCCTTGAAGGGAGGTGAACAGGATGTGGTCATCTTTGGGGCTCACTGCTCACCCTACCACAGGTGCCCAGTACATTCATCGTCCCCAGGGTGTGGAGCACATTCTGGCCCTGAAAGCCTGCTGGCCCAAGATCCAGGCTTTCAGTTTCTGCTCCAGGCTGACTCTGCAGCGATTCTGTGTGGGATCAGGCCACTGGCCCTCAACTCCGAGATTGCCTAGTTTCTAACTAAGCTATACTGCAGTTTTTAGGCAAACAAGGTAGGTAGCGAGCAGAGGCGCTGAACAGAGCTAAATGGGTGCTTTGCAACAGGACTTCAGCATGCTGTGCACTGTGGACTCTCCAAATGTAACTCATCATGAAACTTTTCTGAGATAGCAAAGCTCCTTTGAATACAGTCTAGGCAGTGCTGCATAGTTCAGTCTACTGTGTGGGGTGTTTAGCATGAAGGGGAGAAAACCACTGAGGAGGAGGTGTTTCCTTCAGCTCTGGGATGGATGAGAGTGAGAAGGAGAAAACCTCCGTCCTACATTTCCTTATTCAATAAATGCACCTTTTAGCTTCTGGGTATAAACTGGTGAATTATATAATCATACTTCTTGACCTAAAGGAACTTAGAATCTATAAAAATAAAAATCACTGATTTTAATATACCACTTATTGAAATAAGGGCTGTGGAGGAAATGTCCAGGATAGAAAGGGAGGGGATCACAGGGTGTGGGGGTTTTTAAATCACTTTTATTTTAAAAAATTATTTATTTATTTGGCTGCACTGAGTCTTAGCTGTGGCATGTGGGATCTAGTTCCCTGATCAAGGATAGAACCTGGGACCCCTGCATTGGGAACACAGAGTCTTGACCACTGGACCACCAGGAAAGTCCTTCCAAGGTGTTTATAGGTGTCATTTACACTAAGACCTGAAAAAGAAGGAGATAGCAATCCAAACCCTGGAGCAAGAGCACTTCAGGCAGAGAGGATGGCATGAGCAAAGACTGTGAGGTAGAAGGCAGTGTGACATAATTAAAGGGTGAAAGGGTAAGAGGAGGGCAGTGGGGCTAAAGCATATGAACATGGGTGGATAAGATGAGAGGGTTGGCAGAAGAAACTACTAGAGAGGCCAGATCACTCCTGCGCTTGTGGGCCAAGGTGAAGAGTTTGGAAATCACTGTGCAATTGTTTGTTTGTTTGTTTGTTTGTTTCAAATTTTTGGCCACTTTTATTGATCTTTCATTTATTTATATTCATCCATCTTTGTTCTTTGGCCTGTGTGGGATCCCATCGCAGTGGCCTCTCTTGTTGCAGAGCACCAGCTCTGGGCGCATGCACTCCAGAGTGCTGGCTCGGTAGTTGGACACATCGGTCCAGCCACTCTGCAGCACATGGGATCTTCTCAGGCTAGGGATCGAACTGGCACTCCTTGCACTGCAAGGCGGTGTCCTTACCCAGTGCACCACCAGGGAAGCCCTGTGTAATTGTTAAGTAAGAAAGTTGCAGAATTGAATAAAAAACAAAAACAGTTATAACACAACAATAACATTGTTTGGAATTAAAACGACAAGAAGCCAGTGGGTAAGTTTTCCTCCTACTGTGTTCACCGTGTCCAGGCAGTGCCTGGCAACTAGGATGTGCTCATTTGACAACTACACGTGGAGTGAACAAGTCAGTAAGAGAGAAAGGACCCTGAATAAAGAAACTGTCATGGTAACCCCTGCAGATGAAGGAGAATGGAGATGGAAAGATGTGGAGACATTCAAGATGTATTTTGGAACTTAAATGACAGGTATTGCTGACTGATTGAGAGTGAAAGGTGGGTAAGGGAAGAATTTAGAAGGTCTCTTGGGTTTCTGCTTCATAGTACTGGGTAAATGATGGTGTTAGTTTCTGTGAAAGGGAAGCTTGGGAGAGGTTAAGGAATATTGGGAATGCGAGTGAGAAAGAAAACCAAGAGTTCACTCTTGAACATGCTGGGTCCTTCCAAGGTGTTTATAGGTGTCATTTACACTAAGACCTGAAAAAGAAGGAGATAGCAATCCAAACCCTGGAGCAAGAGCACTTCAGGCAGAGAGGATGGCATGAGCAAAGACTGTGAGGTAGAAGGCAGTGTGACATAATTAAAGGGTGAAAGGGTAAGAGGAGGGCAGTGGGGCTAAAGCATATGAACATGGGTGGATAAGATGAGAGGGTTGGCAGAAGAAACTACTAGAGAGGCCAGATCACTCCTGCGCTTGTGGGCCAAGGTGAAGAGTTTGGAAATCACTGTGCAATTGTTTGTTTGTTTGTTTGTTTGTTTCAAATTTTTGGCCACTTTTATTGATCTTTCATTTATTTATATTCATCCATCTTTGTTCTTTGGCCTGTGTGGGATCCCATCGCAGTGGCCTCTCTTGTTGCAGAGCACCAGCTCTGGGCGCATGCACTCCAGAGTGCTGGCTCGGTAGTTGGACACATCGGTCCAGCCACTCTGCAGCACATGGGATCTTCTCAGGCTAGGGATCGAACTGGCACTCCTTGCACTGCAAGGCGGTGTCCTTACCCAGTGCACCACCAGGGAAGCCCTGTGTAATTGTTAAGTAAGAAAGTTGCAGAATTGAATAAAAAACAAAAACAGTTATAACACAACAATAACATTGTTTGGAATTAAAACGACAAGAAGCCAGTGGGTAAGTTTTCCTCCTACTGTGTTCACCGTGTCCAGGCAGTGCCTGGCAACTAGGATGTGCTCATTTGACAACTACACGTGGAGTGAACAAGTCAGTAAGAGAGAAAGGACCCTGAATAAAGAAACTGTCATGGTAACCCCTGCAGATGAAGGAGAATGGAGATGGAAAGATGTGGAGACATTCAAGATGTATTTTGGAACTTAAATGACAGGTATTGCTGACTGATTGAGAGTGAAAGGTGGGTAAGGGAAGAATTTAGAAGGTCTCTTGGGTTTCTGCTTCATAGTACTGGGTAAATGATGGTGTTAGTTTCTGTGAAAGGGAAGCTTGGGAGAGGTTAAGGAATATTGGGAATGCGAGTGAGAAAGAAAACCAAGAGTTCACTCTTGAACATGCTGGCTATGAGATGCTTTTGAGATATCCCAAGTACAGATGTTAAGTTGACAGTCTGGAGGAGGGCTAAAGTGTACATTTATAAACTTGGAAGTGATCACACACAGAAGGGTATTAAAACCATGTCATAAGCAACATCACCCATGGACAGAGTGTGAACAAAGAGAGAAGATGACCAGGACCTAGGTGGATTCAAAATGGTGTTCTTAACTTCAGACAACACTACAAAACTACGGTTATCAAAACCATGTGGTGCTGGCACAAAAGCAGACGTGGATCAATGGAAGAGATTAGAGAATTCAGAAAGGAACCCACATACCTATGGTCAATTAGTCTTCAACAAAGGAGCCAAGAATATGCATCAGAGAAAGGACAATCTCTTCAACAAGTGGTGGTGGGAAAGATGGACAACTGTGTATAAATCAACAAAGTTAAAACACTCCCTCCCATCATATGCAAAAATAAACTCAAAATGACTTTAAGTCTTAAATATAAGGCATGATACCATAAAACTCCTAGAAGGAAACAGAGGCAAAACATTTTTCAGTGTAAATCATTACAATATTTTCTCAGGTCAGTCATGGCAATAGAATTAAAAGTGAAAATAAACTAATGGGATGTAATCAAACTTATGAGCCTTTGCACAGCGAAAGAAACCATAAACAAAATGAAAAGACAGCCTATGGAATGAAAGAAAATATTTGAAAATGATGTAATTGGTAAGAGCTTAATTTCCACAATATACAAATAGTTCATAGAGCTCAATATTAAGACCACAAACAATCCAATTAAAAATGTGCTTGAAGACCTAAATACACATTTCTCCAAAGAAGATAGACAAATGGCCAATAGGCACATTAAAAGATGCCAAATGCCTCTAATAAGTAGAGAAATGTAAGCCAAAACAACAATGAGGTGTCACCTCACACCCGTCAGAATGGCCATCTTCACAAAGTCCACAGATAATAAATGCTGGAGAGGATAAGAAGAAAAGAGGACCCTCCTACACTGTTGGAATGTAAAATGGTGCAACCACTATGGAGAACAGTATAGAGTCCCTTAAAAACCAAAAAATAGAGTTGTTATACAATCCAGCAATCCCACTGCTGGGCATCTATCCGAAATAGATGAAAACTCTAATTCAAAAAGATACACGCACTCCAATATTCATAGCAGCACTATTCACAACAGCCAAGACATGGAAGCAATATCTAAGTGTCCATCAAAAGATGAATGGATCAAAAAGCTGTGGTAAATATAAAAATGTAAGATTATTCAGCCATAAAAAGAACTAATGCTGTTTGTAGCAACATGGATGGACCTAGAGATAATCATACTAAATGAAGTAAGTTAGACAGAAAAAGACAAGCATCCTAGGAGATCACTTATATGTGGACTCTAAAAAAAAGATACCAATGAATTGATTTACAAAACAGAAATAAGTTCATAGATATAGAAAACAAATTTATGGTTACCAAAGGGGAAAGTGGGTCAGGGATAAATTAGGAGCTTGGGAGTGACATACACACACTACTGTACATAAAAGATACACAGGACTTCCCCGGTGGTCCATTGGGTAAAGACTCCGCCTTGCAGTGCAAGGGGCACCGGTTTGATCCATGGCTTGGGAAGATCCTTCCTGCCACGGAGCAGCTGGATCGGTGTGCCCAATTATGAGACAGCACCCTGGAGTGCATGCACCCTCAGCTGGTGCTCTGCAGCGAGTGAGGGCACTGCGATGGGAGGACCACACAGGCCAAAGAATAAAGACGGATGAAAATAGACAAATAAATTAAAAAACAATAAAAGAAGCCAAAAATTAAAAAAAAAGATAAATAAGGTCTTACTGTACAGCACAGGTAAATACATTCAATATATTATAATAATCTATAATGAAAAAGAATATATATACATGAATATACTTGAATTACTTTGCTATATGCCTGAAACTAACACAATATTGTATATCAGCTATATTTCAATAAAAACAAACAAAAGACAAATAAACAAAAGGGTTATATTAGTGTCATGATCTGAAGAAATCTGTTTAACCTCTCTGAGTTTGTTTCTTCCCTGGTAAAGACAATAATTCCTCCTCCTGCTTCATAGCACCAGACATATAAGGACTCAACAGGGGACACAGTCCTAGGAGGGCTTATAACTGCCCATGCTGACAAAGCTGGAAAAGGGACAGATTTAGCTATTCTGCAGCCAAACTTAGAGAAACAGACCACTGAGAGCCAGCTCCGTGAGCGAGTTCTCCTCCCAGCCTGCCTATTACCCCCGTTCCTTCCCAGCCCTGCCCAGGAAAGGAAGCCCATTCTGCCTGCAGCTTCTAAGAATCATCACGAGAGGGAGCATGTCCTCAGGGTTGGCACTAACACTCCCTTCCTCTTCTCCCTCCCTTTCTTTTTACTTGCTTTCTCCTTTTCTGTTTTTGTTTCATTTTAACTTCAGAAGTGTCTGAGAGTTTTAATAAACACAGGAGTCCAAATAGAATTTGGACAGCTCCCAAGTCTTCTGTATGGTTTCCGTGAAGAAAATAGGAAAAACCACTAGGCCATTTAGGTACGACCTAAATCAAATCCCTTATGATTATACAGTGGAAGTGATAAATAGATTCAAGGAATTAGATTTTAGAGTGCCTGAAGAACTATGGACTGAAGTTTGTAACATTGTATAGGAGGTAGTGATCAAAACCATCCCCAAGAAAAAGAAATGCAAAAAGGCAAAATCGTTGCCCGAGGAGGCCTTACAAATAGCTGAGAAAAAAAAGTGAAAGGCAAAGGAGAAAAGGAAAGTTATGTCCATTTGAATGCAGAGTTCTAAAGAATAGCAAGAAGAGATAAGGAAGCCATCTTAAGTGAATAATGCAAAGAAAATCATAGAATGGGAAAGACTACAGATTTTTTCAAGAAATTTAGAGATACCAGGGAATATTTCATGCAGAGATGGGCACAATAAGGAACAGAAACAGTACGGACCAAACAGAAGCAGAAAATATTAAGAAGAGGTGTATTAAGAAGAATACACAGAAGAACCATACAAAAAAAGATCTTAATGATCTGTATAACCATGATGATGTGATCACTCACCTAGAGCCAGACATCCTGGAGTATGAAGTCAAGTGGCCCTTAGGAAGCATCACTATGAACAAAACTAGTGGAGGTGATGGAATTCTAGGCAAGTTATTTCAAATCCTAAAAGATGATGCTGGTAAAGTCCTACACTCCACATGCCAACAAATTTGGAAAACTCGTCAGAGGCCTCAGGACTGAAAAAGGTCAGCTTTCATTCCAATCCCAAAGAAGGGCAATGCCAAAGAATGTTCAAACTACCATACAATTGCATTCATTTTACATGCTAGTAAGATCTTGCTCAAAATCCTCCAAGCTAGGCTTCAACAGTACCTGAACAGAGAGTACCCAGATGTACAATCTGACTTTAGAAAAGACAGAGGGACCAGAGATCAGATTGCCAATATTCATTAGATCATAGAGAAAGCAAGAAATTTACAGAAAAACATCTTCTTCTGATTCTTATTCTGAGAATACCAGACCACCTTACCTGCCTCTTGAGAAACTTGTATGCTGGTCAAGAAACAATAGTTAAAACAAGACATGGAACAATGGGCTGGTTCCAAACTGGGAAAGGAGTATGTCAAGGCTTTTTGTATAAATTGTCAACCATGCAAATTATAGGGGTTTCAAGGAATTAGATTTTAGAGTGCCTGAAGAACTATGGACTGAAGTTTGTAACATTGTATAGGAGGTAGTGATCAAAACCATCCCCAAGAAAAAGAAATGCAAAAAGGCAAAATCGTTGCCCGAGGAGGCCTTACAAATAGCTGAGAAAAAAAAGTGAAAGGCAAAGGAGAAAAGGAAAGTTATGTCCATTTGAATGCAGAGTTCTAAAGAATAGCAAGAAGAGATAAGGAAGCCATCTTAAGTGAATAATGCAAAGAAAATCATAGAATGGGAAAGACTACAGATTTTTTCAAGAAATTTAGAGATACCAGGGAATATTTCATGCAGAGATGGGCACAATAAGGAACAGAAACAGTACGGACCAAACAGAAGCAGAAGATATTAAGAAGAGGTGGCAAGAATACACAAAAGAATTATACAAAAGGATCCTAATGACCTGTATAACCATGATGATGTGATCACTCACCTAGAGCCAAACATCCTGGAGTAAGAAGACAAGGGAGCTTTAGGAAGCATCACTGTAAACAAAGCTAGTGGAGGTGATGGAATTCCAGCTGAGCTATCTCAAATCCTAAAAGACGATGCTGGTAAAGTCCTACACTCCACATGCCAACAAATTTGGAAAACTCGTCAGAGGCCTCAGGACTGAAAAAGGTCAGCTTTCATTCCAATCCCAAAGAAGGGCAATGCCAAAGAATGTTCAAACTACCATACAATTGCATTCATTTTACATGCTAGTAAGATCTTGCTCAAAATCCTCCAAGCTAGGCTTCAACAGTACCTGAACAGAGAGTACCCAGATGTACAATCTGACTTTAGAAAAGACAGAGGGACCAGAGATCAGATTGCCAATATTCATTAGATCATAGAGAAAGCAAGAAATTTACAGAAAAACATCTTCTTCTGATTCTTATTCTGAGAATACCAGACCACCTTACCTGCCTCTTGAGAAACTTGTATGCTGGTCAAGAAACAATAGTTAAAACAAGACATGGAACAATGGGCTGGTTCCAAACTGGGAAAGGAGTATGTCAAGGCTGTATATTGTCACCATGCTTATTTAATTTATATGCAGAGTACATAATGTGAAATGCTGGTCTGTATGAAGCACAAACTGGGATCAAGATTACCAGGAGAAATATCAGTAACCTCAGATATGCAGATGACATCACCCTCATGACAGAAAGTGAAGAGAAACTAAAGAGCCTCTTGATGAAAGTAAAGGAGGAGAGTGAAAACACTGGCTTAAAACTCAGCATTCAGAAAACGAAGATCATGGCATGTGTTCTCATCACTTCATGGCAAATAGCTGGGCAAGCACTGGAAACACTGACAGATTTTATTTTCTTGGGTTCCAAAATCACTGTGCATGTTGAGTGCAGCCATGAAATTAAAGGACACTTGCTCCTTGGAAGAAAAGCTATGGAAAACTTAGACAATGTATTAAAAAGCAGAGACATCACTTTGCCAACAAAGGTCCATATAGTCAAAGCTATGGTTTTTCTAGTAGTCATGTATGGATGAGACAGTGGAGTCATGAGGAAGGCTGATCCCTGAAGAATTGATGCCTTTGAACTGTGGTGCTGGAGAAGACTGTTGAGAGTCCCTTGGACTGCAAGGAGATCAGATCAGTCAATCCTAAAGGAAATCAACCCTGTCTATTCACTGGAAGATCTGATGCTGAAGCTGAAGCTCCAATATTATGACCACCTGATGTGAAGAGATGACTCATTGGAAAAGATCCTGATGCTGGGAGAAATTGAGGGCAAGCAGAGAAGGAGTCAACAAAAGATGAGATGGTTGGATGGTATCACCGACTCAATGGACTTGAGTTCAAGCAAGCCCCAGGAGATGGTGAAGGACCGGGAAGCCTGGGTTGCTGCAATCCATGGGGCACCAAAGAGTTAGACACAACTGAGCAACTAAAGTGAACTGGACTGAACTGTAATTACTAATAATCCTGTTTCAAGACTTGTTAGAACCTTGAGAGATTTTGACCATTTAATTTGGGCTTTAGGAGCATCATTTCTTTGTCTTAATTAAGGAGATGATTCCACTGAAGATGATGTCCCAATTCAGAAGTTAAGGAATATGGGCTGGGTGGATAGACGGGCTGAGGCTAGAGCCCAAAGGACTGCTTTCTAAAACAGCTCTAAGTGAAGGTGGGATGTGAGAGACAAGTGGACCACAGATACTGGAAAATCGTGAACAGACCACAGGACTCCATGTGGCGGTTGTAAACTGCGGGCGGGCCCAGCAGCACCAGACGTAGGCAGGAGCACAGCGCCCGTCCTGACCAGCAACCAGGCTGCTAGAGAAATAAAGACACTGGCTTAAAACTCAGCATTCAGAAAACGAAGATCATGGCATGTGTTCTCATCACTTCATGGCAAATAGCTGGGCAAGCACTGGAAACACTGACAGATTTTATTTTCTTGGGTTCCAAAATCACTGTGCATGTTGAGTGCAGCCATGAAATTAAAGGACACTTGCTCCTTGGAAGAAAAGCTATGGAAAACTTAGACAATGTATTAAAAAGCAGAGACATCACTTTGCCAACAAAGGTCCATATAGTCAAAGCTATGGTTTTTCTAGTAGTCATGTATGGATGAGACAGTGGAGTCATGAGGAAGGCTGATCCCTGAAGAATTGATGCCTTTGAACTGTGGTGCTGGAGAAGACTGTTGAGAGTCCCTTGGACTGCAAGGAGATCAGATCAGTCAATCCTAAAGGAAATCAACCCTGTCTATTCACTGGAAGATCTGATGCTGAAGCTGAAGCTCCAATATTATGACCACCTGATGTGAAGAGATGACTCATTGGAAAAGATCCTGATGCTGGGAGAAATTGAGGGCAAGCAGAGAAGGAGTCAACAAAAGATGAGATGGTTGGATGGTATCACCGACTCAATGGACTTGAGTTCAAGCAAGCCCCAGGAGATGGTGAAGGACCGGGAAGCCTGGGTTGCTGCAATCCATGGGGCACCAAAGAGTTAGACACAACTGAGCAACTAAAGTGAACTGGACTGAACTGTAATTACTAATAATCCTGTTTCAAGACTTGTTAGAACCTTGAGAGATTTTGACCATTTAATTTGGGCTTTAGGAGCATCATTTCTTTGTCTTAATTAAGGAGATGATTCCACTGAAGATGATGTCCCAATTCAGAAGTTAAGGAATATGGGCTGGGTGGATAGACGGGCTGAGGCTAGAGCCCAAAGGACTGCTTTCTAAAACAGCTCTAAGTGAAGGTGGGATGTGAGAGACAAGTGGACCACAGATACTGGAAAATCGTGAACAGACCACAGGACTCCATGTGGCGGTTGTAAACTGCGGGCGGGCCCAGCAGCACCAGACGTAGGCAGGAGCACAGCGCCCGTCCCTGACCAGCAACCAGGCTGCTGCCCTGGGGCAGGGGGTGGAGGAACAGAAATGAGGGTAGGGTCAGGGACCAGTGGTTAGAAAACAGGGGTCAAGGGCCAAGGGCTTGGGGTCAGGGTTTGGGGCTAGTGGGTGAGGGCAGGGGTAGACTTAGGATCGGACGCAGGAGATGGGATCAGAGACAGGAATTGAGGTATTCAAGGGTGGGAGGGATAGTGGGGGACAGGGGGTGTGCAGGTCAGGAGCAGGCCCTGCACTCCTCAACCTGCCGGAGGAACTTGACCCTGATGCCCTGGTGTTCCAGCCATTTGCTGGGGTTCTTGAATGCCAGACTCATCTTCCTGCCAACATCTTCCAGTCATAGAAGAGGAAGTATTGATACTTAGCCTTCTTCCCATCCTCAGTCTTGGGCTTGACCGCTTTCTGCCGTCAGCATGGTTCTGCAGGAAGTCTTACCTTCACACTCTGCCCTAAGCCAAAAAAGTTCAGGCAAATGCCTGAGGGTACGTGTGAAGCGGACCAGTCAGCCAACAGCCCGCTTTGGAGAGGAGGTGTAGGCATACCACTTTGGCCACTGTGGTGGCTGCACAGGGCTCCCTCCGTCATTTTAAAAATTTTTAATCAAATTTCTATCTTCTCTGTGCTAGGCTCTGTCTCTCATACTGGGGACACAGGATTCCTGCGCTTAAAGATTTTATGGACTGTTCAAAAAAGGATACCAGCTGTAATCATGGAATGGAGAGTGTGATGAAGACAAAAGAGAAGGCTGTGGAGTCAGAAAGGCCCAAATCGAACCTGATTTTTTTTCTTTGTCTTAATTAAGGAGATGATTCCACTGAAGATGATGTCCCAATTCAGAAGTTAAGGAATATGGGCTGGGTGGATAGACGGGCTGAGGCTAGAGCCCAAAGGACTGCTTTCTAAAACAGCTCTAAGTGAAGGTGGGATGTGAGAGACAAGTGGACCACAGATACTGGAAAATCGTGAACAGACCACAGGACTCCATGTGGCGGTTGTAAACTGCGGGCGGGCCCAGCAGCACCAGACGTAGGCAGGAGCACAGCGCCCGTCCCTGACCAGCAACCAGGCTGCTGCCCTGGGGCAGGGGGTGGAGGAACAGAAATGAGGGTAGGGTCAGGGACCAGTGGTTAGAAAACAGGGGTCAAGGGCCAAGGGCTTGGGGTCAGGGTTTGGGGCTAGTGGGTGAGGGCAGGGGTAGACTTAGGATCGGACGCAGGAGATGGGATCAGAGACAGGAATTGAGGTATTCAAGGGTGGGAGGGATAGTGGGGGACAGGGGGTGTGCAGGTCAGGAGCAGGCCCTGCACTCCTCAACCTGCCGGAGGAACTTGACCCTGATGCCCTGGTGTTCCAGCCATTTGCTGGGGTTCTTGAATGCCAGACTCATCTTCCTGCCAACATCTTCCAGTCATAGAAGAGGAAGTATTGATACTTAGCCTTCTTCCCATCCTCAGTCTTGGGCTTGACCGCTTTCTGCCGTCAGCATGGTTCTGCAGGAAGTCTTACCTTCACACTCTGCCCTAAGCCAAAAAAGTTCAGGCAAATGCCTGAGGGTACGTGTGAAGCGGACCAGTCAGCCAACAGCCCGCTTTGGAGAGGAGGTGTAGGCATACCACTTTGGCCACTGTGGTGGCTGCACAGGGCTCCCTCCGTCATTTTAAAAATTTTTAATCAAATTTCTATCTTCTCTGTGCTAGGCTCTGTCTCTCATACTGGGGACACAGGATTCCTGCGCTTAAAGATTTTATGGACTGTTCAAAAAAGGATACCAGCTGTAATCATGGAATGGAGAGTGTGATGAAGACAAAAGAGAAGGCTGTGGAGTCAGAAAGGCCCAAATCGAACCTGATGTTTGCCTCCTGTAGACTGAGAGACCTTAGACAGGCCACTGCGCCTCTTAGAGCTGTGACTGGATCAACATTTTTGTTGAATTGTTCTGAGAATTGCATGAGAAGCTAGTTTTTCATGTGTGTAAATTAGCAATACCAGTAACACCTACCTTTGCTTTGCTTTGAGAACTGAATGAAAAAATGCACGTAGATCACCTATTTCATGCTACACACTCAAGAATGTTAGCTCTTTAATAAGTATTAATATAAAGAGCAACTCATAGTCCTGTAGGCCCATAATCTCATTTCTTTCTCCTATAGCTCTAATCCTATCTGTTATACGGATACAGAAATAGGCTCAGAAAGGGTCTGTGTTTCCTCAAAATCACCTAGAAAATGAGAAGCTGAATAGGGACCACTTCCATCTTTCTCTGGTGCCCAGCATAAAGCCAGCAGCAAAGACAGAGATCTTAGGGTCAAATTGTCAAAGAGGATTCTCTTCTTCTTTTGATAAAGGCAGGAGGATACTTGATGACAGAGCAGATAGGACCTTGCCCACAGGTAGGGAAGCTCAGCCCCCAACTGTTGATGAAGACTTCTGCATAGCACCAACTACTGTACTTGACTTTGGGCTCGGGTCCATTTGGTTATTTCTAGTTGTACAGTTCAGCCTGCTTGGTGGGACCTCAGGGGAAGTCAAGGTCTTTTACCAATTAATTATAATTGAATTCCTAGCTCCATGCTTATCTCCCTCCATTCTCTCAACACTTTATGTTCCAGATACTTTAATTAATTCATTCATCCAATAAATATTTGAGTGTCTACTATGTAGCCAGATCAGGGAGGTCTTGGCCCTTATAGGTTTGAAAGGGCAAAGGGAGGAGCTACCACTGCCATTCACCAATTTCATTCTGTGATGAGTCTGGTCAGGAGCGTTTTCAGCATCTATGGAAATAACCATATGATTCTCTTCTGAAATCTGTTAATCTGATATACTATAGTAATGGTTTCCCTAATCCTATCTGTATATGGTAGTAGGATGTTGGATTGTTTCCTAATATTTTCTAATATAATAATTCTATTTTCTAGACAAGACTACTGGAGTGGGTTGCCATTTCCTGCTCCAGGGGATCATCTCAACCCAGGGATTGAACCTGAGTCTCCTGTATTTCCTGAATTAGCAGACAGATTCTTTACCACTGAACTACCTGGGAAGCCTATTTTATTTAAATAGTTTGCTTTAATAGTAAATAGGCCTCTTGGAGAACTGAATGAAAATGCACGTAGATCACCTATTTCATGCTACACACTCAAGAATGTTAGCTCTTTAATAAGTATTAATATAAAGAGCAACTCATAGTCCTGTAGGCCCATAATCTCATTTCTTTCTCCTATAGCTCTAATCCTATCTGTTATACGGATACAGAAATAGGCTCAGAAAGGGTCTGTGTTTCCTCAAAATCACCTAGAAAATGAGAAGCTGAATAGGGACCACTTCCATCTTTCTCTGGTGCCCAGCATAAAGCCAGCAGCAAAGACAGAGATCTTAGGGTCAAATTGTCAAAGAGGATTCTCTTCTTCTTTTGATAAAGGCAGGAGGATACTTGATGACAGAGCAGATAGGACCTTGCCCACAGGTAGGGAAGCTCAGCCCCCAACTGTTGATGAAGACTTCTGCATAGCACCAACTACTGTACTTGACTTTGGGCTCGGGTCCATTTGGTTATTTCTAGTTGTACAGTTCAGCCTGCTTGGTGGGACCTCAGGGGAAGTCAAGGTCTTTTACCAATTAATTATAATTGAATTCCTAGCTCCATGCTTATCTCCCTCCATTCTCTCAACACTTTATGTTCCAGATACTTTAATTAATTCATTCATCCAATAAATATTTGAGTGTCTACTATGTAGCCAGATCAGGGAGGTCTTGGCCCTTATAGGTTTGAAAGGGCAAAGGGAGGAGCTACCACTGCCATTCACCAATTTCATTCTGTGATGAGTCTGGTCAGGAGCGTTTTCAGCATCTATGGAAATAACCATATGATTCTCTTCTGAAATCTGTTAATCTGATATACTATAGTAATGGTTTCCCTAATCCTATCTGTATATGGTAGTAGGATGTTGGATTGTTTCCTAATATTTTCTAATATAATAATTCTATTTTCTAGACAAGACTACTGGAGTGGGTTGCCATTTCCTGCTCCAGGGGATCATCTCAACCCAGGGATTGAACCTGAGTCTCCTGTATTTCCTGAATTAGCAGACAGATTCTTTACCACTGAACTACCTGGGAAGCCTATTTTATTTAAATAGTTTGCTTTAATAGTCATAAATAATTAAGTCTATAGTGCTCTTTTTTTTTTTTTGCTACTTTCTGTAAAACTGAGCTTAAATATCCATATAATACTTGCTACAGAAGAAAGAAATTGGAAGTTTTCCTTCATTTTAAAAGCATTGAAACAATTTTTCATCAGAGGTCTCTGGTCTTTACAGATTTGGCTAACTTCTCCTGTGAAACTTTCTGGAACTGGTGTTTTGTGTGTGTGTGTGTGTGAAGAAATTTACTGGTAATATTCTGTTTCTTCTATGGAAATTCATTTGTTTTCTATCATTAACTGGCTTGTTTGGTAAATTGTATTTCCCTAGGAAACACATGTATCTAAACACAATTGTATCTAAACACAGTTGTATCAAAACACAATATATCAAAACATGCAAATATATTTACATTAAAGTTTGCAAAGTAGTTTCTTTTGATTTTTACTGATTTTATTTTGTTCATTTATTTATGTTTTGCCACTTGACCCAGCTCGTGAGATCTCAGTTCCCTGAGGACTGAACCCTGGGCCATGGCAGTGACAGCATAGAATCCTAAGCACTAAGACACTAGGGAACTCCCCCCTCCCCCATTTTTTTATAAGTTGTGTGTGATACAAATCCAGCCAAAACAATATTGCAAAATGTTACGAAGCGATGATATCTTGGGCTAAAGCAGTATAGGTTATACAGAAACAGCCATGGTGAAATGTGTGGATCAGGCACTGTGGATACCAAGGAACCAAGGAGACGGTGAATATTTCAACCCTCATTTGTGTCTTGGATTTTGTTTTTTTTTACCCCCCAAATTTCCATACAACAAACAGACATCTAGATCCCTTTTTTGATTTTTAAAATTTTCTTCTATTTCCATTATATTTCCACTGTCCTGTCTTACTTTGTGCATGAATAATTTGCCCATTTTATTCTTTTTATTTATTAAAATTTGGCCTCTTCTTGTTAGTTTTTTATTTATTTATTTTCATCCATTTTTATTCTTTGGTCTGTGTGGGCTTCCCATTGCAGTGGTCTCTCTCACTGCAGAGCACTGGCTCTGGGCACATGTGCTCTAGAGTACTGGCTCATAATTGAACACATAGGTCCAGCTGCTCCATGGCATGTGGGATCTTCCCAGGTCAGGGATGGAATCGGTGCCCCTTGCACTGCAAGGCAGACTCTTTACCCACTGGACCACCAGGGAAGCCCAAATTTTTGTCCCTTTTATTCTTTTTTTTTTTTAATTAATTTATTTTATCTTTTTGGTGGGGGTCTCAGGTTGGGGAGGGCGGGAGGCGGGCGGGTCACTTCTATTGGTCTTTCATTTATTCATTTTCATCCATCTTTGTTCTTTGGCCTATGTGGGTCCCCTGTCGCAGTGGCCTCTGTTGCTGCAGAGCGCCGGCTCTGGGCACATGCGCTCCAGAGTTCTGGCTCATAATTGAACACATAGGTCCAGCTGCTCCATGGCATGTGGGATCTTCCCAGGTCAGGGATGGAATCGGTGCCCCTTGCACTGCAAGGCAGACTCTTTACCCACTGGACCACCAGGGAAGCCCAAATTTTTGTCCCTTTTATTCTTTTTTTTTTTTAATTAATTTATTTTATCTTTTTGGTGGGGGTCTCAGGTTGGGGAGGGCGGGAGGCGGGCGGGTCACTTCTATTGGTCTTTCATTTATTCATTTTCATCCATCTTTGTTCTTTGGCCTATGTGGGTCCCCTGTCGCAGTGGCCTCTGTTGCTGCAGAGCGCCGGCTCTGGGCACATGCGCTCCAGAGTTCTGGCTCGGTAATTGGACACATTGGTCCAGCCACTCCGTGGCACGTGGGATCTTCCCAGGCCAGGGATCAAACTGGCGCCCCTTGCACTGCAAGGCAGTGTCCTTACCCACTGGACCACCAGGGAAGCCCCCCTTTTATTCTTGATTGCATTAGCCAGAAGTATGTTTCTTTCATTTGTGTTTTTCAGAAAACCAAAGATTTAATTTATTCATTATAGCTATTTTTTTCAATCCTTTCATTCATTTCCACCTTTATCATTATTATTTTCTTCCTGTGGTTTCTTTGTTGTGCTTTTGCTAGGATTTATGACATACATGCATGCTCAGTCACTAAGTTGTGTCTGACTGACCCTATGGACTGTAGCCCACCAGGCTCCTCTGTTCATGGGATTTCCCAGGCAAGAATACTGGAGAGGGTTGCCATTCTCTCCTCTAGGGAATCTTCCCTATCCAGGGATGGAGCCCGTGTCTCCTGCACTGGCAACCGGATTGTTTTTACCTTCGAACCACGTGGGAAGCCCAGATATAACTTGGGAATTAATTCATTTATTCTTTTTTTGTTTTTATGCATGTATGTGTTTTCTCAAAATTAACTGTGATTCAGCAGTTTATGAATTCTAACATCCCAAGAGAGAATTTTTAGAAATTGTTGAGATGACTTCAAAATGTATATGGAAGAGTAAGAGTGAACTATAACCTGGAGACTTTGAAGATAGACGAGCAAGGAGGCTTGTCCTCCCAGATTTAAGAACTAAATAAATAATTAAGATGGTGTGGCATCAGCAAAGATAGATAAATAGACCAACAGAAGTGAATAAAAGTCCAGACACAGGCTGCATGTGGGTTGAAATCTATTGTATGACAGAGGTGGCACGGGACGTCACTAGGGAAGAGAGGGGTGTTCAACCAAAGGCATTGCCCAGAATGGTTCTCCTATGTTAAAGACACAATTGGAACCAAGCTCATCCTCCTACTAGGTAAGCATCCAACAAGGACGTACATATAAAAAACAAACTTTAAATTCCTTTTTAAAAAATTATTAAAAAAAAATTCTTTAGTTTTTACAGAGTTTTTTTGTTTACTGCCCCCACATTAACCTGAATCTGCCGTAGGTACACATATGCCCCCTCCCTCTTGAACTTCCCTCCCATCTCCCTCCCCATCCCAGCCCTCTAGGTTGTTACAGAGCCCCTGTTTGAGTTGCCTGAGTCTTACAGCAGATTCCCCTCCCTTCCCTCAATGTCCACGCATCTGTTCTCTATGTCTAAAAACAAACTTTAAATTCTTAATGGTAAATATAGGTAGGAAAAGGTCTCCTGAATCAGACCAGGCAATGGCTGTTTAATAAAAGCCTGATAAATATGAATATACTAAAATGTAAAATATTCATTCACCCAGTGACACTTTAAAAACACAAGCTAAAAATTTGGAGAAGAGATTCACAACATTTGTAACCAACAAAGGTTAGTATCATGAGTACATTAAACACTTCAAATTTAGGCAAAAAGCACAAAAAACGGAGGGTTTGCACTGACATGAAGCATGTGTACAACCAGGGCTTCAGTTGCTGGTTTGCTGAGAAGCTCCTCAAGGAAGACAACTTGGCAGACATGTGCCCTGACCTCTGTAAACACTACCAGCAGTGTGTTCAGAAAACATAAAGGAGAAGAAGATTCCTACTGAAGGACTGGAGTTCATGGGTCACAGCAAAGAGATGCCAGAAAGTCCTTCTTGACTGTGACAGTCACCTTAAAATGGACTCCTCAAATCAGAAAATTGAGGGTTCTGGATCATGCCAATTAAAACTGAAGCTAGCATTGATTTGATGAATTTAGGAGGGAGGAGTTTCCTTTTCTCCTTGATATTTTTCTCTCAGTTGTCACTCTTTGCTTTGGAATTTCTGGCATCTTGGCAGGAGCTCAGTGTTTTTAAATAATGGAATTATTTGGGATTATATCTTGAACCTGAATTAAATTTGCCCATTCCCATCCATTTTAGCTCACTGATTCCTAAAATGTCAGTGTCATTCTTTTTTTTTTTTAAAAGATTTATTTATTTATTTTGGGGGGGGGTCGGGTTGGGGAGGGAGGGGAGTGGGTGGGCCACTTCTATTGGTCTTTCATTTCTCTATTTTCATCCGTCTTTGTTCTTTGGCTCCTGTGGGCCTCCCATCGCGGTGGCATCTGTTGTTGCAGAGTGCTGGCTCTGGGTGCATGTGCTCCAGAGTTCCGGCTCGGTAATTGGACACATTGGTCCAGCCGCTCCGCAGCATGTGGGATCTTCCCAGGCCAGGGATGGAACCGGTGCCCCTTGCACTGCAAGGCGGTGTCCTTACCCACTGGACCACCAGGGGCAGCCCTGTCAGTGTCATTCTTGCCATCTTCTGCTTGACCACATCCAATTTACCTTGATTCACAGACCTAATATTCCAGGTTCCAATGCAACATTATTCTTTACAGCATTGGATTTTACTTTTACCACCAGACACATCCAAAATTGAGTGCTTTTTCCACTTTGGCCCAGACTCTTCATTCTTTCTGGAGTTTACTCTGTAGTAGCATACTGACACCTGCCAACCTGTCCACTGGTTCACATTAACACATCAGACATTTTTAGGCAAAAGCACAAAAACGGAGGGTTTGCACTGACATGAAGCATGTGTACAACCAGGGCTTCAGTTGCTGGTTTGCTGAGAAGCTCCTCAAGGAAGACAACTTGGCAGACATGTGCCCTGACCTCTGTAAACACTACCAGCAGTGTGTTCAGAAAACATAAAGGAGAAGAAGATTCCTACTGAAGGACTGGAGTTCATGGGTCACAGCAAAGAGATGCCAGAAAGTCCTTCTTGACTGTGACAGTCACCTTAAAATGGACTCCTCAAATCAGAAAATTGAGGGTTCTGGATCATGCCAATTAAAACTGAAGCTAGCATTGATTTGATGAATTTAGGAGGGAGGAGTTTCCTTTTCTCCTTGATATTTTTCTCTCAGTTGTCACTCTTTGCTTTGGAATTTCTGGCATCTTGGCAGGAGCTCAGTGTTTTTAAATAATGGAATTATTTGGGATTATATCTTGAACCTGAATTAAATTTGCCCATTCCCATCCATTTTAGCTCACTGATTCCTAAAATGTCAGTGTCATTCTTTTTTTTTTTTTAAAAGATTTATTTATTTATTTTTGGGCGGGGGTCGGGTTGGGGAGGGAGGGGAGTGGGTGGGCCACTTCTATTGGTCTTTCATTTCTCTATTTTCATCCGTCTTTGTTCTTTGGCTCCTGTGGGCCTCCCATCGCGGTGGCATCTGTTGTTGCAGAGTGCTGGCTCTGGGTGCATGTGCTCCAGAGTTCCGGCTCGGTAATTGGACACATTGGTCCAGCCGCTCCGCAGCATGTGGGATCTTCCCAGGCCAGGGATGGAACCGGTGCCCCTTGCACTGCAAGGCGGTGTCCTTACCCACTGGACCACCAGGGGCAGCCCTGTCAGTGTCATTCTTGCCATCTTCTGCTTGACCACATCCAATTTACCTTGATTCACAGACCTAATATTCCAGGTTCCAATGCAACATTATTCTTTACAGCATTGGATTTTACTTTTACCACCAGACACATCCAAAATTGAGTGCTTTTTCCACTTTGGCCCAGACTCTTCATTCTTTCTGGAGTTTTTTCTCTACTCTTCTGTAGTAGCATACTGACACCTGCCAACCTGTGGGGGCTCATCTTCTGGTGTCGTATCTTTTTGCCTTTTCATACTGTTCGTGGGATTCTCAAGGCAAGAATACCGTGGTGGTCTGCCATTCCCTTCTCCAGTGGACCACAAACCATGACTTGTCTGTATTGGGTGGCTCTACACAGCATGGTTCGTAGCTTCATTAATTTACACAGGGCTGTGACCCATGTGTTCATTTGGTTAGCTTTCTGAGACTGTGTTTTTCATTTTGGAGGTTGTGGGATTGTAGTTCATGCTTCTTCTGTCTGCCCTTTGATGGATAAGGGTAAGAGTGCTTGTGTAAGCTTCTTGATAGAAGGGACGGGTGGTGGGGAAAACTAGATCTTGCTCTAGTGGGCCCAATAAATCTTTAATCCTCAATTTTTTTTGCTGATGAGTGGGGCTGTGCTTCTTCCTGTTAGTTGTTTGGCCTCAGGTGGCCCAGTCCTAGAGTCCACAGGTTCTTTGGTAGGGCTAAAGGTGACCTTTAAAAGACTTAGGCCAGGCTTTCCTGGTGGTCCAGTGGATAAGGACATTGCCTTGCAGTGTAAGGGACGCCGGTTCGATCCCTGGCCTGGGAAGATTCCATGTGCCACGGAGCAGCTGGACTGATATGTCCAACTACCAAACCAGAGCTCTGGGGCGCATGTGCCCAGACCAGAGTTGGTGCTCTGCAGCGACAGAGGCCACTGCAATGGGAGGCCCACATAGGCCAAAAAAAAAAAAAGAACAAAGATGGATGATAAATCAAAGACCAATAGAAGTGGCCAGGAAAAAACAAAAAGACTTAGGCCAACTTGCACCTCCCAGGACTGCTGCAGTCAGTGACCCATCCCCAGGGCAGGCTACTGCCAAAACTATGCCTCCGTGGAAGACCCTCAGACACTCACAGGCAGGTCTGATGCAGTTTCTTGTGGGGTCTCTGCTCCTTTCCCTTAGGTCTCAGTGCACACAAGGTTTTGTTTGTGTCCTCCAAGAGTCTCTGTTTCCCCAGACCTGTGGAAGTTCTGCAGTCAAATCCCACTGTCCTTCAAAGTCAGATTCCCTGGGGATTCCTAGTCCTTTTGCTGGATCGCCAGGTTGGAAAGTCTGATGTGGGGCCTAGAACCTTCACAACAGTGCCAGAACTTCTTTGGTATTACTTTTCTCCAGTTTGTGAGTTGCCCAATTGGCTGGTATGGAATTTGATTTTAACATGATTGTGCCCCTCCTACTGTCTCAAGGATGCTTGTCCTTGGACATGCTGCATCTTATTTTTATAACATTCTGCTGTCGATTGGTTGTTCAGCAGCTTGTTGCATTTTGGGGGTTTTCACATGTTGACTAAAAAGACACACATTGTGGACAGTTAAGTTTTATTTGAGGTAAAATAAGGACTGCAGCCCAGGAGGCAGCACATTAGATAGCTCTGAGAGGCTGCTCCAAAGAGGCAGTTGGAAAAGTCAATTTACAAGATTTTGGTGACAGGGAAGTTCATTGCAATCCAGCACTTACTTCACAAAAGGTTTTCTGCTGGCCATGAGCAGGCAATGTCACCCTGAAGAGATTGAGTGCTTTTCTAGCTATGAAGAGATGCAAGGATCGGGATAATGAAATTAGTTCCCCCAAATATCTAACTATCTAAAGACCTGTCCCACTAGTTTCCCCAGAGCACGAAGTGTCTTGCTTTCCATCCTGAATTCCCCTCAGTGGGTGTTGAAGGTCGGCAGTGGCAGCAGCACAGGGTTCAGACTCTACAGAGGCAGATGGGAAGTGCCTTTGCTGTTGTTGATCAGTTGCTGGCAAATGCTCTTGGCACGTGCCAGTTTGTAGTTGACACACAGGAGATGATGAGCCCGTGTCCTTCTACTCTACCATCTTGGTACTACCACTTCATGGCAAATAGATGGAGAAAACCTGGAAACAGTGACTGATTTTGTTTTCTTGGGCTCCAAAATCACTGTGGATGGTGGCTGCCGCCATGCAATTACATATGGTTTCTTCTAGGAAGAAACTATGACAGGCCTAGACAGCGTATTAAAAAGTAAAGATGTCACTTTGCCAACATAGGCCATATAATCAAAACTATGATTTTCCAGTAGTCATGTATGGATATGAGAGACCATAGAATAGCCTGTGTGCCAAAGAACTGATGCTTTCAAATAGTGGGGCTAGAGAAGGCTCTTGAGAGTCCCTTAGGCTGCAAGGAGATCAAACCAATCAATCCTAAAGGAAATCAAACCTGAATATTCATTGGAAAGCCTGATGCTGAAACTGAAACTTCAGTACTTTGGCCACTTGATGCAAAGAACTGACTCACTGCAAAAGACATTGATACTGGAAAAGATTGAAGGTAAAAGGAGAAGGAAGCCGCAGAGGATGAATGAGATGGTTAGACATCATTACCAACTCAAAGGACATGAATTTGAGCAAACTCCCTGAGGTAGTGAAGGACAGAAGAGCCTGCCTTGCTGCAGCCCATGGGGTCACAAAGAGTCAGACATGACTTAGCAACTGAACAACAACAACAACAACCTAAACAAGAGGTGCCAGATCTCATATTAAGATGTAAAAGCCTCATGAATGTTGCAGTGAGCACCATTTCAGAATTCCTGGTGTAGTTCAGGAGTTGAAATCATTGGAGTGACTCCTAAAGAAGATCCTAAATTAGAAAGATTTGCTTCTGCCAGTTTTCAACTTAAGTCAGTGAATTAAGTCAGCCTGTGTATCATAAAATGCCAAAATGCTGCATCTGGTTCAATGGGCCTGGAGAGGGGAGAAAAGAGTTGGCTTTATTTCCCTTGTTTACTCACTCTGCGCTGTAATGCCTGTATTCATGAAGATGAAATAAAGCATTTAGTTTCTATCATAAAAAAAAGGACAAAAAAACACTGTAGAGGAATGAATGAAAATTAAGAATGAGCTTTTTGAAGAAGAGGAAATTCCTATGAATAAAACCATGTGCAACATTCGTATTGAGGAATTGTAAGATCCCAACCCAATATCACATTTCACTCTCACAAATAACAATAAGTCTGGTGAGGGTATAAATGGATGCTGCTGTTTTGGGAAAAGTCTGACACTTCTCCTCACCAACTCGTGCAGTCACATGCCCTTCCGTGCAGACTTTCTTCTAGGAAGAAACTATGACAGGCCTAGACAGCGTATTAAAAAGTAAAGATGTCACTTTGCCAACATAGGCCATATAATCAAAACTATGATTTTCCAGTAGTCATGTATGGATATGAGAGACCATAGAATAGCCTGTGTGCCAAAGAACTGATGCTTTCAAATAGTGGGGCTAGAGAAGGCTCTTGAGAGTCCCTTAGGCTGCAAGGAGATCAAACCAATCAATCCTAAAGGAAATCAAACCTGAATATTCATTGGAAAGCCTGATGCTGAAACTGAAACTTCAGTACTTTGGCCACTTGATGCAAAGAACTGACTCACTGCAAAAGACATTGATACTGGAAAAGATTGAAGGTAAAAGGAGAAGGAAGCCGCAGAGGATGAATGAGATGGTTAGACATCATTACCAACTCAAAGGACATGAATTTGAGCAAACTCCCTGAGGTAGTGAAGGACAGAAGAGCCTGCCTTGCTGCAGCCCATGGGGTCACAAAGAGTCAGACATGACTTAGCAACTGAACAACAACAACAACAACCTAAACAAGAGGTGCCAGATCTCATATTAAGATGTAAAAGCCTCATGAATGTTGCAGTGAGCACCATTTCAGAATTCCTGGTGTAGTTCAGGAGTTGAAATCATTGGAGTGACTCCTAAAGAAGATCCTAAATTAGAAAGATTTGCTTCTGCCAGTTTTCAACTTAAGTCAGTGAATTAAGTCAGCCTGTGTATCATAAAATGCCAAAATGCTGCATCTGGTTCAATGGGCCTGGAGAGGGGAGAAAAGAGTTGGCTTTATTTCCCTTGTTTACTCACTCTGCGCTGTAATGCCTGTATTCATGAAGATGAAATAAAGCATTTAGTTTCTATCATAAAAAAAAGGACAAAAAAACACTGTAGAGGAATGAATGAAAATTAAGAATGAGCTTTTTGAAGAAGAGGAAATTCCTATGAATAAAACCATGTGCAACATTCGTATTGAGGAATTGTAAGATCCCAACCCAATATCACATTTCACTCTCACAAATAACAATAAGTCTGGTGAGGGTATAAATGGATGCTGCTGTTTTGGGAAAAGTCTGACACTTCTCCTCACCAACTCGTGCAGTCACATGCCCTTTGACCCAGCAGTCCCTCCAGCTGTGAAGACTTTGGGAGGGAGAAAGGGAACAGAGATAGAGAACACTGGCTCCAGGGACAATTAGAGATTGACCGTGGGGGTGGAAAGCAGCTTTACAACCCAAGAGATATCCATATCAACAAGACTCAGATGTGAACCTCTGAGAAAATGATATTCCAATGGCCAATCAGCATTTTTAAATGAGGGCTCAGCTTCATTAGGCAACGTCCATAGGCAATCCTCATTAGGCACAGAGGAAACAACTGTGAGCACAGCGAAGTGTCCCCACATCCTCTCTACAACGGATTAAATGATGAAGAGGATATGGAGCAACTGGAAATCTCATGGGAGGCTTGGGGGTGTAAATTTGTACAATCACTTTGGGAAATATGTGGCCTTATACAAAATAGAAAAACCAGCTATTCTATTTTCAGCCACATACTCAACAGAAATATATAGAAATGTGCACCAAAGTCATGTACAGAGTGCCTGTCCTGCTGTGGGATACACAGGAGAGCTGCGAAGACAGGAGATCAGAATTCTCATCAAAAGGAGACTTTTTTCCACCATTGTTTTGATTGTGAGACAATGGATGTTAACTAAATCTGTTGCAATCATTCACAATATATGTAAATCAAATGATCATGCTATGTACCTTAAACTTATACACTGATATATACCAATTTTTTCTCAAACAAATTGGAAAAGATAGAAATGAATGTCCATAGTACTACAGTTCACAATAGCCAGACAGAGACAACACACTAACTGTCCCCCAGCAGATGAACTGTGGCATACTCACACAGTGAAGTCAGCAGAGAAAACCAATGTATTATAGATATATACAATTTGGGTGACTCTTGAAATATAATCTTGATCCAAGAATCAGTCTCAAAAGAATATTTTGTGTGAGACTCTCTTATACATTTCAGAATGGAGACAAGGCTGATGTGATCTTTGAGGAGAATAGGGGTGAGGGGCAAGGACAGGGGTGCTGGCCAGGTCCTATTTGTCAGTTAATGTGGAGGTCGCACCAGTACGTTGACTCTAGGATGATGAATCACTCCGACACTTGGGATGTATGCCTTTTCCTGTATGTTTGATATGGTTCAGTTCAAAGTGTACATTTAAAAAGAGAGATGTAGGAAAACCTACTGAGAGAAGTGAGCGGAGAGGGACAGACAGAGAGTGTCTAACATGACTCTAAGGTTTTGACCTGAAGAACCAGGTCACTGGCATCCTCTTTCCTGAGATGGCAAAGAGCAGAGGAAAAGCTGGCTGGCTAGTGAGGGAAGACCAAGTTCAGTGTTAGACAGGCTGTGATGGAGGTGCTGAGTAGGCTGACAAGGAGGATGTTGAATACCCACCTACATGGTCAGGTCTGGAGCCCAGGGGACGTCAGGCTGGAGATGCAGTTTGGAAGTGTTTGTCCTGTAGATGGACTCCAAGACCATGAACCAGGATGAGGTGTCTGTGGGAGAGAGGGTGGAGAGAAGAGGGAGGGTCCAGGAACTGAGGAGGCAGGAGGGCCCTCAGGCATTTAGCCTGGTGAAGGATAAGAGCCACCATGGAGACCCAGGGCCAGCCAGAGGGGCGGGAGGGAAACCAGGAGAGTGTGATGTCCACAGGCCAAGGGGCTTCAAGGAGGAGGGAGGGACCAACTGTGTCTGCTGAGAGGTCAAGATGAGAGCTGCGAGCTGACCACTGGATTCAGCAGCATGGAGGCCACTGGTGAACTCCTCAAGGGCAGTTCCATGGAAGAGGAGCTGTTACTGTATATTTGTGGAGGGGAATGGTGGACATGGCAGAAGAGAGGGTACAGCGATTGCAACCAGGTCGTTAGTAGGTGTGAGGAGGACAGTAGCTGCAGCCACGAAGTTAAAAGACACTTGCTCCTTGGAAGAAAAGCTATGTCAAGCCTAGACAGTGTATTGAAAAGCAGAGACAGCACTTTGCAACAAAGGTGTGTATAGTCAAAGCTATGGTTTTTCCAGTTGTCATGGACAGATGTGAGAGTTGGACCATGAAGAAGACTGAGTGCTAAAGAACTGACGCCTTCTAACTGTGGTGCTTGAGAAGACTCCTGAGAGCCCCTTGAACAACACAGAGATCAAACCAGTCAATCCTACAGAAAATCAACCCTGAATATCCATTGGAAGGATGGATGCTGAAGCTCCAGTACTTTGATTACTTGAATCGAAGTGACAGCTTATTAGAAAAGACCCTGATGCTAGGAAAAGCAGAAGGCAGATGGAGAAAGCGACATCAGAGGATAAGGTTGAATAACATTACCAACTCAATGGACAGCAGTCAGAGCAAGGACAGGGAAGCCTGGTGTGCTACAGTCCATGGGGTCGCAGAGTCGGACACGATTGAGGGACTGAATTGATCTGAGTTGAGGAGGACAGACTTGCCCTGTACTTAAGTGCTTCACCTGTCAAGTGAAGGGCAAGATTCAGACAAAAAGAGAAGGCATCTGGCAGATTAGGCATTGCCTGAGAAGACAAATGTTCTTCCCTTCCTCCTTCCTTTAGCTGGCTTCAGGGCAAGTGGGTTCAAAGGTTTCTTCTAGGAAACAGATCCTTGCCTCGCTGAGGGAAAGGGAGGCGCTGGGCTGGGCCAGGTGGGGTGGGGCACCCTCCTCCCAGACCACTAATGCTTACTCAACCTCCGGCAGCAGCAAAACCAGTAGGTGTCTCAGGCCTCAGCAGAGCTCAGAGAAACCTCTGAAATCAACCAAGGAGACAGCATGGTGGAGTTCTCACCCTTGTCCGTGCCGTGGAAGCGCAGGATGCAGACCTTTGCGGTCCTGCAGTGGGTTATCTCCTTTGTGTTCCTGGGTAAGGCGGGCTGGGCTCGGGGGCTGGGAGGTCATGGGACTCTTCATTTCATCTTCGGTCACAGACTGTGTAGGAACTGCTTCCCCCAGGGCCAGTGTTCAGCCTGTACACAGATGCCGCTACACTGGGGGTTAAAGTATGGACATAATCTGTACGGGCTCTGAAACGGTCAATAGCCACTTCACACATACACACACACACACCTTGTACATACACCATGTCCTCCCTCAGAACCTCCCCGAAATTTTGCAGCTAAAACATTTATCCCTAGGAAAGCAAGCCATCCAGGTCCTTGTCCCTGGCATCCCTGATGATTGATTTGTGTCTCTGCTCTAAGAGTTGTTGAAACATTTTAAATATCTCTGGTTACTTGCATTACACAGATGAGCAGAGAAGCCGAGTGCCTTAGATGTCCAAGGCTGTAGGTCTGGGCTCCTCTGGCTGTCAAAGGAAAAGGAAGGAGGTAGAGGGAGGACAGAGGTCTGAGGGTGTGGGAGGGGGTGTGTTGTGGGGGGCCTAGGAGGGCTACCCAGGGAAGGTGACAAGTCCTTGGCTCCCGGATGAAGGACACTGGGGTCCAGAGCCAGGTTGGCTGATGCTTGGGGATCATGCAGATGAGGGACATCTTGATCAGCTGGCCTCAGGGGAGATTGGTGAGCAGGAGCATGTCAGGTTAGCTGTGCCCACCCCTAGCTTAGCCCAGGACCTGGGAGTGTCAGGAAAAGCACAGGGGGTCCAGTGGTCCTGGGCTTGGAGCTAGAGGAAGAGCAGCTGAGAAAAGAGATCTGGGCCCACTGGTGCCAGGAACGGGAGCTGTACCTTGTCCCTTATCCTGGGGACAAAGGGGAGCCCCAACAGGGCTTAGGGTACAGAAAGGGTAAGGTTCAGTCTGTGTGGTACAGGTCCCAGGGCTTGAAGCCTATGGATCTGCTGTGTTTCATGTGTGTGGGGGTTGGACTGATGGCAGGAAGTAGCTGCAAGTTAGACCCCTAAATTACGTGGCATGGGTTGAATCCAGTCACTGGTGTGTTTGCACTTGTACTGGCCCATGAGACAAGAATAGTTTTTATATTTTAAACAATTGCCTAATTTAAATGATTATGTGCCTTTGTAATGACCTCCAAGTTGACCTATAGAAGGGGCTTCCCTGATGGCTCAGATGGTAAAGAATCTGTCTGCAACACAGGAGACCCAGGTTCGATCCCTGGGTTGGGAAGATACCCTGGAGGAGGAAATGACAACCCACTCTAGTATTCTTGCCTGGAAAATCCCATGGACAGAGGAACCTGGTGGGCTACAGCCCATGGGATCTCAAAGAATGGGACATGACTGAGTGACTAACACTTTTACTTTGACTTTCTGGTCCATAGTGCCACAAAGTACACAAAGTACTTAAGAATCTGGCTCTCAAAGCAAAGATTACTTACCTAGATCTAGGGAGGCTAGCATGGTTGGAGAGAAGGGACCCCTTTCCAAAGATACTTAGGAGATTGTCCACAGGCAGAATGTAGGGGCTGGCAGGAAAGTAAGGTCTTGCAGTGTCCAGTAAACACCCCATGTGGCGGACAGCTGGTTCCCACTGGACATAGAGCAGGCATTTGGGCAAAGGGCAAAGAAGTGGCCATAAGGTCAAAAGGGATCTGTCGCCAAGCACTCAGGGTCCAGAAATAAATACTTTGCAGTGGGTTGCTTGTTTATTCTGTTTCTCTTCCTCTCCTCTGTAGCTCAAACCTGCACATAGGAAGGTCAGCTCCTTTCAAACAGCTGCATTGTTTTCAGCTGCATCTCTAATTCCTAGAAGAGTCCATGTCCACGAACATTTGTTAATAGGATGCCTTCTCTCGTCGCTTGCCGTGTGAGCTTAGCCAGTTTGCACCCTCTCTCTGGGCCTCTGTAAATTGGGGTTTTACATTATTCCTTCTTGGTGTTATGAGGGAGAGCAGGTCTTCCTTCCTGAGGGACTGAAAAGATGCCCAAGTTTGGTTTTGCCTGCTGACAGGAGTTAAGAGCGCGGGCAAAGGTGAGGAGTTCTTTTTGGTAAGTGCAAGTGCCTCTTGTATGGGTTTTTTCTAACCTTAACATGCTATGTTAGTTGCAAAATCCAACACACACTGTTGTAACACATTCAAACAAAATGTGTATCCTACAAGTGAAGGACTTACCCAAATCTTACCCTCTAGGGAGACACTGTTGTTTTCTTTTTCTTTTTTCCTTTCTTTGGCCTTCATTGGCAAAGCTTATATGAAAACAGAAGTAAAAGCACAGTCCTAACCACTGGACTGCCAGGGAATTCCCTCCAGGCAGATGCTGTTAACAACAACTCAAGTTTTATTCTCTAGAGACAGTTTTTTTTTGAAAAAAAAAAAAAAAAAAAATTCAGCTTTTTTTTGGTTGTTGTTGTGGACCACTTTAAAAGTCTTTCTTGAATTTGTTACACTACTGCTTTTGTTTTATGTGTTTTGGATTTTTAGCTCTAAGTTATGTTGGATCTTAGCTTCATGACCAGGGATAGAACCCACGCCCCTGTTTACTGGGAAGGTTTTAAAGTGGGAGTAGCCCATGTAGACTCCAAAGATACTTAGGAGATTGTCCACAGGCAGAATGTAGGGGCTGGCAGGAAAGTAAGGTCTTGCAGTGTCCAGTAAACACCCCATGTGGCGGACAGCTGGTTCCCACTGGACATAGAGCAGGCATTTGGGCAAAGGGCAAAGAAGTGGCCATAAGGTCAAAAGGGATCTGTCGCCAAGCACTCAGGGTCCAGAAATAAATACTTTGCAGTGGGTTGCTTGTTTATTCTGTTTCTCTTCCTCTCCTCTGTAGCTCAAACCTGCACATAGGAAGGTCAGCTCCTTTCAAACAGCTGCATTGTTTTCAGCTGCATCTCTAATTCCTAGAAGAGTCCATGTCCACGAACATTTGTTAATAGGATGCCTTCTCTCGTCGCTTGCCGTGTGAGCTTAGCCAGTTTGCACCCTCTCTCTGGGCCTCTGTAAATTGGGGTTTTACATTATTCCTTCTTGGTGTTATGAGGGAGAGCAGGTCTTCCTTCCTGAGGGACTGAAAAGATGCCCAAGTTTGGTTTTGCCTGCTGACAGGAGTTAAGAGCGCGGGCAAAGGTGAGGAGTTCTTTTTGGTAAGTGCAAGTGCCTCTTGTATGGGTTTTTTCTAACCTTAACATGCTATGTTAGTTGCAAAATCCAACACACACTGTTGTAACACATTCAAACAAAATGTGTATCCTACAAGTGAAGGACTTACCCAAATCTTACCCTCTAGGGAGACACTGTTGTTTTCTTTTTCTTTTTTCCTTTCTTTGGCCTTCATTGGCAAAGCTTATATGAAAACAGAAGTAAAAGCACAGTCCTAACCACTGGACTGCCAGGGAATTCCCTCCAGGCAGATGCTGTTAACAACAACTCAAGTTTTATTCTCTAGAGACAGTTTTTTTTTGAAAAAAAAAAAAAAAAAAAAATTCAGCTTTTTTTTGGTTGTTGTTGTGGACCACTTTAAAAGTCTTTCTTGAATTTGTTACACTACTGCTTTTGTTTTATGTGTTTTGGATTTTTAGCTCTAAGTTATGTTGGATCTTAGCTTCATGACCAGGGATAGAACCCACGCCCCCTGTACTGGAAGGTGAAGTTTTAACCACTGGATCATCAGGGAAGCCCCTAGAGATGGTTTTCTGAAAGTGGGAGTAGCCCATGTAGACTTTTGATTTTGCTGAGGTTTTTGAGTCCTAGCTAAGGTTCTTTATAATTTTTTTCACATTAAATATTTGTATGGGGGCTTCCTTGGTGGTCCAGTGTGTAAGGACACTGCCTTGCAGTGCAAGGAGTGCCAGTTTGATCCCTGGCCTGGGAAGATCCCACGTGCCACAGAGCAACTGGACTGATGTGTCCAACTACCAAGCCAGCACTCTGGAGTGCATGCACCCAGAGCCGGTGCTCTGCAGCGAGAGAGGCCACTGTGATGGGAGGCCCACACAGGCCAAAGAACAAAGATGGAAATAAGTGAAAGACCAATAGAAGTGCCCCCCCCACTAAAAAAAAATATATATGTGTGTGTGCATATATATATATATATATATATATATATATATATATATATATATATTTGTACATAAAAAGAAATCTAAATCAACTACCTAGCCATCCTTATCTCCTGGTATCTGCCTCCTCCCTCCAGATCTGTGGGCATTTTTGCTGTTGTTGTTGGTGGTGGTGAGTCGCTGAGTCCTGTCTAACTCTTTGCGACCCCATCGACTGAAGCACACCAGGCTTCTCTGTTCATCTCTATCTCCCCAACCTTGCTCAAACACATGTCCGTTGAGTCAGTGATGCCATCCAACCATCTCATTCTCTGTTGACCCTTTCTCCTCTTGCTTTCAGTTTTTCCCAGCATCAGGGCAGGGTCTTTTCCAACGAGTCAGCTCTTCGCATCAGGTGGCCAAAATGTTCATCTTCAGCGTCAGTCCTTCTAATGAAAATTCAGGCTTGATTTCCTATAAGACTGACTGATTTGATCTCCTTGCCATCGAAGGGACTCTCAACAGTCTTCTCCAACACCACAGTTCAAAGGCATCAATTCTTTGACACAGCCTTCTTTATGGTTCAACTCTAATATCCATACAGGACTACTGGGAAAACCATAACTTTGACTATAGGGACCTTTGTTGGCAATGTGACGTCTCTGCTTACCATGCTTTATGTGTGAGCATTCACAAGTGTGTTGCTGTGCTCAGTCGCTCAGTCATGTGCTACTCTTTGTGACCCCAAGGACTGTAGCCCACCAGGCTTGTCTGTCCATGGGATTCTTCAGGCAATAATACTGGAGTAAGTTGCCATTTCATTCCCTAGGGGATCTTCCTGAACAGGGATTGAAGCATCATCTCTTGCATCTCCTGCATTGACAGGCAAATTCTTTACCAGTGAGCCATCTGGGAAGCCTCACAACTGTGGACATGTCCTTTTTCATGAAAATGGTGGCATTTTCCCCCACTCTTCTACAACTTCTCCTTTTAAGTTTTCTATTAAAAAAATTTTTAAGTCAAACAAAGAAGTGATCAACCCACAAAAAGTGTAGAAGCAACCCAGATGTCCGTTGGCTCATTGATGGATGCATGGATAGAAAATGTTACAAATAACACAATGGAATGTTATTCAGTCAATGAAAAGAAGGAGTTTTGGAAACATGCAGCAGCAAGAATGAATCCTGAGGACATTGTGCAAAGTGAGACAGAGACAGTCATACACATACACACGCGCATGTGCACACATGCACATACACAAATACTTTATGAGTCCTCTTATGTGAGCTTTGTAGGCTAATCAAATTCATAGAGGCAAAAAGTGAATGGTGGTAGGCAGGGGCTGGGGGAGGGTGACATGGGAGTTTTCATTTAATGGGCACAGAGGTTTAGTTTGAAAAGAGTTCTGAAAATGGATGATCATGATGGTCAATGTGAATGAATTTAATGCCACTGAGCTGCACACTTAAAATGGTTCAGATGATAAAGTATATATTATATATCTTTTACCACTATAGAAATTTTAAAACAAAGCAAAGTGCCCCAAACCCAACACTGGGAATTCAGCTCCACGAGAGCAGGGATTTCTGTCTGTTGCTTATGGCTGAAATACCAATGATTGGCACATCATAGGCGCTCTGTGTAAAGTGAGCATCTGTGAGTTCCAACCTGTTTTCTCTGGTTTGTGAATTTTACTACTGTTCAGACTGGGTCAAAAGTCCCTTCCTCCTGGGAGCCTGCCAGGAATGCCAGACCTAGTTAATTTTGCTTTCAAATGCAGTACAACTGGAGGCTGACAACTTTGACTATAGGGACCTTTGTTGGCAATGTGACGTCTCTGCTTACCATGCTTTATGTGTGAGCATTCACAAGTGTGTTGCTGTGCTCAGTCGCTCAGTCATGTGCTACTCTTTGTGACCCCAAGGACTGTAGCCCACCAGGCTTGTCTGTCCATGGGATTCTTCAGGCAATAATACTGGAGTAAGTTGCCATTTCATTCCCTAGGGGATCTTCCTGAACAGGGATTGAAGCATCATCTCTTGCATCTCCTGCATTGACAGGCAAATTCTTTACCAGTGAGCCATCTGGGAAGCCTCACAACTGTGGACATGTCCTTTTTCATGAAAATGGTGGCATTTTCCCCCACTCTTCTACAACTTCTCCTTTTAAGTTTTCTATTAAAAAAATTTTTAAGTCAAACAAAGAAGTGATCAACCCACAAAAAGTGTAGAAGCAACCCAGATGTCCGTTGGCTCATTGATGGATGCATGGATAGAAAATGTTACAAATAACACAATGGAATGTTATTCAGTCAATGAAAAGAAGGAGTTTTGGAAACATGCAGCAGCAAGAATGAATCCTGAGGACATTGTGCAAAGTGAGACAGAGACAGTCATACACATACACACGCACGCATGTGCACACATGCACATACACAAATACTTTATGAGTCCTCTTATGTGAGCTTTGTAGGCTAATCAAATTCATAGAGGCAAAAAGTGAATGGTGGTAGGCAGGGGCTGGGGGAGGGTGACATGGGAGTTTTCATTTAATGGGCACAGAGGTTTAGTTTGAAAAGAGTTCTGAAAATGGATGATCATGATGGTCAATGTGAATGAATTTAATGCCACTGAGCTGCACACTTAAAATGGTTCAGATGATAAAGTATATATTATATATCTTTTACCACTATAGAAATTTTAAAACAAAGCAAAGTGCCCCAAACCCAACACTGGGAATTCAGCTCCACGAGAGCAGGGATTTCTGTCTGTTGCTTATGGCTGAAATACCAATGATTGGCACATCATAGGCGCTCTGTGTAAAGTGAGCATCTGTGAGTTCCAACCTGTTTTCTCTGGTTTGTGAATTTTACTACTGTTCAGACTGGGTCAAAAGTCCCTTCCTCCTGGGAGCCTGCCAGGAATGCCAGACCTAGTTAATTTTGCTTTCAAATGCAGTACAACTGGAGGCTGACAATTTGCAGAGTGTGAGTGCATGGATTGCGTAGAAGAAATGGGATGGGGTGGGAGAAATATTCTCTGGGAATGACACTCCACTGGTATCAGGTTAGAGTCAGCCCCACAGAGCCTCTGACCCCAATTGAAGGTTAACCTGTAGCAAGGGACTTGGAATTGTAGATAAGAAGGTATTTCCTCACTCAGTCTGGTCCTAGACATGCTGTATTCCTGACCCATGAACCAGACACAGGTTGACCTCCTCCTCCCTCCCTCCTTCAGTAGTGAAGGGCATGACACTCAGAGGGAAACAGTGTGAGCAAAAGCTAAGAGATTGAAGGAACTCAATGTCCCCATGGAGGTACACTGAACACTTTCATTGTGACCAGATTATAGGGTTCGTATGGGTGACTGAGGCTGGAGCAAGGTGGAGATCAGCCAGCTATGGGGAACCTGAATGCCAGGCTGAGCCACATGGGCTGTTTTTAAAGTTATGAGAAAGTCTGGCAGGATTTATCTATGGACAGATGGGAAGAGAGAGGACAGAGAGAGGGGTGGGCAGAGAGAATGTCTCCTTTTTCTTTGGGGTCCTAAAGGGTGGAAACTATAAAGTGTTGTTTTAGTCACTTCTCCTCCAAGCATTTATTGAGCACCGTTAAGTACAGGCTCCTGAACAGGACAGAGAGGGAGGTAGAGGGAGAAGACGGGAGTGATAAGGCAGCCTGGGAAAAAGTACAGTGGGAAAAAGTCAGTGTGAAGTTAGGTCAGTGTAGCCACCTGGCTTCGAATCCAGACTCCCAGTGTGCCACTGCACAGACTACCTTCCTTCCTCCTTGAAGTCAAGAGAGTCTGACCTCCTTCCTCCTGGGGTGAAGGCTGGTCAGGACAGTGCTGCTAGTGCTGGGCATATGGGGAGAGTGCATTCCTTTACTCCTGCTACCACTCACATTCCTGCTTCCCTTCCCAGCCCAGATCTGCACTGTGGTCTTCGTAGGCCTCCTGTTCACAAGATTCTGGATCATCAGTGTCCTGTATGCAGTCTGGTGGTATCTGGATCTAGCCAAGCCTTGGATGGGGGGCAGGCGCATCGGCGCCTTAAGGTGCTGGGTCTTATGGAAGTATATGAAGGACTATTTCCCCATCTCGGTGAGTATTGGGTGGACTAGGGAGTGGTCAGCACCATCGTCTCTGTGTCTCCATCGGGAAGTGTGATCCAGTGTGCAGTGAGCAGAATACTGGGCTGGGAGCCAGGAGACAGGCTACCACTATGTGGCCTTGGGGGAAGAGTCAGTTTCTGTCTGGCTGGGAGGGAGGGCCACTGTGAGGATGGATGGATGAACAGAATTTGAAGGAGCTCTGTGGGCCACAGATTGTATATTGTATCTTACAAGCTCAAAGCCTTCATCAGTCATGCTTGGGAGTGCAGGTAATGAACTTAAGGTTCTTAGGGATCATCTTGCCCCACACTTCATAAAATGAGTAGACTAACCCCTAGAAAGGGACAAGGATGTGATCAAGGTCATATGTCAAGTTGTTTTACTGGTTTAAAGTTTGTACCTTGTGAGTTTAAAGGGGTGGGGAGAGGACCCTGAACCTACTCTAGGTTATCTAACATACCCCTCACTCTGGTACAGTATGCATCCTTGGACAGGGCCTTGCCCCATTCTGAACCCCAGTTTCCAAATATTTTCAGTGAGCATACCGAGCCCTCCCACCTGAGTGCTTCTGAATCTCTGACTGACTCAGGGCACCTGATGGCCATTTGGACACTTGATCCTGAGCCCAAAGTTCGGTCCTGAGTGGAATAGGATCCTTGATTTGAGCAAATTGACCTTTGACTCCTTTCCGGAATCCCAGACAGACTAAACTCTTGGATGTAGCAGCTGGGTGGGGACAGGGATGATTTACTAACCAGATAGAATGGGGACATAGAATGGGAAGGTGATGGGGACACAGAGGGGCAATAGGGACACAGAGAGGTGCCAGAGGGGCAGGTGACTCTCCTCCAGAAACGTATAGTGTGTGGCATCTGGAGTTGAACAGACTAGGTTCTAGTATCAGTCCTGCAACATACCAGCGTGTGACTGTGGGTGAGTTACAGTGTCTCTCAGCCTCGATTTCCTTTACTCCTGCTACCACTCACATTCCTGCTTCCTTCCCAGCCCAGATCTGCACTGTGGTCTTCGTAGGCCTCCTGTTCACAAGATTCTGGATCATCAGTGTCCTGTATGCAGTCTGGTGGTATCTGGATCTAGCCAAGCCTTGGATGGGGGCAGGCGATCGCGCCTTAAGGTGCTGGGTCTTATGGAAGTATATGAAGGACTATTTCCCCATCTCGGTGAGTATTGGGTGGACTAGGGAGTGGTCAGCACCATCGTCTCTGTGTCTCCATCGGGAAGTGTGATCCAGTGTGCAGTGAGCAGAATACTGGGCTGGGAGCCAGGAGACAGGCTACCACTATGTGGCCTTGGGGGAAGAGTCAGTTTCTGTCTGGCTGGGAGGGAGGGCCACTGTGAGGATGGATGGATGAACAGAATTTGAAGGAGCTCTGTGGGCCACAGATTGTATATTGTATCTTACAAGCTCAAAGCCTTCATCAGTCATGCTTGGGAGTGCAGGTAATGAACTTAAGGTTCTTAGGGATCATCTTGCCCCACACTTCATAAAATGAGTAGACTAACCCCTAGAAAGGGACAAGGATGTGATCAAGGTCATATGTCAAGTTGTTTTACTGGTTTAAAGTTTGTACCTTGTGAGTTTAAAGGGGTGGGGAGAGGACCCTGAACCTACTCTAGGTTATCTAACATACCCCTCACTCTGGTACAGTATGCATCCTTGGACAGGGCCTTGCCCCATTCTGAACCCCAGTTTCCAAATATTTTCAGTGAGCATACCGAGCCCTCCCACCTGAGTGCTTCTGAATCTCTGACTGACTCAGGGCACCTGATGGCCATTTGGACACTTGATCCTGAGCCCAAAGTTCGGTCCTGAGTGGAATAGGATCCTTGATTTGAGCAAATTGACCTTTGACTCCTTTCCGGAATCCCAGACAGACTAAACTCTTGGATGTAGCAGCTGGGTGGGGACAGGGATGATTTACTAACCAGATAGAATGGGGACATAGAATGGGAAGGTGATGGGGACACAGAGGGGCAATAGGGACACAGAGAGGTGCCAGAGGGGCAGGTGACTCTCCTCCAGAAACGTATAGTGTGTGGCATCTGGAGTTGAACAGACTAGGTTCTAGTATCAGTCCTGCAACATACCAGCGTGTGACTGTGGGTGAGTTACAGTGTCTCTCAGCCTCGATTTCCTCATATGTATAGTGGAGACAATGCCACACTCATCATGGGGTTGTGTGGATTCCATGAGAGAGCAGGTGAAGCTCTTTGTATGTCTTTAGGCAACTAGTGGTTTGTATCATTTTACTGAATCTCTGGGGAGACTTGGGCATGGCTGTAGGTATAGGGAGGACTCTGACAGCCTGAGTCCTCCTGCTCTGACCTTCACACCCTCATGACTTCTCCCACTCCCTGAGGGAGCTCCATTCTTCCTAGTGTCCCAGGAATTAGGTCCCCACTGGTGAAGGGATAGAGAATGGATGGAACAGAGTGGACATTTAGCAGCTGAGTCAGAGCTCCCGCCTTGCTCCCTTCTGAGAGTCTTTGGACCCAGTGAGGACTAGCAAAGTCAAGGAAACACCTGGGTTGCAGAAGTCCTTAGTACCCAGTGAGCAGGGTCTCCTGGACAGAGGGCCAGAGTGGAATGGGACAGCGCAAGACAGGCTAACAGGACAAGGACTGGGCACAAGGGTGGTGGTGGGAACATTGGCTGGCAGAGGCTTCCATGCCTTATTAAGAGTGATAGATGTTGAAGGGCAGAGTGAGTGGGCAGTGCTGAGGGTTCCAGAGGAGGGTGGTCTTCCCAGACCCTATATCTGCTTCCTCTGCAGGGTCCCCTCCCAGGACCTCATCAGCAGAAGTGAGCAGGGCTTGCTGGGGCCCTAAAACAGCCATGGGCCTGCCACAGGCAGAGACCCTCATCCTCAACCCAAGACCTCTGAACCTTGAGATTCTGAGTTCCCACCTTTCCCTCTCCTCTTTCAGACCAGGACTTGCACTTCCTTGTTAGGAAGGCCAGAGTTTCCATGGGAAAGTGTTTGTAACATCAGCCACCAAGCCACGGAAAGCCATAAGCAATTTCTGGCCACAAGTAGAGCTTTGTGGACTCTGGCCCTGTGGTCTAACTCCACATTGTGAGCTGAATCCCAAGTCCAGCAGGGAAGGAAAAGTGGCCTGAGAAGGGAACAGCACAAGTGCAGGCCCAGAGGCTGGCCATGGCATGGTTTCTGAGCAATGGTGTGACTAAAGCAGAAAGTGCACTTAGGCATGAGGCTGGAGAGGTTTTTAGGGATGAAATAAGGGATACCAGTGGGCTTCCCAGGTGACTCCAGTGGTAAAATCCCCCCTGCCTATGCAAGAGATGTAAAAGACATGGGTTCAATCCTTGGATCTGGAAGATCCCCTACAGGAGGGCATGGCAACCCACTCTAGTGTTCTTGCTCAGAGAACCCCATGGACAGAGGAGTCTGGCAGCCTCCAGTCCATGGCGAAGAGTTGGACATGATGGAAGAGACTTAGCATGTATGCATTTGAGGGAGATCAGTGCAGGCTATTCCTCAGAACTGAAGTTTTAACTGAAAGCTCTCCAGGGGCTGTCTACCTGTCAGCCTGGAGATTCCAAAAGACAGCATCTGGCTCTCTTTGCATCCGGAATTTCTGCCAGTTGTGGAAAATGACTCTGAGCCTGTCTTATCCACCATCCTCCTGCTTCTCCCCCAGCCAGGTAGCGCCAAAAGATTTCTTAACCCTGGCACTACTAACACAAGTGAAACACTGGACTTGATTTGCAGAAATTCCAGCTGCACAGTGTCACAGATTCTTGCCCTGTGCAGGCCTTTGGCCTCTAGAAGGCGGGCAGTACCATCAAGTGGCCATCAGAGGGCGCAATGATGAGAACTTTGACTTGCTTGTCCTGGCCTGGGAGCCTGCACGGGTGATGCTGTGGCCCCAGATTCGGAACTCTGTCATCTGCCAGGAGATTCTCCAACTCTTCCACACACCTCTACAGCACAGGGCCAGCAGGGATCTTATGGTGGCTAGGAGGTAGGGGTCCCAGGTAAAGAGTCTGCACTCGATGGGAGCTCCCCCACATTCGAAAGTCTCTGTACTCCCTGTTAAAATAAGTATGCATTTCTGAGTTTCCTTCAGTTCTTACTGATTTTATCCAGAGTTTCCATGGGAAAGTGTTTGTAACATCAGCCACCAAGCCACGGAAAGCCATAAGCAATTTCTGGCCACAAGTAGAGCTTTGTGGACTCTGGCCCTGTGGTCTAACTCCACATTGTGAGCTGAATCCCAAGTCCAGCAGGGAAGGAAAAGTGGCCTGAGAAGGGAACAGCACAAGTGCAGGCCCAGAGGCTGGCCATGGCATGGTTTCTGAGCAATGGTGTGACTAAAGCAGAAAGTGCACTTAGGCATGAGGCTGGAGAGGTTTTTAGGGATGAAATAAGGGATACCAGTGGGCTTCCCAGGTGACTCCAGTGGTAAAATCCCCCCTGCCTATGCAAGAGATGTAAAAGACATGGGTTCAATCCTTGGATCTGGAAGATCCCCTACAGGAGGGCATGGCAACCCACTCTAGTGTTCTTGCTCAGAGAACCCCATGGACAGAGGAGTCTGGCAGCCTCCAGTCCATGGCGAAGAGTTGGACATGATGGAAGAGACTTAGCATGTATGCATTTGAGGGAGATCAGTGCAGGCTATTCCTCAGAACTGAAGTTTTAACTGAAAGCTCTCCAGGGGCTGTCTACCTGTCAGCCTGGAGATTCCAAAAGACAGCATCTGGCTCTCTTTGCATCCGGAATTTCTGCCAGTTGTGGAAAATGACTCTGAGCCTGTCTTATCCACCATCCTCCTGCTTCTCCCCCAGCCAGGTAGCGCCAAAAGATTTCTTAACCCTGGCACTACTAACACAAGTGAAACACTGGACTTGATTTGCAGAAATTCCAGCTGCACAGTGTCACAGATTCTTGCCCTGTGCAGGCCTTTGGCCTCTAGAAGGCGGGCAGTACCATCAAGTGGCCATCAGAGGGCGCAATGATGAGAACTTTGACTTGCTTGTCCTGGCCTGGGAGCCTGCACGGGTGATGCTGTGGCCCCAGATTCGGAACTCTGTCATCTGCCAGGAGATTCTCCAACTCTTCCACACACCTCTACAGCACAGGGCCAGCAGGGATCTTATGGTGGCTAGGAGGTAGGGGGTCCCAGGTAAAGAGTCTGCACTCGATGGGAGCTCCCCCACATTCGAAAGTCTCTGTACTCCCTGTTAAAATAAGTATGCATTTCTGAGTTTCCTTCAGTTCTTACTGATTTTATGAACTAGAGTCTACTGGTGCAATTTCAAGCAAAATTGGGAAACATATTTCTGAGCATTGGATCTTTCTAAGTGCACCATTTGGGGCTTCCTAAAGCGCTAATGGTAGAGAATCAGGGAATGTTCCCCTTGGTTGACCTGTCTCCATCTCCTGTTCCTCCCTGTCATAGCTGGTGACATTCTGCACACATTGTCTTGCTTTTTGCTTTTTCACCTGATGAACTACCATGGCCATCTTCTCCTATCAGTATAGGAAGCCTGTGTCATATGTCCTTATGAATACACAGTACTCATGAGGACATATTTCATAATTTGTCTAAATGGGCCCTGTTGATAGACATTTGAGTGGATGCTAAGTTTTGGTATTACCCCTCCCCTGCCCAAAAGAAATGCTTCAGTTAATAATCTTGTTTTGATGTCACTTTGCACAAGTGTGAGAAATTCTGTAGCTAAATTCTTCAGCGGTGATGTTGCTGGCTTAAAAGGTCAGTTACATTGTTCTATTTTAATACCAATAGATACTGTCTCATTGCCTTTAAGGGGACTGTGCAAAATTATTTTCCCTCTAGCTGAGAAAGAGAATTCATAAGCAAGTACTTCAGCACTGGGAGCCATATATGTTTGTAAAGAAACACACTGAGATGGGTTCCGAAGGAAACACCTTTCCCAATGAGAATAACCAGAAATATCTCTGCTTGTGCTTATTTTCACGTTGAATAAATTCCTACTGCATGAGTGATTAAGAGGTTTACCCTTATCTGGTAGGCAATGATGACTCCATCTATGGTCCCTTCAGCCTTTCTGCAAAAGGTCAGGGGCAACCAGAGGGCATACCGGGAGAGGGGTTTCATGGAGATCAGGTCCAGGTCAAGGACAGGACAGTCTAGGGCTGTTCAGCTTGGGTAGGGCAGACAGGATCAGACCCCACTGCTGTCCCTGGGTCCCCACCAGGCTGCTCTGAGACCAGCAGCTGGGCCTCTGGGGCCTGAAGGCAACAAGAATCCTCAGGGTCAACGCTGCAAATGTCAGCTTGGTGACAGGATGAACTTTCACATTGCCAAAGCTGAGCCAGAGTGGAATGGATTGCTTGTGCCTGGAAGTGCGAACGGCAAGGTCTGGGCAGTCTTATGAGGGAGCCTCTGGCTAGGGGCTTAGGGCTTGGGCCTGGGACCCCAGGTCCTCCAGTGCTTAGGACTGTGTCTCCCAGAGCGCAGGACTCCATGAAGGGCGGACCCTGCAATTCCTGGCAGAGTGGGAAAGGGATTGGTCACACACACAATCACAGGCAGTTGTCTTTGCACATTGAAGCCTGTGGAGTAACTGGTGTAGGCAGCATTTGTTTTGCTGTATGTCACTATTGCCCCACAAAGTTTTGTATGAGGAAATTACACAGTACTCATGAGGACATATTTCATAATTTGTCTAAATGGGCCCTGTTGATAGACATTTGAGTGGATGCTAAGTTTTGGTATTACCCCTCCCCTGCCCAAAAGAAATGCTTCAGTTAATAATCTTGTTTTGATGTCACTTTGCACAAGTGTGAGAAATTCTGTAGCTAAATTCTTCAGCGGTGATGTTGCTGGCTTAAAAGGTCAGTTACATTGTTCTATTTTAATACCAATAGATACTGTCTCATTGCCTTTAAGGGGACTGTGCAAAATTATTTTCCCTCTAGCTGAGAAAGAGAATTCATAAGCAAGTACTTCAGCACTGGGAGCCATATATGTTTGTAAAGAAACACACTGAGATGGGTTCGAAGGAAACACCTTTCCCAATGAGAATAACCAGAAATATCTCTGCTTGTGCTTATTTTCACGTTGAATAAATTCCTACTGCATGAGTGATTAAGAGGTTTACCCTTATCTGGTAGGCAATGATGACTCCATCTATGGTCCCTTCAGCCTTTCTGCAAAAGGTCAGGGGCAACCAGAGGGCATACCGGGAGAGGGGTTTCATGGAGATCAGGTCCAGGTCAAGGACAGGACAGTCTAGGGCTGTTCAGCTTGGGTAGGGCAGACAGGATCAGACCCCACTGCTGTCCCTGGGTCCCCACCAGGCTGCTCTGAGACCAGCAGCTGGGCCTCTGGGGCCTGAAGGCAACAAGAATCCTCAGGGTCAACGCTGCAAATGTCAGCTTGGTGACAGGATGAACTTTCACATTGCCAAAGCTGAGCCAGAGTGGAATGGATTGCTTGTGCCTGGAAGTGCGAACGGCAAGGTCTGGGCAGTCTTATGAGGGAGCCTCTGGCTAGGGGCTTAGGGCTTGGGCCTGGGACCCCAGGTCCTCCAGTGCTTAGGACTGTGTCTCCCAGAGCGCAGGACTCCATGAAGGGCGGACCCTGCAATTCCTGGCAGAGTGGGAAAGGGATTGGTCACACACACAATCACAGGCAGTTGTCTTTGCACATTGAAGCCTGTGGAGTAACTGGTGTAGGCAGCATTTGTTTTTGTTTTTAATTATTATTATTGTTTTTTAAAATTTTTGGTTGTGTTGAGTCTTTGCTGCTGTAGGCGGGTTTTCCTCTAGTGGCGGGGAGTTGGGGCTCCTGTTTATTGCAGCGTGTGGGTTTCTCACTAAGGTGGCATCTTTTGTTGCGGAGCGTGGACTTTAGGTGAGTGGGCTTCTGTAGTTATGGCTTCTGGGCTCAATAGTTCTGGTACACAGGCTTAGTTGCACTGCCGCGTGTGAAATCTTCCTGGGCCAGGGATCAAACTCGTGTTCCCTGCATTGGCAGGCATATTCTTTTTATTATTATTTAGTTTTATTTAAAAACATTTTTTATAGAATGTTGCTCACAGACATGTATGTTCCCAGATCAGTCATATGCATATCCCTGGCACCCTCCCCCCTCCCAGTGCCCCCCATCCCACCCCTCCAGGCTATCGCATCCCACCCCTGCACGATCTCCTATTCCTGCAGGGCATTGACAATAGCTATCTTTTTGACATATGATAGTATAGGTTTCCATGGTGCTCCCTCTATGCCTCCCACCCACTGTTCATACCCCACAATGTCCATATGGCTGTTCTCTATGTCTGTTTTCCATCACTTCACTGTGTGTGTTACCATTACCCACTTACTAGATTCCATATATATATGCGTTAGTATACTTTACTTGTCTTTCTGTTTTTGACTTACTTCACCTTGTATAATAGGCTCTAGATCCATCCACCTCATTAGGGCTGATTCTTCTGCATTTCTTTTTACAGCTGAGAGTAGTCCGTTGTATATATGTACCAGAGTTTTCTTATCCATTCATTCGTCGATGGACATCAAGGTTGTTTCTATGTTCTAGCTATTGTATAGAGAGCTGCAGTGAACATTGGGGTACAGGTGGCAGACGTATTCTTAACCACCTGACCAACAGGGAAGTCTGGGAGCAACATCTGTTAACTCAGTTCTGCCCGCTCTGTCCTCACCTTACATTGCCTGGAAGTTGCTAATGACCAACAGCTCTCCTCTCCCACTCCCACTCCTACGACAATACCTGGTGGTTTCTGATGTACCCTCTAAATGGCAGGACTGACCAGACCCAGGCAGAGCTGCCAAAAGCCAGGGGAAGAGATGGCTAAATGGCAATGAAAGCCTGACATGAGAGGACAGAGAGCCCTCAGAGAGACTCTACGTTGTACGGAATGGTAAATGGGACTAAGGCCAGCCTCCAGGTCGGCACACTCTTTCAACTGCCTCGATACAGTCTGCAAATTCCCACTCCCAGGTTCTAAGTGCAAAATTTTCTCATAGGGAATTTTGTTAATATAGCGCTCTTTGAGGAGAGTGACAGCATTGTGTGGCCCCTGATGATGTATGAGCTCCACCACTGAATTATAATTCAATATATCAGTTTTGATTATCCTGTTCTATAGTCTTGGTAATCCCAGGACACTCATGGACTTGAGATTTTCAGCAGTTTGGGGACATAGGCAAGACAGAGTCAAATGTCCACATTTGGTACACAGAAAGTGGGACAGGGAGACAGTTTGTCTGAAGCTAGCAGCGTATCTGAGGCACTGGTGGCCACAGGATCTCCCTGGATGCATTCACATGCATGTCTCCATCTTCCTAAGAATCAGAGGCTCAGAGAGTGGGGTCAAGCTGCCCATGGTCACACTGGTGCTGGCAGAATCAGGGATGACATGGGATTCAGCCCTGCTTTACCAGGTTTCTGTCCCTGCAGCTGGTCAAGACCACCGAGCTGGACCCCTCCAGGAACTACCTTGCTGGCTTCCACCCCCATGGGGTCCTGGCGGCTGGAGCTTTTGCCAGCCTGTGCACGGAGAGCACTGGTTTCTCCTCCCGGTTCCCAGGCATCAGCCCTCATCTGATGATGCTGAACTTGTGGTTCTGTATTCCTTTCTTCAGGGATTACATCATGTCAGGTGGTGAGTCTTCCCAACCCTGGGGAGCCCAAGTGAATGGGTGAGGGTCACAGGTATGGAAGAGGGATTTTAAGGAGGACTGTCAACTATTCTGTACTTCATACAGGTGCATGTGTAGTGGGAAGGAACTAGACCCAAGAAAGCACTTCCCACAGCTCTGTGCTCAGTGATCCCATTCTGTTGGGGGTTGGGAAGACCTGAAAGACTCAGTTCCAGTCCTCAGGGAACTCCCAGCTGGGAACTGGGGTGAATCCTAGGCCGCCTCTCTGCCCACAGGTCCTACCTCTTCACCCCATACCTAACCACTTTCCTCTCTCCCCAGGTCTGGTCCCAGCAGACAAGGAAAGTGCTGCTCACATTTTGAGCAGGAAAGAAGGTGGCAACCTGCTGGCCATCATTGTTGGGGGTGTCCAGGAGGCACTGGATGCCAGGCCTGGAGTCTACAAGCTGGTGCTGAGGAACCGCAAGGGCTTCATCAGGCTTGCCCTGTTGCATGGGTATTGGGGGAGAGGGCTCTGAGTTCAGCTGCAGACTGCCGAGGATTGTGTTTTGGTGGGAAGACAGCACAAATGAATGCAGATCCTATTTTGGCAAGGAGAGTCACAATCCATTGACAATGAAGAGTCTATAATGGTGATCAATGTACCGTCTCATTCCCAAATACTCAGAGAAGATTCTAGAAAGGAGTTCTGGTGATTAAAAGGAATAGGTGGCAAGGGTCATATTACTGAAAACTCTCATTAGATCTGAGACCTAGGGAATCTGAGAGAATGGAGTTTGGGGTGTAGTTTAGAGCTGTTCTCTACCCTGAAAAATCTGTGAACAATGCAAGTTAACTGGGACAGAAGAGGTTTTGTTTTTTTTTTAAATATAGACTAAGTTTTTTTTAAAAAAAATATTAATCTTTGGCTATTCTGGATTTTCACTGCTGCTGCAGGCTCTTTTCTAGTTGCAGGGAGTGGGGGTTACTTTCAAACTGAGGTGAGCAAGCTTCTTGTTGTGGTGACTTGTCTTGTGGAACTTGGGCTCTAGGGCTCACGGGCTTCAATAGTTGTGGCACATGGTCTCAGTAGTTGCAGCTTTGAGGCTCTAGAGCGCAGGCTCAGTAGTTATGGCTCACGGGCTTAGTTGCTCTGCAGCCTGGGGATCTCCCTGGACCAGGGATCGAACTGCATTGGCAGGCAAACTTTTTACCACTGAGCTACGAGGGAAGCCCCAGAAGAGGTTTTTGTACAAAGTTTGCAGATGTTTTATATCTGGGAGGGCTCTCTGAAGTGTTCTGGTCTCCTGTCATGGAGCAACTGGGTGACAGTGGTCCAGAGAGGAGGCGTGACTGCCTAAAATCACAAAGCAAGGTCTGGAGGACACCCAAGGCCTCCTAGTTTTGCCCCAGGGCTCTGTTCTCTGCTCCAGTTCCTGCTCATAGGTTCCGGCAGAAAAGTAGGTGACCAGCTTGTGTCTTCTTGCCCCTTCACACATCCTCTCTCCTGTCTTTCCCTAGGGCAGCTCTGGTGCCAATCTTCTCCTTTGGGGAGAATGACATATATGACCAGGTTGAGAACTCCCATGGCTCCTGGTTGCGCTGGTTCCAGGACCGACTTCAGAAGATTGTGAGGGTCTCCATCCCTCTCTTCTATGGCCGTGGAGTCTTCCAGTACAGCTTTGGTTTTATGCCCTACGGGTCCCATTGTGTTTTGGTGGGAAGACAGCACAAATGAATGCAGATCCTATTTTGGCAAGGAGAGTCACAATCCATTGACAATGAAGAGTCTATAATGGTGATCAATGTACCGTCTCATTCCCAAATACTCAGAGAAGATTCTAGAAAGGAGTTCTGGTGATTAAAAGGAATAGGTGGCAAGGGTCATATTACTGAAAACTCTCATTAGATCTGAGACCTAGGGAATCTGAGAGAATGGAGTTTGGGGTGTAGTTTAGAGCTGTTCTCTACCCTGAAAAATCTGTGAACAATGCAAGTTAACTGGGACAGAAGAGGTTTTGTTTTTTTTTTAAATATAGACTAAGTTTTTTTAAAAAAAAATATTAATCTTTGGCTATTCTGGATTTTCACTGCTGCTGCAGGCTCTTTTCTAGTTGCAGGGAGTGGGGGTTACTTTCAAACTGAGGTGAGCAAGCTTCTTGTTGTGGTGACTTGTCTTGTGGAACTTGGGCTCTAGGGCTCACGGGCTTCAATAGTTGTGGCACATGGTCTCAGTAGTTGCAGCTTTGAGGCTCTAGAGCGCAGGCTCAGTAGTTATGGCTCACGGGCTTAGTTGCTCTGCAGCCTGGGGATCTCCCTGGACCAGGGATCGAACTGCATTGGCAGGCAAACTTTTTACCACTGAGCTACGAGGGAAGCCCCAGAAGAGGTTTTTGTACAAAGTTTGCAGATGTTTTATATCTGGGAGGGCTCTCTGAAGTGTTCTGGTCTCCTGTCATGGAGCAACTGGGTGACAGTGGTCCAGAGAGGAGGCGTGACTGCCTAAAATCACAAAGCAAGGTCTGGAGGACACCCAAGGCCTCCTAGTTTTGCCCCAGGGCTCTGTTCTCTGCTCCAGTTCCTGCTCATAGGTTCCGGCAGAAAAGTAGGTGACCAGCTTGTGTCTTCTTGCCCCTTCACACATCCTCTCTCCTGTCTTTCCCTAGGGCAGCTCTGGTGCCAATCTTCTCCTTTGGGGAGAATGACATATATGACCAGGTTGAGAACTCCCATGGCTCCTGGTTGCGCTGGTTCCAGGACCGACTTCAGAAGATTGTGAGGGTCTCCATCCCACTCTTCCATGGCCGTGGAGTCTTCCAGTACAGCTTTGGTTTTATGCCCTACCGCCGGGCCATCACCACTGTGGGTGAGCCTAGACCTAGGTTGGCAAGGGAAAGACTACAGGGCAAAAGACCTGGGCCTGTACTTCAAGGGGACATGGACATGAGTCAGAGATACCACTGACCTCATGGAGCTCATGTTCGAGAGTGTGAAGCAGACACATAGCAGATAACTTTGATGAAAGGCAGTCTGGGAAGGGAAATCTAACAGAGACACAAAAAACAGTCACCACGACTGATGGCTGAGCACCTGCTATGTGTCTGGCATAGCACTGGCTCCTTACATGCAGCAGCTCGGTATTCCCAATAACCTTGAGTTCAGTTCAGTTCAGTTCAGTCACTCAGTCATGTCTGACTCTTTGCGACCCCATGGACTGCAGCACGCCAGTCTTCCTTTTCCTTGACCATCTCTTGGAGCTTGCTCAGACTCATGTCCATTGATGCCATCCAACCATCTTGTCCTCTGTTGTCCCCTTCTCCTTCTGCCTCCTATTTTTCCCATCATCAGGGTCTTTTCCAATGAGTAGTATCTTTGCAACCTTGAAGGCAGTGTTTATAATCACCATTTTACTAATGGCAAACTGAGACTCAGAGAAGGTAAATCACTTTCAAAAGAACACCCTGCCCTTGGTACAAAGGTAGGTTTGATTAGGATCTATTTGATTTTTTGTGATGCCAGAGAGGAGAGTTTGATTTTAACAGGAGGATCTCATATTGGATCTCTTATTGGAGAAAGTAGGTACGAGGGAAGAGCTTTCAGGTCTGTTAGAATTGTGTGTTGAGTAGCAGTCAATGTGAAAGGGAGCCTAAGGGATTTCCTGCAAATAATGGGCATGGGCTTTAGTGCATGGAGTTAGCACCATGTTTTCAACTATTTGGTCATCTCATTTGCTTTCTTCTTGGATCCCAACTAGGTTCCAATGGCAGAGCTTATAGGGAGAAGTCTATTCATAACTTTGCACCTAGTCATTTCTTAGTTAAGCACAGACTTGATCAGTCCCGTACACCATGATTTTCCTGGGTTGTCTGATAATATTTTCACAAATATAACTCGTAACTGATCCCTCTGGGGTCGTTCCCAAGAGAAGACATGGCAGCTGCTTTCTGAGCCAGGCAGAACCACAGAAAGGAGGTTGATAGAACCTCCCATGATCTCCAAGGAATGGGGACACTGCAGGTCAGCATGGAGGAAGAGAAGGAAGAAGCATGCTAGGGGGGCCCCCCGTGGGGAACTGGAATACAGGGCAAAGACCTGGGCCTGTACTTCAAGGGGACATGGACATGAGTCAGAGATACCACTGACCTCATGGAGCTCATGTTCGAGTGTGAAGCAGACACATAGCAGATAACTTTGATGAAAGGCAGTCTGGGAAGGGAAATCTAACAGAGACACAAAAAACAGTCACCACGACTGATGGCTGAGCACCTGCTATGTGTCTGGCATAGCACTGGCTCCTTACATGCAGCAGCTCGGTATTCCCAATAACCTTGAGTTCAGTTCAGTTCAGTTCAGTCACTCAGTCATGTCTGACTCTTTGCGACCCCATGGACTGCAGCACGCCAGTCTTCCTTTTCCTTGACCATCTCTTGGAGCTTGCTCAGACTCATGTCCATTGATGCCATCCAACCATCTTGTCCTCTGTTGTCCCCTTCTCCTTCTGCCTCCTATTTTTCCCATCATCAGGGTCTTTTCCAATGAGTAGTATCTTTGCAACCTTGAAGGCAGTGTTTATAATCACCATTTTACTAATGGCAAACTGAGACTCAGAGAAGGTAAATCACTTTCAAAAGAACACCCTGCCCTTGGTACAAAGGTAGGTTTGATTAGGATCTATTTGATTTTTTGTGATGCCAGAGAGGAGAGTTTGATTTTAACAGGAGGATCTCATATTGGATCTCTTATTGGAGAAAGTAGGTACGAGGGAAGAGCTTTCAGGTCTGTTAGAATTGTGTGTTGAGTAGCAGTCAATGTGAAAGGGAGCCTAAGGGATTTCCTGCAAATAATGGGCATGGGCTTTAGTGCATGGAGTTAGCACCATGTTTTCAACTATTTGGTCATCTCATTTGCTTTCTTCTTGGATCCCAACTAGGTTCCAATGGCAGAGCTTATAGGGAGAAGTCTATTCATAACTTTGCACCTAGTCATTTCTTAGTTAAGCACAGACTTGATCAGTCCCGTACACCATGATTTTCCTGGGTTGTCTGATAATATTTTCACAAATATAACTCGTAACTGATCCCTCTGGGGTCGTTCCCAAGAGAAGACATGGCAGCTGCTTTCTGAGCCAGGCAGAACCACAGAAAGGAGGTTGATAGAACCTCCCATGATCTCCAAGGAATGGGGACACTGCAGGTCAGCATGGAGGAAGAGAAGGAAGAAGCATGCTAGGGGCTGTGGGCTGCCTCCTCCCAGACATACAGGCACTTCCAATCATGGCACCTGAGACTCCTAGATCAACCTGTCCCTGAGACTAAAAGCACATCCCTAGGACTTACAACCTGTCACTCATTTTTTCTGCATATGCAACCTTGAAAATTTTACTTAGTCTTACTGAGGCTCAGTGCCTCAGCTGTCAAATAGGAATAATAGTAGGTTACATCTTCTTAGGATTGTTAGGATGATATAAAAATAATGCATGGGGCTTCCCCGGTGGTTCAGTGGGTGAAGAGTCCACCTTGCAGTGCAAGAGGCAATAGTTTCATCCTTGGCCCAGGAAGATCCCACATGCTGCAAAGCAGCTGAACCGGTGTGTCCAATTATGAGCCAGCGCTCTGGAGTGCACATGCCCAGAGGCAGTGCTCTGCAGTGAGAGAGGCCACTGCAATGGGAGGCCCACACAGCCCAAAGAATAAGGATGGGGGCTTCTCTGGTGGTCCAATGGGTAAGGACACTGCCTTGCAGTGCAAGGGGCGCCGCTTCAATCCCTGGCCTGGGAAGATCCCACGTGCTGTGGAGCAGCTGGACCGATGTGTCCAGTTACCGAGCCGGAGCTCTGGAGTGCATGCGCCCAGAGCCGGTGCTCTGTGACAACAGAGGCCACCACGATGGGAGGCCCACATGGGCCAAAGAACAAAGATGGATGAAAACAGACAAATGAAAGACCAATAGAAGTGACCTGCCTGCTCCCCTCTCTCTCCACCCCACCCCCTCTAAAATAATAAATAAATAAATAAATCTTTAAAAAAAAAGAATAAAGATGGATGGAAATAAATAAATAAACAATAAAAGAGGCCAAAAATTAAAAAAAAATAATGCATGCAAATACCAGATGGTGGTATTGTTAATATGAAAGAATCTTGTAGTTGCCCTATTTTTTAGATTCTATGACCCCAAATAGAATTGAAAGGGAGGGATAGAGCCTTTACCTGAAAAAAAAGGAGAAATGATTGCTTACCTGCCCTGATGACTATTGTGGTGGGAACAACAAGGGCCCCCGCACCTTCAGTGGTTTCTGCTCTGGGCTACCTCTCACCTCTGTGTCTTGCAGTGGGGAAGCCCATCGAGGTGCAGAAGACACTGTATCCCACAGAGGAAGAGGTGGACAGGCTGCACCAGCACTACATGAAGGAGCTGAGCAACCTCTTTGAAGCCCACAAGCTCAAGTACAACGTCCCCAGTGACCAACACTTGGAGTTCTGCTGAGTGCCTCCCTACAAGAGGGGCTGTCCCAAAGGGCAGGGCTGGCATTAGGGAGGATGGAGGTAGATGCTGTGCTCCCAGAAGAGTTCTTGGAGGTGTTGTTGAACACGTCTCCAATGTCTTCACTGACTCCTGCATCTCCACCCCATGCCAGACCCCGGATCACAGCTGGCTACCTGGCAGAGGATTCCAGACTCTGATATCAGTGCTTTGCTATCTGCAGTGAGTCTTCTGCAAGAAGCCCTCTCTTCACCTGAGAAATGAGAGAGATGCTAGAAGTGAGTGATGTGTGGGGTCTCTGTCCTCCGTGGTCCTGTCATTCAATGAACAAGACAAAGATCAGGGCCAGGGAATAAGTTTCTCTTCCTCTGTCTTGAATGACAGCTGGAAGCAGTCAACAGCTGCATTCCTTTCTCTTACAAGCTCCCCCATCCTGCATCCTGCCTGTCCCAGCTCCTCCATCCCTGAGCTGAGAGGAGGGTGAGGCCACAACCCTCTGCACTCAATCTGGCATCTGCGAGTTTCTGAGTCCTCTGAGCCCTGGAGTGGCAGCTGGAGGGGCCCAGAAGGTGAAGAAGGAGACACGAGCTCTGTCACTGGCTGACTGACCGTGAGCAGACCTCCTCACCCTCCCTCTGAGTCTCAGTTTATTTTGAGGGACTGTGAGGACCTCTGACCTCAGTTGTGGTGCCACATAGGCTGAGAGTTCCATGAAGCAGCTCCTACCCCTTTTTTCTGCTGACCTTGGGATTAACCTCTCATGACCCCAAATAGAATTGAAAGGAATAGAGCCCTTACCTGAAAAAAAAGGAGAAATGATTGCTTACCTGCCCTGATGACTATTGTGGTGGGAACAACAAGGGCCCCCGCACCTTCAGTGGTTTCTGCTCTGGGCTACCTCTCACCTCTGTGTCTTGCAGTGGGGAAGCCCATCGAGGTGCAGAAGACACTGTATCCCACAGAGGAAGAGGTGGACAGGCTGCACCAGCACTACATGAAGGAGCTGAGCAACCTCTTTGAAGCCCACAAGCTCAAGTACAACGTCCCCAGTGACCAACACTTGGAGTTCTGCTGAGTGCCTCCCTACAAGAGGGGCTGTCCCAAAGGGCAGGGCTGGCATTAGGGAGGATGGAGGTAGATGCTGTGCTCCCAGAAGAGTTCTTGGAGGTGTTGTTGAACACGTCTCCAATGTCTTCACTGACTCCTGCATCTCCACCCCATGCCAGACCCCGGATCACAGCTGGCTACCTGGCAGAGGATTCCAGACTCTGATATCAGTGCTTTGCTATCTGCAGTGAGTCTTCTGCAAGAAGCCCTCTCTTCACCTGAGAAATGAGAGAGATGCTAGAAGTGAGTGATGTGTGGGGTCTCTGTCCTCCGTGGTCCTGTCATTCAATGAACAAGACAAAGATCAGGGCCAGGGAATAAGTTTCTCTTCCTCTGTCTTGAATGACAGCTGGAAGCAGTCAACAGCTGCATTCCTTTCTCTTACAAGCTCCCCCATCCTGCATCCTGCCTGTCCCAGCTCCTCCATCCCTGAGCTGAGAGGAGGGTGAGGCCACAACCCTCTGCACTCAATCTGGCATCTGCGAGTTTCTGAGTCCTCTGAGCCCTGGAGTGGCAGCTGGAGGGGCCCAGAAGGTGAAGAAGGAGACACGAGCTCTGTCACTGGCTGACTGACCGTGAGCAGACCTCCTCACCCTCCCTCTGAGTCTCAGTTTATTTTGAGGGACTGTGAGGACCTCTGACCTCAGTTGTGGTGCCACATAGGCTGAGAGTTCCATGAAGCAGCTCCTACTCCTCCTTGTTAAATTTCATGCCTGACCTTGACACAAAAGGGAGCTCCATACATAAATGTTGATTCACCATGAAAGGATTCTGTTTCAGCCTTCTCCTCTTCCTCCACCCTACTCCATACTGGGAACACTGGTTAAAGTCTTTCATTTAATCTCAGCCTGGCCCTGCAGCCCTGCTGCCCTGTGTCCCCTTTCCAGAGGTGGATCAGATGGGCCAAAAAATAGCAGGTTACCTCTTCCTCTCTGACCAGTCAGCTCCAATGTACCACCTCTGGCTTGTTCTGGTGGAAACAAGGGGGAGGTTATATACAGACACAGGGCAGACCAGCCAGATTAGGAGCGTGAGGAGTGGATGTCCTACGTGTCAGCCAGCAGGGCAGATGGGGACAAACCTGTGACGAGGAGAATTCTGGGATACTGGGTCTGGGCTCCATGTCATCAGTGGGCACAGGACAGTACAGTAGGATCAGCACCGTGAACTGCCACATGTGGAGTTGGAAGCAAATTCTTTTCCCTCCAGAAGATAAATCACAGCAATAAGTACAAACGAGGGGATTCTGTGAATGCCAGTCTAGGTCCATGACTCTGGGCAAGTCCCATCTCCTTTCAACCTCAGGTTTGCTATCAGGGAAATAAGACCATAGTACCTAACTTGGGTATATGGGTGGAGTAGGTATCATAAGATAGATAAGTATTTGACGTCCTGTGTGGAGTGGTGGGGAGTTGGAGTAATTAGCAGGCAGTCCTAAACGTGCCCAGCATCTCTTGATGGCCTGTTTCTGACCTAGGAGGAGGGTGCAGAGTCTCAAGTGAGGGGAATCAAGTGCAGTGGAGCTGAGAGAGGGAGGGATGGTTTCCACAGGGGAAGAGGGCCATGGAGGAAGGGCTACATTTTCCAGGAGAGAAGTACCTACCTACTGCAGTGACCCATTGCTGGTAATGAACCAACGCAGACCATAGTGGCTGAAAGTAGCAAGGATTTCTTATGTTTATGTCTCTGTGGCTGGCTGGGTGGTTCTTCTCACTCTTCCAGCTCTCCTACCTGCTGTGTCCTGGAACCTACTGCTTGCTTTCCAAGGAGGTTCTATCTCAAGTTGGTCATTCAGAAGTCACCTCCTTGGTCAAACCCTGTACACCCACCACCCTCTACTTGAAACCCTGCTCTCTCAGTCCAACGCTGTATCAACGTTAGTCACCCCTCTTGTAGGGAAGTTTAGCATGAAAGATCCATGACTGATGTGTGGTCAAGTTTGTCAGCAGAGAGCTGGGAGCGCCTAAGGGTCCCTGCTCAGTTCACTCAGGAGGAGGCAGCTGACATGATCCAGCAGGGACAGCTTCAGAGCCTAGAGTGGGGATCCAGTCCCAAGTTCTCCTGCATGGCTGATTGCAGAAGACTTCAGAGCCCTGCATGTGGGCCCCTCCATCACGCTGCCAATTGCCATGGCTTCTTCTAAGTGAGCCAGTCACCACGGAGACAGAGAGAGACAAAGTCTGAGACTGAGACAGAGAGAAGTCCCACTGCTTCCTACTATCTAGTCTCTGAATCACTTGTCATCAAATCTGTCTTATTCTATCAGTTTGGTGTTTAGCCCTAAGCATAGCCACACTCCAGGCCTACTGGGGCTCAGCCTGGTGACACTGCTGGATGATGACAGGTGAGACAAAGGTCAGCCAGCACACAGCTATCGGTAACCACCGGGCCTGAGCCGCCTCACCCTCCATAGGAGGGTGTGGTACCTGGAGGTGAGGCCAGTGGGGGCATCTTTCAGGCTCTACCACAATGGCAGCCCATGAGACCTGAGAAATTGGCCTATGCAACCTTTACACCTTGCTTACTGCAGGAGGCTGCCTGCCTGGAGGACAGAGGGTGAGCTGCCCACACACCTGGGCCCCAGGTGGGGCAAAGGTGAGACGTGGAAATCACAACTGTGACCCCAGGCTTGGCTGGGATGCAGTGTAAGGTGATCATCAGACCGGGGCACCTGGAAGGGGGAAGGGGAGAGACTGGCTGAGCCAGAGGGAAGGGAACCCCTCCTCTTTCATAGGAACCTTGAAGAATGCACATGGAAGACCTCAGTCAAATCAGCTTAAGAGCAGAAAGCCTGAAATCAGAGAGGTATGCCTAGAGAGGTACCCAATCAGCAATACCCTCACTGGACTTTACGTCGACAGAAGTGTCTTTTATGCGTTAAGAAATTGGCCTCCCCATGGATACAGACAGTCAGGAGCTGCGCAACAAGGGTACGACACAACACAGCACCTGCTCCCAACACTCTCTTAGTGTCCCCAGCCTGCCTGAGGGCTTTGCCTTTGTGGGAAGATCTCCCACCAACACACAGGCAGACTCAGACAGCCCCAGGAGCACAAGAGCTGTCAGGCGTGGTAGAGATGCTCAGAGGTCTGCAAGAATGTCCTCTTGAAATCAGGCTGTCCTTTGTCCTCAAACATCATTACCCACAGGGAAAAAGGGGCCTGTTGGGGCTCAGCCTGGTGACACTGTTGGATGATGATAGGTGAGACAAAGGTCAGCCAGCACACCACTATCGGTAACCACTGGGCCTGAGCTGCCTCACCCTCTCAGGAGGATTGTCCTTTCCGAGGAACCAGAGAAGGCAGAAGTGGGAGCTCGGGATTTCCTGAGGGAGCAAAGGCAGAGAGGAGGGTGAGCACAGAGCACACGTGGGCGAGACTTCCTGGTAAGGGTCAGAGTCAAGGTGAGGTTTAGGAAACAGGAGGCTGGCTTTACACCTTTGAGCAGCACACTTCGATTGAAATGAGAGAGGGTAGAAAAGGTCCCTGACGATTCCTGGCCTGCTGTCCCATCTAGGGGTCCAGAATTGATCCCCTAGGTAGGGAGGAGCCCTGGGAGGTTCTTGAGCTGGAGGATCATGGGCCAGATAGAACAGCAGTGTGTGGTTCAGGATGGATTGAGCATCCGCTTTAGTGACCCGAGGGAAGGGCACAGTTAGCTCCCTGAGCCTCTTGCTAGTGAGCACCTACTATGTGCTGGGCTCTGGGTGGATGTTTCAGGTGCAGTCTCCCAGTGTAAGTGACAGTGATCTCCTCATACAAACAAGGTTCATTTCAAAATGGTTAAAGGCCTTCCTTAATACTGCACCAGGTGTCGAGCTCTCACCTTGCCTCTGGCGTCAGTCTTGGCCTAACTACAGTGAAAACTCCAATGACACCAGCTGCGCCCACGGACTCCCAACAACACTAGTGCTGTGTGCATCCACACAACTCCCACGCCCTCCCAGCTTCACCTAGAACCAATGAGAGTCCAATCAATGCCAGCTCTTCCTCACCGCCTTTGCTTGTAAATGCCTGGAAATGTTTTTAAAGACCTGAGAGGGTTTGTGACTATCGTGAACTAGGTTTGGGCTTTTCTTAGATTCTGTGTCTTCCTCTCTCTGCCAAAGAGCTGACCTGAGTGTTCCGTTCAGTCGCTCAGTGGTGTTTGACTCTTTAAAGCTCAAGGACTTGGCCCACCAGGCTTTCATCATCTCCTGTAGCTTGCTCAAACTCATGTCCATCGATTCAGTGATGTCATCCAATCATCTTGTCTTCTGTCGTCCCTTTCTCCTTTTCTCTTCTATTTCCCCCAGCGTCAGGGCCTTTTTCTATGAGCCATCTCTTCCCATCAGGTGGCCAAAGTTTTAGCTTCAGCTTCAGCATCATTCCTTCCAGTGAATATGCAGGGTTGATTTCCTTTAGGGTTGACTGGTTTGATCTTGCAGCCCCAAAATCACAGATCAAAGGCATAATTCTTTGACATTCAGTCTTCTTTATGGTCCAACTCTCACATCTGAACATGGCTACTGGAAAAGCCATAGCTTTGAGTATATAGACCTTTGCAATCAATGTGATATCTCTGCTTTTTAATACCCAAAATGCCTTAAGTTTCTTTCCCAAAAAAGTCTGTTTTCATTTGGACCAGATGCCATGATCTTAGGATTTATTCATTTACCAGAATTGATCCCTAGGTAGGGAGGAGCCCTGGAGGTCTTGATCTGGAGGATCATGGGCCAGATAGAACAGCAGTGTGTGGTTCAGGATGGATTGAGCATCCGCTTTAGTGACCCGAGGGAAGGGCACAGTTAGCTCCCTGAGCCTCTTGCTAGTGAGCACCTACTATGTGCTGGGCTCTGGGTGGATGTTTCAGGTGCAGTCTCCCAGTGTAAGTGACAGTGATCTCCTCATACAAACAAGGTTCATTTCAAAATGGTTAAAGGCCTTCCTTAATACTGCACCAGGTGTCGAGCTCTCACCTTGCCTCTGGCGTCAGTCTTGGCCTAACTACAGTGAAAACTCCAATGACACCAGCTGCGCCCACGGACTCCCAACAACACTAGTGCTGTGTGCATCCACACAACTCCCACGCCCTCCCAGCTTCACCTAGAACCAATGAGAGTCCAATCAATGCCAGCTCTTCCTCACCGCCTTTGCTTGTAAATGCCTGGAAATGTTTTTAAAGACCTGAGAGGGTTTGTGACTATCGTGAACTAGGTTTGGGCTTTTCTTAGATTCTGTGTCTTCCTCTCTCTGCCAAAGAGCTGACCTGAGTGTTCCGTTCAGTCGCTCAGTGGTGTTTGACTCTTTAAAGCTCAAGGACTTGGCCCACCAGGCTTTCATCATCTCCTGTAGCTTGCTCAAACTCATGTCCATCGATTCAGTGATGTCATCCAATCATCTTGTCTTCTGTCGTCCCTTTCTCCTTTTCTCTTCTATTTCCCCCAGCGTCAGGGCCTTTTTCTATGAGCCATCTCTTCCCATCAGGTGGCCAAAGTTTTAGCTTCAGCTTCAGCATCATTCCTTCCAGTGAATATGCAGGGTTGATTTCCTTTAGGGTTGACTGGTTTGATCTTGCAGCCCCAAAATCACAGATCAAAGGCATAATTCTTTGACATTCAGTCTTCTTTATGGTCCAACTCTCACATCTGAACATGGCTACTGGAAAAGCCATAGCTTTGAGTATATAGACCTTTGCAATCAATGTGATATCTCTGCTTTTTAATACACTGCCTAAGTTTCTCATAGCTTTTCTTCCCGAGGAACAAGTGTCTTTTCATTTCATGGCTGTAGTGACTGCCTGCAGTGATTTTGGAGCCCCCAGAATAAAGTCTGTCACTGTTTCTCCATGAATTGATGGACCAGATGCCATGATCTTAGTTTTAATTTTTTTATTTATTATTTTTTCAAAAGATTTATTCATTTACATTGACTGTACCGAGTCCTGGTTGCTCTGTGCAGATTTTCTCTAGTTACTCTCAAAACATGTGGGATTTTCCTGGGCCAGGGATCAAACTTGTGTCCCCTGCATCACACGGCAGACTCTTGAACCACTGGACCACCAGGGAAATCCAAACCTTAGTTTTTAGAATGCTAAATTTTAAGGCAATTTTTTTTTCGGTCTCCTCTTTCACCTTCATCAAGAAGTTCTTTAGTTCCTCTTTACGTTCTGCCATAAGGTTTGTATCATCTGCATATGTGAAGTTATTGATATTTCTCCCAGTAATCTTGACTACAGTCTGTGCTTCATCCAGGCCGGCATTGTGCAAGATGTGCTCTGCATATAAGATAAATAAATAGGCTGACAGTATACAGCCATGATGTACTCCTTTCCCAATTTGGAACGAGTCCATTATTCCATGTCTGGTTCTAAATGGTATCTCTCTACACACCAGCAAATAAGACATCTGAATTTACCAAGGAGGAGAGAAGATCTGCATCTGTGGGACATTGTATTTCCAGGTGAGATGTAAACTGGCGTTGTTTTGGGAAAGCCTGACACCACTACTCTGTAGCTTGTGACACCACACAGCCTTCGCCCCAGCGGTCCCTCTGGGTGTTGCCACTGTGGGTGGGAGACAGGGCACAGGGTCAGAGACCCGCGAGAACACTGATGTCAGAAATGATCAAAGAGGTCGGCTGTGGGGATGGAAATTAGCTTTCTCACGCAAGAGATGTTTAAATCTACAAAAGACTCATGCATGAACCTGTGATAAAATGATATTCAAATGGCCATCAAACTTTTTTTCAGCATGCTGGGCCTTTGCTGCAGGGGAGTTTCTCTTGTTGTGGATCACAGGCTCTAGATCGTGAGGGTTCAGCAGTTGGGCATGAGGGTTTTCTTGCCCTGGGCATTTGGAATTTTACTTCCTTGACCAGGGACTGGAATCCCATCCTGTGCATTGAAAAGTGGGTTCTTCAACACTGAACCACCAAGGAAATCCTTGCATTAAACATTTTAAGATGGGTCCTACCACCATTAGCCATTAGTAAACCAGATGCCATGATCTTAGTTTTAATTTTTTTATTTATTATTTTTTCAAAAGATTTATTCATTTACATTGACTGTACCGAGTCCTGGTTGCTCTGTGCAGATTTTCTCTAGTTACTCTCAAAACATGTGGGATTTTCCTGGGCCAGGGATCAAACTTGTGTCCCCTGCATCACACGGCAGACTCTTGAACCACTGGACCACCAGGGAAATCCAAACCTTAGTTTTTAGAATGCTAAATTTTAAGGCAATTTTTTTTTCGGTCTCCTCTTTCACCTTCATCAAGAAGTTCTTTAGTTCCTCTTTACGTTCTGCCATAAGGTTTGTATCATCTGCATATGTGAAGTTATTGATATTTCTCCCAGTAATCTTGACTACAGTCTGTGCTTCATCCAGGCCGGCATTGTGCAAGATGTGCTCTGCATATAAGATAAATAAATAGGCTGACAGTATACAGCCATGATGTACTCCTTTCCCAATTTGGAACGAGTCCATTATTCCATGTCTGGTTCTAAATGGTATCTCTCTACACACCAGCAAATAAGACATCTGAATTTACCAAGGAGGAGAGAAGATCTGCATCTGTGGGACATTGTATTTCCAGGTGAGATGTAAACTGGCGTTGTTTTGGGAAAGCCTGACACCACTACTCTGTAGCTTGTGACACCACACAGCCTTCGCCCCAGCGGTCCCTCTGGGTGTTGCCACTGTGGGTGGGAGACAGGGCACAGGGTCAGAGACCCGCGAGAACACTGATGTCAGAAATGATCAAAGAGGTCGGCTGTGGGGATGGAAATTAGCTTTCTCACGCAAGAGATGTTTAAATCTACAAAAGACTCATGCATGAACCTGTGATAAAATGATATTCAAATGGCCATCAAACTTTTTTTCAGCATGCTGGGCCTTTGCTGCAGGGGAGTTTCTCTTGTTGTGGATCACAGGCTCTAGATCGTGAGGGTTCAGCAGTTGGGCATGAGGGTTTTCTTGCCCTGGGCATTTGGAATTTTACTTCCTTGACCAGGGACTGGAATCCCATCCTGTGCATTGAAAAGTGGGTTCTTCAACACTGAACCACCAAGGAAATCCTTGCATTAAACATTTTAAGATGGGTCCTACCACCATTAGCCATTAGGAAACCAGTGTAAACAAAGCAAAGTATCTGGGCACTCAACAGTGAAAGTCGTAACCCGTGGACCCCAGGGTGTTCCCTGTGTAACCACTTAGGTAAGCTCTGTGGCTGTGTTGAGTGTGTAGCAAGTGCAGGTGAGAGGAAGTCAAGTTCAGTGTTAGGCAGTCTGTGATGGAGGTGCTGAGCAGGCAATCAGGGCTGAAGTCAAGTCTACAGAGTCAAGTCTGGAGTCCACGGGGAAGTCAGGTTGGAGATGCAGTTTGAAAGTGATTGACCTGTAGACAGACTCCAAGCAATAAGTCTGGATGAGGTCTTTGTGGGGAGAGAAGAGCAAGAATTCAGGGACTGAGGGGGCAGGGTGGCCTTTAAACACTTAGCCTGGTGAAGGATAAAAGCCACTGTGGAGACAGACCCAGAGGCATCCAGAAGGGCAGGAGGGAAACCAAGAGAGTGTGGTGTCCACAGGCCAAGGGGTTTCAAGGAGGAGGGAGGGACCACCTGTGCCTTCTGAAAGGTCAGGGTGAGAACTGAGAATTAACTGCTGGATTCAGCAGCATGGAGGCCACTGGTGAACTGGTTGAGGGTAGTTCCATGGAACAGTGGCATCTGAGGTCTGGAGGAGGGAGGACAGAATGGGAGGGGAGGGTGTGGAATGGAGACGGCTCTTGCAGGAGTTGTGCAGTGCTGGCGAGCTGAGAAATAGGACAGGAGATGGGGGAGATGGTAGGGCTGAGAGCCACTTAGACAGGAACTGGTCCCACACATTTGTAAAAGGAAATGGTGGGTCTGGCAGGTTGAAATGAGACAGCTACTGCAGCCAAGTAGTTAAGTAGGTGGGAAAATGTCAGGATTTCCCTCTACTTGCTGCTTCACTTGCCAAATAACGGACAGGTTTGAGCAAAATTGATCTAGCAACAAAGTATTGTCTGAAGATTGAACCGTGATTTTCTTCCTTCTTGTTCAAATTGTTCCAAGGCAGATAGTTTCAATGGTTTCTCTAAGAAACCAGTCCTTTTTGTGGCAGGCGTAATGAGACCTTAGGGCAGGACTGGATCTCCACCACCAGCCCCCATAAAATCTTAGACATTCTCTGGCAGCAACAGAAACCAGGAGGTGTCTCACACCACAGCAGAGCTCAGAGAGGCCTCCAGAGACCAGAAGAAGAGCCAGGATAGTGAAGTTTGCACCCTTGTTGTTGTCACGGGCGTGCGTGTTGCAGACTTTGGGAGTCCTGCGGTGGGTTGTCTCTTTCTTCACTCTGAGTAAGGCAAGCTGAGATGGGAATGGCCGACCATGGGCACCAGCCGCTTTGGGTATACATGGTGCATTTTTAGGGAAAAGACACAGACATAAAGGGGCTGCTGATCTTTGCACCTGAGGATCACCTGGTATGAGGGACATCTTGTTCAGCTGGCCATGAGGGAGCTTTGCCAGCAGGAGAGTGTCAGACTAGCTGTACCCACCCCCATGCTCAGCCCTGGACCAGGGAGTGTCAGGAGCAGCACAGGGAGGTGAGTAACCCTGAGTCTGGAGCTAGAGGAAGGGCCGTTGAGAAATAGGATGTGAACCCACCAGTAGCAAGAGCAAGAAGGTGTACCTTGGCCCTTAACCTGAGGTTGAAGAGGAGCTCCAGGAAGGCTTTAGGTACCGAGTGGCATGGTCTAATCTGTGTGTGACAGGCTGCAGTCCAGGAATCTACAGTGTTGGATTGTCTGGGGAGAGAAATGAGAGGGAGCAGTTGTTCCCAATCAAACTTGGGTCTGCTTGTGGGAGCATAGCAAAGCCCCTGTGCTGACACTGGGGTGTGGTGAGAGAAGGCACAATGTTTATTGCAAGGGTCAAGCAAGGAGTCCAAGCAGCTAAGACTCAAAATATATTTGAGGCCCCCATGATTTTCAGGGAGTGGTGTCTTGAGACTGGGGGAGGGATAATTGCTGTGTGCATGGTCAGATCCTGGACAACCCTCTGGTTCCTTTGTGGTGAGGTGACTGGGAGGCCATCACCTTTCTAGCTTCCCCTGGTCTGAGATCTATGGGCTGGAGAGCAAATTCCTTCACCTGGTGGGGTCTCAGTATCTGTAAAACAGCACCAAGATAAGCCTCAGAATATTACCTCTAGCCCTTGGGGACAAACTAAATGTCCTTAGCATTGATGGATGGCTAAATGATTATTATTTTGTCTTATTTGAATGCTAATCTTTCTCTCCATATTTACTGTTTCTCTGAATAATTTATTCTTTGAAATTTGGCAAAGATGAGGAGGCGAAAGTGTTTCTAGAAATAAGAGGCAGGCCAAGGACATGAGGGGTCTTTTCCAGGAAGACTGTACAGGTCCTGCTCGGTTATAAAGTCATGATCTACGAATGGGGGTCACCATGTAAGCCCATTGGCTTAATCCAGCCCCCTGATTTCCCTGATGAACCAAGAATGGTATTTACATGTTTAAAGCTTGCATTTTAAATGATTTATCGCCTATGTAATATTCTTCAACTTGCCTCATTTAGTCACAAAGTCTGATTATTTACAATTTGACTCGTTAAGGGAAGAGGACATTCCTAGGTCTAGGCAGGCTGGCAGTCAGTAGTGAGAAGGGAATCCTTCCTAAGGATACTTCAGAGATGTGTCCATATGAAGAGTGCAGAGGCTGGCAGGAAATTAAGGACTTGCAGTGGGCCAGAAAATGCTGAACATAGGGTGAACAGCTGGTTCAAGCTGCTCTGGACATAGAGCAGGCATCTGGGGGAAGGGCAAAGAAGTGGCCAGAAAGGTCAACAGGAACTTGTCATCATGGGCTCGGGGTCTTGAAACAAATACTTCCCAGTGGATTACTTGTTTACTCTGTTTGTTTTCCTCTCCTCTGTAGCTCAAACGCTCACGCAGGAAGGTTAATTCCTTTCAAATGCTTTTTCCAATTGTCTCCAGCCCTTGAAGATTAGTGTCCATTAACCATGGTCTATGGTCAGACTCCTTTGACATGATTTTCAGGAGTGGTGTCTTGAGACTGGGGGAGGGATAATTGCTGTGTGCATGGTCAGATCCTGGACAACCCTCTGGTTCCTTTGTGGTGAGGTGACTGGGAGGCCATCACCTTTCTAGCTTCCCCTGGTCTGAGATCTATGGGCTGGAGAGCAAATTCCTTCACCTGGTGGGGTCTCAGTATCTGTAAAACAGCACCAAGATAAGCCTCAGAATATTACCTCTAGCCCTTGGGGACAAACTAAATGTCCTTAGCATTGATGGATGGCTAAATGATTATTATTTTGTCTTATTTGAATGCTAATCTTTCTCTCCATATTTACTGTTTCTCTGAATAATTTATTCTTTGAAATTTGGCAAAGATGAGGAGGCGAAAGTGTTTCTAGAAATAAGAGGCAGGCCAAGGACATGAGGGGTCTTTTCCAGGAAGACTGTACAGGTCCTGCTCGGTTATAAAGTCATGATCTACGAATGGGGGTCACCATGTAAGCCCATTGGCTTAATCCAGCCCCCTGATTTCCCTGATGAACCAAGAATGGTATTTACATGTTTAAAGCTTGCATTTTAAATGATTTATCGCCTATGTAATATTCTTCAACTTGCCTCATTTAGTCACAAAGTCTGATTATTTACAATTTGACTCGTTAAGGGAAGAGGACATTCCTAGGTCTAGGCAGGCTGGCAGTCAGTAGTGAGAAGGGAATCCTTCCTAAGGATACTTCAGAGATGTGTCCATATGAAGAGTGCAGAGGCTGGCAGGAAATTAAGGACTTGCAGTGGGCCAGAAAATGCTGAACATAGGGTGAACAGCTGGTTCAAGCTGCTCTGGACATAGAGCAGGCATCTGGGGGAAGGGCAAAGAAGTGGCCAGAAAGGTCAACAGGAACTTGTCATCATGGGCTCGGGGTCTTGAAACAAATACTTCCCAGTGGATTACTTGTTTACTCTGTTTGTTTTCCTCTCCTCTGTAGCTCAAACGCTCACGCAGGAAGGTTAATTCCTTTCAAATGCTTTTTCCAATTGCGTCTCCAGCCCTTAGAAGTATTAGTGTCCATTAACCGTTTTGGTGTTTTTTTTGAATGAATAAATTTTGAGAGCATGTTTTAGACATAGTAGTAGAATTGACTGCCAGGTCCCATTCTACTAGCTTGTTGCGTGAGCTTAGCCAAACTACACAGTTTCTCTGAGTATTGGTAAAGTGGTGCTTTATATTTTCCCTCTAGTATTGTGAGGAGAATGAAGGGATTTTCCTTTCTCAGAGACTGAAAATATTCCCAAATTAGGATTTGGCCAGCTGACAGGAGTTAATCGGTGAGCTGAGAATGAGGGAGAAGTTGAGGTTGGGGATGTTTTTTTCTGGTCAGTTGAAATACTCAAATTTTCATAACCTTTTTTTCCTGAGTGAAAGACGAATTTATGCTATTGTAACAGTTCCAAACAAGTTATATTCTAGAAGTGAAAAATTTCCCCAAATCTTACCCCCTGGGAGCCACTCTTAACAATTTGGTTTTATTCTCTAGAGCTGCACACAGGATTTTTTGTTTCATGGGTATAGAAGGTCAGTCTCAGAAGACCAAAGAGTTCTGGAGATGAATGATGGTGATTATTAGACAACAGCATGAATGAATTGAATGTTTCCCAACAGGACACTTTAAAAAGTATTTCGGGCATGTGCCCAGGACTGGGAATGTTGCATCCTACAAATAGGTAGTTCTATTTGTTGTTTTATAAGAAACAAATAGAGAGGGGAGTAGGGGCTAAAGCACTAGAAGGCAATAGCACCGCTCTGAGTCCACACATATCGTTTTATTGTCTCAGGTTGTTTCCTTGTACATGCAGCATAGGCACCTGTTTTTCACAGCAGAATAATAATGATCAGCATCATACAATGCTTAGACCTCAGCGTGCTTTACAAAGAACCATAATGTTTGACTCCTGACCCTTAATCGTCCTCTGTATGTTCTTGGCAGAACATGTCATTTCCCAGAAGTTCCGTCAAGGATCTGGCCATGAGAATAGCAGCCGACAGCTTGTTGTCAGTCATACCTACTGCTTGCCAAATACCTTGCATGTAAGATGTCATTTGCAATATCTTGCTCTCAGTCCTTCACCTTGGGGTTATAGGAAAGTCATGACAGGACTCTTGCCCAGTTTCTCTTGGGAGGCCAGTTTAGCTCTGGAGGTCTAAGCTTCCTGGGGCCGACATATCCCCCTTTTTTGTTTTTTGATTAGTCGTGTTTTTGTTATTCAGGGAAGCCAAAGCAATGGTCTCTGGTTGTTGCTGTTGTCCTGAGACCTTGGAGATGCGTTGTTTCCGGACCATATAAAAACCAGCAAAAGTGAGGAGAATGAAGGGATTTTCCTTTCTCAGAGACTGAAAATATTCCCAAATTAGGATTTGGCCAGCTGACAGGAGTTAATCGGTGAGCTGAGAATGAGGGAGAAGTTGAGGTTGGGGATGTTTTTTTCTGGTCAGTTGAAATACTCAAATTTTCATAACCTTTTTTTCCTGAGTGAAAGACGAATTTATGCTATTGTAACAGTTCCAAACAAGTTATATTCTAGAAGTGAAAAATTTCCCCAAATCTTACCCCCTGGGAGCCACTCTTAACAATTTGGTTTTATTCTCTAGAGCTGCACACAGGATTTTTGTTTCATGGGTATAGAAGGTCAGTCTCAGAAGACCAAAGAGTTCTGGAGATGAATGATGGTGATTATTAGACAACAGCATGAATGAATTGAATGTTTCCCAACAGGACACTTTAAAAAGTATTTCGGGCATGTGCCCAGGACTGGGAATGTTGCATCCTACAAATAGGTAGTTCTATTTGTTGTTTTATAAGAAACAAATAGAGAGGGGAGTAGGGGCTAAAGCACTAGAAGGCAATAGCACCGCTCTGAGTCCACACATATCGTTTTATTGTCTCAGGTTGTTTCCTTGTACATGCAGCATAGGCACCTGTTTTTCACAGCAGAATAATAATGATCAGCATCATACAATGCTTAGACCTCAGCGTGCTTTACAAAGAACCATAATGTTTGACTCCTGACCCTTAATCGTCCTCTGTATGTTCTTGGCAGAACATGTCATTTCCCAGAAGTTCCGTCAAGGATCTGGCCATGAGAATAGCAGCCGACAGCTTGTTGTCAGTCATACCTACTGCTTGCCAAATACCTTGCATGTAAGATGTCATTTGCAATATCTTGCTCTCAGTCCTTCACCTTGGGGTTATAGGAAAGTCATGACAGGACTCTTGCCCAGTTTCTCTTGGGAGGCCAGTTTAGCTCTGGAGGTCTAAGCTTCCTGGGGCCGACATATCCCCCTTTTTTGTTTTTTGATTAGTCGTGTTTTTGTTATTCAGGGAAGCCAAAGCAATGGTCTCTGGTTGTTGCTGTTGTCCTGAGACCTTGGAGATGCGTTGTTTCCGGACCATATAAAAACCAGCAAAGATAATTAGAAAAATTAATAGTAAACCTCCCATAGTGCCTCCAATAGCCTTTAAATGAGGGGTCAGAATCAGTTGGGAAAATCCCATCAGCTGCAGCTTCAAATAGATTAAAATCTTAAAGGTTATGCAGTTGTTTAGAAAAAGTTTTTAACATTTTTTGTTGTAAATTCTTGATGTCTAAGGTTAAGTTACTTTGGTTTAAGAGATGTCATTTAGCTTTGTCTCAAGCAAAAGAGGTCTCATTATACTTGTGAGGGGTTACACAAAAAGAAGTAACATTCCAATCACATTTTAATCTTGCCTGTTTTTGTAGGCTGTTTGCCTGGTCTCCCAATAGAATAACTATTTGTTGCAGATCTACCATTTGAGCTGCCGGTTTACCGTCTGTTTGTCTCTGTGTAGACCATAGCACATCAGAATCTTTGTGCCACTCTTGAACAAACCGTGCAGTTTGGGCTCCCTGAGAAAGCACTACTCCAGCTATAGCCGCTGTTGTGGCTATAGCTATAATTCCCATGATGGCAGCTATAAGCATGCAGCTATAAGCATAAACCTTTGAGGTTTTTTCTTTAAGAATTATTTTAAGGACTTTTTAAAACTGTACTTAGTAGGACTATTTTGCAAGGATGATTCATTTTAATTGTATCCAAATTTTTGCTTGAGTTTTGAGTATATACATTTATTTTAGTGGGGAATGGCATAGACACATTAACACAAATGTAGAACAAACAGTTTTGGCAGGTAAATAAACCATTAGCTTCATTATAATAAATGGGTCTTAAAAGAAATACAAAAGATAACTAAACACAAGTCTGAATTTAATGAGAAAATTTTTTTTCAAAATGTGAAACATTAGAATTATTAAATTTATCTTCTCATGCAGATAATGAACTAATTGTTGCAGGTATTTTTCATAATTTAGAATGGAGAGTCTTTCCTTCCAATTGTGGAACAAGAGGAGAAAATGTTCCACCTTTCCAATATATACAGTTATTAGTAATATCATCTATGTTTTGTTTTGATTAGTTTTTAAAAATTTTTTTGGGGGAGACCTTGGAGATGCGTTGTTTCCGGACCATATAAAAACCAGCAAAGATAATTAGAAAAATTAATAGTAAACCTCCCATAGTGCCTCCAATAGCCTTTAAATGAGGGGTCAGAATCAGTTGGGAAAATCCCATCAGCTGCAGCTTCAAATAGATTAAAATCTTAAAGGTTATGCAGTTGTTTAGAAAAGTTTTAACATTTTTTGTTGTAAATTCTTGATGTCTAAGGTTAAGTTACTTTGGTTTAAGAGATGTCATTTAGCTTTGTCTCAAGCAAAAGAGGTCTCATTATACTTGTGAGGGGTTACACAAAAAGAAGTAACATTCCAATCACATTTTAATCTTGCCTGTTTTTGTAGGCTGTTTGCCTGGTCTCCCAATAGAATAACTATTTGTTGCAGATCTACCATTTGAGCTGCCGGTTTACCGTCTGTTTGTCTCTGTGTAGACCATAGCACATCAGAATCTTTGTGCCACTCTTGAACAAACCGTGCAGTTTGGGCTCCCTGAGAAAGCACTACTCCAGCTATAGCCGCTGTTGTGGCTATAGCTATAATTCCCATGATGGCAGCTATAAGCATGCAGCTATAAGCATAAACCTTTGAGGTTTTTTCTTTAAGAATTATTTTAAGGACTTTTTAAAACTGTACTTAGTAGGACTATTTTGCAAGGATGATTCATTTTAATTGTATCCAAATTTTTGCTTGAGTTTTGAGTATATACATTTATTTTAGTGGGGAATGGCATAGACACATTAACACAAATGTAGAACAAACAGTTTTGGCAGGTAAATAAACCATTAGCTTCATTATAATAAATGGGTCTTAAAAGAAATACAAAAGATAACTAAACACAAGTCTGAATTTAATGAGAAAATTTTTTTTCAAAATGTGAAACATTAGAATTATTAAATTTATCTTCTCATGCAGATAATGAACTAATTGTTGCAGGTATTTTTCATAATTTAGAATGGAGAGTCTTTCCTTCCAATTGTGGAACAAGAGGAGAAAATGTTCCACCTTTCCAATATATACAGTTATTAGTAATATCATCTATGCAATTCAAAACTCTATTAATAAGATTTGATATTTTAAAATTATTATAATTATCTAACCTATAAATATAAAGAGTCCAATCTACAATTATTCTTTCACTGGTATTGGCCAACAGATGTCTTCTAGAAACTCCCTAAAATTTCCATTGTACCCAGTTAGTGATTTCTGATTTTATATTAATGATACAATTAGGTAAGGCAGGTGGGTACTTATTAATACTAATATTGGTTGGCTTAAAGCTATATGTTTGTAATAATAATAATAAAAAAAAAACTCTTATTTTTAGATATCTCTGGTTCCTTTACAATGGATAACCAGTTTTGTAATTCCCTCTTCAAGCAGTGAGGCTCTGCCCCAATGCATATAGGAATCTTATCAGTTCTAAGTGTGTAATTCAATGAATGGTTACTTAATTTCCTCCCTTCTTCTCCTGGTTTTAAAGGTAATGAAGACTCATAAGGGCCAGGCAGCCAAGAAGAGTCATCTATGAAAATAGGAGCTGAAGAATCCTCCCAAGTAATTGGTCTTAATAAGGGAGGATTAGGGACACATACCCAATAAGTATGGTTAGCTCTTTTTTTTAAAAAAAAAAAAAAAGATTTATTTATTTATTTATTTAGAAGGGGTGGGATGGGGAGAGAGGGTAGCAGGCGGGCTACTTCTATTGGTCTTTCATTTGTCTATTTTCATCCATCTTTGTTCTTTGGCCCATGTGGGCCTCCCATCGCGGTGGCATCTGTCGTTGCAGAGCACCGGCCCTGGGTGCATGCGCTCCAGAGCTCCGGCTCTATGATTGGACACATCGGTCCAGTCGCTCCACGGCATGTGGGATCTTCCCAGGCCAGGAATCGAACCGGCGCTCCTTGCACTGCAAGGCAGTGTACTTACCCACTGGACCACCAGGGAAGCCCCTATGGTTAGCTCTTACCGACGTAGTTAATACTGGCAACATAGCCACGACGAGGCTAGCAAAATGCGCCGACTGCTTCTGTTGTTGTGCCAGCTTTTCCCCTTCCCGGGTCAGTCGTTTAATCTGTCCCCAAATTGGCAGTCGTGCTGTGAGTGTTCTGTGGAACAAGAGGAGAAAATGTTCCACCTTTCCAATATATACAGTTATTAGTAATATCATCTATGCAATTCAAAACTCTATTAATAAGATTTGATATTTTAAAATTATTATAATTATCTAACCTATAAATATAAAGAGTCCAATCTACAATTATTCTTTCACTGGTATTGGCCAACAGATGTCTTCTAGAAACTCCCTAAAATTTCCATTGTACCCAGTTAGTGATTTCTGATTTTATATTAATGATACAATTAGGTAAGGCAGGTGGGTACTTATTAATACTAATATTGGTTGGCTTAAAGCTATATGTTTGTAATAATAATAATAAAAAAAAAACTCTTATTTTTAGATATCTCTGGTTCCTTTACAATGGATAACCAGTTTTGTAATTCCCTCTTCAAGCAGTGAGGCTCTGCCCCAATGCATATAGGAATCTTATCAGTTCTAAGTGTGTAATTCAATGAATGGTTACTTAATTTCCTCCCTTCTTCTCCTGGTTTTAAAGGTAATGAAGACTCATAAGGGCCAGGCAGCCAAGAAGAGTCATCTATGAAAATAGGAGCTGAAGAATCCTCCCAAGTAATTGGTCTTAAAAAGGGGAGGATTAGGGACACATACCCAATAAGTATGGTTAGCTCTTTTTTTTAAAAAAAAAAAAAAAGATTTATTTATTTATTTATTTAGAAGGGGTGGGATGGGGAGAGAGGGTAGCAGGCGGGCTACTTCTATTGGTCTTTCATTTGTCTATTTTCATCCATCTTTGTTCTTTGGCCCATGTGGGCCTCCCATCGCGGTGGCATCTGTCGTTGCAGAGCACCGGCCCTGGGTGCATGCGCTCCAGAGCTCCGGCTCTATGATTGGACACATCGGTCCAGTCGCTCCACGGCATGTGGGATCTTCCCAGGCCAGGAATCGAACCGGCGCTCCTTGCACTGCAAGGCAGTGTACTTACCCACTGGACCACCAGGGAAGCCCCTATGGTTAGCTCTTACCGACGTAGTTAATACTGGCAACATAGCCACGAAGAGGTTAGCAGAATTCGTCGACTGATTCTGTTGTTGTGCCAGCTTTTCCCCTTCCCGGGTCAGTCGTTTAATCTGTCCCCAAATTGGCAGTCGTGCTGTGAGTGTTCTGGCAGCAGGAGCAGGCATATTTTTAATGCTCAGTCTCTTCATTTCCCATATCAGGTCATCTTCATAGTTATTGGTGCTGATCCAAGGTCTCTTGTTTGACCTCTTTGATCTCCCGGGCTGGGATCCATTGATGTTGTCCATGATCTGTGAAAATAAGAGACTATCCTCATCTCTTTCTAATCCTAACTCCTTTTTTCCAAGTACCATCTATATCTTTAAATTCTACTTGGGCATTATCTATCATAGGATCTATATGCATAGGAGTTTTGGTTTTGGTCATATTTTGTCTATAGTGTATTTCAGCTGCAGGTTTGCCCCCAATTCCTCCAATATCAAAAAAGTTCAAAGTCAATAATGCTTGTGCTAAATTTTCTCATGGATTAAGAGTGGTGAACGTTTCCCCTTTTTGTTTAAATTGCGTAGCTTTTAAAGTCCAAGCATACGTTCAATGATGGCTTGTCCTTGTGGATTATATAGGATGCCTGTTGTCCGTTGAATATTCCAATCAGACAAAAATCTTTTAAGAGCATGGCTAAGATAAGCAGGACCATTATCTGTTTTTATATATTGAGGGAGCCCCATAATGGCAAAGGCTTGTATAAAATGAGTTATAACAAGAGGGGAGCCAAGATGGTGAGGAATGAGAGGAGGATTTCACCAGCTCCCCAACAGAATCACCAGAATTAATCAAGAAATGAAACACCACCACCAAACCAACCTCTAGGTGACAAAAGAAGTCCTCGGGTCTACAAGGGACAGAGAATGAGCAGCCTGAACGTTCCCGGAGCTCCTGTCCCGGAGTCCCCATCCCTCAGCTCCCACACCAGACTGAGTCGAGAGCATGCTGGGAAGTGCACCGGGACGACCGAAAGCAGCGCTTAGTGTGAGAATCCCACCGGGGACAGTGCTGTTACAGGGACGTGACAGGAGGTGAGCTTGAGACGGAACACTAGCAGGGGCATGGGAAATGGAACAGTGAAATCCCTCGCGGGTCGCAGTCCAGAAGCCCGGCAGGAGCCATTGCGGAAGCTTGCACCTGCAGTTACGGCAAACAGTGAGGCTTAGCTCCGCCTCCGGGAGCTGAGACAGGCGCCCCAGCGGCTCAAACAAGCCCGCTCAGCCCCAGAGCTGCAGCAAAGAAACCAGGCATCTGGGACAAAAAGCCTCAGTCCTGCCGGCAGCAGAACTGCGGCAGAAACACCAGGAGAAGAGCAAGGATTGAAGGCTACCAGGGGGTACGCAATAGAACCGAGAAACCCCTGTCCAGCACGGGGTCCAGAGGCACAACTCCCGCCCGTGGGACTGGGAACAGCCGTGCCCACCCAGGCAAGCATCAAGGGTGGAGACGCAGGGGCAGCTGTCTACAGACACATTGTGGAGAAACCAGAGCAACTGGTTCTGCAAGGGTCCGGACTGCAAACTTACCTGACCCACACTGAAACCTAAGACATAAGCAACCAATCGCCCAGTCCCCACACCTGACCCCCACCAGTACAGACTAGGGAACAACATCAAGAGCAAACTGGTGAAAGTTTCACACGTAGATGAGAAGATGAAAACCAGGGACAGTGTTTTCTTTTCTTATTTAACATTTTTTTAAAAGTATTTTTTTAATTTGTAAAAAAATTTTAAAAATTATTTTATTTTATTTTCATTTGTTTTTGTTGCCACAGCTTCCTCTGTCTATGCTCTAACTGTAAAATCTTTTCATATCTACTAGTATCCTCTGTATAAATATTTCCTATCTAGCTGTTTATACTATTCTCTTCCAGCTGTACTAAACTCTACTACACACTAATCTTTGTTACCTAACCCTACAAAATCCTTGCAACATGAATCTACTCCTTCTCATTACCAATATACTCTCCTCCTTCTCACTCCCAACACATGTCTTAGTCAAAAACTGCTTTCATTGTAATATTCCCAACTGGGAGCTTGCTCTGGATCTGTTTTTTTCAGGCAGTGTTTTAATTAACTTGGAGCTTAATGGTCAGGTACCAGCTTTGATTGTGCCGTTTACTGGAAAAATTTCCTATATGTTATCCCGTTAAGATTGTTCAATTGTGTTTAGTAATGTGTATGTATATATATATGTTTCCATTATGTTAGGAAATGTTTGCATGATTTTATGGTTGTCATCCACTAGGGATGCACCTTTTTTCCCTCATATGTTTATATTTGAACTAATACCACTGAACGCCATTGCAAACCAGACATAGAGCCTACACTCCCTGGCCAGAGATCAAACCAAAGATCCTCGGAGTGGAAGCCCTGATTCCAAGACCCTACACTCTCAAAGAACATACAACACTAGAGATTATTCACCCGCAAACAAGACCCAACACCACCTAAAACACAAATCACTGAACCCTTCTACAAGGACATAAATCAAAAGGAAGGGAGAATTCAACCACGAAGCCTGGGGAAAAGACCTCAGTCACACACACAAAGAAACAAAAATTAACATAAAAATGAAAAGACAGAGAAACACTGCACAAATGAAGGAACAAATCAGAGAAACACAATTACAAATGACAGAAGATGAGATAGACAAATTATCTGAAAGAGAATTCAGACAGTGATACTAGTGAGGATCCAAAACTCCAAAAACAAAGTATTAGAGGAAATTAGTGCACTGAGAAAAGACATGCAAGAAATGAAAAATAAACAAATAGAGACAAACATCTCAATTGCTGGACTTAAAAATACTATATAAGGATTCAACAGTAGAGTGTCAGAGGCAGAAAAACGGATGTGAGCAGGAAGACAGAATGGTGGAAACAACTGCTGAAGAACAGAACAAAGCACAAAGAATCAAAAGAACTGAGGATAGCCTCAGAGACCTATGGGACAATAGCAAACACACCAACATTAGAATTATAGGGTTCCCAGAAGAAGAAGAGAGAAAGAAAGGCTATGAAAAAAATTCCTGAAGTGATTATAGTTGAAAACTTCCCCAGTATGGGAAAGGAAATAGTCAACCAAGTCCAAGAAGCACAAAGAGTTCCATACACAATAAACCCCAGATGAAACACACCAAGGTACATTCTAATGAAGCTAACACAAACTATATAAGGACAGAATACTTAAAGAAGCAAGGAACAAACAATAAACAACTTACAAAGGAAACCCCATACATTTAATTGCTGATCTTTCAGCAGAAACCCTACAGGTCAGAAGAGAATAACAGAACACATTTAAATGGCTAGAACAGAATAACCTACAACCAAGAATTCTCTACCCGGCAAGGATCTCATTCAGAACTGATGGAAAAGTCAAAAGCTTTATAGACAAGCAAAAGCTAAAAGAATTCTGTACCACGAAACCAGCCTTACAACAAGTGTTAAAGGGCCTAATATAGCCAATAAATACAAGAGTAGGAGAAGCCCTACAAACCAAACCCCAAACATCTAAGATGATGACAATAGGAACAACCCTATCAATAGTTACTTTGAATGTAAACAGAGTAAATACTCCAACCAAAAGACAGAGGCTGGCTGCATGGATACAAAAACAAGACCCACATATATGCTGTTTACAGGAAACCCACTTCAGACCTAATGACACGCATAGATTGAAAGTGAGAGGATGGAAAAAGATATTCCATGCAAATGGAAATCAAAAGAAAGCTGGAGTAGTAATCCTCATATGAGACAAAGTAAGCAAAGAAGACTATAAAAGACAAGGCAGGACACTATATAATGATCAAGGGATCGATCCAAGAGGAAGACATAACAATCATAAATATCTATGCACTAACAAAGGAGCACCCTAGTACATAAGACAAACATCTTCAGGCATAAAAGAAGAAATTGACAGTAACACAATAATACTAGGAGACTTTAACACTCCTTTCACACCAATGGACAGATCATCAAAACAGAAAATTAATAAGGCATAAGCCTTAAATGACACACTCAAATAGATGGACCTCATTGATACCTTTAGGACCTTCCATTCAAAAGCTGAAAAATACACTTTCTTCTTGAGTGCTCATGGAACATTCTCTAGGATAGACCACATCTTGGGCCACAAATCAAACCTCAGTCAATTCAAAAAAATTGAAATTATATCAACCATCTTCTCTGAGCACAATGCAATGAGACTAGAGATCAACTGCAGGAAAAAAAAACCGATAAAAACACAAGCACATGGAGATTAAATGACACGTACCTAGGAAACAAACTGATTACTGAGCAAAGCAAAGGAGAAATAAAACAATTCCTAGAAGAAAATGTCAATGAACACACGACAGTGCAAAACCTATGGGATACCACAAAAGCAGTTTTAAGTGGGAAATTTATAGCAATACAATCCTACCTTAAGAAACAAGAGATATATCAAACAGACCACCTAAACCTATGCTTGAAACAACTGCAGAAAGAAGAACAAGAACACCCCAAAGTTAGCAGAAGAAGAGAAATCATAAAGATCAGAGCAGAAATGAATGAAAAAGAAATGAAAGAAGGCTTCCCTGGTGGTCCAGTGGGTAAGGACACCGCCTTGCAGTGCAAGGGGCGCCGGTCCGATCCCTGGCCTTGGAGGATCCCACATGCCGCGGAGCAGCTGGACTGATGTGTCCAATCATCGAGCCGGAGCTCTGGAGCACGTGCGCCCAGAGCCGGCACTCTGCGACTAGAGAGGCCACCGCAGTGGGAGGCCCACATGGGACAAAGAACAAAGATAGATGAAAATAGACAAATGAAAGACCAATAGAAGTGGCCTGCCCACTCCCCTCCATTGAATTTGTGATAAAAAAAATCTACCCACAATTAAAAGCCCAGGACCAGATGGCTTTACAGGTGAATTCTACCAAACATTTAAAGAAGAGCTAATGCCCGTCCTTCTAAAACTCTTCCAAAAAATTGCACAGGAAGGAACACTTCCAAACACATTCTACAAGGCTGCCATCACCCTGATACCAAAGCCAGGCAAAGGAAACACAAAAAAAGAAAATTATAGGCCAATTTCACTGATAAATTTAGATGCCAAAATCCTCAACAAAATCCTAGCAAACAGAATTCAACAACACATCAAAAAAACTCATACATCATAATCAAGTCAGTTTCATCCCAGACATGCAAGGATTCTTCAATATCTGTAAGTCAATCAATGTGATATACCATATGAACAAATTGAAAGACAAAAAACACATGATAATCTCAATAGATGCAGAAAAAGTCTTTGACAAAGTTTAGCATCCATTTATGATAAAAACTCTTCAAAAAAGAGTCATAGAAGGAACCTATTTCAACATAGTGAAAGCTATATATGAGAAGCCCACAGTAAACATTATCCTCAATGGTGAAAAACTGAAAGCATTCCTTCTAAGATCAGGTGTCCACTTTCACTACTTTTATTCAACATAGTCCTGGAAGTGCTAGCAACAGCAATAAGAGAAGAGAAAGAAATAAAAGGAATCCAGATGGGAAAAGAAGAAGTAAAGCTCTATTTGCAGCTGACATGCATGAATGATATTTTAAGTGGGAAATTTATAGCAATACAATCCTACCTTAAGAAACAAGAGATATATCAAACAGACCACCTAAACCTATGCTTGAAACAACTGCAGAAAGAAGAACAAGAACACCCCAAAGTTAGCAGAAGAAGAGAAATCATAAAGATCAGAGCAGAAATGAATGAAAAAGAAATGAAAGAAGGCTTCCCTGGTGGTCCAGTGGGTAAGGACACCGCCTTGCAGTGCAAGGGGCGCCGGTCCGATCCCTGGCCTTGGAGGATCCCACATGCCGCGGAGCAGCTGGACTGATGTGTCCAATCATCGAGCCGGAGCTCTGGAGCACGTGCGCCCAGAGCCGGCACTCTGCGACTAGAGAGGCCACCGCAGTGGGAGGCCCACATGGGACAAAGAACAAAGATAGATGAAAATAGACAAATGAAAGACCAATAGAAGTGGCCTGCCCACTCCCCTCCATTGAATTTGTGATAAAAAAAATCTACCCACAATTAAAAGCCCAGGACCAGATGGCTTTACAGGTGAATTCTACCAAACATTTAAAGAAGAGCTAATGCCCGTCCTTCTAAAACTCTTCCAAAAAATTGCACAGGAAGGAATACTTCCAAACACATTCTACAAAGCCGCCATCACCCTGATACCAAAGTCAGGCAAAGACAACACAAAACAAGAAAATTATAGGCCAATTTCACTGATAAATTTAGATGCCAAAATCCTCAACAAAATTCTAACAAGCAGAGTTCAATAACACATCAAAAAACTCATACATCATAATCAAGTCAGTTTCATCCCAGACATGCAAGGATTCTTCAATATCTGTAAGTCAATCAATGTGATATACCATATGAACAAATTGAAAGACAAAAAACACATGATAATCTCAATAGATGCAGAAAAAGTCTTTGACAAAGTTTAGCATCCATTTATGATAAAAACTCTTCAAAAAAGAGTCATAGAAGGAACCTATTTCAACATAGTGAAAGCTATATATGAGAAGCCCACAGTAAACATTATCCTCAATGGTGAAAAACTGAAAGCATTCCTTCTAAGATCAGGTGTCCACTTTCACTACTTTTATTCAACATAGTCCTGGAAGTGCTAGCAACAGCAATAAGAGAAGAGAAAGAAATAAAAGGAATCCAGATGGGAAAAGAAGAAGTAAAGCTCTATTTGCAGCTGACATGATATTCTACATAGAAAATCCCAAAGACACTATTACAAAACTACTAGAGCTAATCAATGAATTCAACAAAGTCACAGGATACAAAATCAATACACAGAAATCACTTGCATTCCTATACACAATGAAAAATCAGAAAACGAAATCAAAGAGGCAATCCCCTTCACCATTGCAACCAAAAAAATCAAATATCTAGGAATAAACCTACCCAAAGAAACAAAAGAACTGTACACTGAAAATTACAAGACACTCATGAGAGACATTAAAGAAGACTTAAACAGATGGAGAGATATTCCATGTTCGTGGGTCAGAAGAATCAATATTGTGACAATGACCATACTACCAAATGTCATCTATAGATTCAATGCGATCCCTATCCGACTACCAATGACATTCTTCGCAGAACTAGACCAAAGAATAACACAGTTCATATGGAAACACAAAAGACCTCGAATAGCCAAAGCAATCCTTAGAAAGAAGAATGGAGTTGGAGGGATTAGCCTCCCTAACTTCAGACTCTACTACAAAGCAACAGTCCTCAAGACAGTCTGGTACTGGCACAAAAACAGAACTATAGACCAAGGAACAAGATAGAGAACCCAGAGATAAACCCACGCACCTATGGGTACCTTATTTTTGACAAAGGAGGAGAAACTATAAAATGGGACAAAGACAGCCTCTCCAACAAATGGTGCTGGGAGAATTGGACAGCTATATGCAGATGAATGAGGTTGGAACATTCCCTGGCCCCATACACAAAGATCAACTCAAAATGAATTAAAGACATAAGTGTAAGACAAAAACACATGATAATCTCAATAGATGCAGAAAAGTTTTGACAAAGTTTAGCATCCATTTATGATAAAACTCTTCAAAAAGAGTCATAGAAGGAACCTATTTCAACATAGTCAAATCCATATATGAGAAGCCCACAGTAAACATTATCCTCAATGGTGAAAAACTGAAAGCATTCCTTCTAAGATCAGGTGTCCACTTTCACTACTTTTATTCAACATAGTCCTGGAAGTGCTAGCAACAGCAATAAGAGAAGAGAAAGAAATAAAAGGAATCCAGATGGGAAAAGAAGAAGTAAAGCTCTATTTGCAGCTGACATGATATTCTACATAGAAAATCCCAAAGACACTATTACAAAACTACTAGAGCTAATCAATGAATTCAACAAAGTCACAGGATACAAAATCAATACACAGAAATCACTTGCATTCCTATACACAATGAAAAATCAGAAAACGAAATCAAAGAGGCAATCCCCTTCACCATTGCAACCAAAAAAATCAAATATCTAGGAATAAACCTACCCAAAGAAACAAAAGAACTGTACACTGAAAATTACAAGACACTCATGAGAGACATTAAAGAAGACTTAAACAGATGGAGAGATATTCCATGTTCGTGGGTCAGAAGAATCAATATTGTGACAATGACCATACTACCAAATGTCATCTATAGATTCAATGCGATCCCTATCCGACTACCAATGACATTCTTCGCAGAACTAGACCAAAGAATAACACAGTTCATATGGAAACACAAAAGACCTCGAATAGCCAAAGCAATCCTTAGAAAGAAGAATGGAGTTGGAGGGATTAGCCTCCCTAACTTCAGACTCTACTACAAAGCAACAGTCCTCAAGACAGTCTGGTACTGGCACAAAAACAGAACTATAGACCAAGGAACAAGATAGAGAACCCAGAGATAAACCCACGCACCTATGGGTACCTTATTTTTGACAAAGGAGGAGAAACTATAAAATGGGACAAAGACAGCCTCTCCAACAAATGGTGCTGGGAGAATTGGACAGCTATATGCAGATGAATGAGGTTGGAACATTCCCTGGCCCCATACACAAAGATCAACTCAAAATGAATTAAAGACATAAGTGTAAGACCAGAAACCATCAAACTCTTAGAGGAGAATATACTGAGGCAAAACCCTCAAGGACATAAATCAAAGCAAGATCTTCCATGACCCGCCTACTAGAATAGTGGAACTAAAAAGAAAAATGAACATGTGGGATCTCATGAAACTTAAAAGCTTTTTTTTTTTTTTAAAGATTTATTTATTTATTTACTTTGGGCGGGGGTCGGGTTGGGGAGGGAGGGGAGTGGGTAGGCCACTTCTATTGGTCTTTCATTTCTCTATTTTCATTCGTCTTTGTTCTTTGGCTCCTGTGGGCCTCCCATCGCAGTGGCGTCTGTCGCTGCAGAGCGCCAGCTCTGGACGCATGCTCTCCAGAGCTCCGGCTCGGTGATTGGACACATTGGTCCAGCCGCTCCGTGGCACATGGGATCTTCCCAGGCCAGGGATCGAACCAGCGCCCCTTGCACTGCAAGGCGGTGTCCTTACCCACTGGACCACTAAGGGAAGCCCCTTAAAAGCTTTTGTACAGCAAAGAAACTACAAAAAAGCTGAACAGACAACCCACAGAATGGGAGAAAATCACAGCAAATGAAACAACAGACAAAGAATTAATCTCCAAAATCTACAAGCAACTCAGACAACTCAGCACAGGAAAAACGAGCAGCCCAATCAAAAAATGGGAAAAAGATCTAAAGAGACACCTCTCCAAAGAGGACATACAGGTGGCCCAAAAGCACATGAAACGATGCTCAACCTCGCTTATAATTAGAGAAATGCAAATCAAAACTACAATGAGATATCACCTCACACTCGTCAGAATGGCCGTCATCCACAAATCGACAGACAGTAAATGCTTGAGAGGGTGCAGAGTAAAGGGAACCTTCTTGCATTGCTGGTGGGAATGTAAATTGATACAGCTGTTATGGAAGACAAATTTAAAAAGGAGCAATCTTGCTTATACTCTGATGAAATCTAAAACATATGTACCTTATTTTTGACAAAGGAGGAGAAACTATAAAATGGGACAAAGACAGCCTCTCCAACAAATGGTGCTGGGAGAATTGGACAGCTATATGCAGATGAATGAGGTTGGAACATTCCCTGGCCCCATACACAAAGATCAACTCAAAATGAATTAAAGACATAAGTGTAAGACCAGAAACCATCAAACTCTTAGAGGAGAATATACTGAGGCAAAACCCTCAAGGACATAAATCAAAGCAAGATCTTCCATGACCCGCCTACTAGAATAGTGGAACTAAAAAGAAAAATGAACATGTGGGATCTCATGAAACTTAAAAGCTTTTTTTTTTTTTTAAAGATTTATTTATTTATTTACTTTGGGCGGGGGTCGGGTTGGGGAGGGAGGGGAGTGGGTGGGCCACTTCTATTGGTCTTTCATTTCTCTATTTTCATTCGTCTTCGTTCCTTGGCTCCTGTGGGCCTCCCATCGCAGTGGCGTCTGTCGCTGCAGAGCGCCAGCTCTGGACGCATGCTCTCCAGAGCTCCGGCTCGGTGATTGGACACATTGGTCCAGCCGCTCCGTGGCACATGGGATCTTCCCAGGCCAGGGATCGAACCAGCGCCCCTTGCACTGCAAGGCGGTGTCCTTACCCACTGGACCACTAAGGGAAGCCCCTTAAAAGCTTTTGTACAGCAAAGAAACTACAAAAAAGCTGAACAGACAACCCACAGAATGGGAGAAAATCACAGCAAATGAAACAACAGACAAAGAATTAATCTCCAAAATCTACAAGCAACTCAGACAACTCAGCACAGGAAAAACGAGCAGCCCAATCAAAAAATGGGAAAAAGATCTAAAGAGACACCTCTCCAAAGAGGACATACAGGTGGCCCAAAAGCACATGAAACGATGCTCAACCTCGCTTATAATTAGAGAAATGCAAATCAAAACTACAATGAGATATCACCTCACACTCGTCAGAATGGCCGTCATCCACAAATCGACAGACAGTAAATGCTTGAGAGGGTGCAGAGTAAAGGGAACCTTCTTGCATTGCTGGTGGGAATGTAAATTGATACAGCTGTTATGGAAGACAGTATGGAGATTCCTTAAAAATCTAAAAATAGAAGCACCATACGACCCAGCAATCCCACTCTTAGGCTTATACTCTGATGAAATCAAAACTGAAAGAAGCATATGTACCCCAATGTTCATTGCAGTTCTCTTTACATAGCTAGAACATGGAAGCAACCTAGGTGTCCATTCACAAATGAATGGATAAAAAAACTCTGGTACATATATACAATGGAGTACTTCTCAGCTGTAAAAAAGAAATGCAGAAGAATCAGCCCTAATGAGCTGAACGGATCTAGAATGTATCATAAAAAGTGAAGTAAGTCAAAAAGAGAAAGACAAGTACAGTATACTAACACATATATATGGAATCTAGTAAGAGGGTAATGGTAACATGCAGTGAAGCAATGGAAAAACAGACATAAGGAATGGACATATGGACATTGCGGGGTATGAACAGTGGGTGGGAGGTGTCTCGGGCACAGTGCAATTACTTTATCTCTGAGTAACAGACGCGAGGAAATGCTAAATCACCTCTATTCTGTTTTCAGAGAACTTTCAATTTACACCATGTAGTTCCCTCAAACATTAGAGAATAGAATTTCAAAACAGTAAAATGGCATAGAGTTCAAATCAAGGTCAGGTTACTTAGCATAAAGAACATTAATCAGTAACCATGTATCCAAGTATTAGCATCAGTACATTGCATCAAAGTTCAGAACTCAAACAGTAACAATTCAAAGCTTCAAAGAATATTTCAGAACTCTAAAATTACTTCAGAACTCAAACAGTAAATTATTTCAGAACTCTAAAATAACTTCAGAACTCAATCAACAAAATAACAGAAAAATCTTACCCCAGAGCTGGAGAGGAGCAATCTCACCCAGACGCAGCTGAGTTCAGTGAATGCTCTCTGTACGATTTACCCTCTTCCCTTTTATAACAAGATTCTCTCCTTGTGGTGCAGAATTTTCTGTGGGCCAGTGAGCTTATCTGCCGTTTAGTCATTGTGTTCCTCCAAGCATTACATGATTTAGGACTTAAAGGAACAACTAATGTTAACAGTGTGTGTCACTAATATGACCTTCTATTCATATAAAATCAATAAAACTATTACTCATTTAAGCTATGATTAAGAAAAACTCTATTTTACCATGTGAACTAACTCAGAGTAAGTTACTCATCTTCAAACTCATCTTCCTTATCTTTAAGAAGACAAAACTAACAGAATATCGCTGTGGGGATTTCCCTTTCCAGGAAACTAGAAGGTTTTTATTTACTCTTAGGTCTCTAAATCTTACACGGAGCATGTGTCACAAATTCCTCATCACTAGAGGACAAATCCTGACTCACTTGATCATAGTTTCTCCTAGACACAATTCTTCTGCCTTTTGGATTAATATACACCCCATTTTTGGGTATCATCATATTCACCCATTCTTCTTCTTCATCTGAGCTAATATCATTTTCTAGTGGGCGGATCAAAGTCTCAGAAGCTCAAAAGAGAAAGACAAGTACAGTATACTAACACATATATATGGAATCTAGTAAGAGGGTAATGGTAACATGCAGTGAAGCAATGGAAAAACAGACATAAGGAATGGACATATGGACATTGCGGGGTATGAACAGTGGGTGGGAGGTGTCTCGGGCACAGTGCAATTACTTTATCTCTGAGTAACAGACGCGAGGAAATGCTAAATCACCTCTATTCTGTTTTCAGAGAACTTTCAATTTACACCATGTAGTTCCCTCAAACATTAGAGAATAGAATTTCAAAACAGTAAAATGGCATAGAGTTCAAATCAAGGTCAGGTTACTTAGCATAAAGAACATTAATCAGTAACCATGTATCCAAGTATTAGCATCAGTACATTGCATCAAAGTTCAGAACTCAAACAGTAACAATTCAAAGCTTCAAAGAATATTTCAGAACTCTAAAATTACTTCAGAACTCAAACAGTAAATTATTTCAGAACTCTAAAATAACTTCAGAACTCAATCAACAAAATAACAGAAAAATCTTACCCCAGAGCTGGAGAGGAGCAATCTCACCCAGACGCAGCTGAGTTCAGTGAATGCTCTCTGTACGATTTACCCTCTTCCCTTTTATAACAAGATTCTCTCCTTGTGGTGCAGAATTTTCTGTGGGCCAGTGAGCTTATCTGCCGTTTAGTCATTGTGTTCCTCCAAGCATTACATGATTTAGGACTTAAAGGAACAACTAATGTTAACAGTGTGTGTCACTAATATGACCTTCTATTCATATAAAATCAATAAAACTATTACTCATTTAAGCTATGATTAAGAAAAACTCTATTTTACCATGTGAACTAACTCAGAGTAAGTTACTCATCTTCAAACTCATCTTCCTTATCTTTAAGAAGACAAAACTAACAGAATATCGCTGTGGGGATTTCCCTTTCCAGGAAACTAGAAGGTTTTTATTTACTCTTAGGTCTCTAAATCTTACACGGAGCATGTGTCACAAATTCCTCATCACTAGAGGACAAATCCTGACTCACTTGATCATAGTTTCTCCTAGACACAATTCTTCTGCCTTTTGGATTAATATACACCCCATTTTTGGGTATCATCATATTCACCCATTCTTCTTCTTCATCTGAGCTAATATCATTTTCTAGTGGGCGGATCAAAGTCTCAGAAGCTTATCTGGGGTTGGAGGATCATCTGAGTCACTCTCTTCTTCCTCACTAAGTTCTCTATATCCTAAGGCCCAGTATATTACCAGAAATTTTCCAGTCTCTGCCCATGACAGAGGCATAGAGGGAGTAACGTGGAAACCTATACCATCATATGTGAAAAAGATAGCTATTGTCATTTTGCTGTGGGAATAGGGGATCCTGCAGGGGTGCAGTGTGACAGCCTGGAAGGGTGGGATGATGGGGACTGGGAGGGAGGTGGAAGTGGGAGGGATTCAGGGGTATGCATATGACTGATCTGGGAACATACATGTCTGTGAACAGCAAAACTGCAAAAATTCAAAAAAAAAGAGAGAATAACATTTTGAGAAGATTCTCCTGTATGAGCTGAGGCAAAAATATAACCAGAAAAAGTATCTACAGAAACATCAACATAGCCTAAACGGCCAAAAGATGGAACAAGGATCACATCTTTTTGTCAAACATGGTTAGGATAAAGTTCCCTAGGGTTAACCCCTTCCTTTATTGGTTGAAAATCTTTTTTTGAGCAATTTGGACAAGAAGCAATAATATTACAAGTTTCTTGTTGAGAGATCTTAAAACTTGCCATTAAGTCAGCGGTATTAGTATGTGTTAGTTGATGAAAGGAGAAAGGAGTAGCAAAATAAATTAATAATTGATCAATAGTAGCATTTCCTTCAGGTAAAGTCCCAGGTTAATTAGAATGTGATCTAATATGTGTGATATAAAAAGGAGAAGTATGACTACATAATATCATTTGTAAGGCATGCAATTGGGAAAGGATAGCTGATTGCTTAGGGTTTGATGGTGAGGTAACAGTCTCTATCATTTCTGTAATTCGCACTGCATATTGGCAGTCTGATATAACATTTAGAGGTCCTGATATATCATACAATAAAACAGTAATTGCTTCTAATTCAGCTTTTGCACAGAAGAGGTATAAGATTGCCATATTTTTGTCTGAGGTCCTGTATAGCGTGCCTTAAAATGTGTATTGGCATCTGTAAAATAAACTGCGGCCGTAAAAATAGGACATTGTTTTTTAATGGAAGGTATAATCCATTGGTGTTTAGCCATAACTGTAAGTAATGGAGAATATTTCAATTTACAGTAGAACATAATTCTAATCTGGATCCCATAAATTATGTTTCTATCCTTTACAAAAGTCTCTTCTTGCCAAAAGTGGTTTTCATGTAAACTAGTAAGTTCTGGAGGGGATTACCATATTGGTTACTCAACCTAACATTTGCCCATGATCTTCCAGGTGACAGTGACCATACCATGAAGCATCCAGTGCTGCTTTACTCCTGTGTCATGTCTTCTCAGTACACGATTTCTCATTCTAGTGAGACAGGTATTGCTGAGAAGGGCAATCATTTCTTCATCAGCCACAGACTAAAGATTGTTTGGCAGAATAGTATTCTTTCTGAGAGGATTGATCCATAGCCCCTCATCTGCCTACTCATAGGACTTTTTCTTCTCTTCTGAAAAAGTATATTTCTAGTCCACATAGTAACTTCAAACTTCACCTGGAGCTGAGAACAACCTTCCAGAAGATCGCCAGCAGAGGTAAGGATGGAGGCTCTTATGCTGTCCTAGGCCATTGAATATGTGCTAACCTTCCTTTATTGGTTGAAAATCTTTTTGAGCAATTTGGACAAGAAGCAATAATATTACAAGTTTCTTGTTGAGAGATCTTAAAACTTGCCATTAAGTCAGCGGTATTAGTATGTGTTAGTTGATGAAAGGAGAAAGGAGTAGCAAAATAAATTAATAATTGATCAATAGTAGCATTTCCTTCAGGTAAAGTCCCAGGTTAATTAGAATGTGATCTAATATGTGTGATATAAAAAGGAGAAGTATGACTACATAATATCATTTGTAAGGCATGCAATTGGGAAAGGATAGCTGATTGCTTAGGGTTTGATGGTGAGGTAACAGTCTCTATCATTTCTGTAATTCGCACTGCATATTGGCAGTCTGATATAACATTTAGAGGTCCTGATATATCATACAATAAAACAGTAATTGCTTCTAATTCAGCTTTTGCACAGAAGAGGTATAAGATTGCCATATTTTTGTCTGAGGTCCTGTATAGCGTGCCTTAAAATGTGTATTGGCATCTGTAAAATAAACTGCGGCCGTAAAAATAGGCAACTGTTTTCTAATGGAAGGTATAATACATTGGTGTTTAGCCATAACTGTAAGTAATGGAGAATATTTCAATTTACAGTAGAACATAATTCTAATCTGGATCCCATAAATTATGTTTCTATCCTTTACAAAAGTCTCTTCTTGCCAAAAGTGGTTTTCATGTAAACTAGTAAGTTCTGGAGGGGATTACCATATTGGTTACTCAACCTAACATTTGCCCATGATCTTCCAGGTGACAGTGACCATACCATGAAGCATCCAGTGCTGCTTTACTCCTGTGTCATGTCTTCTCAGTACACGATTTCTCATTCTAGTGAGACAGGTATTGCTGAGAAGGGCAATCATTTCTTCATCAGCCACAGACTAAAGATTGTTTGGCAGAATAGTATTCTTTCTGAGAGGATTGATCCATAGCCCCTCATCTGCCTACTCATAGGACTTTTTCTTCTCTTCTGAAAAAGTATATTTCTAGTCCACATAGTAACTTCAAACTTCACCTGGAGCTGAGAACAACCTTCCAGAAGATCGCCAGCAGAGGTAAGGATGGAGGCTCTTATGCTGTCCTAGGCCATTGAATATGTGCTAACCTTCATTAAGCATTAGGAAAACTCTGTTTTTACAAGCATATGAGGAACTCCAGATCACAGCATGAAAGGGTGGAGTTCTAACCAGTGAACCACCAGGGTATTTCCTATGTAATGACCTTGGAAAGCTCTGTGTCTATAGCAAGGGCAGGTGAGAGGAAGTCAAGCTCAATTTTAGGCCATGATGGATGTTTGAGCAGGCTGTCATGGAAGATGTCAAATACCCACCTACGTAATCAAGTTTGGAACCCAGGGGGAAGTCAGGCTGGAGATGCAGTTTGGAAGTCTTCATCCTGTACATAGAGTCAAAGACCATGAGCCTGGATGAAGTCTCTGGGGGATAGATGGTGGAGAGAGGGTTCAGGGACTGAGGGGGTAGAAGGATCCTCAAACACTTAGCCTGGTGAAAGATAAGAGCCACTGTGGAGCCCCAAGGGGAAGCCATAGGGACAGGAGGGGCACGTGGTGTCCACAGGCCACATGGTTTCAAGGAGGAGGGAGGGACCAACATGACTGAGGCTGCTGAGAGGTCAAGATGAGAGCTGAGAGTTGACCATTGGATTCAGCAGTGTGGAGGCCACTGGTGAACTTGCCAAGGGAAGTTCCATGAAACAGTGCCATCTGAAATCTGTAGGAGGGATGACAGAGTGGGTAGGGAGGGTGTGGAATGCTGACAGCTCTTCCATGAGTTGTGATGTGCAGGTGAGCTGAGGAATAGGGCAGGAGGTAGAGGAGATGGTGAGGCCAGAGATGTTTATTAGGGAAACTGTTACTGCATATTAGTGAAGGGGAACAATGGACCTGCTGAGTGAAGGAAGTTAATTACTGCAGCCATGTAGTTAGGTAGGTGGGAAGTGGGCAAGATTGCCCTATATTTGCTGCTTCACTTGCCAAATAATGGGCGAGATTTCAGCAAAGGTTATCTGGCAGCTGATGTATTGCCTGAGGTATAACCAGTATTTCTCTTTCATCATACTTAGCCAGGTACAGACCAGGTGGTTTTAGAGATTTCTCCTATGAAACTGGTCCCTCTAGTGCAGATGCAATGAAACCTTAGGGCTGGCTGGAAACCTACTCCCAGCCCGGACAAATGCTCAAACAATCTCCTGCAGCAATGAAAACCAGGGATGTCTCAGACCACAGCAGAGTTCAGAGAGGCCTGGAGAGCCAGCATATGTCCAGATCAAGCATGAAAGGGTGAAAGTTCTAACCAGTGAAACCACCAGGGTATTTCCTATGTAATGACCTTGGAAAGCTCTGTGTCTATAGCAAGGGCAGGTGAGAGGAAGTCAAGCTCAATTTTAGGCCATGATGGATGTTTGAGCAGGCTGTCATGGAAGATGTCAAATACCCACCTACGTAATCAAGTTTGGAACCCAGGGGGAAGTCAGGCTGGAGATGCAGTTTGGAAGTCTTCATCCTGTACATAGAGTCAAAGACCATGAGCCTGGATGAAGTCTCTGGGGGATAGATGGTGGAGAGAGGGTTCAGGGACTGAGGGGGTAGAAGGATCCTCAAACACTTAGCCTGGTGAAAGATAAGAGCCACTGTGGAGCCCCAAGGGGAAGCCATAGGGACAGGAGGGGCACGTGGTGTCCACAGGCCACATGGTTTCAAGGAGGAGGGAGGGACCAACATGACTGAGGCTGCTGAGAGGTCAAGATGAGAGCTGAGAGTTGACCATTGGATTCAGCAGTGTGGAGGCCACTGGTGAACTTGCCAAGGGAAGTTCCATGAAACAGTGCCATCTGAAATCTGTAGGAGGGATGACAGAGTGGGTAGGGAGGGTGTGGAATGCTGACAGCTCTTCCATGAGTTGTGATGTGCAGGTGAGCTGAGGAATAGGGCAGGAGGTAGAGGAGATGGTGAGGCCAGAGATGTTTATTAGGGAAACTGTTACTGCATATTAGTGAAGGGGAACAATGGACCTGCTGAGTGAAGGAAGTTAATTACTGCAGCCATGTAGTTAGGTAGGTGGGAAGTGGGCAAGATTGCCCTATATTTGCTGCTTCACTTGCCAAATAATGGGCGAGATTTCAGCAAAGGTTATCTGGCAGCTGATGTATTGCCTGAGGTATAACCAGTATTTCTCTTTCATCATACTTAGCCAGGTACAGACCAGGTGGTTTTAGAGATTTCTCCTATGAAACTGGTCCCTCTAGTGCAGATGCAATGAAACCTTAGGGCTGGCTGGAAACCTACTCCCAGCCCGGACAAATGCTCAAACAATCTCCTGCAGCAATGAAAACCAGGGGATGTCTCAGACCACAGCAGAGTTCAGAGAGGCCTGGAGAGCCAGCATGGTGGAATTTGCATCCTTCTGTGTGCCATGGAAATGCAGGCTGCAGATATTTGTGGTCATACAGTGGCTCAGCTGTTTGGTGGCCATGGGTAAGGTGAACTGGGTTAGAAATGGACAACCTAGGCCGCCGGAACCCACCGCCGCGAGGAGCCACGGCTCCGGCGTGGGTAAGTTCAGCCACTCCAACTGGAGGGCTTGCTGAACGGAGAGGGGAAGTCGCCCAGGGGTTGCTGACCAGGGACAGGGCACGAGCTGGACGGGAAAGCTCGCGCCCGCCTTTGGGACTTAGACACGTAACCAGCAGTGCGCGTGTGCCAGTGGCAGAGGAGCCCGCGCACCCCTAGAGCTGCAGCAGCAGCAGAGGAAGCCAGGGAAAGAGCAGGAATTGGAGACTACTGGTGGGTGCGTGGTAGAGCCGGGACGCCCCCCTCCAACACGGGACTGAGCGCACCGCTGCCTCCGCCCAACTGACTGGGATCAGCCCACTGTCCCGGCCAGCACCCAGTATGGCAGCGAAACCCTCATTTTGCTGAATGCAAAAACAGAAACCATAGCAACCAGCACTATAAGGGAAAGACTACACCATCAAGACACCACCATCAAGAGCAGATTGGTTTCCAACAGGCAGATGAGAAGATAAAAACCAAGGACAGTATTTAACTTTTTTTTCTTTCTTTCTTTTTTTTTTTCCTTTTCTTCTGCTTGTTTATTTGTGGTGGACTATTTTGCTTATTCAATTGATTGGTCTGGTTTGGGGTTTATTAGTTTGTTTGTTTATTCTGTTTTTTTGTTGTTGTTTTTTGTTGTTGTTGTTTTCATTTGTTTGTTTTGTTTTTTGTGTTTTTTCTTTGTTTTTTTGGTCTCTTATTAATTTTTTCTGCCCTTTTAATTTTTAATTTTTTTTGACTTTTATTTTATTGTATTTTTTTATTTTAATTTTAATTCTTGGAACCTCTAATTCTCTTTCCTCTTTCCCACTGCTTCCTCCCTCTATGTTCTAAATGTAAAACATTTTCCTATCTACCAATATCCTCTAGATAAATTATTTCCTATCTTCCTGTCTCCACTATTCTCTTCCAAATACACTAAACAATACACACACTAATCTTTGCTACCTAATCCTATAAAATACTTCCAAGATGAATCTTTTCCTTTTTATTACCTATAGACTCTCCTCCTCGTCACCCCCAACACATGTCCTAATTAAAAATTGCTCTCATTGTAATTATCCAAGCCAGGACCTTGTGCTAGATCTATTATTCAGGCACTATTTCAATTAATTCAAAGCTTAACGGGCAAGTATCATCTATGATTGCATGATCCGGCGTGGTAAGTTCAGCCACTCCAACTGGAGGGCTTACTGAACGGAGAGGGGAAGTCGTCCACGGGTTGCTGACCAGGGACTGGGCACGAGCTGGCCGGGAAAGCTCGCGCCCGCCTTTGGGACTTAGACACGTAACCAGCAGTGCGCGTGTGCCAGTGGCAGAGGAGCCCGCGCACCCCTAGAGCTGCAGCAGCAGCAGAGGAAGCCAGGGAAAGAGCAGGAATTGGAGACTACTGGTGGGTGCGTGGTAGAGCCGGGACGCCCCCCTCCAACACGGGACTGAGCGCACCGCTGCCTCCGCCCAACTGACTGGGATCAGCCCACTGTCCCGGCCAGCACCCAGTATGGCAGCGAAACCCTCATTTTGCTGAATGCAAAAACAGAAACCATAGCAACCAGCACTATAAGGGAAAGACTACACCATCAAGACACCACCATCAAGAGCAGATTGGTTTCCAACAGGCAGATGAGAAGGTAAAAACCAGGGACAGTATTTAACTTTTTTTTTTTTTTTCTTTTCTTCTGCTTGTTTATTTGTGGTGGACTATTTTGCGTATTCAATTGATTGGTCTGGTTTGGGGTTTATTAGTTTGTTTGTTTATTCTGGGGTTTTTTTTGTTGTTTTTGTTGTTGTTGTTTTCATTTGTTTGTTTTATTTTGTTTTTTGTGTTTTCTCTTTGTTTTTTGGTCTCTTATAATTTTTTCTACCCTTTTTAATTTTTAATTTCTTTTTTTGACTTTTATTTTATTGTTTTTTTTTTAATTTTAATTTTAATTCTTGGAACCTCTAATTCTCTTTCCTCTTTCCCACTGCTTCCTCCCTCTATGTTCTAAATGTAAAACATTTTCCTATCTACCAATATCCTCTAGATAAATTATTTCCTATCTTCCTGTCTCCACTATTCTCTTCCAAATACACTAAACAATACACACACTAATCTTTGCTACCTAATCCTATAAAATACTTCCAAGATGAATCTTTTCCTTTTTATTACCTATAGACTCTCCTCCTCGTCACCCCCAACACATGTCCTAATTAAAAATTGCTCTCATTGTAATTATCCAAGCCAGGACCTTGTGCTAGATCTATTATTCAGGCACTATTTCAATTAATTCAAAGCTTAACGGGCAAGTATCATCTATGATTGCATGAATTGCCAGAAAGATTTCCTGTGCCTTATCTCTGTAAAACTGGTCAGTTGTGGGGATTGCTGTGTATGTATGTATATCTTATGATTATGTTAGAAAACATCTGCATGCTTTTATGACTGTCACCCATCAGGGATGCACCTCTTGTTCCTCAGATGCTAGTATGTGACTAATATCACGGAGCACCATAGCAAACCAGACATAGAGCCTACACCCCTTGACCAATCATCAAACCAAGGATCCTCAGAGCGGAAGCCCTGATTCCCAGACCCCACACTATCAAAGAACATACAACACTAGAGATTATTCACCTATAAACAAGACCTAACACCACCCAAGACACAAACCACTGAACCCTTCTACAAGGACAGAAACCCAAAGGAAGGGAGAATTCAACCAAGAAGCCTGGTGGGGGAAAAAGAACTCCATACACACAGACACACACAAAGAAACAAAAATTAACCTAATAATGAAACGTCAGAGAAACACTGTACAAATGAAGGACCAAGCTAGAGAAACACCACTTCAAATGACAGAGGAGGAGATAGACAAACTATCTGAAAGAGAATTCAGTGATACTAATGAGGATGCAAAACACCGAAAACAGAATAGTAGAAGAAATTAGTGCATTGAGAAGAGACATGCAAGAAATGAAAAATAAGCAAATGGAGACAACTAACTCAATTGCTGAACTGAAAAATACTATACAAGGTCTCAACAGTAGAGTATCAGAGGCTGAAGAATGGATAAGTGAGCTGGAAGACAGAATGGTGGAAATAAGTGCTGAAGAACAGAACAAAGCCCAAAGAATTAAAAGAACTGAGGATAGCCTCAGAGACCTATGGGACAATATCAAATGCACCAACATTAGAATTATAGGAGTTCCAGAAGAAGAAGAGGAGAAGAAAGACTATGAAAAAATTCTTGAAGTGGTTATAGTTGAAAACTTCCCCAGCATGGGAAAGGAAATAGTCAACCAAGTCCAGGAAGCACAAAGAGTTCCATACAGGAGAAACCAGCCCCAGAAGAAACACACCAAGGCACATTCTAATCAAACTAAGGAAAAAAAACCAAACCCAGATTGTAATTATCCAAGCCAGGACCTTGTGCTAGATCTATTATTCAGGCACTATTTCAATTAATTCAAAGCTTAACGGGCAAGTATCATCTATGATTGCATGAATTGCCAGAAAGATTTCCTGTGCCTTATCTCTGTAAAACTGGTCAGTTGTGGGGATTGCTGTGTATGTATGTATATCTTATGATTATGTTAGAAAACATCTGCATGCTTTTATGACTGTCACCCATCAGGGATGCACCTCTTGTTCCTCAGATGCTAGTATGTGACTAATATCACGGAGCACCATAGCAAACCAGACATAGAGCCTACACCCCTTGACCAATCATCAAACCAAGGATCCTCAGAGCGGAAGCCCTGATTCCCAGACCCCACACTATCAAAGAACATACAACACTAGAGATTATTCACCTATAAACAAGACCTAACACCACCCAAGACACAAACCACTGAACCCTTCTACAAGGACAGAAACCCAAAGGAAGGGAGAATTCAACCAAGAAGCCTGGTGGGGGAAAAAGAACTCCATACACACAGACACACACAAAGAAACAAAAATTAACCTAATAATGAAACGTCAGAGAAACACTGTACAAATGAAGGACCAAGCTAGAGAAACACCACTTCAAATGACAGAGGAGGAGATAGACAAACTATCTGAAAGAGAATTCAGTGATACTAATGAGGATGCAAAACACCGAAAACAGAATAGTAGAAGAAATTAGTGCATTGAGAAGAGACATGCAAGAAATGAAAAATAAGCAAATGGAGACAACTAACTCAATTGCTGAACTGAAAAATACTATACAAGGTCTCAACAGTAGAGTATCAGAGGCTGAAGAATGGATAAGTGAGCTGGAAGACAGAATGGTGGAAATAAGTGCTGAAGAACAGAACAAAGCCCAAAGAATTAAAAGAACTGAGGATAGCCTCAGAGACCTATGGGACAATATCAAATGCACCAACATTAGAATTATAGGAGTTCCAGAAGAAGAAGAGGAGAAGAAAGACTATGAAAAAATTCTTGAAGTGGTTATAGTTGAAAACTTCCCCAGCATGGGAAAGGAAATAGTCAACCAAGTCCAGGAAGCACAAAGAGTTCCATACAGGAGAAACCAGCCCCAGAAGAAACACACCAAGGCACATTCTAATCAAACTAACGCAGACTAAATATAAAGACAGATTACTAAAAGCAGGTAGGAGCAAACAACAAATAACATATAAAGGAAACCCCATACGTTTAACTGTGGATCTCTCAACAGAAACCCTACAGACCAGAAAAGAATGTCAAGATACATTTAAATGGCTAAAAGAGAATAACCTCCAACCAAGAATTCTCTACTCAGCAAGAATCTCATTCAGAATCGATGGTGAAGTCAAAAGCTTCACAGACAAGCAAAAACTAAAAGAATTCTGGACCACAAAACCAGCCCTACAACAAGTGTTAAACGGCCTGATATAGCCAATAAATACAAGAGTAGGAGAAGCCTTACAAATCAAACCCCAAATTTCTAAGAAGATGACAATAGGAACATTCGTATCAATAATTACTTTGAACGTAAATGGACTAAATGCCCCAACCAAAAGACACAGAGTGGCTGAATGGATCTAGAAGCAAGACCCATATATATGTTGTTTACAAGAGACCCACTTCAGACCTAGAGACACTCATAGACTGAAAGTGAGAGGATGGAAAAAGATATTCCATGCAAATGGAAATCAAAAGAAAGCTGGAGTAGCAATCCTTATAGCAGACAAAATAGATTTTAAAGTAAAGAAGATTCTAAGAGACAAGGCAGGTCACTACATAATGATTAAAGGATCTATCCAAGAGGAAGACATAACAGTCATGAATATCTATGCACCCAACACAGGGGCCCAACATGGAATAAGTGCATGTAGAGAACAGAACATCAAGAAAAAAGCAAATGGAGACAACTAACTCAATTGCTGAACTGAAAATACTATACAAGGTCTCAACAGTAGAGTATCAGAGGCTGAAGAATGGATAAGTGAGCTGGAAGACAGAATGGTGGAAATAAGTGCTGAAGAACAGAACAAAGCCCAAAGAATTAAAAGAACTGAGGATAGCCTCAGAGACCTATGGGACAATATCAAATGCACCAACATTAGAATTATAGGAGTTCCAGAAGAAGAAGAGGAGAAGAAAGACTATGAAAAAATTCTTGAAGTGGTTATAGTTGAAAACTTCCCCAGCATGGGAAAGGAAATAGTCAACCAAGTCCAGGAAGCACAAAGAGTTCCATACAGGAGAAACCAGCCCCAGAAGAAACACACCAAGGCACATTCTAATCAAACTAACGCAGACTAAATATAAAGACAGATTACTAAAAGCAGGTAGGAGCAAACAACAAATAACATATAAAGGAAACCGCATACGTTTAACTGTGGATCTCTCAACAGAAACCCTACAGACCAGAAAAGAATGTCAAGATACATTTAAATGGCTAAAAGAGAATAACCTCCAACCAAGAATTCTCTACTCAGCAAGAATCTCATTCAGAATCGATGGTGAAGTCAAAAGCTTCACAGACAAGCAAAAACTAAAAGAATTCTGGACCACAAAACCAGCCCTACAACAAGTGTTAAACGGCCTGATATAGCCAATAAATACAAGAGTAGGAGAAGCCTTACAAATCAAACCCCAAATTTCTAAGAAGATGACAATAGGAACATTCGTATCAATAATTACTTTGAACGTAAATGGACTAAATGCCCCAACCAAAAGACACAGAGTGGCTGAATGGATCTAGAAGCAAGACCCATATATATGTTGTTTACAAGAGACCCACTTCAGACCTAGAGACACTCATAGACTGAAAGTGAGAGGATGGAAAAAGATATTCCATGCAAATGGAAATCAAAAGAAAGCTGGAGTAGCAATCCTTATAGCAGACAAAATAGATTTTAAAGTAAAGAAGATTCTAAGAGACAAGGCAGGTCACTACATAATGATTAAAGGATCTATCCAAGAGGAAGACATAACAGTCATGAATATCTATGCACCCAACACAGGGGCACCTCAATACATAAGACAGGTACTTTCAGACATAAAAGAAGAAATTAACAATAACACAATCATAGTAGGAGACTTTAACATTCCTCTCTCACCAATGGACAGATCATCCAAACAGAAAATTAATAAAGAAACACTAGCCTTAAATGCCACACTGGAAGAAATGGACCTCATCTATATCTTTAGGACGTTCCATCCAAAAGCAGAAGAATACACTTTCTTCTCAAGTGCTCACGGAACATTCTCCAGGATAGACCACATCTTGGGCCACAAATCAATCCTCAGTCAGTTCAAGAAAACCAAAATTATATCAACCATCTTCTCTGAGCACAATGCAATGAGACTAGAGATCAACTACCAGAAAAAAAAAAACCCTAAAAACACAAACACATGGAGATTAAACAACACATACCTAAAAAATCAACTGATCATTGAGGAAATCAAAGGAGAAATTAAACAATTCCTAGAAGAAAACGACAATGAACACGCGACAGTGCAAAACCTATAGGATACTGCAAAAGCAGTCCTAAGAGGGAAGTTTATAGCAATTCAATCCCACCTCAAGAAACTAGGAAAATCTCAAACAGACGACCTAACCTTATGCTTAAAACAACTGGAGAAAGAAGACCAAAAACACCCCAAAGCCAGCAGAAGAAGGGAAATTATAAAGATCAGAGCAGAAATAAATGAAAATGAAATGAAAGAAACAATAGTAAAGAGAAATAAAACAAAAAGCTGTTTATTTGAAAAGGTAAACAAAATTGACAAGCCACTGGCCAGACTCATTAAGAAAAAGAGAGAGAAGAACCAGATCAACAAAATCAAAAATGAAAAAGGAGAGATTACAACAGATAATGCAGAAATCCAAAGGATTCTAAGAGACTATTATGAGCAACTCTATGGCAACAAACTGGACAACCTGGAAGAAATGGACAGTTTCTTGGAGAAGATTAATCTCCCAAGACTGAGCCAGGAAGAAACAGAAACTTTGAACAACCCAATCACAAGCTCAGAAATCGACTTTGTGATTAAAAATCTAGCCAAAAATAAAAGCCCAGGGCCAGATGGCTTCACAGCCGAATTCTAACAAACATTTAAAGAAGAGCTAATGCCTGTCCTTCTAAAACTCTTCCAAAAAATTGCACAGGAAGGAACACTTCCAAACACATTCTACGAGGCCACCATCACCCTGATACCCAAACCAGGCAAAGACAACACAAAAAAGGAAAACTATAGGCCAATTTCACTGATGAACTTAGATGCCAAGATCCTCAACAAAATCCTAGCAAACAGAATTCAACGACATGTCAAAAAACTCATACATTACGATCAAGTCGGGTTCATCCCAGGCATGCAAGGCTTCTTCAACATCTGCAAATCAATCCATGTGATACACCATATCAACAAATTGAAAGACAAAAACCACATGATCATCTCAATAGATGCAGAAAAATCCTTTGACAAAGTACAGCATCCATTTATGATAAAAACTCTTCAGAAAATGGGCATAGAAGGAACCTATCTCAACATAATAAAAGCCATCTATGAGAAGCCTACAGCGAACATTATTGTTAATGGTGAAAAACTGAAAGCATTCCCTCTAAGATCAGGAACAAGACAAGGGCGTCCACTTTCACCACTCTTATTCAACATAGTGCTGGAAGTGCTAGCAACAGCAATAAGAGAAGAGAAAGAAATAAAAGGAATCCAGATTGGAAAGGAAGAAGTCAAGCTCTTTCTTTTTGCAGATGACATGATATTATACATAGAGAATCCCAAAGACATGGTTACAAAGCTACTAGAGCTAATCAACGAATTCAGCAAAGTCGCAGGATACAAAGTCAACACACAGAAGTCACTGGCATTACTATACACAATGAAAAATCAGAAAACGAAATCAAAGAGGCAATCCCCTTCACCATTGCAACCAAAAGAATCAAATATCTAGGAATAAACCTACCCAAAGAAACAAAAGAATTGTGCACAGAAAATTACAAGACACTCATGAGAGACATTAAAGAAGACTTAAACAGATGGAAAGATATTCCATGTTCCTGGGTCAGAAGAATCAATATTGTGAAAATGACCATACTACCAAATGTCATCTACAGATTCAATGCAATATCTATCCAACTTCGAATGACATTTTTCACAGAACTAGACCAAAGAATAACACAGTTCATATGGAAACACAAAAGACCTCGAATAGCCAAAGAAATCCTGAGGAAGAAGAATGGAGCTGGAGGGATCAGCCTCCCTAACTTCAGACTCTACTACAAAGCAACAGTCATCAAGACAGTCTGGTACTGGCACAAAAATAGAACTATAGATCAATGGAACAAGATAGAGAACCCAGAGATAAACCCATGCACCTATGGGTACCTTATTTTTGACAAAGGAGGAGAAACTATAAAATGGGACAAAGACAGCCTCTTCAACAAATGGTGCTGGGAGAATTGGACAGCTATATGCAGATGAATGAGGTTGGAACATTCCCTGATCCCATACACAAAGATCAACGCAAATGAATTAAAGACATAAGTGTAAGACCAGAAACCATCAAACTCTTTGAAGAGAATATAGGCAAAACCCTCAAGGATATCAAGTAAAGCAAGATCTTCTCTGACCCACCTATTGAAATAGTGGAACTGAAAAGAAAAGTGAGCATGTGGGACCTCATGAAACTTAAAAGCTTTTGTACAGCAAAGAAACTACAAAAAAGCTGAACAAACAACCCACAGAGTGGAAGAAAATCATAGCAAATGAAACAACAGACAAAGAATTAATCTCCAAAATCTACAAGCAACTCAGACAACTCAGCACAGGGAAAATGAGCAGCCCAATCAAAAAATGGGAAAAAGATCTAAAGAGACGCCTCTCCAAAGAGGACATACAAATGGCCCAAAAGCACATGAAACGATGCTCAACCTTGCTTGTCATTAGAGAAATGCAAATTAAAACCACAATGAGATACCACCTCACACCAGTCAGAATGGCCATCATCAATAAATCGACAGACAATAAATGCTGGAGAGGCTGCGGAGAAAAGGGAACCTTCTTGCATTGCTAGTGGGAATGTAAATTGATACACCCTCTATGGAAGACAATATGGAGATTCCTTAAAAAACTATAAATAGAAGCACCCTATGACCCAGCAATCCCACTATTAGGCCTATATCCTGATGAAATCAAAACTGAAAGAAGCACCTGTACCCCAATGTTCATTGCAGCTCTCTATACAATAGCCAGAACATGGAAGCAACCTAGATGTCCATCGACAAATGAATGGATCCAGAAGCTCTGGTACATATATACAATGGAATACTACTCAGCTGTAAAAATAAATGCAGAAGACTCAGTCCTAATGAGGTGGCTGGCTCTAGAACCTATCATAAAAAGTGAAGTAAGTCAAAAAGAGAAAGACAAGTATAGTATACTAACTCATATATATGGGATCTAGTAAGATGGTCACGATAACACATGCAGTGAACTCATGAAAAAACAGAGAATAGACATAAGGACATTGTGGAGACTGAACAGTGGGAGGGAGGCATGGAGGGAGTAACATGGAAATCTATACTGTCATGTGTGGAAAAGATAGCTATTGTCATTGTGCTAGGGGAATCGGAGTTCCTACAACCACTTGGGGCGATGGTCTGGAGGGATGGGAGGGGGGGAACGGGGTGGGGGGAGGGTCCAGGGATATACATATGAATGATCTGGGAACATGCATGTTGGTGAACAACAAAACTCTGTAAAATCTTTAAAATAAAGGAAAAAAAATAAAATTAAAAAAAAAAAAAAGAAATGGACAACGTAGTGCACCTGTCACTTCTGGTGCTCACAGTGCATTGATGGGGGAAAAAAATCCCCAGTTCAGCCGCTAGGGTCACCTTGGGATGAGGGACATCTTTCTCAGCTGACCTTGGGGAAGATTTGGGAGCAGAGTGTGTGTGACTGTCTGTGTTCACCCCCAGCCCTGCCCAGGACCTGTGATGTGGGAATAGCAGAGGGAGGGGAAGTAACCCTGAGTCTGGAGCTAGAGGAGAGTAGCTGAGAAATGGGATGTGAGCCCACCAGTGTCAGGAACAACAGCTTATGCCTTGTCTTTTAGCCTAAGGTAAATGGGGAGCCCAGGGAGGCTTCAGGTACTGGAGGGATATGGTCCATTCTGTGTATGACAGGCTGCAATAGGGATTTTCTGTGTCAGACTGTGTGTGGGAGAGATGACAGGGAGGAGTTGTGACCATATCAAAATTAGGCCTGCTTGCTGGAGCACAGAAGTTCCCATATACAGACACTGGGTTGTGGTGAAAAAAAAGTGCAGCGCTTATTGCAGGGGCCAAGCAAGGAGTCCAGGCAGCTATAGCTTATAATACTGAAACCACATCCATGAATTTTAGGGTAAAATGTCTAGAGACTGGCTATGGAAGAGTTGCATTATCAGCACCTAGACAATCATCTGATTCCTTGGTGGTGAAGTAACTGGGAGCCAACAATCAACCTGGTTTCTCTTGATCTGAAGTCTAGGGGTTGGTGAGCAAATTTCCCTATCTAGTGGAAGCTCAGTGTCTGCAAAAATCTCAAAGATAACACTGCGACTATTAACTGTAGCACTTGTTGTTGTTCAGTTGCTCAGTTGTGTGAAACTCTTTGCAACTCTGTGGACTGCAGGACGCCAGTCTTCCCTGTCCTCCACCATCTCCCAGAGCTTGCTCAAACTCATGTTCATTGAGTTAGTCACGTCATGCAACCACCTCATAGTCTGTTGACTCCTTTTCCTCCGCTTTCAATCTTTCCCAACATCAGGGTCTTTTCCAATGAATTGTCTCCTCGCATCACGTGATCAAATTATTGGGGTTTCAGCTTCAACTTCAGTCCTTCCAATGTTCATTCAGGGTTGATTTCCTTTAGGATTGATAGGGTTGATCTCTTTGCTGTCCCAGGGATTCCTAAAAGTCTTCTCAAGTACCATAGTTCAAAAGCATCAATACTTTAGTGCTCAACCTTCTTTATGCCCCATCTCTTACATCCATATATGACTAATGGGAAAACCGTATCTTTGACTAGATGGACCTTTGTTGGCAAAGGGTTGTCTTTGCTTTTTAATACGCTGTCTAGGTTTGTCATTGCTTTTCTTCCAAAGAGCAATTGTGCTTTTCTTTCTTTCTTTTTTTTTAAGTTTTATTTATTTGTTTACTTTGGCTATTCTGACTTTTCACTGCTGCTGCAAGTTCTTATCTAGTTGCAGGGAGTGGGGGCTACTCTCCAGTTGAGGTGAGCAGGCTTCCTTTTGCACTGACTTCCCTTGTTTTGGAACTTGGGTTCTAGGGCATGCAGAATTCAGTAGTTGCAGCACATGGGCTCAATAGTTGCAGCTCTGAGACTCTAGAGCACAGGCTCAGAAGTTGTGGCTCATGGGTTTAGCTGCTCTGCAGCATGTGGGATCTTCCTGGATTAGGTATTGAACCTGTGTCTCTGGCATTGGCAAGCAGACTCTTTAGCACTGAGCTACCAGAGAAGACTGGAGCAATTGTCTTTTAATTTCACAGTTGCAGTGACTGTCCAACAGTGATTTTAGAGCCCAAGAAAATAAAATCTCTCACTGTTTCCATTTTTCCCCTGTCTATATGCCATGAAGTTATGGAATCAGATGCCATGACCTTAGTTTTTCGAGTGTCGAGTTTTAAGTCAGCTTTCTCACTCTCCTCTTTCATCTTCTTCATGAGGCTTGTTAGTTTCTTTTCATTTTCTCCCATTAGAGTGGTGTCATTGACATATCTGTGGTTAGTGATATTTCTCCTGGCAATCTTGATTCTACCTTGAGTTTCATCAATTCTAGCATTTCACATGATGTACTCTGTATGTAAGTGAAATAAGCAGGGTGACAATACACGGCCTGATGTACTCCTTTCCCAACGTGGAACCAGTTTATTGTTCCATGTCCTGTACTAATTGATGCTTTGTGTCCTGCATACAGGTTTCACAGAAGGCAGGTAGGTGGTCTTTTATTCTCATCTTTTTCAGAATTTTCCAGTTTGTTTTAATCCACACAAAGTTTTTAGTGTAGTCAACGAAGCAGAAGTAGACGTTTTTCTGGAATTTTCTTGCTTTTTCTATGATCCAATGAGTGCTGGAAATTTGCTCTCTGGTTTCTCTGCCTTTTAAAAATCCAGTTTGAACATATGAAAGTTCTCAGATCACATACTATTGAAGCCTAGTTTGAAGGATTTTGAGCATTACTTTGCTAGTGTGTAAAATGAGTGCAATTGTGCGGTAGTTTGAACATTTTTGGCATTGCCCATCTTTGGTATTGGAATGAAAACTGACCTTTTCCCTTGAGGAATAACTAAAAGTTTTTTACTTCACTGAATGGTTGAATCATTGTTATTTATATTTTATCCAGTTTGACTATTTTCTTTTCTTTCCGTGTTCATTATTTTTCAATTAGTTTTACTCATTGGACTTAGAGAAAGCTTAGGAGGCCACAGTATTTCTACAAATAAGAGGCAGGTGGAGGACATAAGAGGTCTTTCGAAGGAAGGCTTGTATAGGTCCTGCTCAGTTACAAGGTCACACATAGGCCTATGGACCAATTCCAGCTACCTTATTGTTTTTGAATTTGTATGGCCTGAGAGCCAAGAATGTTTTTACACTTGAAAAGCTTATATTATAAGTGATTTTGTACCTGTGCAACATTTCCAATTGCCTCTTTAGCCTCACCTTCAGAATTACGGCTCTGAATTCTGAAAAGATTACTTACACTAGTCTAAGCTATCCATGGGTAGAGAGAAGGGCCTGTTTCAATGATACATAGGAACTGGGTCCACAGGCAGAATATAGAGACTGGTAGGAAAGTAAGTGCTTACAATGGAGGCTTGTTAGTTTCTTTTCATTTTCTCCCATTAGAGTGGTGTCATTGACATATCTGTGGTTAGTGATATTTCTCCTGGCAATCTTGATTCTACCTTGAGTTTCATCAATTCTAGCATTTCACATGATGTACTCTGTATGTAAGTGAAATAAGCAGGGTGACAATACACGGCCTGATGTACTCCTTTCCCAACGTGGAACCAGTTTATTGTTCCATGTCCTGTACTAATTGATGCTTTGTGTCCTGCATACAGGTTTCACAGAAGGCAGGTAGGTGGTCTTTTATTCTCATCTTTTTCAGAATTTTCCAGTTTGTTTTAATCCACACAAAGTTTTTAGTGTAGTCAACGAAGCAGAAGTAGACGTTTTTCTGGAATTTTCTTGCTTTTTCTATGATCCAATGAGTGCTGGAAATTTGCTCTCTGGTTTCTCTGCCTTTTAAAAATCCAGTTTGAACATATGAAAGTTCTCAGATCACATACTATTGAAGCCTAGTTTGAAGGATTTTGAGCATTACTTTGCTAGTGTGTAAAATGAGTGCAATTGTGCGGTAGTTTGAACATTTTTGGCATTGCCCATCTTTGGTATTGGAATGAAAACTGACCTTTTCCCTTGAGGAATAACTAAAAGTTTTTGACTTCACTGAATGGTTGAATCATTGTTATTTATATTTTATCCAGTTTGACTATTTTCTTTTCTTTCCGTGTTCATTATTTTTCAATTAGTTTTACTCATTGGACTTAGAGAAAGCTTAGGAGGCCACAGTATTTCTACAAATAAGAGGCAGGTGGAGGACATAAGAGGTCTTTCGAAGGAAGGCTTGTATAGGTCCTGCTCAGTTACAAGGTCACACATAGGCCTATGGACCAATTCCAGCTACCTTATTGTTTTTGAATTTGTATGGCCTGAGAGCCAAGAATGTTTTTACACTTGAAAAGCTTATATTATAAGTGATTTTGTACCTGTGCAACATTTCCAATTGCCTCTTTAGCCTCACCTTCAGAATTACGGCTCTGAATTCTGAAAAGATTACTTACACTAGTCTAAGCTATCCATGGGTAGAGAGAAGGGGCCTGTTTCAATGATACATAGGAACTGGGTCCACAGGCAGAATATAGAGACTGGTAGGAAAGTAAGTGCTTACAATGGTCAGTAAACACTGCACATGTAGTTATCAGCTGGTTCACACTAGACATAGAACTGGCATTGGCGGAGGGGCAAAGAAGTGGCTGGAAAGGTCAACAGAGCCTGTCACCAAGCACTCAAGGTCCAAAGCAAATAATTTTCAGTGAATTATTTGTTTACTCTGTTTTTTTTTTTTTTTCCTCTTTAATTCACACTCTCCCACGGAAAGGTAAGCTTCTTTCAGTTGTTTGAAAGTTTAAACAGTTTGGTCTTGTTCTCAGTTGCATCCACATTTCCTAAAAGAGTTGATGTTGATAAATACTTGTTGAATGAATAAATGTTGGTAGTATGATGATGCCATAATAGTAGAACTGAATGCCAGGTCTCATCCTAATAACTTGCTTTGTGAACTTAGCCAATCTGACTACCCTCAGCATCTCAGTTAAGTTGGGGATTGCATTTTTCCTTCCAGGTGTTATGAGGGGAAAGAGGTGGGTCTTCCTTTCTAAGGGACTGGTATATCGTGGGTGAGGAGGGTTCTTTTGGTCAAGTGGAAATTCAAACATTTTTAATATCTATTTTTTTCTCAGTGAATAATGCATTCATGCCATTGTATCTCATCCAAACAGAACATGTTTTCTAAAAGTGAATACAGGGAAAAGTGAATCCTACCCTGCAGGCAGCCCTATTACAAACAACTTGGTTTTATTCTTTAGACCTAGATGGGAGTTCTTTTTTCATGGGTACAGATGTTCAGTTGGGCAACATGAAAAGAATTCTGGAGATGAAGATTGGTGATTGTTACACAACAATATGAGTGAATTAATGTCATCAAACAATACATTTGAAAATCACTTCAAGTATGTGCCCAGTAGGAATTCTGGGTCTTATGGGAGCTCTATTTTTGGTTTCATAGGGTATCTCCATGTAGTTATCCATAGTGCCCTTGTCAAAAAATCCATAATTTGAAAAGATACATGCACCACAATACTCATCACATCACTATTTACAATAACTAAGACATGGGGGAAATCTAAATGTCCATCGACAGAGGAATGGATAAAGAAGATGTAGTACATTATATAATGAATTATTACTCAGTCATTAAAAATAACAAAATAATACCATTTGTAGCAACATGAATGGACCCCGAGGATGTCATAGTGAGTGAAGTAAATTAGATATGGAAAGACAAAATTGTGTGATGTCACTTGTGTGATATATGCAGAATCAAATCAAAGGTTACAAATAATTTTATTTATTTACATAGCATAAGCAGAGTCATGGATATAGAAAACAAACAAAGTTACCAGGACAGGGGGATGGATATAGAAAACAAACAAAGTAAAGTCGTTGTTCTCAGTTGCATCCACATTTCCTAAAAGAGTTGATGTTGATAAATACTTGTTGAATGAATAAATGTTGGTAGTATGATGATGCCATAATAGTAGAACTGAATGCCAGGTCTCATCCTAATAACTTGCTTTGTGAACTTAGCCAATCTGACTACCCTCAGCATCTCAGTTAAGTTGGGGATTGCATTTTTCCTTCCAGGTGTTATGAGGGGAAAGAGGTGGGTCTTCCTTTCTAAGGGACTGGTATATCGTGGGTGAGGAGGGTTCTTTTGGTCAAGTGGAAATTCAAACATTTTTAATATCTATTTTTTTCTCAGTGAATAATGCATTCATGCCATTGTATCTCATCCAAACAGAACATGTTTTCTAAAAGTGAATACAGGGAAAAGTGAATCCTACCCTGCAGGCAGCCCTATTACAAACAACTTGGTTTTATTCTTTAGACCTAGATGGGAGTTCTTTTTTCATGGGTACAGATGTTCAGTTGGGCAACATGAAAAGAATTCTGGAGATGAAGATTGGTGATTGTTACACAACAATATGAGTGAATTAATGTCATCAAACAATACATTTGAAAATCACTTCAAGTATGTGCCCAGTAGGAATTCTGGGTCTTATGGGAGCTCTATTTTTGGTTTCATAGGGTATCTCCATGTAGTTATCCATAGTGCCCTTGTCAAAAAATCCATAATTTGAAAAGATACATGCACCACAATACTCATCACATCACTATTTACAATAACTAAGACATGGGGGAAATCTAAATGTCCATCGACAGAGGAATGGATAAAGAAGATGTAGTACATTATATAATGAATTATTACTCAGTCATTAAAAATAACAAAATAATACCATTTGTAGCAACATGAATGGACCCCGAGGATGTCATAGTGAGTGAAGTAAATTAGATATGGAAAGACAAAATTGTGTGATGTCACTTGTGTGATATATGCAGAATCAAATCAAAGGTTACAAATAATTTTATTTATTTACATAGCATAAGCAGAGTCATGGATATAGAAAACAAACAAAGTTACCAGGGGACAAGGTGGGAAGGAAAAATTGAGGGATTGATATAGACATATATGCACTACTATCTATAAAACAGATAACTAATAAGAAGCTCTATGGAGGCATAGAGCATGGTTTAATGGGAAAAGAATAAAAAAGTGTGAATATATGTATATGCATACCTTGAAGATGGCAGAGTAGAAGGACGTGTGCTCATCTTCTCCTGCCAGAGTACCAAGATCACAACTAACCGCTAAACAAACCTCAACAGGAAGACACTGGAACCCACCAAAAAAAAGATACGCCACATCCAAAGACAAAGGAGAAACCACAATGAAACAGTAGGAGGGGAGCAATTGTGATAAAAATCAAAGCCTGTGCCTGCTGGGTGGTTAGCTCACAAGCTGGAGAACAGTATCAACAAAGAAGTCCTCACAGTGTTGTAAAGGTTCTAGGTCTCCACCTCAGGCTCCCCAGCCTGGGGATTTGGCCAAAGGACTGGGAATCCCAGGGAATCTGACTTTGAAGATCAGTGGTTCCAGAGCTTCCATGAGACTGGGGGAAACAGAGTCTCCTGGAGGGCACAAACAAAATCTTTTGTGTCCCAGGATTCAGGGGAAAGGAGCAGGACTGAGCCAGACCTACCTGTGAGTGTTTGAGGGCCTCTTGCAGAGCCTGAGCTGGCAGTGGCCTTCCACGGGGATGGGGGCACTGACAGCAACAGCACTGGGAGCTGTCATGGCCTAGGCCCTCTTGGAGGTCACCCAACGATAGAAGCCTAAAGACTCCAGGACTGGGGAGGTCCTGGTGGTCCAGTGGGTAAAACTCTGCCTTGCAGTGCAGGGGGAACTGGTTTGATCCCTGGCCTGGGAAGACACCACGTACTGTGGAGTGGCTGGACCGATGTGTCCAATTACTGAGCCAGCACTCTGGAGCGCAGGCTCCCAGAATGGGTGCTCTGCAATGAGAGAGGCCACTGCAATGGGAGGCCCACACAGGCCAAAGAACGAAAATGGATGAAAATAAATACATGAAAGACCATTGGTCATTATCAAATCAAAGGTTACAAATAATTTTATTTATTTACATAGCATAAGCAGAGTCATGGATATAGAAAACAAACAAAGTTACCAGGGGACAAGGTGGGAAGGAAAAATTGAGGGATTGATATAGACATATATGCACTACTATCTATAAAACAGATAACTAATAAGAAGCTCTATGGAGGCATAGAGCATGGTTTAATGGGAAAAGAATAAAAAAGTGTGAATATATGTATATGCATACCTTGAAGATGGCAGAGTAGAAGGACGTGTGCTCATCTTCTCCTGCCAGAGTACCAAGATCACAACTAACCGCTAAACAAACCTCAACAGGAAGACACTGGAACCCACCAAAAAAAAGATACGCCACATCCAAAGACAAAGGAGAAACCACAATGAAACAGTAGGAGGGGAGCAATTGTGATAAAAATCAAAGCCTGTGCCTGCTGGGTGGTTAGCTCACAAGCTGGAGAACAGTATCAACAAAGAAGTCCTCACAGTGTTGTAAAGGTTCTAGGTCTCCACCTCAGGCTCCCCAGCCTGGGGATTTGGCCAAAGGACTGGGAATCCCAGGGAATCTGACTTTGAAGATCAGTGGTTCCAGAGCTTCCATGAGACTGGGGGAAACAGAGTCTCCTGGAGGGCACAAACAAAATCTTTGTGTCCCAGGATTCAGGGGAAAGGAACAGGACTGAGCCAGACCTACCTGTGAGTGTTTGAGGGCCTCTTGCAGAGCCTGAGCTGGCAGTGGCCTTCCACGGGGATGGGGGCACTGACAGCAACAGCACTGGGAGCTGTCATGGCCTAGGCCCTCTTGGAGGTCACCCAACGATAGAAGCCTAAAGACTCCAGGACTGGGGAGGTCCTGGTGGTCCAGTGGGTAAAACTCTGCCTTGCAGTGCAGGGGGAACTGGTTTGATCCCTGGCCTGGGAAGACACCACGTACTGTGGAGTGGCTGGACCGATGTGTCCAATTACTGAGCCAGCACTCTGGAGCGCAGGCTCCCAGAATGGGTGCTCTGCAATGAGAGAGGCCACTGCAATGGGAGGCCCACACAGGCCAAAGAACGAAAATGGATGAAAATAAATACATGAAAGACCAATAAAAGTTGCTGAAAAGTTAAAAAAAAAAAAGACTCCAGGACTGAGTTGCCTCAGGCTAAAACAGCTAACAGGATGGGAGAGCAGCCCCACCCAACAGCAGGTAATTGGATTAGAGTTTTCCTGAGCACAGCCTTGCCCACCGCAGCATGACTCAGTTTCTCCCACAGCCTGTCTCTACCATCAGGAAACTTTCACAAGCCTCTTATCCTCACCAGAAGGCAGGCAGAAGAAATAAGAACTACAATCCCATCAGCCTCCAGAACCAATACCATGATCAATCTGACAAAAATTAAAAATGAAGATAATTTATTAAAAGCAACAAGGGAAAATGACAAATAGCATGCAAGGGAAAATCCATACAGTTGAAACTCTACAAGCCAGAAGGGAATGGCACAATATATTCCAAGCGATGAAAGGGAAGAACCTGCAGTCAAGAACACTGTACCCAGCAAGACTCTCATTCAGATATGATGGAGAAATCCAAAGCTTTACAGACAAGCACAAGTTAATTCAGCACCACTAAACCAACTTTACAGCAAATGCTGAAGGAATGTCTTTAGACAGGAAACACAAGAGAAGAAAAATATCTGCTAAGAATAACCCAAAATAATTAACAAAATGGTAATAGGATCACACATATTGATAATTACCTTAAATGTAAATAGATTAAATGCATCAACCAAAAGACATAGACTGTCTGAGTGGATACAAAAACAAGACCCAATATATGCTTCCTACAAGAGACCCACTTCATATCAAATGACACAAACTGAAAGTAATGGTATGGGAGATGGTATTTAATGCACATGGAAAACATAAGACAGTTGGAGTAGCAATACTCATATTAAATAAAATAGACTTTAAAACAAAAACTGTTATAAGAGACAAAGAAGGGCACTACATAATGATCAAGGGTTCAATCTGTGAAGAAGATATAACTATTGTAAATTTATATGCACCAAATATAGGAGTATCTCAATATGTAAGTACCTCAAAGACAACACAGAAGTCAGGCCCACAATGGCAGTAATATGTTTGCATTACTCATGGCTGGATCACTAGCAATTGACTCATTTTAGGTGCTCTCTCAATAAAGTGAGCCTCTGGGAGCTCCAAGCTACTTTGGTTTCCACATTTAATCCTATTCAGACTGGGTTAAAAGTCCCCTTCTCGTGCTTCTCTGGTGGTCCAGCGGGTAGAGAGTCAGCCTTGCAGTGCAAGGGATGTCAGTTAGATCCCTAGTCTGGGAAGATCCCACGTACCATGGAGCAGCTGGACTGGTGTGTCCAATTACGAGCCAGTGCTCTGGAGCACATGCACTCAGAGTCGGTGCTCTGTAACTAGAGAGGCCAGTGAGTAAGCAGGCTGGTGCAGTGGGAAAATGTGAGTTTGGACTTAGGCTTACCTGGCTTCAAATTCAGGCTCTTAGTGTGACCCTAGTGGTGCTGACTGCATTCCCTCCTCCTTGAAGCCTCGGGGAGCTGATCTCTTCCTCCTGGGGTGAGAGCTGGCCAGGACAGTGCTGCTGGTGCTGGGCAAATGGGGAGAGCTTGTCCCTTTATGCTGCTGACCACTAATGCTCGTACTTGCCTCTCTAGTCATACTCTGCAGTGTTGACTTCAAAGGGCTCCTGTTCACAAGATTCTGGATCATCGGTATCCTATATGCTGTTGGGTGGTACGTGGATCAAATCAAGCCTTGGCAGGCGGGAAAGCACTTTGATGTACTAAGGCGTAGTTTCATATGGAAGTACATGAAGAACTATTTCCTTGTCACGGTGAGTATAGTGCTGGGTAGGGAGTGGTCTGGAACACAGTCCTAACGTGTCCATTGGGTAATGTGCTCCTGTGTGTAGTGAGCAGAAAACTGGGCTGGAGGGCAAGAGGCAGACTTTTACCACTATGTGGCCTGGAAACAGTCAGTTTTTCTCTGGCTATGGCTTCTCACGTGTAGAGATGGGGAGCCAATATAGGGACAGATGAATGAAGGAGATTTGAAATTCTCTGCGTACAGGAAGTGTGGACCATATATATCCTAGTCACCAGGTGTAAAGCTCTTAGTAGTGCAAGTTTTGGGGTGAAGGAGTCAATAATAAACACAAAGCATTAAGAGAACATCACACATATACTTATCAGATGATGAGACTAACACCCAGAGAAGGAGGGGGTGGTGACTGGGCAATAGAGCAAGTTCTTTTACTGTTTTCAAAATGTGTGCACTAGCTCTGAGGATAGAAGCAGAGCAGAGAGCCCTCAGGATATTTCCTGCCCGAACTCCAGGATACTGTGTGTCCTAGGCCAGAGCCTTGCCCCATTCTAAACCCTAGCTTCCACACGTTTTCCCTAAGCAAAATGGATCCCTTGTGTTTGGCATGTTTCTTAATCTCCTGCTCAGGGTATCTCGTGTCCATTTTAGACACTTGACATGGTACCCCCCACCCCCCAATCAGATGATAGTGATTGAAGACCCTGAAATTTGGTGAAGTGATCTTTGGCTCCTTTCCTGAATCCCAGACAGACGAAACCCTTGGATGTAAGCAGATGGTATAGGTAATTGTCTATGGGGACAGGAAGGGGAAGGCAGTGAGGACAGAGAGAGGTGCCAGCAGGGACAGGTGCTCCTCCTCTGGACACAGGATAAAAGAATGTATAGGGTGTACCCTCCGAAGGTGGACATCAGAGGTTCTAATACCAGGTCTGCCATATTACCAGTTGTACCACTTTGGGTGAGTTATACATGCTGTCTGAGCCTCGATTTCTTCATACGTAAAGGGACACTGCTGCCACATACATCATTGGGTTGTGTGGATTCCATGAGACATGAAGTCATCGTGGGCCCTTGTAAGGCTGCATCCGACTCTCCTTTCACTCCTGGAACTGCTGTCAGTGGCTTATGTGGCAGAAAAATTGTCCTGTGTGACTCTGTGCCTTTCTCTTCTTATCTGTCCTGTCCCTCCTCTGGGTCAGGCATGTCACCCCGAGGATGTGTCAACTCAAGCACTGTTGACATTGTGGAAAACCGAATCTGCTTTGCAGCAATTCCAAGAGCACAGGCTTCAGGTCTGCAGTAGGTGGTGTGGTAGACAGATTCTGGACTCTGCCACCTCCCAGCACAACTCCCAACTCATCCACACACCTTTACAGACCAGGCGCTGCAGGGATCTTAGGGTGGCAGCGGGTAGAGGGGCAGGGAGTCTCTGCTGACTATGGAAAACAAGTGCACGACCTAAGACCTGTGAGGAGTTTTGCTCTGAGACCTTACTGAGGACTGCAGTTAGGAGACAGTCCCTCAGTAATCTCTGAGGAGCTCTTCCAAAAGGTACAAAGGAGCCAGAACTTCTGCTAGAAAACAACACCAACACCAACCTAAAACTGATGCAGTTAAACATCAAAAGATTATTGCCAGTCACACAAAAAAAGACATTTCAACTTAGTGATTTTTGTGCTTCTCTATGTAAGGCAAGAAGGGAAAATTTGGGCTTACTGCAATTATTTCTTTGCTGTGCATCCTAACTATTTGGGACCAGTGTCCTGTTTTCCTGCATCCTGGATTTCTTTCAAGGCACATTGTCAGTGGCACCTACAGTGGCTCCTGGCTTGTTGGCGGACAAGCAACGTCCCTTTCCTAACAGCTCTACCACAGCTACCCAACATGAGATAGCTTTGCACTGTGATTCTATGAACTCATGCATAATAAGAGTTTCTAGGAACTGCTGCACACTGGAGCTTTCTAAACACACACTATGGGCTTCCTAAAGAGCTAAAGGTGGAGCATCAGGCAATGTTTCCCTCAGGACAAGCTGCCTCCACCTCATCCTTAAGGTCGGCCCAGGAGCTGGGTTTCTGTGTGAAGATTTCACTTTCCTGGGGCAACCCTGTCTACACAGGCCAAGGCCTGAGGAGGGCTGCAGCGCTGTGAGCAGGCTGTGACCTGGAGCCAGGAAGTCCTGCAGGCTTGGCAGGACTCCTCCCTGACCCCTCCCCACCACACGGGGGGCATCACTAGGGACTTGGCACTCTTCCTCCCTGACTGCTTTTCCAGCACACTGGGGTCTGCTTACACAGAGTCACAAGGACTCAGGGGCCAGCCCTCCACCCAGGACAGAACTCATGCTGCCAACAACCTTTGGAGATTTGCTCAGTCCCTCCTGGAATGGCTCTTTCATTGAGGGTGAGCGTTGCCTAGGACAAGGTGTCCCTTCGCACAGCAAAGGGCTTGTTTCCCAATCTCTCTCCCAGGAGTTCTATCTCTGTCTTGGGCAGGGGGCATTCCTTCCCAGGTGGGTGGCATCAGCTGAGTCCATCCATGGGTCCATTCCATACCTCTTCAACCAGGGTCTCCCAGAGCATCTTCACTGCTCCAATCCGGCACTGGGGACAAGGATGCCTCACACAGTCCATCTCTAATCTCAGGACATTCACATGGGGGTGCGATGGTACTCGGGCACAGGGGACACACAGAAGAAGCCAGCACAGGAAGTTAGCAGGGAGACCAGGGAGGGCACGAGGTCCAGCCCTGATTCACCAGGTGGTTGTCCCTGCAGTTGGTCAAGACCGCTGGACTGGACCCTTTTCAGAACTACCTCGCGGGCCCCATCCTCATGGGGGCCTGGCGATTGGAGCTTCTATCAAGCTGTGCACGAGGGCACAGGCTTTTCCTCCCTGTTTCCAGGCCTCTTCCCACAGCTGATGATGCTGAGCTTGTGGTTTGGGGTCCATGTCTTCAAGGATTGCCTCTTGACATGTGGTGAGTCTTTCCAAACCTGGGGAGCGCAGGCAGTAGGGGAAAGACTTAAGGAGGGCTGCCAACAGGCTGAGCTGTGTCCAAGTGAGTGTGTAGTGGAGAAGAGAGTTAGAATCAAGGAAGCATCTATCACATTGAACCTTTGTCCTCCCAACTCACTGTCCTGATCAGTTTTTTACCTGCGTTGTGAGATTGCTGGAGATGAATAGATCATGAGCATTCACGGATGTGTGGTCAACTATGACTCCAAGGGAGCTGGGAACAACTGAGGGCTCCCACTCAGTTCAGTCATGAGGAAACAGTCAGTCTGTTCTAGTGGTGGTGGGGACAGTCTCAGAGACTTCACTAGAGCTGGAGAACCCACTCCCAAGGTCACCCACGAAGTTTCTGGCAGAAGGCTTCAGAGCCCTGCTTGGGCACTTGTCCATTAACCTGCCAGTTGTCACTCACCAGGATTCTCCAGAATCAGGCAGTCACAAAGGAGAGAGAACGACTGAGACTGAGACAGAGAGAGCGAGCCACACTCCTACCACTCCCTGTCCTCCGATTCACTGGTCATCACTTCTGCCTTGTTGTATGGGTTGGATGGGAGGCCCTGATTGCAACCCACGCTCAGTCGAAGGGTGTGGCTCGGAGGTGAAATCACTGGAGGCCTCTTGCAGGCACTACCACAGCAACAGCCCACGAGCCCTCAGGGACTGGAGCAGGCAGCCCCAATGCTGCGGATGGTGCAGGAGGCAGTCTGCCTGGAGGACACAGGCTGAGCTGCCCACACAGCAGAGCTCCAGGTGGGGCAAAGGTCTGAGCACAGGTTAGAGGTGGGAATCACGGCTGAGACTGGAGGCTTGGCCGGGACAGAGTACAAGGTGACCATCAGCTGTAGGGGACCTGGACGCGAGTAGGGGGTTAGAGAGAGAATGGCAGGGCCAGAAGGAAGGGGAGTGCCTTCATTCACTGGCACTATGGGTCTGCAGAAGGAGTGAACAGAGAGCCTGAACTCAGAGGAGGGCTGCCTAGAGTGGTACGCGAAGAGTTGTATCTCTGTTGGCATTTGTATGCCAAAGGTGTCCCTTCACATGTTAAGCGGTGGCACTGGGGTGTTCTTAAGCAGTTGGCCTCCTCACGGATACAGGGACCCAGGAACTGCTCAGCAAGGGTCCAGCACTACACAGCACCTGACCCCTGACACCCCATCATCACCCCCAGCCTGCCCGCGTGGTCTTGCCCTTGTAGGAAGACCTCCCACCAACACACAGGCAGAGTCTCACAGCCCGAGGAGTCAGGACCTGTCAGGTATGGAAGCAGGGCTCAGGGGAACTCAAGGTTGGGCGGAGCTGGAGTCTTGTCCTGAAATCAAGCTGCCCTCTGACCCAAAAGAAGTTCTCAAAAATCATTACTCACAGGGACAAAAGGGCATTTGACAGCCCAGCCTGATGACACTACTTGATGACGCCAACAAGTAAGACAAAGGTTTGCCAGCACAGATCTGCCAGCACAGCCACCCGGCCTGACTCATCCTCACCCTCTCAGGGGGAGCTGGGCTTTAGGAGGGATCACAGGAGATAGGGGTGGGAGCATGGGAGCAGCTGAAGGAACAAAGGCAGAGTGCAGGGAGAGGGTGGCGCACGTGTGGGTGTGACTTCCTGGTGAGGGTCAGGGTCAAGGTGAGGTTTCAGAAACAGGAGGCTGAGGTTTACACCTTTGTGTAGCTTCTCTTGAGATGAGGGTGGGGGGCAGCATAGACAGGGTCCCTGAGGGTGCCTGCTGTCTGGGGACCTGCGGTCCGGGACGGGGATCAGGAATTGATTTCCCAGGTAGGAGAAGCCCTGGAAGGTGCTTGAGCTGGAAGAATTCCTGGATCAGATAGAGGGGCACAGGATGCTTTAGGCTGGACTGAGCATCTGTCTTAGTGACCCCAGGGAGGGGAAAGTCCACTCCCTGAGTCTCTTACTAGTGAGCACCTACTGTGTCCTGGGCTTTGGGTGGATGCTTCAGGTTCAGTATCTCAATGTAACTGACAGTGACCTCCTGATACAAATGAGGTTCATGTCAGAGAGGTTCAAGGCCTTTTTGGAATACTGGTCTAATAGGAAAGCTGCCCACCGAGGCAACTATCATGTCCTCCTCTCACCTGGCCTATTGCGGAGTGAATCTTGGCCTAACTGTATCGTGAAAACACCAGTGGAATCAGCTGGGTACATGGCCCTGCCCACCTGACCCTATCCGTTGGCCCTATGCCCTCATACAACATGAGTCATCTCATGCCATAGGGAATGACATAAGTCATTCCCTCCCGTCGTCACCTACAAATTGTTCATCCATAAACGATGGTTCAACCAACACCAGCTCTTCCTCATTCCTTCTGTTTACAAATGCCTGGAAATAGTTTTTAAAAGACCTGGGAAGATTTGTGTCAATCACCAGGTAGGTTTGGACAGTTTCTTTTTTTTTTTTTTAATTTTTGGAACGGTTCACGAATTGGCGTGTCATCCTTGTTCAGAGGCCACACGAATCTTCTCTGTATCATTCCAATTTTGGTATGTGTGCTCCTGAAGCAAGTACTAGCTTTGGTCTTTTCTTCAATCTATGTCTTCTACCCACTCCCAACCAGAAGGCTGACCTGAGTGTTTCCCTCTTCAAGTTGACCTGGTTCCAGTCTGTCAAGTTACATCCCTAGTGAAAGAATGGATAGAAATAGATGGGCATGAAGATTCCTTCTCTCAGCTGCTTTAAAAGGGGGCTCTGAACAGAGGGTAGCAGCTTTACACCCTGGTCTTGTCTGTAACCATCAGTGATTAAGGATCATACGGTGTTCAAAATGTCAGAAGTTGTCGTTGGAGTTGTCCTGGATTACTGGTTCTCAATATATTGTGGTAAAGGTCCATAATTTTTGTAATATTGCATTTTGTAACATACCATGGACTTGCCTATTTGTGATGGTTTTTCCTGTTGTATAGTTGCCAAGTTGTGCACAACTCTTTGCCATCCCTTGAAGTGTAGACCACTAGGCTCCTCTGTCCATGGGCAAAAATAGTAGACTTGGTTGTCATTTTTCCTCCAGGGCCTCTTTTGAACCGAGGGCCACTCTAGTGTCTCATGCACTGGGTGGTGGATTCTTTACCACTAAGCCACCAGGGCAGCCCACCTCGTTTTAAAATACAATGTAAATTACTGAAGAACTGAAGAAAACAAAGAGAAACAGTTAAAATCCAATCTCCAATTATAGGTTTCGATACACATAGAACTACTCTTCCACATTGCTCTAAGGTCCTAAGCAGCTACTCTCCAACTCTGGACTGACTTTGTCAGGAATCAGGAACAGGCAACTCGTTGACAAGGCAGGTTCTCAGACGCCCAGGAGCAGCCCCGCCCCAGGACATGTGCTGCTGCCTGGTCGTGGCCTGTAACGGGGCTGTGGGGTGAGGAGAGCAGAACCCCTGGCGAACTGTAGAGTGCCGTACATGGTCAGAAGAGCTGTTGTCTCAGCCCCGGACACCCTGTAGGACGAGGGGCTCCGGGAAGGGAAGGACTTGTCTTGTCTGAGGTTACACAGCTGCAAAGTGGCCAGAACAGAGCTGCTCTCAGCTCCTGTCCAGAACTCTTCCAATCTGCCTTGAGGGAGAACCCTGGAAAGCACCTCCCAGATTCACCTTTGAGGAAGGAGGGGTGACCCAACTGCAAAGCTGCCAGCACTGGAGCGACTGATTCCTAGGCTAGGCCAAATGGGATATCAGCCTCGGCTACATTAGCTCAAATCAGGACAATGCTAATGGGCCATATTGACTCACCCAATCCCACTGTATTCCTTCCTCAAGAACCTTCTACTAGAAGGAAATGCAAGTCATGCTCACCACTTGTGATGAAGAAATGAAAATCACGGCCACAACCCGACATTGCTGTACACACCAGCAGACAAGATCTCTGAGCACACTGAGGCCCAGAGAAGACACGCATCCATGGACAATGCATATGTGCCGGGCAAAGTTTAAGCTGGTGCTACAGTGTTGTGAAAAAGCCTGGCACTCCTGCTCTCTAGCTTTTGCAATCACATACCCCTTGACCCAGAAGTCCCTCTGGCTTATGAATGTGTGGGAGGAATAAGGTCACAGGGAGACCAGAGAGGATGTTGTCATCAGAATTCATCAAAATGGTTGACTGTGCGGGTGGAAAGCAGGATCCCCAATGCAAGAGATATTTCAATTAACATATGAGTAGAGCAAGAACGTCTGAAGAAATGACATTTAAATGATTTGCAAATATTTTCAAATGCACTCCCCTCTGTAGGAAAGCACTGGAATCACAATGAAATTTGCAAGACACCTAGGTGATCAACCATGAAAGTTGGAGCCCCAAGTAGTGGAAGACCAGGGTATTCCCTGTATCCACTTAGGTAAACTCTGTGGCTGGGTTGAGACTAGAGGAGGGGCAGGTGCTGGGTCATCAAGCTCAGTTTCAGACAGGCTGAGATGGAGGTGCCAGGCAGGTTGACAGAGAAGATATCAAGTACATTCTACCTAGTCATGTCTGGGGCCCACGGGGAAGTCAGGGCTGGAGACTCAGTTTGGAAATGGTCATCCTGTAGACAGGCTTCCAAGTCCGTGAGCCTGAGTGAGGTGTCTGTGGGAGAGAGGTGGGAGAGAAGACGGAGGAGGGGGGATCCTGGATTGAGTGGGCAGGAGAGAATCCAGAAGAGTGTGGTGTGGCTCTTATGCACCTTGGAGACCCATGGTCGGCCAGGAGGGCATGAGGGAAGCCAGGAGAGTGTGATGTCCACCGGTCAAGTGGTTTCAAGGAGGAAGAAGAGACCAATTGTCTCTGAGGCTGCTGAGAAGTCAGCATGAGCTCTGAGAGTTGATCACTGGCTTCAGCAATGTGGAGGCCACTGGTGAACTGGTCAAGGGCAGTTCCATGGAACCGTGACATCTGAAGTCTGAAGGAGAGAGGACAGAATGGGAGGGGAGGGTGTGGAATGCTGACAGCTGTTCCATGAATTCTGCTCTGCATGTGAGCTGAGGAATAGGGCATGAGATGGAGGAGATGGTGAGGCCGAGGGATTTTCAGATACAAACTGTTACTACACATTTGTGGAGGAGAACATTGGACTTAGTCAACACAAGGAGATAATTAGTGCAGTCAGGTAGTTGAGGAGGTGGGAAGAGGGCAGGATTGCCTTACACTTGCTGCTTCACCTCACCTGAGCAAAGGTGATCGGGCAGATAATGTATTGCCTGAAGAGTCAATTGTACTTCTCCTCCTCTGTAACATGTTTCGTCCAGACCAAGGGATTTTATAGGTTCCACCTAGGAGACTGGTTCCTGCCAGAATAGGTGCAATGAGACCTTAGGGCTGGACTGGATACACCCCTCCCAGCCCCCACAATTGCTTAGCACTCTTTGACAGCAAGAAAGACCAGCAGGTGTCTCAGAGGATCACAGAGCTCAGAGAAGCCTCAAGAACGCTCACAGGAGCCAGCATGGTGGAGTTTTCACCTTTGTTTGTGCCCCTGGAGCGCAGAATGCAGACCTTCGCAGTCTTCCAGTGGATATTCTGCATAATGGCCTTACGTAAGGCAAGCTAAGGGATTGGGGAGCCAGGAGCACCTGCCACTTAAGGTGCACAGGGTGCATTGATACGGGAAAGATACAGATCCTAAAGTGGCTCCTGAGATCTATGCATGGGACTCGCCTGCGATAGGGATACCCTGCTGAGTTGACCTTGGGGAGCTTTTTCAGCGGGAGTGTGCCTGAGAGTCAAAGCCCACCTTAGCCCAGTGTGTGCCCTGGTAGTGTCAGGAGGAGGGCAGAGAGTCAAGTAGTCCTGGGCCTGGAGCAGCAGGGCAGCTGAGAAAAGGCATCCAGACTCACTGATGCCAGGTCAGGAACTTGTACCTTATCAACTTATCCCAAGGGCAAAGGGGAGCCCTAGGAGTGCATTAGGTACTGAAGTGATATGGTTCAAAATGTGTGTGGCCGGCTGCACTTGAGGGATCTTCTGTATTGTGGAATCGGGGCAGAAATGACACACGGAGAAGTCATAGAATTCTGCAGGCAGGAATACTCAAGCGGGTTTCCATGCCCTCCTCCAGGGGAATCTTCCGACTCCAGGGATCAAAACCAGGGCTCCGACATTGCAGGAGGATTTTTTATTCTCTGAGCCAACAGAGAAGTCCAAGAATACCAGAGTGGGGAGACTATCCCTTCTTCAGGGAATCTTCCTGACCCAGGAATGTAATCAGTGTCTCCTGGACTGCAGAAGGATTCTTTACCAACTGAACTACAAGGGAAGCCCCTTGGTGAAAGGAAGTGTGGGCTTTATTACATGGATCATACAAGGAGTCAAACACGCTAAGTCTCAATATGCCTGAAACCCCTTTGATATTCAGCGACAGTGTCTAGACACAGGGTGAGGTGGAATTGCTTGATGCATGACCAGCTCCTAGGCAGTCATCTGATCCCTTGGAGGTGAGGAAAATGGGAGTTGGCGTCATGAAACTCTGGTTCCTTCCAAGCTGAGGTTGGGGCTGGTGGGTAGCTTCTTCCACCTGGGTGGAGTTCAGTGTCTGCCAAACAGCTCACAGATGAGACTCAGTATATTATCTATAGCCTTTGGGTATGAAGGAAACATCCTTGATTTTGTGCAATGGTTAAACCGTTGCTGATTGTCTTGCTTGACTGTTTCCCTTTCTTTCTATCATGCCTCTTAATAATTTGATTCTTTGAAATTTGGTGAAGACTTAAGAAGGTAAACGTTTTCTACAAATAAGAGGCAGGGCGTGTCTTTCCCAGGAAGGCTGCCTCGGTCCTGCTCAGTTGCAAGGTCACAATCTACAACAGGGACCACGGCATAGACCCTTGGGCCAAACCCAGGCCCTTGACTACTTTTTGTATTTGTGTACCCCATGAGCCAAGAATGGTTTTTACGTTTCACGGGCTTGCATTTTACATGAATTTGTGTCTATGCAATAGCCTTCAAGTTGTCTCTTGAGTCTCAAGGTTTGAGATATTTGCACTTGGCTCTTTCAGGAAACGATTACTTACCCTGGTCTAGGGAGGCTGGCAGTAGGCGGAGAGAAGAGGTCCTCTTCCAAAGATGTTAGGAGTTGGATCTACAGGGCAGAATGTAGAGGCTGGCACAAAATTAAGGGCTTCCAGTGGGCCAGGAAATGCTGCATATGCGGTGGGCAGCTGGTTCAGGCTGGACATAGAGCAGGTGCTTGGGGGAGGGATGAAGAAGTGGCCAGAGAGGTCAACAGGGACCTGTTGTCGGAACTCAAGGCCCAGAAAGAAATACTTTCCAGTGGCTTACTTGTTTATTCTGTTTCTTTCCTCTTCTCTACAATTCGCCCACTCACATAAGAAGCTAAGCTCCTTTCAAGTAGTTCATCACTCTCTCATCTGTATCTCAAGCTCCAAGAGGAGGGATGTTACTAAATGCTTGCTGAATGAATGTATACCTGGAGCACAATATGGACCTAATAGTAGAATTGAAGTTCCCACGTATCCTCTTAGGTTTCTGTGGGATTTTAACCAAACTGGATCCCCTCTCCGGGTCTTGGTAAAGTGGGGTTTTCCATTTTGCCTTCTTGGTTTTATGAGGGGAAAGAAGGGATCTCACTTCACAGAGATGGAAAATACTGCCACGTGGCGATTTTGCCTGCTGATGGGATTTAAAGGGTGAGCCCAGGGTAAGGGAGAGTTATAGATGGGGTCAGTTCTTTCTGCTGAAGTGAAAATGCCTGCACTTTTAAAACTTCTTTGGTTTCTAACTGAAAAACAAATACATGCTCTTGTAACACATCTAAACAAAATATTCTTGAAGTGAAAGACTTGCCTACATCCTACCCTACAGAAACTCCTATGCTATGGTTTATTCTCTAGGCTAGGATGGGGGTTCTTTTTTCATGGATACAGAGTTTCAGTTTGTGAAAATGAAGAGAGTTCTGTTGATGAAAGATGATGATAAGTACCCAGTAATGTGAATTAATTTAATGTTGCTAAAGTGACTCTTAATCATTTGGGGTATATGCCTTGAGTAGGAATGCTGGATCCCATGGTTACTCTATTTTAGTTTTATAAGAAATCCCCATACTGTTCTCCATATGGCTTGTGTCACGAGCCCAGAGTTTGCAAAGATACAAGCACCCCAATGTTCATTGCAGCACATTTACAATAGTTAGGACATGGAAGCCACCAAAATGTCCATGAGTGGATAATGCCTAAAGAGGATGGTGGCTACTCAATGGAATATTCATCAGTCATAAAAGGACAAATTAATGCCATTTTCAGTGACATGGATGGACCTAGAGATTATGAAAATGAGTGAAGAATGCCAAAGAAAGACAAATATCATAGGATATCTCTTATATATGCAATTCAAAAAAAAGGATCCAAAGGTGCTTAGTTACAAAACAGTAGAAAAAACATCTTATGGTTACCAGGGAACAAGGAAGAAGGATAAACTGAGACATTTGGATTGACAAACAAACTACTGTATATGCAATAGATAGCATTAAGAACCTGCTGTATAGCACAGGGATTTCCACTCAGTGCTCTGTAATGGTCTAATTGGGGAAAAACAAGTAAAAAAAACCTCAGAGTAGATATATGTATGTGTATAATAGATTCACGATCCTATATACTTGAGACTAAGATAACATTGCAGATAAACTATGTTCTATTGAAAACTTTGAAAAAATAATCAAATACAAAAGAACCGTTTCAGAGGTAAGTATTAGGCTAAATATATTTACCACCATAAAACTCGAAAAACAAAACAAAGTGCCCCAAACACAACACTGAAGTCACCACCAGCAGGGCAGGAATGGCAGTCTGTTGTTCATGGCTATACCCCCAGCACCTGGCACGTTGAGGGGTTCTGGATAAAGTGAACCTCTGTGAGCCCCAATCTCCTTTGGCTTCTCCATTTTACTGCTATTTACACTTGACTGCTCTGGGGGCTCAGCAGTAAATAATATGCCTGCAATGCAGGAGCTACAGGAGACGCGGGTGCAATCCCTGGGATGGGAAGATCCCGACAGGAGGGCGTGGAAATTCACTCGAGTATTCCTACCTGGACAATTTCGTGGACACAGAAGCCCGGCTGGCTACAGTCTATTGGGTTACAAAGAGTCATACATGACTGACGAAACTTAGCACACAGGCGTGCTGACTTCAGAGTAGGCCAAAAGTCCCCTTCTCATGGAAGTCAGCTGTGAATGACAGGCCCAATTTACCCTACTTTTCCAATAAATTACAAGTGGAGGCCGATCTTTCTAAGCATGAGCACATTGTGTCCAGTGGAGGAAATGGAAAGGAGAGGATGTACTATTCTCTGGGAGTGTGGCTACATTGCCAGTGAGGACTGCCCCACAGACCACCTGACCCCGAGTCAAAGACAGGAGTAGCCGGTGAAAGGGACTCAGAATGGTTTGTCTGGGAGGAATCCCTCACTGCACCTGCTCTTAACCCTGCAGCACTTCTGATGGACAGACCAGAAATGGGTTGCCCTCTTCCACACCCCTCCCTCTTCAGCAGGACAAGGCCTGGCAGTCGAGGAATGAGCTGAGCAAAAGCTGAAATGCTCAGGGAGTCGGATCCACACTGAGCAGCTTAGTGTGGCTGTAACGTGGGGTGCCTGTGGGTGAGTGAGGCTAGAGTACAAGGGGGATCAGGTTAGCAGAGGGAGCTGGAGGTAAGGCTGAGTTGCTTGAGCTGAGCCTCACATTATGAGTAGTCATGAGGGGACTTTAAGTAAAGTGGGGTTCTGGTGAGATTTATCTATGGAAAGATGGACTGGGGGTGGACAGGAAGTAGGCTGGGCAGAATGAATGTGTTTTCTCTGGGGTCCTAAAGAAAGGATACTGGAAAGAGTTCATCCTGTCACATCTCCACCCGGCATTTATGGAGCACCTGATGGAAACAGACAAGAGAGGGAGGTGGAGGGGCAGACCCAAGTGAGTGAGCAATCTTGTGCAGAAGGAAAATGTAAGTTGGACATTAGGCCAACTGATTTCAAATCCAGGGTCTCAGTGTGAGAGTAGTGATAGCGACTGCATTCCCTTCTCCTTGAAGCCTCAGGACGTTGATCTCTTCCTTTTGGGGTGAAGGCTGGCCAGGACAGGGCCACTAGGGCTAGGCAAATGGGGAGAGCTCTTTCCTTCGTGCCTGTGACCACTAATGGTTCCTGCTTTCCTCCCAGACGTTTTATGCTCCACGGTCTTCATAGGCCTCCTGTTCACAAGATTCTGGATCATCAGTATCCTGTATGGGATATGGTGGTGCCTGGATCGAGCCACACCCCAGCAGGGAGGCCGGCGTAATGATGCTGTCAGGCACTGGCTCATATGGAAGTACATGAAGGACTACTTCCCCATCTCGGTGAGTGTGGGGCTGGCGAGGGAGTGCTCAGGGCCATAATCTCCACGTGTCCGTGGAGAAGTGTGATCCTGTGTGCAGTGAGCAGGATACTGGGCTCCGAGGCAGGAGAGAGATGTCCAGCACTTTGTGGTCTGGGGAAGAATCAGCTTCTGTTTGGGTATGGTTCTATAACTCCTTCTTCAGGGGAGGTCACACTGGGGACTGATGAATGAGCCGAATCGAGGAACCCTGTAGGTTATGTAGTGATGCACACTTATGCACCTTACAGGTGTAGAGCCTCCAGTAGCCCAAGTTTGGGGTGGAGGAATCAATCACAAACACAAGACTTAAAGAGAGCATCTGCCCGACAGTCGATCAGATGTTGAGTCTGACGGCCACAGAGGGAGGAATGTGTGACCAAAGACATACAGCAGGTCTTCTACTGCTTTGAAAGTTTGTCTATCAGTTGTGAGGACAGAAACAGAACAGAGAGCCCACAGGATCTCTCCTGCCTCAACTCTGTGTCCTTGGACACAGCTTGGCCTCATTCTGATTCTCCGTTTTCACGTGGATTTGTTAAAGAGCCTGATTCCTCTGATTCTGCCTGTCACTTACTCTCTGATCTCTGACTCAGGGAGCTTCATGTCCATTTTGGACACTGACCCTGGCCACAAGGATCAGTCCTTAGCGATGCAGGTCCCGGAATTTGAATGAACTAATGATTGATTCCTTTCCTGATCTCAGAAGAATCTCTTGGATGTAAGCAGCTGTGATGGTTAATTGTCTACCAGGAATAGGAAGGGGAAGGCAGTGAGGACACAGAGAGATGCCAGGCCCAGACAGATGGCCCTCCTCTGGACACAAGAGAGAAGAATGTATAGGTAAAACCTCTGAAAATGGACATCGTAGGTTCTAATGCCAGGCCTGCAGCATACCAGCTGTATGGCCATGGGTGAGCTACACTTGCTCTCTGAGCCTCCATCTTTTCATGCATAGAGGGAAGCTGTTGCCACATACATTGCTGGTTGTGTGCATTCCATGAGGCATCAAGTCATCCTGGCACCTTCTGAGAACAGCAGCTGGCTCTCCTTTCACACCCAGAGCTGCCATCCATTGCACATCTGCATAAAAATGATGCCGAGTTGCTCTGTGCCTGTCTTGGGTGCTAAGTTGCTCGGCTGTGTTCAGCTCTTTGCAACTCCGTGGACTGCAGCCCACCAGGCTCCTCTGCCCATGGGATTCTCCAGCAAGAATACCGGAGTGGGTTGCCATTTCCTCCACGAGCCATTCCTTCCTAGCCCAATGTCCGATCCCACATCTCTCAAGTCTCCTGCATTGGCGGGAGACTTCTTTAACACGAGCACTACCTGTCTCATTTTTACACCTGTTCTGTATCAATCACAAACACAAGACTTAAAGAGAGCATCTGCCCGACAGTCGATCAGATGTTGAGTCTGACGGCCACAGAGGGAGGAATGTGTGACCAAAGACATACAGCAGGTCTTCTACTGCTTTGAAAGTTTGTCTATCAGTTGTGAGGACAGAAACAGAACAGAGAGCCCACAGGATCTCTCCTGCCTCAACTCTGTGTCCTTGGACACAGCTTGGCCTCATTCTGATTCTCCGTTTCCACGTGGATTTGTTAAACAGCCTGATTCCTCCTATTCTGCCTGTCACTTACTCTCTGATCTCTGACTCAGGGAGCTTCATGTCCATTTTGGACACTGACCCTGGCCACAAGGATCAGTCCTTAGTGATGCAGGCACCGGAATTTGAATGAACTGATGATTGATTCCTTTCCTGATCTCAGAAGAATCTCTTGGATGTAAGCAGCTGTGATGGTTAATTGTCTACCAGGAATAGGAAGGGGAAGGCAGTGAGGACACAGAGAGGTGCCAGGCCCAGACAGATAGGCCTCCTCTGGACACAGGAGAGGAGAATGTATAGGTAAAACCTCTGAAAATGGACATCGTAGGTTCTAATGCCAGGCCTGCAGCATACCAGCTGTATGGCCATGGGTGAGCTACACTTGCTCTCTGAGCCTCCATCTTTTCATGCATAGAGGGAAGCTGTTGCCACATACATTGCTGGTTGTGTGCATTCCATGAGGCATCAAGTCATCCTGGCACCTTCTGAGAACAGCAGCTGGCTCTCCTTTCACACCCAGAGCTGCCATCCATTGCACATCTGCATAAAAATGATGCCGAGTTGCTCTGTGCCTGTCTTGGGTGCTAAGTTGCTCGGCTGTGTTCAGCTCTTTGCAACTCCGTGGACTGCAGCCCACCAGGCTCCTCTGCCCATGGGATTCTCCAGCAAGAATACCGGAGTGGGTTGCCATTTCCTCCACGAGCCATTCCTTCCTAGCCCAATGTCCGATCCCACATCTCTCAAGTCACCTGCATTGGCGGAGACTTCTTTAACACGAGCACTACCTGTCTCATCTACACCTGTTCTGTCCCTCCTCTAGCCAGGTGTCTCCCATGGAGGAGTTTTCAACTCAGGCGCTGCTGACGTTGTGGGAAACTGAACCTGATTTGCAAAACCTCCAACCTGCACAGTGTTCAGGTTGGAGGCCATCCTGGCCTGTGGCATCAACGTCAGCCGCGAGTGGGCAGTGCTCCCAAGTGACCAGCAGAGGGAGAGATGACATGCACTTTGACTCCCCTGTCGTGGGCTCAGGCCTGCAGGGACCCTATGGGAGACAGATTCTGGACTCCCTCACCTGCAGGAGAACTCCCAAGTCATCCACTGCCTTTCCAGAGCAGGCCCTGCAGGGATCTTGGGGTCACAGCGGGTAGGTCTTCCCGGGAGTCTCTGCTGACTAGTGGAAATCAGTGCACAACCTTAAAGCTGTGAGGGATTTTGTTCTGAGACCTTACTGAGGACTGCAGTCAGGAGACGGAGTCTCAGTAATCTCTGCGGAACTGTTGCTCAGAGGACAGGGAGGAGCCAGGACTTGAGGGCTTGTTGGAGAAAGAAAAAGAAAAAACCGCATTTAGGCAAACCTCAGGAGATGACTGCCAGTCCCAAAGTCGATGACCCCAATCATGATATTCATGTTTTCCTGGTGTAGGGAGGTGCAAAATCTGGACTCACTGCAATTCTTCTTTTGCCGTGCATCATATCTGGGATTAGTGTCCTATTTTCGTCCATCCTGAGTCCCTTTCAAGGCACATTGTCAGTGGCGCCTACAGTGGCTCCTGGCTTGATGGCAGGCCCGCAGCTTTCCTTGTCCTAACTGTGGACCTGCTGTGGTAACTCCACATCACAGATCTTTACATTGTGAGTCTACAAACGAGTGTGTACTGGTTGAGTTTCTAGGAAAGTAGGAGACTACTGCTGAGCACTGGAGCTTTCTAAACATATGAGCTTCCTAATGAACTACTGGTGGAGAATCAGGCAATGTTTCCCTCAGGACAAGCTGCCTCCACCTCATCCGTAAGGTCAGCCCAGGAGCTGGGTTTCTGTGTGAAGACTTCATTTTCCTGGAGCAACCCTGTCTACCCAGGCCAAGGCCTGAGGAGGGCTGCAGTGCTGTGAGCAGGCTGTGACCTGGAGCCAGCAAGTCCTGCAGACTTGGCAGGACTCCTCCCTGACCCCTCCCCACCATACCTGGGGGCATCACTGGGGACTTTGTGCTCCTCCTCCGTGATTGCCTTTCCAGCACACTGGGGTCTCTTACACTCACAGAGTTTCACAGTGATTTGGGAACCAGGCTTCCCCTGGGGCCGAATTCAGCTCTCACCGTTCTTTAAGAAAGGTGCCGTCCCTTTTGGGATGAGTCCTTCATTTGGGTGAGCTCGAACTGGGACAGGGTTTTCCTTCACATAGGACAGGGCTTGTCTCTTATCTCCCTTTCAGGAGTCTTGTCTCTGGGTCTCCCAGCAGCACATTGGAGTAGGTCTTCCCGGGAGTCTCTGCTGACTAGTGGAAATCAGTGCACAACCTTAAAGCTGTGAGGGATTTTGTTCTGAGACCTTACTGAGGACTGCAGTCAGGAGACGGAGTCTCAGTAATCTCTGCGGAACTGTTGCTCAGAGGACAGGGAGGAGCCAGGACTTGAGGGCTTGTTGGAGAAAGAAAAAGAAAAAACCGCATTTAGGCAAACCTCAGGAGATGACTGCCAGTCCCAAAGTCGATGACCCCAATCATGATATTCATGTTTTCCTGGTGTAGGGAGGTGCAAAATCTGGACTCACTGCAATTCTTCTTTTGCCGTGCATCATATCTGGGATTAGTGTCCTATTTTCGTCCATCCTGAGTCCCTTTCAAGGCACATTGTCAGTGGCGCCTACAGTGGCTCCTGGCTTGATGGCAGGCCCGCAGCTTTCCTTGTCCTAACTGTGGACCTGCTGTGGTAACTCCACATCACAGATCTTTACATTGTGAGTCTACAAACGAGTGTGTACTGGTTGAGTTTCTAGGAAAGTAGGAGACTACTGCTGAGCACTGGAGCTTTCTAAACATATGAGCTTCCTAATGAACTACTGGTGGAGAATCAGGCAATGTTTCCCTCAGGACAAGCTGCCTCCACCTCATCCGTAAGGTCAGCCCAGGAGCTGGGTTTCTGTGTGAAGACTTCATTTTCCTGGAGCAACCCTGTCTACCCAGGCCAAGGCCTGAGGAGGGCTGCAGTGCTGTGAGCAGGCTGTGACCTGGAGCCAGCAAGTCCTGCAGACTTGGCAGGACTCCTCCCTGACCCCTCCCCACCATACCTGGGGGCATCACTGGGGACTTTGTGCTCCTCCTCCGTGATTGCCTTTCCAGCACACTGGGGTCTCTTACATTCACAGAGTTTCACAGTGATTTGGGAACCAGGCTTCCCCTGGGGCCGAATTCAGCTCTCACCGTTCTTTAAGAAAGGTGCCGTCCCTTTTGGGATGAGTCCTTCATTTGGGTGAGCTCGAACTGGGACAGGGTCTTCCTTCACATAGGACAGGGGCTTGTCTCTTATCTCCCTTTCAGGAGTCTTGTCTCTGTCTTTGGCAGGGGGCCTTCCTCCCCAGGCAGGCGACATTGGCCTAGTCCATTAGGGTCCATTCTTTCCCTCTTCATTCCAGGATCTTCCAAAGCCTCTCCTCTGCTCTAGGCCTGCACCTGGAATGAGGATACCTCAAATAGGCTGTCTCTAATCTCAGGACACTCACACGGGGAGAGTAAGGGTGAAAGGCGTTTGGGCAGAGGGAACACATAGAAGAGCTCAGCACAGAAAGTCAGAGGGGAGGCCAGGGAAGCATGAGGCTCAATCCCAATTCACAAGGTTGCTGTCCCTACAGCTGGTCAAGACTGCTGAGCTGGATCCTTCCCGGAACTACCTTGCTGGCTGCCACCCTCATGGGGTTACACCCATTGGAGCTTTCACCAACCTGTGTACAGATAGCACAGGCTTCTCCTCAGCTTTCCCTGGCATCCGCTCGCATCTGTTAATGCTGAACTTGGCATTCTGGGCCCCTTTCTACAGGGATTGTCTCATGGCATCAGGTAAATATTCTCCCAGTGAGTAGCCCAGGAATATGAGGGCTGAAGGCTGAGGAAGGACTTTAAGGAGGGCTGCCTGGAGTTCCAGACTTAGTCACTGTATAGTAGACAAGGTGCTGAGACCCAGAAAAGTATTCCCTACAACTATATGCTCAGTGATGAACTTGGTGGGAGAGACGTGGAAAGTGGTAGCCCCCAGTGCCTATCTTCCCGGAACTCACAGTTGCGGAGTGCCATAGAGCCCAAGCCACATATTCCTGAACCATCCTTGCCCTCTTCACAGTATCTGTGACTACCTTGCTCTCTTCCCAGGCCTGGTCTCTGTGAACAAGGAGAGTGCTGCTCACATTCTGAGCAGGAAAGGAAGCGGCAACCTGGTGACCATTGTTGTTGGGGGCGTCCAGGAGTCACTGAATGCCAAGCCAGGAGGCTACAAGCTGGTGCTACGGAACCGCAAGGGCTTCATCAGGCTCGCCCTGGTGCACGGGCCGTTCTTTAAGAAAGGTGCCGTCCCTTTTGGGATGAGTCCTTCATTTGGGTGAGCTCGAACTGGGACAGGGTCTTCCTTCACATAGGACAGGGGCTTGTCTCTTATCTCCCTTTCAGGAGTCTTGTCTCTGTCTTTGGCAGGGGCCTTCCTCCCAGGCAGGCGACATTGGCCTAGTCCATTAGGGTCCATTCTTTCCTCTTCATTCCAGGATCTTCCAAAGCCTCTCCTCTGCTCTAGGCCTGCACCTGGAATGAGGATACCTCAAATAGGCTGTCTCTAATCTCAGGACACTCACACGGGGGAAGTAAGGGTGAAAGGCGTTTGGGCAGAGGGAACACATAGAAGAGCTCAGCACAGAAAGTCAGCGGGGAGGCCAGGGAAGCATGAGGCTCAGTCCCAATTCACAAGGTTGCTGTCCCTACAGCTGGTCAAGACTGCTGAGCTGGATCGTTCCCGGAACTACCTTGCTGGCTACCATCCTCATGGGGTTGTGCCCATTGGAGCTTTCACCAACCTGTGCACGGATAGCACAGGCTTCTCCTCAGCTTTCCCTGGCATCCGCTCGCATCTCTTAATGCTGAACGTGCCATTCTGGGCCCCTTTCTACAGGGATTGCCTCATGGCATTAGGTAAATATTCTCCCAGTGAGTAGCCCAGGAAGATGAGGGCTGAAGGCTGAGGAAGGTCTTTAAGGATGGCTGCCTGGAGTTCCAGACTCAGTCACTGTATAGTATACAAGGTGCTGAGACCCAGAAAAGCATTCCCTACAGCTCTATGTGATGGACTTGGTGGGAGAGACGGGGAAAGTGTAGCCCCCAGTGCCTGTCTTCCCAGAACTCCCAGTTGCGGAGTGCCATATAGCCCAGGTCACATATTCCTGAACCATCCTTGCCCTCTTCATAGTATCTGTGACTACCTTGCTCTCTTCCCAGGCCTGGTCTCGGTCGACAAGGAGAGTGCTGCTCACATTCTGAGCAGGAAAGGAAGCGGCAACCTGGTGACCATTGTTGTTGGGGGCGTCCAGGAGTCACTGAATGCCAAGCCAGGAGGCTACAAGCTGGTGCTACGGAACCGCAAGGGCTTCATCAGGCTCGCCCTGGTGCACGGGTAAGGGAAGAGAGTGTTCTTGGTTCAGCGGGAGATAGGCAAGGGTTTGTTTTGGTGGGCAAACAGCAGAGTTTAGGGAAAGTCCTACTTTGGCAAGAGGAGTCACAATCCATTGACAATGATGAGTCTATCTTGGTGATTGATGTACTGCCTCCTTCCCAAATACCCAAAGACTATTCTACAGGAGAGATTTGGTAATTGAAGGGTAATTGAATAAGGGTCCAAGGTCATACTGCTGAACGCTTGTGTTTCATCTGGGTCTAGGTGATTGGGACAATGGAGTTTGAGTCATAGTTTAGAGCTGTCTCTGATCTTTAGATAATGAGAAGAATCCAAAGCTAACTGGAGCAAAAGAGACTTTTCCATGTTTGGAGATATATCTGGGAGGACTCTCGGAAGCATTCTGGTCTCACTCTCATGTTAAAACTGCCAGGAAGGGCTTCCCTGGTGGCCCAGTGGGTAGAGAGTCCTCCTTGCAGTGCAAGGGGCACTGGTTTGGTCCGTGGCCTAGGAAGATCCAATGTGCCTCGAAGCGGCTGGACGGGTGCGTCCAATTACGTGCACCCAGAGCCAGTGCTCTGCAATGAGAGAGGCCACTGCAATGGGAGGCCCACGCAGGCCAAAGAGTAAAGATGCATGAAAAAGAAGCAAGTAAAAAATCAATAAAAAGAGGCCACAGTTTTGCAAAATTTTCAGAACAGGAAATTATATTAAAAAATAGAAAAAAAGCGTGCCAGGTAGTGGCCCTCAGTTTGATCAGGTCTTGTTCAGAGTCACTCTGAAAGATGGTGGTAGGCCTGAAGGACATCTGAGACCTCGTGCTTTTGTCCTAGAACTCTGTGGCTGCTGCTTCTCCTGCTCATAGGTCACTGCAGGAACGTAGGTGACTAGCTTGTGTCTTCTTGCCCCTTCACACATCCTCTCTCTTGTCTCCCTCTAGGGCAGCCCTCGTGCCAATCTTCTCCTTTGGGGAGAATGACGATACGATGCAGTTGACACCCCTCCTGGCACCTGGCTGCGCTCGTTCCAAGAACTCCTTCATAAGATCTTTAAATTCTCCTCTCCGCTCTTCTATGGCCGTGGAGTCTTCCAGTACAGCTTTGGTCTTATGGAACCGCAAGGGCTTCATCAGGCTCGCCCTGGTGCACGGGTAAGGGAAGAGAGTGTTCTTGGTTCAGCGGGAGATAGGCAAGGGTTTGTTTTGGTGGGCAAACAGCAGAGTTTAGGGAAAGTCCTACTTTGGCAAGAGGAGTCACAATCCATTGACAATGATGAGTCTATCTTGGTGATTGATGTACTGCCTCCTTCCCAAATACCCAAAGACTATTCTACAGGAGAGATTTGGTAATTGAAGGGTAATTGAATAAGGGTCCAAGGTCATACTGCTGAACGCTTGTGTTTCATCTGGGTCTAGGTGATTGGGACAATGGAGTTTGAGTCATAGTTTAGAGCTGTCTCTGATCTTTAGATAATGAGAAGAATCCAAAGCTAACTGGAGCAAAAGAGACTTTTCCATGTTTGGAGATATATCTGGGAGGACTCTCGGAAGCATTCTGGTCTCACTCTCATGTTAAAACTGCCAGGAAGGGCTTCCCTGGTGGCCCAGTGGGTAGAGAGTCCTCCTTGCAGTGCAAGGGGCACTGGTTTGGTCCGTGGCCTAGGAAGATCCAATGTGCCTCGAAGCGGCTGGACGGGTGCGTCCAATTACGTGCACCCAGAGCCAGTGCTCTGCAATGAGAGAGGCCACTGCAATGGGAGGCCCACGCAGGCCAAAGAGTAAAGATGCATGAAAAAGAAGCAAGTAAAAAATCAATAAAAAGAGGCCACAGTTTTGCAAAATTTTCAGAACAGGAAATTATATTAAAAAATAGAAAAAAAGCGTGCCAGGTAGTGGCCCTCAGTTTGATCAGGTCTTGTTCAGAGTCACTCTGAAAGATGGTGGTAGGCCTGAAGGACATCTGAGACCTCGTGCTTTTGTCCTAGAACTCTGTGGCTGCTGCTTCTCCTGCTCATAGGTCACTGCAGGAACGTAGGTGACTAGCTTGTGTCTTCTTGCCCCTTCACACATCCTCTCTCTTGTCTCCCTCTAGGGCAGCCCTCGTGCCAATCTTCTCCTTTGGGGAGAATGACGTATACGATGCAGTTGACAACTCCCCTGGCACCTGGCTGCGCTGGTTCCAAGAACTCCTTCATAAGATCTTTAAATTCTCCTCTCCGCTCTTCTATGGCCGTGGAGTCTTCCAGTACAGCTTTGGTCTTATGCCTTATCGCCGGCCCATCACCACTGTGGGTGAGCCTAAACCTGTGGTTGGGAGGGGAGAGGATACAGGGCCAGAGGCCTGTGCTGGTGCTGCAAGGGGACAGAAGCATAGAGCAGAACTTCCTTGACTTGGACGAACTCACGTCAGAGTGGGAAACAGACATACAGGCAGTTAAGCCTGGTGAATACCAGTCTGAATGAGAAGAGTAACAGGGGCACAAAGGCAAGTAACCTCTACCGATTACCAAGCACCTGCTGTGTGACAGGCACTGTACTGGCTCCTCACACACAGCAGCTCCGTTTTCCCAACATCCTTTGAGGTGGGACCCTCATCCCCATTTTATTGATTGCAACCTGAGACCCAGTGAAGGCACATCACTTCCAAAAGATCACCCTGCCCTTGGCAACAAAGTTGAGGTTTGCTCAGGGTCTTTGACATGTTCTTATGCGAGAGAAGGAGGGTTTAATTCTGACCATAACATGCGATGATAATTATTGGAGCAGGTGGATACAAGGGAAGGGCGTTCCAGGTCTGTTAAAATTGTGTGTAAAGTAGCAATCGGCAGGGTGTGAAGCAGAACCTGGGGGGTTTTCCTGTAAATGACGGGCATGGGCTTTAGAGCTTGGACTTCACACCCTCTTTTCACTATTTGATCTCTTCGTGGATTCCAACTAGGTTCCAATGACAAAGCCTGTAGAGACAGGTCTGTTCATCTCCACTCACTCAGCCTTTTCTTAGTTGAGCACAGGCAGCCCCTTCTGCCAGTCTTTCTTTTCCTCAGGTGATAAGATTCTCATGAATGCGTATAGTGCTGTCACCTCCAGACCATCCTAAGAGAAGACATGGCATCTGCTTTCTGAGCTAGGCAGAGCCAGAGGAAGGAGGCTGATAAGGCTTCCCATCTCTTCCCTCGAATGGGAGGCACTGTAGGGCCGCCATAGATGGAGAGGGGGAAGAAGGGCACTGGGGCTGTGGGGTACCTCCTTCTAGATGTGCAGGCCCTTCCACACACAGTATCTGAAACTCCCAGATCCATGTGTCCCTCGAGTCTGGAGGATATCCCCAGGTCTTGCAGGAAGTCTTCCTAGTATGTCTCCCCAGGGTGTCTTCCTGGCTATGTGGCTTTGAATAAATTCTGAAACCTCCAAGAGCTTCAGAGTCTCAGCGGTCATACAGAGATCACAGCAAGTTCTATCCCTCTGGGATGGTTAGGACAATGTAAAAGATAACACACGCAAATGCCAGCTGGTGGTATTGCTACTATGCCATAGTCTTGGCGTTGTCCTAACTCTGAAAATCTATGAGCCAATATAGAATAGACAGAATGGAGGAAAGAGAGCTTACTGCCCCATGAGCACTGTGGTGGAACAACAAAGGCCCCTGCGACGCAGTGGTTCCAGCTCTGGGTTCTCAGCTCACTCACCTTTGTGTCTTGCAGTGGGGAAGCCCATCGAGGTGCAGAAGACACCACATCCCTCGCAGGAGGAGGTGGACAGGCTACATCAGCACTACATGAAGGAGCTGAGCAACCTCTTTGAAACCCACAAGCTCAAGTACAACGTCCCCAGAGACCAACACTTGGAGTTCTGCTGAGCTCCTTCCAAGGAAGGGGCTGACCCAAAGGGCAGGGCTGGCATTCGTGAGGAAGGAGGGAGGTGCTGTCATCCCAGAAGGCTTCCTGGAGGTGTCACTGAACACATCTCCAGAACCTTCACTGACTCCTGCATCTCCACCCCATGCCAGGCCCCGGGTCACAGCTGGACCCTTGGCAGGGGAGTCCAGACACTGGCACGAGTGCTTTGCTCTCCTGCCATGACTCCTCTGCAAGGGGCCAAAGAGTCCTTGGTCTGGCCACCTGAGAAATGGGGGAGATGCTGGGAGAGAATGATGTGTGGGGTCTCTGTGGTCCTGTCAGTCAGTGAAGAGGACACGGAGCTTCTCCAGTCAGCAGGTTTCTCTTCCTCTGCCTTGAGTGACAGCGAGAATCAGCCACCAGCTTCTGCTCTTTCCGACAAGCTCCCCCATCCCGCACCCTGCCTGTCCCAGCTCCTCCCTTCCTGAGCTGAGAGGAGGGTGAGGCCATAGCCCCTGCACTCATCCTGGCACCTTTGAGTTTCTGAGTGGCGGCTAGAGGGGCCCACGATGTGTGAAACAGAATCACGCTCTGTCACTGACTAAACAACCGAAAATGGACCATTTACTCTCTTTCTGAGCCTCCATTTCCCCGAGGTACTACGATGAGCTCTGACCTCAGCTGTGTTGTCACACGGTGGAGAGCTTCACGAGACAGCCCCCATATTTGCACCTTCGGCTCTGACCTTGGCAAAACTGGAGCTGCATAAATATCGATTGATCCGTGAAAGGATTCTGCTTCCTCCACCTTTTTCCTCCCCAACTAGGAACACTGGTCAAAGCCTTCCGTTTTACCCCATCCTGGCCCTGCAGCCCTGTTGCCCTGTGTTCCCATCCCAGACGTGAGATCAGATGATCTAGAGAATGTCACGTTACCTCTTCCTCCCTGACCAGTCAGCTCTGACGTACCACCTCTGGCCCGTTCTGTGGGAGAAAAAGGGGAGGTATGTGCACACAGGGCAGAGGAGCCAGAGCACGAGGAATGAAAGGTGCTATGCGTCTGTCACTGTAGACGAGGACAAGCCTCCAATGAGAAGAGTTTGGCTCACTGGGCCTGTGACACAGGTCATCAATGACGGGGCAGGATGATAGGGTATGACCAGGGCTGTGAGCCCCACACCTCCTGCGGGAAAATAGGTCTTCTTCCACCAGAAGCTAATCACATCAATAACTATAAATGCGGGCCATCTCAAGAATGTAAATCTGCGTTTCAGTCCGGCTCAGCCCTTACCAGTGACCCTGGGGAAGTTACATCCCCTCCAAACCTCAATTTTGTTACCAGAGAAACAAGCATCCCAATATCCATGTTGCATCTTCAGAGTGAAATGAATGTAAGGAGTTCCTGCTTTCCCACCCGCTGTGTCCTGGCACCCGCCGATCTCTTTCCCAGAATGCTCTCTCTCCTCCGTTGGGTCAATCATGGTCAGCTTCCTTGTCCCATCTGCTCCCCTCCCACCTGAACCCCTGCCCTCCCAACTCACTGTCCTGATCAAAGTTAGTTGCTGAGCTGTGGGCTAGCTTGGGGTGAGAGGGCCATGCACATTAACGGATGAGTGGTCAACTGTGTGCCCATGGGGTGGGAGTGACTGAGGCTTCCCACTCAGTTCCGCCATGCAAGCAGCCAACCTGTTCTAGTGTTGGGGGTGGCGTCTATCTCAGAGCACTGAGTGGGGCTGGAGAACTCACTCCGCAGCTCACCCAGAAAGCTTCTGGCAGAAGGCTTCAGAGCCCTGCTTGGGCGCTTGTCCATTAGTCTGCCAGTTGCCACTCTCCAGCTTTCTCCAGAGTCAGGCAGTCACAAAGGAGAGAATGACAGACTGAGACGGTGAGAGCGAGCCACACTCCTTCCACTCCCTGTCCTCCGATTCACTGGTCATCACTTCTGCCTTGTTGTATGTATTGCATGGGACGCCCTGATTCCAGCCCACGCTCAGTCAGAGGGTGTGACTCGGAGGTGAAATCACTGGAGGCCTCTTGCAGGCACTACCACAGCAACAGCCCACGAGCCCTCAGGGACTGGAGCAGGCAGCCCCAATGCTGCGGATGGTGCAGGAGGCAGTCTGCCTGGAGGACACAGGCTGAGCTGCCCACACAGCAGAGCTCCAGGTGGGGCAAAGGTCTGAGCACAGGTTAGAGGTGGGAATCACGGCTGAGACTGGAGGCTTGGCCGGGACAGAGTACAAGGTGACCATCAGCTGTAGGGGACCTGGACGCGAGTAGGGGGTTAGAGAGAGAATGGCAGGGCCAGAAGGAAGGGGAGTGCCTTCATTCACTGGCACTATGGGTCTGCAGAAGGAGTGAGCAGAGAGCCTGAACTCAGAGGAGGGCTGCCTAGAGTGGTACGCGAAGAGTTGTATCTCTGTTGGCATTTGTATGCCAAAGGTGTCCTTTCACGTGTTAAGCGGTGGCACTGGGGTGTTCTTAAGCAGTTGGCCTCCTCACAGATACAGGGACCCAGGAACTGCTCAGCAAGGGTCCAGCACTACACAGCACCTGACCCCTGACACCCCATCATCACCCCCAGCCTGCCCGCGTGGTCTTGCCCTTGTAGGAAGACCTCCCACCAACACACAGGCAGAGTCTCACAGCCCGAGGAGTCAGGACCTGTCAGGTATGGAAGCAGGGCTCAGGGGAACTCAAGGTTGGGCAGAGCTGGAGTCTTGTCCTGAAATCAAGCTGCCCTCTGACCCAAAAGAAGTTCTCAAAAATCATTACTCACAGGGACAAAAGGGCATTTGACAGCCCAGCCTGATGACACTACTCGATGACGCCAACAAGTAAGACAAAGGTTTGCCAGCACAGATCTGCCAGCACAGCCACCTGGCCTGACTCATCCTCACCCTCTCAGGGGGAGCTGGGCTTTAGGATGGATCACAGGAGATAGGGGTGGGAGCATGGGAGCAGCTGAAGGAACAAAGGCAGAGTGCAGGGAGAGGGTGGCGCACGTGTGGGTGTGACTTCCTGGTGAGGGTCAGGGTCAAGGTGAGGTTTCAGAAACAGGAGGCTGAGGTTTACACCTTTGTGTAGCTTCTCTTGAGATGAGGGTGGGGGGCAGCATAGACAGGGTCCCTGAGGGTGCCTGCTGTCTGGGGACCTGCGGTCCGGGACGGGGATCAGGAATTGATTTCCCAGGTAGGAGAAGCCCTGGAAGGTGCTTGAGCTGGAAGAATTCCTGGATCAGATAGAGGGGCACAGGATGCTTTAGGCTGGACTGAGCATCTGTCTTAGTGACCCCAGGAAGGGGAAAGTCCACTCCCTGAGTCTCTTACTAGTGAGCACCTACTGTGTCCTGGGCTCTGGGTGGATGCTTCAGGTTCAGTATCTCAATGTAACTGACAGTGACCTCCTGATACAAATGAGGTTCATGTCAGAGAGGTTCAAGGCCTTTTTGGAATACTGGTTTAATAGGAAAGCTGCCCACCGAGGCAACTATCATGTCCTCCTCTCACCTGGCCTATTGCGGAGTGAATCTTGGCCTAACTGTATCGTGAAAACACCAGTGGAATCAGCTGGGTACATGGCCCTGCCCACCTGACCCTATCCGTTGGCCCTATGCCCTCATACAACATGAGTCATCTCATGCCATAGGGAATGACATAAGTCATTCCCTCCCGTCGTCACCTACAAATTTTTCATCCATAAACGATGGTTCAACCAACACCAGCTCTTCCTCATTCCTTCTGTTTACAAATGCCTGGAAATAGTTTTTAAAAGACCTGGGAAGATTTGTGTCAATCACCAGCTAGGTTTGGACATTTTTTTTTTTTTTTAATTTTTGGAACGGTTCACGAATTGGCATGTCATCCTTGTTCACAGGCCACACGAATCTTCTCTGTATCATTCCAATTTTGGTATGTGTGCTCCTGAAGCAAGTACTAGCTTTGGTCTTTTCTTCAATCTATGTCTTCTACCCACTCCCAACCAGAAGGCTGACCTGAGTGTTTCCCTCTTCAAGTTGACCTGGTTCCAGTCTGTCAAGTTACATCCCTAGTGAAAGAATGGATAGAAATAGATGGGCATGAAGATTCCTTCTCTCAGCTGCTTTAAAAGGGGGCTCTGAACAGAGGGTAGCAGCTTTACACCCTGGTCTTGTCTGTAACCATCAGTGATTAAGGATCATACGGTGTTCAAAATGTCAGAAGTTGTCGTTGGAGTTGTCCTGGATTACTGGTTCTCAATATATTGTGGTAAAGGTCCATAATTTTTGTAATATTGCATTTTGTAACATACCATGGACTTGCCTATTTGTGATGGTTTTTCCTGTTGTATAGTTGCCAAGTTGTGCACAACTCTTTGCCATCCCTTGAAGTGTAGACCACTAGGCTCCTCTGTCCATGGGCAAAAATAGTAGACTTGGTTGTCATTTTTCCTCCAGGGCCTCTTTTGAACCGAGGGCCACTCTAGTGTCTCATGCACTGGGTGGTGGATTCTTTACCACTAAGCCACCAGGGCAGCCCACCTCGTTTTAAAATACAATATAAATTACTGAAGAACTGAAGAAAACAAAGAGAAACAGTTAAAATCCAATCTCCAATTATAGGTTTCGATACACATAGAACTACTCTTCCACATTGCTCTAAGGTCCTAAGCAGCTACTCTCCAACTCTGGACTGACTTTGTCAGGAATCAGGAACAGGCAACTCGTTGACAAGGCAGGTTCTCAGACGCCCAGGAGCAGCCCCGCCCCAGGACATGTGCTGCTGCCTGGTCGTGGCCTGTAACGGGGCTGTGGAGTGAGGAGAGCAGAACCCCTGGCGAACTGTAGAGTGCCGTACATGGTCAGAAGAGCTTTTGTCTCAGCCCCTGACACCCTGTAGGACGAGGGGCTCCGGGAAGGGAAGGACTTGTCTTGTCTGAGGTTACACAGCTGCAAAGTGGCCAGAACAGAGCTGCTCTCAGCTCCTGTCCAGAACTCTTCCAATCTGCCTTGAGGGAGAACCCTGGAAAGCACCTCCCAGATTCACCTTTGAGGAAGGAGGGGTGACCCAACTGCAAAGCTGCCAGCACTGGAGCGACTGATTCCTAGGCTGGGCCAAATGGGATATCAGCCTCGGCTACATTAGCTCAAATCAGGACAATGCTAATGGGCCATATTGACTCACCCAATCCCACTGTATTCCTTCCTCAAGAACCTTCTACTAGAAGGAAAGGCAAGTCATGCTCACCATTTGTGATGAAAAAATGAAAATCACGGCCACAACCCGACATTGCTGTACACACCAGCAGACAAGATCTCTGAGCACACTGAGGCCCAGAGAAGACACGCATCCATGGACAATGCATATGTGCCGGGCAAAGTTTAAGCTGGTGCTACAGTGTTGTGAAAAAGCCTGGCACTCCTGCTCTCTAGCTTTTGCAATCACATACCCCTTGACCCAGAAGTCCCTCTGGCTTATGAATGTGTGGGAGGAATAAGGTCACAGGGAGACCAGAGAGGATGTTGTCATCAGAATTCATCAAAATGGTTGACTGTGCGGGTGGAAAGCAGGATCCCCAATGCAAGAGATATTTCAATTAACATATGAGTAGAGCAAGAACGTCTGAAGAAATGACATTTAAATGATTTGTAAATATTTTCAAATGCACTCCCCTCTGTAGGAAAGCACTGGAATCACAATGAAATTTCCAAGGCATCTAGGTGATCAACCATGAAAGTTGGAGCCCCAAGTAGTGGAAGAGCAGGGTATTCCCTGTATCCACTTAGGTAAGCTCTGTGGCTGGGTTGAGACTAGAGGAGGGGCAGGTGCTGGGTCATCAAGCTCAGTTTCAGACAGGCTGAGATGGAGGTGCCAGGCAGGTTGACAGAGAAGATGTCAAGTACATTCTACCTAGTCATGTCTGAGGCCCATGGGGAAGTCAGGGCTGGAGACTCAGTTTGGAAATGGTCATCCTGTAGACAGGCTTCCAAGTCCGTGAGCCCGAGTGAGGTGTCTGTGGGAGAGAGGTGGGAGAGAAGACGGAGGAGGGGGGATCCTGGATTGAGTGGGCAGGAGAGAATCCAGAAGAGTGTGGTGTGGCTCTTATGCACCTTGGAGACCCATGGTCGGCCAGGAGGGCATGAGGGAAGCTAGGAGAGTGTGGTGTCCACCGGTCAAGTGGTTTCAAGGAGGAAGAAGAGACCAATTGTCTCTGAGGCTGCTGAGAAGTCAGCATGAGCTCTGAGAGTTGATCACTGGCTTCAGCAATGTGGAGGCCACTGGTGAACTGGTCAAGGGCAGTTCCACGGACCCGTGACATCTGAAGTCTGAAGGAGAGAGGACAGAATGGGAGGGGAGGGTGTGGAATGCTGACAGCTGTTCCATGAATTCTGCTCTGCATGTGAGCTGAGGAATAGGGCATGAGATGGAGGAGATGGTGAGACCGAGGGATTTTCAGATATAAACTGTTACTACACATTTGTGGAGGAGAACATTGGACTTAGTCAACACAAGGAGATAATTAGTGCAGTCAGGTAGTTGAGGAGGTGGGAAGAGGGCAGGATTGCCTTACACTTGCTGCTTCACCTCACCTGAGCAAAGGTGATCGGGCAGATAATGTATTGCCTGAAGAGTCAATTGTACTTCTCCTCCTCTGTAACATCTTTTGTCCAGACCAAGGGATTTTATAGGTTCCACCTAGGAGACTGGTTCCTGCCAGAACAGGTGCAATGAGACCTTAGGGCTGGACCGGATACACCCCTCCCAGCCCCCACAATTGCTTAGCACTCTTTGACAGCAAGAAAGACCAGCAGGTGTCTCCGAGGATCACAGAGCTCAGAGAAGCCTCAAGGACGCTCACAGGAGCCAGCATGGTGGAGTTTTCACCTCTGTTTATGCCACTGGAGCGCAGGATGCAGACCTTCGCAGTCTTCCAGTGGATACTCTTCATAATGGCACTACGTAAGGCAAGCTGTGAAGGGATTGGGGAGCCAGGAGCACCTGCCACTTAAGGTGCACAGGGTGCATTGATTCGGGAAAGATAAAGATCCTAAAGTGGCTCCTGAGATCTATGCATGGGACTCGCCTGCGATAGGGATACCCTGCTGAGTTGACCTTGGCAAGCTTTGTCAGCGGGAGTGTGCCTGAGAGTCAAAGTCCACCTTAGCCCAGTGTGTGCCCTGGTAGTGTCAGGAGGAGGGCAGAGAGTCAAGTAGTCCTGTGCCTGGAGCAGCAGGGCTGCTGAGAAAAGGCATCCAGACTCACTGATGCCAGGTCAGGAACTTGTACCTTGTCAACTTATCCCAAGGGCAAAGGGGAGCCCTAGGAGTGCTTTAGGTACTGAAGTGATATGGTCCAAAATGTGTGTGGCTGGCTGCACTTGAGGGATCTTCTGTGTTGTGGCATTGGGGCAGACATGGCAGGGAGGAGTTGTTACCAAGTCAGATTCGGCTCTGCTTGAGGGAGCACAGAGAAGCCCCTATGCTGACGGGCTTGGGTTGTGGTGAAAGAAAAGTGAAACTCTCTCAGTCCCGTCTGAATCTTTGTGACACACGGACAAGCTATAGAATTCTGCAGGCAGGAATACTCAAGCGGGTTTCCATGCCCTCCTCCAGGGGAATCTTCCGACTCCAGGGATCAAAACCAGGGCTCTGACATTGCAGGAGGATTTTTTACTCTCTGAGCCACCAGAGAAGTCCAAGAATACCAGAGTGGGGAGACTATCCCTTCTTCAAGGAATCTTCCTGACCCAGGAATGTAATCAGCGTCTCCTGGACTGCAGAAGGAGTCATTACCTACTGAGCTACAAGGGAAGCCCCGTGATGAAAGGAAGTGTGGGCTTTATTACATGGGTCATGCAAGGAGTCAAGCACGCTAAGCCTCAATATGCCTGAAACCCCTTTGACATTCGGCGACAGTGTCTAGACACAGGGTGAGGTGGAGTTGCTTGATGCATGACCAGCTCCTAGGCAGTCATCTGATCCCTTGGAGGTGAGGAAAATGGGAGTTGGCGTCATGAAACTCTGGTTCCTTCCAAGCTGAGGTTGGGGCTGGTGGGTAGCTTCTTCCACCTGGGTGGAGTTCAGTGTCTGCCAAACAGCTCACAGATGAGACTCAGTATATTATCTATAGCCTTTGGGTATGAAGGAAACATCCTTGATTTTGTGCAATGGTTAAACCGTTGCTGATTGTCTTGCTTGACTGTTTCCCTTTCTTTCTATCATGCCTCTTAATAATTTGATTCTTTGAAATTTGGTGAAGACTTAAGAAGGTAAACGTTTTCTACAAATAAGAGGCAGGGCGTGTCTTTCCCAGGAAGGCTGCCTCGGTCCTGCTCAGTTGCAAGGTCACAATCTACAACAGGGACCACGGCATAGACCCTTGGGCCAAACCCAGGCCCTTGACTACTTTTTGTATTTGTGTACCCCATGAGCCAAGAATGGTTTTTACGTTTCACGGGCTTGCATTTTACATGAATTTGTGCCTATGCAATAGCCTTCAAGTTGTCTCTTGAGTCTCAAGGTTTGAGATATTTGCACTTGGCTCTTTCAGGAAACGATTACTTACCCTGGTCTAGGGAGGCTGGCAGTAGGCGGAGAGAAGAGGTTCTCTTCCAAAGATGTTAGGAGTTGGATCTACAGGGCAGAATGTGGAGGCTGGCACAAAATTAAGGGCTTCCAGTGGGCCAGGAAATGCTGCATATGCAGTGGGCAGCTGGTTCAGGCTGGACATAGAGCAGGTGCTTGGGGGAGGGATGAAGAAGTGGCCAGAGAGGTCAACAGGGACCTGTCGTAGGAACTCAAGGCCCAGAAAGGAATACTTTCCAGTGGCTTACTTGTTTATTCTGTTTCTTTCCTCTTCTCTACAATTCACCCACTCACATAAGAAGCTAAGCTCCTTTCAAGTAGTTCATCACTCTCTCATCTGTATCTCAAGCTCCAAGAGGAGGGATGTTACTAAATGCTTGCTGAATGAATGTATACCTGGAGCACAATATGGACCTAATAGTAGAATTGAAGTTCCCACTTATCCTATTAGGCTTCTGTGGGATTTTAACCAAACTGTATCCCCTCTCCGGGTCTTGGTAAAGTGGGGTTTTCCATTTTGCCTTCTTGGTTTTATGAGGGGAAAGGAGGGGTCTCACTTCACAGGGACTGAAATACTGCCACGTGAGGATTTTGCCTGCTGATGGGATTTAGCTTGGTCCGTCATTTGTGTAGTGTTTCTCTGTCTTTTCATTATTAGGTTATTTTTTGTTTCTTTTTGTGTGTCTGTGTATATGAAGTTCTTTTCTCCACCAGGCTTCTTGGTTGAATTCTCCCTTCCTTTGGGTTTCTGTCCTTCTAGAAGGGTTCAATGGTTTCCGTCTTGGGCAGTGTTAGGTCTTTTTTATAGGTGAACAATCTCTAGTGTTGTATGTTCTTTGATAGTGTCGTGTCTTGGAATCAGGGCTTCTGCTCCGAGGATCCTTGGTTTGATGATTGGTCATGGGGTGTAGGCTCTATGTCTGGTTTGCTATGATGTTCCGTGATATTAGTTCAAATACTAGCATCTGAGGAACAAGAGGTGTGTCCCTGATGGGTGACTGTCATAAAACCATGCAGATGTTTTCTAACATAGTCATAAGATATGAATACATACACAGCAATAACCACATCTAACCCATCTTACAGTGATAAAGCATAGGAAATTTTTCTGGCAAACGATGCAATCAAAGATGATACTTGCCTGTTAAGCTCTGAGTTAATTAAAATAGTGCCTGGAAAAATAGATCCGGGCAAGGTCCTGGCTTGGACTATTTCATTGAAAGCAATTTTCAGCTAAGACATGTGTTCGGGTGAGAAGGTGGAGAGTGTATGGGTAATGAGAAGGAAGAGATTCCTCTTGGAAGGATTTTATAGGGTTATGTAGCCAAGATTAGTGTGTTGTATTGTTCAGTGCTGCTGGAAGAGAATAGTGGAGACAGGAAGGTAGGAAATATTTATCTAGGGGATAGTGGTAGATAGGAGAAAGTTTTACATTTAGAACATAGAGGGAGGAAGCAGTGGCAAAGAGGAAAGAAAATTGGAAGTTTCTAAGAATTAAAATTTTTTTAAAAAATTAAAAATTAAAAATCAAAAAAAAGAAATTAAAAATTATAAAGGGAAGGAAAACTTAATAAGAAGAGACAAAAGAGAGAGAAAAAAAATCAAACCTGACTGATCAAACAAATAAACAGAACCATCCACTACAAATAAACAAACAAAAAAAGCTAAATACTGTCCTTGGTTTTTATCCTCTCATCTGTCTGGTGGAAGCCAATCTGTTCTCGATGGTGTTGTCTTGATGATGTAGCCTTTCCCTTATGGCACTGGTTGCTATGGCTTGTTTTCAGCCAAATAAAACGTTGCTGCAAGCTCAGGTGCTGGCCGGGATGGCGGGCTGATCCCAGTCCCTCGGGCGGGGGGCCACTGCTAGCGCAGTCCCGTGTTGAGGGGGGGCGCCTCGGCTCTGCAGTGCACCCGCCAGTAGCCTGCAATACCTTCCCTTCTCCCGGCTTCCTCCGCTGCGGGTGTAGCTATGGCGGTTCACGGGCTCCTCCGCTACTGGCGCGCGCGCACTGCCAGTTACGCGTCCAAGTCCCAAAGACAGGCACAAGCTTCTCTGTTCGGCTCGAGCCCGGTCCCTGGTCAGCAATCTGTGGGCGACTTCCCCTTCAGCCAGTTCCCCACTAGGAGTGTTTGAACTTACCCGGTGCCAGGCGGAAAGTCGTGATTTTCGCCCCGCCAAGCGGCGTGATTTTCACACTGGGCGCTCCCTCCTGGCTCCAGGTTGCTAGGGGAGCAAGCACGTTCTGCTCTGCCCTGCTCCAGTATCCTATCTTCGCAGTGTCTTAATTTCTGCCAGCGATCTGGGCGGATCCTTGGAATTTTCACGCTGATCGCTGCCCTCTGTCCCCTGAGGCTCCGCTCAGGCCCCCTTTTAGGGCACTTGCTGGCGCGATGTCCGTCAGTGCGGTCCGGCGTGGGGGTTAGGATAGAGGATTCTTAGAACAGTGGCTCCGGGAAAGTTCTGGCTATTCACTCTTCTACTCTCACGGACCTATGGAGTTCTTCTGTCATCTAGCGGCTGGTTTGTTGGTGGTGTTTCATTTCTTGAATAGTTCTGGTGATTCTGTTGGGGAGCTGGTGAAATCTTCTCCTCATTCCTCCGCCATCTTGGCTTCGCCTCCTTCTGCTGACGGGATTTAAAGGGTGAGCCCAGGGTAAAGGAGAGGTGTAGATGGGGTGAGTTCTTTCTGCTGAAGTGGAAATGCCTGCATTTTTAAAACTTCTTTGGTTTCTAACTGAAAAACAAATACATGCTATTGTAACACATCTAAACAAAATATTCTTGAAGTGAAAGACTTGCCTACATCCTACCCTACAGAAACTCCTATGCTATGGTTTATTCTCTAGGCTAGGAAGGGAGTTCTTTTTTCATGGATACAGAGTTTCAGTTTGTGAAAATGAAGAGAGTTCTGTTGATGGCTTCCTTCGGCTACTGCCCCAAAAAGCAAGCTCAGGTGCTGGCCGGGATGGCGGGCTGATCCCAGTCCCTCGGGCGGGGGGCCACTGCTAGCGCAGTCCCGTGTTGAGGGGGGGCGCCTCGGCTCTGCAGTGCACCCGCCAGTAGCCTGCAATACCTTCCCTTCTCCCGGCTTCCTCCGCTGCGGGTGTAGCTATGGCGGTTCACGGGCTCCTCCGCTACTGGCGCGCGCGCACTGCCAGTTACGCGTCCAAGTCCCAAAGACAGGCACAAGCTTCTCTGTTCGGCTCGAGCCCGGTCCCTGGTCAGCAATCTGTGGGCGACTTCCCCTTCAGCCAGTTCCCCACTAGGAGTGTTTGAACTTACCCGGTGCCAGGCGGAAAGTCGTGATTTTCGCCCCGCCAAGCGGCGTGATTTTCACACTGGGCGCTCCCTCCTGGCTCCAGGTTGCTAGGCAGCAAGCACGTTCTGCTCTGCCCTGCTCCAGTATCCTATCTTCGCAGTGTCTTAATTTCTGCCAGCGATCTGGGCGGATCCTTGGAATTTTCACGCTGATCGCTGCCCTCTGTCCCCTGAGGCTCCGCTCAGGCCCCCTTTTAGGGCACTTGCTGGCGCGATGTCCGTCAGTGCGGTCCGGCGTGGGGGTTAGGATAGAGGATTCTTAGAACAGTGGCTCCGGGAAAGTTCTGGCTATTCACTCTTCTACTCTCACGGACCTATGGAGTTCTTCTGTCATCTAGCGGCTGGTTTGTTGGTGGTGTTTCATTTCTTGAATAGTTCTGGTGATTCTGTTGGGGAGCTGGTGAAATCTTCTCCTCATTCCTCCGCCATCTTGGCTTCGCCTCCTTCTGCTGACGGGATTTAAAGGGTGAGCCCAGGTAAGGGAGAGGTGTAGGTGGGGGCAGTTCTTTCTGCTGAAGTGGAAATGCCTGCATTTTTAAAACTTCTTTGGTTTCTAACGGAAAAACAAATACATGCTATTGTAACACATCTAAACAAAATATCCTTGAAGTGAAAGACTTGCCTACATCCTACCCTACAGAAACTCCTATGCTATGGTTTATTCTCTAGGCTAGGATGGGGGTTCTTTTTTCATGGATACAGAGTTTCAGTTTGTGAAAATGAAGAGAGTTCTGTTGATGAAAGATGATGATAAGTACCCAGTAATGTGAATTAATTTAATGCTGCTAAAGTGACTCTTAATCATTTGGGGTATATGCCTTGAGTAGGAATGCTGGATCCTATGGTTACTCTATTTTAGTTTTATAAGAAATCCCCATACTGTTCTCCATATGGCTTGTGTCACGAGCCCAGAGTTTGCAAAGATACAAGCACCCCAATGTTCATTGCAGCACATTTACAATAGCTAGGACATGGAAGCCACCAAAATGTCCATGAGTGGATAATGCCTAAAGGAAATACTCAAAGGAATATTCATCAGTCATAAAAGGACAAATCAATGCCATTTTCAGTGACATGGATGGACCTAGAGATTGTGAAAATGAGTGAAGAATGCCAAAGAAAGACAAATATCGTAGGATATTGTCGCGGGCACTGTGCTGCAGCTTACTCTGATTCCTATTCTTACCAGTTCTCACTGAGAGGCGCTATCTTAAATAGATCAGAGACTTTTATAGTCACAGTGTAGTCCCCTCAGAGTCGTGAGCCTCGGACTTAGACAATAAAGTGTCATGGTCTCCAGTATTGTCAAACCAAGAATAGTTTTATTAATCATAAAGCATGTAATAATCAGAATCAAGATTCCATTGAGGGCTTCCCCTGGTGGTCCAGGGGGTAAGGACACCACCTTGCAGTGCAAGGGGCACCGGTTCGATCCATGGCCTGGGAAGATCCCACGTGCCACGGAGCGGCTGGACCGATGTGTCCAACTACCAAGCCGGAGCTCTGGAGCGCATGAGCCCAGAGCCGCCGCTCTGCGACGACAGACGCCACCGCGATGGGAGGCACACAGGAGCCAGAGAACAAAGACGGATGAAAATAGAGAAAGACCAATAGAAGTGGCACGCCCGCTCCCCTCCCTCCCCAACCTGACCCCCGCCCAAAAATAAATGAATAAATCTTAAAAAAAAAAAAAAAAAAAAGATTCCATTGATCAGGATTCAAGTAAAGGCAAGCACAAGTAATCAGAACTCAATTAAATGCAAATAGATGTTCTTATCCCAGAGCTGGAGAATCTTGATTTCACATAGGGCACAGCTGATCACCATGAGCGAACCTCCTGCACAATCTTACTTTACCCTTTTATATTTTTTTAACTAGAAATCTCAAGTTAACTAGTAATAATAATCTTTTTGTTTCTCTGGAGATGTAAAAGAGATCATCACTGGAGCCCTCTGTTCTCCCATCAACACCTTTGTTCTTGAGGGGAAACATTTGTTTGTAGAGAAAACATTCTTACAATTCTTAATCTACAAAGGGAACTAGACTTGTAAAAAGCATGTTAGCTTACCATTGAAAGGGGGAAAGAAGAAGAGCTTTTGTGTTCTGTACTAGCACCTCTATCAATGTTTGCCAAAGCTGATAGCTTAAAACTGCTAATCTAATGAGTGGGGCTATTTCAGGCCCAGGCTTTTATCAGTAACTAGCTATCTATTCATACTTGGAGGAGGTTTCAGAGAGGGGACTCTTGCAGGCAGCACTTATCCTTAGTGTGAGGAGACACTTGCCGGCTCTGCCCTGATAACCTTTCTTAATGTTTTCCTGTGAGAAGTGAATATGCCATCACTTGCCTATGACAATATCATTTATATGCACAATTGGAAAAAAAAAAACGGTGCATAGGTACTTAGGTACAAAACAGAAGCATAAAAAAAATCTTATGGTTACCAGGGAACAAGGAAGAAGGATAAACTGAGACATTTGGATTGACAAACAAACTACTGTATATGCAATAGATAGCATTAAGAACCTGCTGTATAGCACAGGGATTTCCACTCAGTGCTCTGTAATGATCTACATGTGGAAAAACAAACAAAACCTCAGAGTAGATATATGTATATGTATAATAGATTCACGATCCTATATACTTGAGACTAAGATAACATTGCAGATAAACTATGTTCTATTGAAAACTTTGAAAAAACAATCAAATACAAAAGAACCGTTTCAGAGGTAAGTATTAGGCTAAATATATTTACCACCATAAAACTCGAAAAACAAAACAAAGTGCCCCAAACACAACACTGAAGTCACCACCAGCAGGGCAGGAATGGCAGTCTGTTGTTCATGGCTATACCCCCAGCACCTGGCACGTTGAGGGGTTCTGGATAAAGTGAACCTCTGTGAGCCCCAATCTCCTTTGGCTTCTCCATTTTACTGCTATTTACACTTGACTGCTCTGGGGGCTCAGCAGTAAATAATATGCCTGCAATGCAGGAGCTGCAGGAGACGCAGGTGCAATCCCTGGGATGGGAAGATCCCGACAGGAGGGCGTGGAAATTCACTCGAGTATTCCTACCTGGACAATTTCGTGGACACAGAAGCCCGGCTGGCTACAGTCCATTGGGTTGCAAAGAGTCATACACGACTGACGCATCTTAGCACACAGGCGTGCTGTCTTCAGACTAGGTCAAAAGTCCCCTTCTCATGGAAGTCAGCTGTGAATGACAGGCCCAATTTACCCTACTTTTCCAATAAATTACAAGTGGAGGCCGATCTTTCTAAGCATGAGCACATTGTGTCCAGTGGAGGAAATGGAAAGGAGAGGATGTACTATTCTCTGGGAGTGTGGCTACATTGCCAGTGAGGACTGCCCCACAGACCACCTGACCCCGAGTCAAAGACAGGATTAGCTGGTGAAAGGGACTCAGAATGGTTTGTCTGGGAGGAATCCCTCACTGCACCTTGTCTTAACCCTGCAGCATTCCTGATGGACAGACCAGAAATGGGTTGTCCTCTTCCACACCCCTCCCTCTTTAGCAGGACAAGGCCTGGCAGTCGAGGAATGAGCTGAGCAAAAGCGGAAATGCTCAGGAGTTCCACTCAGTGCTCTGTAATGATCTACATGTGGAAAAACAAACAAAACCTCAGAGTAGATATATGTATATGTATAATAGATTCACGATCCTATATACTTGAGACTAAGATAACATTGCAGATAAACTATGTTCTATTGAAAACTTTGAAAAAACAATCAAATACAAAAGAACCGTTTCAGAGGTAAGTATTAGGCTAAATATATTTACCACCATAAAACTCGAAAAACAAAACAAAGTGCCCCAAACACAACACTGAAGTCACCACCAGCAGGGCAGGAATGGCAGTCTGTTGTTCATGGCTATACCCCCAGCACCTGGCACGTTGAGGGGTTCTGGATAAAGTGAACCTCTGTGAGCCCCAATCTCCTTTGGCTTCTCCATTTTACTGCTATTTACACTTGACTGCTCTGGGGGCTCAGCAGTAAATAATATGCCTGCAATGCAGGAGCTGCAGGAGACGCGGGTGCAATCCCTGGGATGGGAAGATCCCGACAGGAGGGCGTGGAAATTCACTCGAGTATTCCTACCTGGACAATTTCGTGGACACAGAAGCCCGGCTGGCTACAGTCCATTGGGTTGCAAAGAGTCATACACGACTGACGCATCTTAGCACACAGGCGTGCTGTCTTCAGACTAGGTCAAAAGTCCCCTTCTCATGGAAGTCAGCTGTGAATGACAGGCCCAATTTACCCTACTTTTCCAATAAATTACAAGTGGAGGCCGATCTTTCTAAGCATGAGCACATTGTGTCCAGTGGAGGAAATGGAAAGGAGAGGATGTACTATTCTCTGGGAGTGTGGCTACATTGCCAGTGAGGACTGCCCCACAGACCACCTGACCCCGAGTCAAAGACAGGATTAGCCGGTGAAAGGGACTCAGAATGGTTTGTCTGGGAGGAATCCCTCACTGCACCTGCTCTTAACCCTGCAGCATTCCTGATGGACAGACCAGAAATGGGTTGTCCTCTTCCACACCCCTCCCTCTTTAGCAGGACAAGGCCTGGCAATCGAGGAATGAGCTGAGCAAAAGCGGAAATGCTCAGGGAGTCGGATCCACACTGAGCAGCTTAGTGTGGCTGTAACGTGGGGTGCCTGTGGGTGAGTGAGGCTAGAGCACAAGGGGGATCAGGTTAGCAGAGGGAGCTGGAGGTAAGGCTGAGCTGCTTGAGCTGAGCCTCACGTTATGAGTAGTCATGAGGGGACTTTAAGTAAAGTGGGGTTCTGGCGAGACTTATCTTTGGAAAGATGGACTGGGGGTGGACAGGAAGTAGGCTGGGCAGAACGAATGTGTTTTCTCTGGGGTCCTAAAGAAAGGATACTGGAAAGAGTCCATCCTGTCACATCTCCACCTGGCATTTATGAAGCACCTGATGGAAACAGACAAGAGAGGGAGGTGGAGGGGCAGACCCAAGTGAGTGAGCAATCTGGTGCAGTAGGAAAATGTAAGTTGGACATTAGGCCAACTGATTTCAAATCCAGGGTCTCAGTGTGACAGTAGTGATAGCGACTGCATTCCCTCCTCCTTGAAGCCTCGGGAAGTTGATCTCTTCCTTTTGGGGTGAAGGCTGGCCAGGACAGGGCCACTAGGGCTGGGCAATGGGGAGAGCTCTTTCCTTCGTGCCTGTGACCTCTAACGGTTGCTGCTTTCCCTCTCAGACGTTTTATGCTCCACGGTCTTCATAGGCCTCCTGTTCACAAGATTCTGGATCATCAGTATCCTGTATGGGATATGGTGGTACCTGGATCGAGCCACACCCCAGCAGGGAGGCCGGCGTAATGATGCTGTCAGGCACTGGCTCATATGGAAGTACATGAAGGACTACTTCCCCATCTCGGTGAGTGTGGGGCTGGCGAGGGAGTGCTCAGGGCCATAATCTCCACGTGTCCGTGGAGAAGTGTGATCCTGTGTGCAGTGAGCAGGATACTGGGCTCCGAGGCAGGAGAGAGATGTCCAGCACTTTGTGGTCTGGGGAAGAATCAGCTTCTGTTTGGGTATGGTTCTATAACTCCTTCTTCAGGGGAGGTCACACTGGGGACTGATGAATGAGCCGAATCGAGGAACCCTGTAGGTTATGTAGTGATGCACACTTATGCACCTTACAGGTGTAGAGCCTCCAGTAGCCCAAGTTTGGGGTGGAGGAATCAATCGCAAACACAAGACTTAAAGAGAGCATCTGCCCGACAGTCGATCAGATGTTGAGTCTGACGGCCACAGAGGGAGGAATGTGTGACCAAAGACATACAGCAGGTCTTCTACTGCTTTGAAAGTTTGTCTATCAGTTGTGAGGACAGAAACAGAACAGAGAGCCCACAGGATCTCTCCTGCCTCAACTCTGTGTCCTTGGACACAGCTTGGCCTCATTCTGATTCTCCGTTTCCACGTGGATTTGTTAAACAGCCTGATTCCTCCTATTCTGCATGTCACTTACTCTCTGATCTATGACTCAGGGAGCTTCATGTCCATTTTGGACACTGACCCTGGCCACAAGGATCAGTCCTTAGTGATGCAGGTCCCGGAATTTGAATGAACTGATGATTGATTCCTTTCCTGATCTCAGAAGAATCTCTTGGATGTAAGCAGCTGTGATGGTTAATTGTCTACCAGGAATAGGAAGGGGAAGGCAGTGAGGACACAGAGAGGTGCCAGGCCCAGACAGATAGGCCTCCTCTGGACACAGGAGAGGAGAATGTATAGGTAAAACCTCTGAAAATGGACATCGTAGGTTCTAATGCCAGGCCTGCAGCATACCAGCTGTATGGCCATGGGTGAGCTACACTTGCTCTCTGAGCCTCCATCTTTTCATGCATAGAGGGAAGCTGTTGCCACATACATTGCTGGTTGTGTGCATTCCATGAGGCATCAAGTCATCCTGGCACCTTCTGAGAACAGCAGCTGGCTCTCCTTTCACACCCAGAGCTGCCATCCATTGCACATCTGCATAAAAATGATGCCGAGTTGCTCTGTGCCTGTCTTGGGTGCTAAGTTGCTCGGCTGTGTTCAGCTCTTTGCAACTCCGTGGACTGCAGCCCACCAGGCTCCTCTGCCCATGGGATTCTCCAGCAAGAATACCGGAGTGGGTTGCCATTTCCTCCACGAGCCATTCCTTCCTAGCCCAATGTCCGATCCCACATCTCTCAAGTCTCCTGCATTGGCGGGAGACTTCTTTAACACGAGCACTACCTGTCTCATCTACACCTGTTCTGTCCCTCCTCTAGCCAGGTGTCTCCCATGGAGGAGTTTTCAACTCGGGCGCTGCTGACGTTGTGGGAAACTGAACCTGATTTGCAAAACCTCCAACCTGCACAGTGTTCAGGTTGGAGGCCACTCCTGGCCTGTGGCATCAACGTCTGCAGCGAGTGGGCAGTGCTCCCAAGTGACCAGCAGAGGGAGAGATGACATGCACTTTGACTCCCCTGTCGTGGGCTCAGGCCTGCAGGGACCCTATGGGAGACAGATTCTGGACTCCCTCACCTCGCAGGAGAACTCCCAAGTCATCCACTGCCTTTCCAGAGCAGGCCCTGCAGGGATCTTGGGGTCACAGCGGGTAGGTCTTCCCGGGAGTCTCTGCTGACTAGTGGAAATCAGTGCACAACCTTAAAGCTGTGAGGGATTTTGTTCTGAGACCTTACTGAGGACTGCAGTCAGGAGACGGAGTCTCAGTAATCTCTGCGGAACTGTTGCTCAGAGGACAGGGAGGAGCCAGGACTTGAGGGCTTGTTGGAGAAAGAAAAAGAAAAAACCGCATTTAGGCAAACCTCAGGAGATGACTGCCAGTCCCAAAGTCGATGACCCCAATCATGATATTCATGTTTTCCTGGTGTAGGGAGGTGCAAAATCTGGACTCACTGCAATTCTTCTTTTGCCGTGCATCATATCTGGGATTAGTGTCCTATTTTCGTCCATCCTGAGTCCCTTTCAAGGCACATTGTCAGTGGCGCCTACAGTGGCTCCTGGCTTGATGGCAGGCCCGCAGCTTTCCTTGTCCTAACTGTGGACCTGCTGTGGTAACTCCACATCACAGATCTTTACATTGTGAGTCTACAAACGAGTGTGTACTGGTTGAGTTTCTAGGAAAGTAGGAGACTACTGCTGAGCACTGGAGCTTTCTAAACATATGAGCTTCCTAATGAACTACTGGTGGAGATACTGCCTCAGGACAAGCTGCCTCCACCTCAGAAATACTGGAGTGGGTTGCCATTTCCTCCACGAGCCATTCCTTCCTAGCCCAATGTCCGATCCCACATCTCTCAAGTCTCCTGCATTGGCGGGAGACTTCTTTAACACGAGCACTACCTGTCTCATCTACACCTGTTCTGTCCCTCCTCTAGCCAGGTGTCTCCCATGGAGGAGTTTTCAACTCGGGCGCTGCTGACGTTGTGGGAAACTGAACCTGATTTGCAAAACCTCCAACCTGCACAGTGTTCAGGTTGGAGGCCATTCCTGGCCTGTGGCATCAACGTCTGCAGCGAGTGGGCAGTGCTCCCAAGTGACCAGCAGAGGGAGAGATGACATGCACTTTGACTCCCCTGTCGTGGGCTCAGGCCTGCAGGGACCCTATGGGAGACAGATTCTGGACTCCCTCACCTCGCAGGAGAACTCCCAAGTCATCCACTGCCTTTCCAGAGCAGGCCCTGCAGGGATCTTGGGGTCACAGCGGGTAGGTCTTCCCGGGAGTCTCTGCTGACTAGTGGAAATCAGTGCACAACCTTAAAGCTGTGAGGGATTTTGTTCTGAGACCTTACTGAGGACTGCAGTCAGGAGACGGAGTCTCAGTAATCTCTGCGGAACTGTTGCTCAGAGGACAGGGAGGAGCCAGGACTTGAGGGCTTGTTGGAGAAAGAAAAAGAAAAAACCGCATTTAGGCAAACCTCAGGAGATGACTGCCAGTCCCAAAGTCGATGACCCCAATCATGATATTCATGTTTTCCTGGTGTAGGGAGGTGCAAAATCTGGACTCACTGCAATTCTTCTTTTGCCGTGCATCATATCTGGGATTAGTGTCCTATTTTCGTCCATCCTGAGTCCCTTTCAAGGCACATTGTCAGTGGCGCCTACAGTGGCTCCTGGCTTGATGGCAGGCCCGCAGCTTTCCTTGTCCTAACTGTGGACCTGCTGTGGTAACTCCACATCACAGATCTTTACATTGTGAGTCTACAAACGAGTGTGTACTGGTTGAGTTTCTAGGAAAGTAGGAGACTACTGCTGAGCACTGGAGCTTTCTAAACATATGAGCTTCCTAATGAACTACTGGTGGAGAATCAGGCAATGTTTCCCTCAGGACAAGCTGCCTCCACCTCATCCGTAAGGTCAGCCCAGGAGCTGGGTTTCTGTGTGAAGACTTCATTTTCCTGGAGCAACCCTGTCTACCCAGGCCAAGGCCTGAGGAGGGCTGCAGTGCTGTGAGCAGGCTGTGACCTGGAGCCAGCAAGTCCTGCAGACTTGGCAGGACTCCTCCCTGACCCCTCCCCACCACACCTGGGGGCATCACTGGGGACTTTGTGCTCCTCCTCCGTGATTGCCTTTCCAGCACACTGGGGTCTCTTACACTCACAGAGTTTCACAGTGATTTGGGAACCAGGCTTCCCCTGGGGCCGAATTCAGCTCTCACCGTTCTTTAAGAAAGGTGCCGTCCCTTTTGGGATGAGTCCTTCATTTGGGTGAGCTCGAACTGGGACAGGGTTTTCCTTCACATAGGACAGGGGCTTGTCTCTTATCTCCCTTTCAGGAGTCTTGTCTCTGTCTTTGGCAGGGGGCCTTCCTCCCCAGGCAGGCGACATTGGCCTAGTCCATTAGGGTCCATTCTTTCCCTCTTCATTCCAGGATCTTCCAAAGCCTCTCCTCTGCTCTAGGCCTGCACCTGGAATGAGGATACCTCAAATAGGCTGTCTCTAATCTCAGGACACTCACACGGGGGGAGTAAGGGTGAAAAGCATTTGGGCAGAGGGAACACATAGAAGAGCTCAGCACAGAAAGTCAGCGGGGAGGCCAGGGAAGCATGAGGCTCAGTCCCAAATCACAACGTTGCTGTCCCTACAGCTGGTCAAGACTGCTGAGCTGGATCCTTCTCGGAACTACCTTGCTGGCTTCCACCCTCATGGCATTATGTCCATTGGAGCTTTCACCAACCTGTGTACAGATAGCACAGGTTTCTCCTCAGCTTTCCCTGGCATCCGCTCGCATCTCTTAATGCTGAACTTGGCATTCTGGGCCCCTTTCTACAGAGATTACATCATGACATCAGGTAAATATTCTCCCAGTGAGTAGCCCAGGAATATGAGGGCTGAAGGCTGAGGAAGGACTTTAAGGAGACCGGCCTATGAAGGCACGGAGTTTTGGAGAATTTCAGGCAATGTTTCCCTCAGGACAAGCTGCCTCCACCTCATCCGTAAGGTCAGCCCAGGAGCTGGGTTTCTGTGTGAAGACTTCATTTTCCTGGAGCAACCCTGTCTACCCAGGCCAAGGCCTGAGGAGGGCTGCAGTGCTGTGAGCAGGCTGTGACCTGGAGCCAGCAAGTCCTGCAGACTTGGCAGGACTCCTCCCTGACCCCTCCCCACCACACCTGGGGGCATCACTGGGGACTTTGTGCTCCTCCTCCGTGATTGCCTTTCCAGCACACTGGGGTCTCTTACACTCACAGAGTTTCACAGTGATTTGGGAACCAGGCTTCCCCTGGGGCCGAATTCAGCTCTCACCGTTCTTTAAGAAAGGTGCCGTCCCTTTTGGGATGAGTCCTTCATTTGGGTGAGCTCGAACTGGGACAGGGTTTTCCTTCACATAGGACAGGGGCTTGTCTCTTATCTCCCTTTCAGGAGTCTTGTCTCTGTCTTTGGCAGGGGGCCTTCCTCCCCAGGCAGGCGACATTGGCCTAGTCCATTAGGGTCCATTCTTTCCCTCTTCATTCCAGGATCTTCCAAAGCCTCTCCTCTGCTCTAGGCCTGCACCTGGAATGAGGATACCTCAAATAGGCTGTCTCTAATCTCAGGACACTCACACGGGGGGAGTAAGGGTGAAAGGCATTTGGGCAGAGGGAACACATAGAAGAGCTCAGCACAGAAAGTCAGCGGGGAGGCCAGGGAAGCATGAGGCTCAGTCCCAATTCACAAGGTTGCTGTCCCTACAGCTGGTCAAGACTGCTGAGCTGGATCCTTCCCGGAACTACCTTGCTGGCTACCATCCTCATGGCATTATGCCCATTGGAGCTTTCACCAACCTGTGTACAGATGGCACAGGTTTCTCCTCAGCTTTCCCTGGCATCCGCTCGCATCTGTTAATGCTGAACTTGGCATTCTGGACCCCTTTCTACAGGGATTACCTCATGACATCAGGTAAATATTCTCCCAGTGAGTAGCCCAGGAAGATGAGGGCTGAAGGCTGAGGAAGGACTTTCAGGAGACCGGCCTGGTGTTCCAGACTTAGTCACTGTATAGTAGACAAGGTGCTGAGACCCAGAAAAGCATTCCCTACAGCTCTATGCTCAGTGATGAACTTGGTGGGAGAGACGTGGAAAGTGGTAGCCCCCAATGCCTTTCTTCCCAGAACTCCCAGCTGGGTAGTGCCATATAGCCCAGGCCAAATATTCCCGTACCATCGTTGTCCTCTTCACAGTATCTGTGACTACCTTGCTCTCTTCCCAGGCCTGGTCTCGGTCGACAAGGAGAGTGCTGCTCACATTCTGAGCAGGAAAGGAAGTGGCAACCTGGTGACCATTGCTGTTGGGGGGCTTAAGGAGTCACTGAATGCCAAGCCAGGAGGCTACAAGCTGGTGCTACGGAACCGCAAGGGCTTCATCAGGCTCGCCCTGGTGCACGGGTAAGGGAAGAGAGTGTTCTTGGTTCAGCGGGAGATAGGCAAGGGTTTGTTTTGGTGGGCAAACAGCAGAGTTTAGGGAAAGTCCTACTTTGGCAAGAGAAGTCTCAATCCATTGACAATGATGAGTCTATCTTGGTGATTGATGTACTGCCTCCTTCCCAAATACCCAAAGACTGTTCTACAGGAGAGATTTGGTAATTGAAGGGTAATTGAATAAGGGTCCAAGGTCATACTGCTGAACGCTTGTGTTTCATCTGGGTCTAGGTGATTGGGACAATGGAGTTTGAGTCATAGTTTAGAGCTGTCTCTGATCTTTAGATAATGAGAAGAATCCAAAGCTAACTGGAGCAAAAGAGACTTTTCCATGTTTGGAGATATATCTGGGAGGACTCTCGGAAGCATTCTGGTCTCACTCTCATGTTAAAACTGCCAGGAAGGGCTTCCCTGGTGGCCCAGTGGGTAGAGAGTCCTCCTTGCAGTGCAAGGGGCACTGGTTTGGTCCGTGGCCTAGGAAGATCCAATGTGCCTCGAAGCGGCTGGACGGGTGCGTCCAATTACGTGCACCCAGAGCCAGTGCTCTGCAATGAGAGAGGCCACTGCAATGGGAGGCCCACGCAGGCCAAAGAGTAAAGATGCATGAAAAAGAAGCAAGTAAAAAATCAATAAAAAGAGGCCACAGTTTTGCAAAATTTTCAGAACAGGAAATCATATTAAAAAATAGAAAAAAAGCGTGTCAGGTAGTGGCCCTCAGTTTGGTCAGGTCTTGTTCAGAGTCACTCTGAAAGATGGTGGTAGGCCTGAAGGACATCTGAGACCTCGTGCTTTTGTCCTAGAACTCTGTCCTCTGCTTCTTCTCCTGCTCATAGGTCACTGCAGGAACGTAGGTGACTAGCTTGTGTCTTCTTGCCCCTTCACACATCCTCTCTCTTGTCTCCCTCTAGGGCAGCCCTCGTGCCAATCTTCTCCTTTGGGGAGAATGATGTATATGACGTGGTTGAGAACTCCCCTGGCACCTGGCTGCGCTGGTTCCAAGAGCTACTTCTTAAGATCTTTAAATTCTCCTCTCCGCTCTTCTATGGCCGTGGAGTCTTCCAGTACAGCTTTGGTCTTATGCCTTATCGCCGGCCCATCACCACTGTGGGTGAGCCTAAACCTGTGGTTGGGAGGGGAGAGGATACAGGGCCAGAGGCCTGTGCTGGTGCTGCAAGGGGATAGAAGCATAGAGCAGAACTTCCTTGACTTGGACGAACTCACGTCAGAGTGGGAAACAGACATACAGGCAGTTAAGCCTGGTGAATACCAGTCTGAATGAGAAGAGTAACAGGGGCACAAAGGCAAGTATCCTCTACCGATTACCAAGCACCTGCTGTGTGACAGGCACTGTACTGGCTCCTCACACACAGCAGCTCCGTTTTCCCAACATCCTTTGAGGTGGGACCCTCATCCCCATTTTATTGATTGCAACCTGAGACCCAGTGAAGGCACATCACTTCCAAAAGATCACCCTGCCCTTGGCAACAAAGTTGAGGTTTGCTCAGGGTCTTTGACATGTTCTTATGCGAGAGAAGGAGGGTTTAATTCTGACCATAACATGCGATGATAATTATTGGAGCAGGTGGATACAAGGGAAGGGCGTTCCAGGTCTGTTAAAATTGTGTGTAAAGTAGCAATCGGCAGGGTGTGAAGCAGAACCTGGGGGGTTTTCCTGTAAATGATGGGCATGGGCTTTAGAGCTTAGACTTCACACCCTCTTTTCACTATTTGATCTCTTCGTGGATTCCAACTAGGTTCCAATGACAAAGCCTGTAGAGACAGGTCTGTTCATCTCCACTCACTCAGCCTTTTCTTAGTTGAGCACAGGCAGCCCCTTCTGCCAGTCTTTCTTTTCCTCAGGTGATAAGATTCTCATGAATGCGTATAGTGCTGTCACCTCCAGACCATCCTAAGAGAAGACATGGCATCTGCTTTCTGAGCTAGGCAGAGCCAGAGGAAGGAGGCTGATAAGGCTTCCCATCTCTTCCCTCGAATGGGAAGCACTGTAGGGCCGCCATAGATGGAGAGGGGGAAGAAGGGCACTGGGGCTGTGGGGTACCTCCTTCTAGATGTGCAGGCCCTGCCACACACAGTATTTGAAACTCCCAGATCCATGTGTCCCTCGAGTTTGGAGGATATCCCCAGGTCTTGCAGGAAGTCTTCCTAGTATGTCTCCCCAGGGTGTCTTCCTGGCTATGAGGCTTTGAATAAATTCTGAAACCTCCAAGAGCTTCAGAGTCTCAGCGGTCATACAGAGATCACAGCAAGTTCTATCCCTCTGGGATGGTTAGGACAATGTAAAAGATAACACACGCAAATGCCAGCTGGTGGTATTGCTACTATGCCATAGTCTTGGCGTTGTCCTAACTCTGAAAATCTATGAGCCAATATAGAATAGACAGAATGGAGGAAAGAGAGCTTACTGCCCCATGAGCACTGTGGTGGAACAACAAAGGCCCCTGCGACGCAGTGGTTCCAGCTCTGGGTTCTCAGCTCACTCACCTTTGTGTCTTGCAGTGGGGAAGCCCATCGAGGTGCAGAAGACACCACATCCCTCGCAGGAGGAGGTGGACAGGCTACATCAGCACTACATGAAGGAGCTGAGCAACCTCTTTGAAACCCACAAGCTCAAGTACAACGTCCCCAGAGACCAACACTTGGAGTTCTGCTGAGCTCCTTCCAAGGAAGGGGCTGACCCAAAGGGCAGGGCTGGCATTCGTGAGGAAGGAGGGAGGTGCTGTCATCCCAGAAGGCTTCCTGGAGGTGTCACTGAACACATCTCCAGAACCTTCACTGACTCCTGCATCTCCACCCCATGCCAGGCCCCGGGTCACAGCTGGACCCTTGGCAGGGGAGTCCAGACACTGGCATGAGTGCTTTGCTCTCCTGCCATGACTCCTCTGCAAGGGCCAAAGAGTCCTTGGTCTGGCCACCTGAGAAATGGGGAGATGCTGGGAGAGAATGATGTGTGGGTCTCTGTGGTCCTGTCAGTCAGTGAAGAGGACACGGAGCTTCTCCAGTCAGCAGGTTTCTCTTCCTCTGCCTTGAGTGACAGCGAGAATCAGCCACCAGCTTCTGCTCTTTCCGACAAGCTCCCCCATCCCGCACCCTGCCTGTCCCAGCTCCTCCCTTCCTGAGCTGAGAGGAGGGTGACCTCCTTCTAGATGTGCAGGCCCTCCACACACAGTATTTGAAACTCCCAGATCCATGTGTCCCTCGAGTTTGGAGGATATCCCCAGGTCTTGCAGGAAGTCTTCCTAGTATGTCTCCCCAGGGTGTCTTCCTGGCTATGAGGCTTTGAATAAATTCTGAAACCTCCAAGAGCTTCAGAGTCTCAGCGGTCATACAGAGATCACAGCAAGTTCTATCCCTCTGGGATGGTTAGGACAATGTAAAAGATAACACACGCAAATGCCAGCTGGTGGTATTGCTACTATGCCATAGTCTTGGCGTTGTCCTAACTCTGAAAATCTATGAGCCAATATAGAATAGACAGAATGGAGGAAAGAGAGCTTACTGCCCCATGAGCACTGTGGTGGAACAACAAAGGCCCCTGCGACGCAGTGGTTCCAGCTCTGGGTTCTCAGCTCACTCACCTTTGTGTCTTGCAGTGGGGAAGCCCATCGAGGTGCAGAAGACACCACATCCCTCGCAGGAGGAGGTGGACAGGCTACATCAGCACTACATGAAGGAGCTGAGCAACCTCTTTGAAACCCACAAGCTCAAGTACAACGTCCCCAGAGACCAACACTTGGAGTTCTGCTGAGCTCCTTCCAAGGAAGGGGCTGACCCAAAGGGCAGGGCTGGCATTCATGAGGAAGGAGGGAGGTGCTGTCATCCCAGAAGGCTTCCTGGAGGTGTCACTGAACACATCTCCAGAACCTTCATTGACTCCTGCATCTCCACCCCATGCCAGGCCCCGGGTCACAGCTGGACCCTTGGCAGGGGAGTCCAGACACTGGCATGAGTGCTTTGCTCTCCTGCCATGACTCCTCTGCAAGGGGCCAAAGAGTCCTTGGTCTGGCCACCTGAGAAATGGGGGAGATGCTGGGAGAGAATGATGTGTGGGGTCTCTGTGGTCCTGTCAGTCAGTGAAGAGGACACGGAGCTTCTCCAGTCAGCAGGTTTCTCTTCCTCTGCCTTGAGTGACAGCGAGAATCAGCCACCAGCTTCTGCTCTTTCCGACAAGCTCCCCCATCCCGCACCCTGCCTGTCCCAGCTCCTCCCTTCCTGAGCTGAGAGGAGGGTGAGGCCATAGCCCCTGCACTCATCCTGGCACCTTTGAGTTTCTGAGTGGCGGCTAGAGGGGCCCACGATGTGTGAAACAGAATCACGCTCTGTCACTGACTAAACAACCGAAAATGGACCATTTACTCTCTTTCTGAGCCTCCATTTCCCCGAGGTACTACGATGAGCTCTGACCTCAGCTGTGTTGTCACACGGTGGAGAGCTTCACGAGACAGCCCCCATATTTGCACCTTCGGCTCTGACCTTGGCAAAACTGGAGCTGCATAAATATCGATTGATCCGTGAAAGGATTCTGCTTCCTCCACCTTTTTCCTGCCCAACTAGGAACACTGGTCAAAGCCTTCCGTTTTACCCCATCCTGGCCCTGCAGCCCTGTTGCCCTGTGTTCCCATCCCAGACGTGAGATCAGATGATCTAGAGAATGTCACGTTACCTCTTCCTCCCTGACCAGTCAGCTCTGACGTACCACCTCTGGCCCGTTCTGTGGGAGAAAAGGGGGAGGTATGTGCACACAGGGCAGAGGAGCCAGAGCACGAGGAATGAAAGGTGCTATGCGTCTGTCACTGTAGACGAGGACAAGCCTCCAATGAGAAGAGTTTGGCTCACTGGGCCTGTGACACAGGTCATCAATGACGGGGCAGGATGATAGGGTATGACCAGGGCTGTGAGCTCCACACCTCCTGTGGGAAAATAGGTCTTCTTCCACCAGAAGCTAATCACACAATAGCTATAAATGCGGACCATCTCAAGAATGTAAATCTGCGTTTCAGTCCGGCTCAGCCCTTACCAGTGACCCTGGGGAAGTTACATCCCCTCCAAACCTCAATTTTGTTACCAGAGAAACAAGCATCCCAATATCCATGTTGCATCTTCAGAGTGAAATGAATGTAAGGAGTTCCTGCTTTCCCACCTGCTGTGTCCTGGCACCCACCGATCTCTTTCCCAGAATGCTCTCTCTCCTCCGTTGGGTCAATCATGGTCAGCTTCCTTGTCCCATCTGCTCCCCACCCACCTGAACCCCTGCCCTCCCAACTCACTGTCCTGATCAAAGTTAGTTGCTGAGCTGTGGGCTAGCTTGGGGTGAGAGGGCCATGCACATTAACGGATGAGTGGTCAACTGTGTGCCCATGGGGTGGGAGTGACTGAGGCTTCCCACTCAGTTCCGCCATGCAAGCAGCCAACCTGTTCTAGTGTTGGGGGTGGTGTCTATCTCAGAGCACTGAGTGGGGCTGGAGAACTCACTCCGCAGCTCACCCAGAAAGCTTCTGGCAGAAGGCATCATGGCACTGCTTGGGCACTTGTCCATTAGCCTGCCTTTGCTACTTGCCAGGCCTAGGCATAGAAAGAAAGCCCTTCTCTACAGAGAGGGAGATTTAGACTGTCGTAGAGTCAGGCTCACACCCCTTCTACTCCGTAACTTCTGAGCCATGGGCCATCACTTGTGCCTTAGTCTATCAGTTGATGTGAGATCCTATTTCCAAACCCAGTCAATAGGAGGGTGTGGCTTGGAGGAGACATTACTGGAGGCATCTTGCAGGCACTACCACAGCATCAGCACACGAGCCCTCAGAAACTGGACTATGCAGCCTCAATGCTGTGGTTGCTGTAGGAGGCAGTCTGCCTGGAGGACACAGGCTGAGCTGCCCACACAGCAGAGCACAAGGTGTGGCAAAGTTTTGAGCACAGGTTATAGGCGATGTGGGGAATCAAACTAGTGAAGGCTTTTGCAGCTTTGGCCAAGCCAGGAGAAAATCATGTTAGAAATGAAAAAACTAAGACAAAAACAAGCTGATTCAATGCACATGAGCTCATTAACTGAGATCATACTGAACAGCAACAGGTGGGAGATCTGCTATGGACTTTGGAACGCCGAGTCTGTGCAGACTCCTTAACTTCTTGCTGGTACCGTTGCCCCCAGCTGTAATGCACTCTGTCCATTGGGAAGATAATGAAAGCGACTTAGAGTCACAAAGAGTGATTAATGAATAGGGCTGTGACTGATTTCCAGCCCATGCTAATATCATTCCCTGTAAACACCTGGAGGCTTCAGCACTGAATAAAAGCAGACCAGTGAATAAGTTCAGGGCCTGACCCAAGAGATCTTGAGCCCCCCATTCCCATCTTTTCTCTCTGTCTAGGTGTGTGTATGTGTATTTCTTATAGTCTCGTCACACCTGCCATTCTCTGTGCTTGTGATTGATGAGCTGTGGCAGGTGGCAATCATGGCTGTGACCACAGGCCTGGCTAGGATGCAGTACAAGATGGCCATCAGACTTACAGCACCTGGAATTGTGTTGGCAGATAAGGAGAGAGTCGCAGGGCCAGAGGGAGGGGGAGCCCCTTCATTCAGCATGACTGTGGATTTGCACAATAGTCAGAGGGAGCAGAAAGCCTGAACTCAAAGGAGGGCTGCCTAGAGAGGTACCAAATTGTTATATCAGCACTGGCATTTCTATGACATAAGGGTCCTTTATGTGTTAAGCCGTGAAACTGGGCTGTGTGTTAAGCAGTCAGACTCCTCATTAATACAGTTATCCAGGAGCTGCACAGCAAGGGCCCTATACTACACAGCACCTGTTCTCTGAAACCCCATCATCACCCTCAGCCTTCTTGTGGGGCATGCCTTTGTGGTAAGATCTCCCAACACACAGGCAACTCACACAGCCTGAGGGATCGGAAGCTGTCAGACATGTAAGCAAGGCTCAGAGGCCCTCAGGATTGGGAAGAGCTAGAATCTCCTCCTGAAATCAGGCAGTCATTTGGCTTGGAAGACGTTCTAGGACATCATTACCCACAAAGGACAAAGGGCTTGTTGACTCTTTACTGGATAGTGACGAGTTGGACAAAAGTCAGCCAGCACAGATCTATCAACAGCCACCTGCCCAACCCAGCCTCACTCTCTCAAGGGGAACAGGCTTTGCTAGGGATCAGAGGAGACAGAGGTGGGAGCATGAGATCTGCTGAAGGAGCAAAGGAAGAGAGGAGGGAGTCTCACACATGTGGGTGAGGGTCAGGGTCAAGGTGAGGTTCAGGCCTTTATGCGACAAACTTCTATTGAGATACATAGGGGCAAGGACAGACAGGATCTGTGAGAATGCCTGGCAGTCTGTGTAGGGGAACTTCTCTGCAGCCAGGGGTCAACAATTGACCCAACAGGGAGGGAGGAGCCCTGGGAGCTGCTTGAACTGGAGCAGGTCACAAGCCAGATAGAGGGGCAGGGAATGCCTCAGGCTGGACTGAGCATCTATGTTAGTAATCCCACAGCAGGATACAGTCAGCTCCCTGAGCCTCTTGCTAGCAAGCACCTACTACATGCTGGGCTCTGAGTGGATGCTTTAGGAGCAGTATCTCAATGTAACTGATCTCTTCATAATAAATGAGGTTCATGTCAGAGAAGTTAAAGACCTTTCTAGAATCCTGGTCCATTATGAAAGTTGCCTGTCATATTTTCTGCTCTCACTTTGCCTACTGTGGCATACATCTTGGCATAACTGTCCAGTGAAAACACCAGTAGCATCAGCTGGGTACGTGCTCCAATCCACCTGACCCTACCTGCTGACTGTATGTACCCACACATGTCAGATTCCCTCCCATCTCCACCTATACATGGTTCATCCATAAATAATGGTCAATCAATGTGAGCTCTTCCTCATCCCTTTTGTTTACAAATGTATGGAAATAGTTTAAAGACCTGGGATGGTTTGTTTCAATCACTGAATAGATTTGGACTTTTCTTTGATTCTATGTCTTCTCTTCACTCCCTGTTAGGATGCTGCCCTGAGTGTTTCTCTCTTCAACAAGCTGCACGGGCTCTGCCCCTGTCAAGTTACATCCCTAGTGAGAGAATGGACAGAGATAGATGGGCAGGAAGACTCCGTCTTTCAGTTGCTCTGAAAGGGGCTCTGAACAGAAAATAACAGCATCAAAGCCTGGTCTTATTAGTTAATTGCACAAGGCCACCTCCCTCAGAAAGTGTTAAAAATGTCAGAAGTTGCTGTTGGAGCTTCCCTAGATAACTACTTCTCAATACACTGTGGTAAAGGTCCATATGTTTGTAATATTTGTTTTTCTAACCTACCATGAACTATTTGTGATTGTTTTTCTGTTGTTTAGTTGCTAAATTGTGTCCAATTCTTTGCTATCCCATGAAGTGTAGCCCACCAGTTTCCTCTGAACATTGACAAAAATACTAGACTCGGCTGCCATTTCCTTACCCAGGGCCTCTATAAAAGCCAGGGTCTATCCTTCCTCTCCTGCATTGGAAGGCACTTTCTTTAGCACTGAGCCACCAGAGAAGCCCATCTATTTTTAAAATACAACATGTTACTCAAGAACTGAGGAAAACAGTTAAAATCCAATTAACTCTCACATGATGCTCTAAGGTTTCTGACCAGCTACTCTTCAGCTCTGAATTTACTTTGTCAGTGTTGGGAGCTGAAAATCCAAAGAACTGCGTCTGCTGGCAGCCCTGCCCTCCCTGCAGTCTCTTCCTGCCACAGACCTCTGCGGACACAAAGCTCTCCTACCTGTGGACTCATGTCAGCACCAGTCCCTCTCCTCACTTCCCTGGCCATACCCAGATACTTAACCCCCACTATCAGCTGCAACATCCCTTTCAGCCCTCTGGCCTCTTGGCCTCTGGGCCTGCCTTGCCCCTCGCTCCCTCTTTCTCCCTGAACCAACCCTTCCCTCTTGGACCCCTCACCTTGAACCTCCCTCACTCTCCCCCTGCTTGTCTCTCTCTCCTGGTCATGCCTGTGTAGCCAGATCTCTCATGGTGGCTCCTACCTAAGCTCAATATGAATAAACCTAATCCTCCCTGCCATCCCTTGGTCTTTGTCTCTTTCATTTACACTTTTATTACAGTCAGGAGCCAGTAAAAGGCAGCTCGTGGACAAGGTAGGTCCTCAGACCACCCAAGGAGCAACCCTGTCCCTAGACATGCGGTGCTAACTGGTTGTGTCCTGTAAGGGGTTGTGAGGTAAGGGGAGCAAAACCCCTGGTGACAAGATGAGTGCAGTACACCATCAGTAGAGATGTCATCTTCGCCCCTGGTACCCCATGAGATGAGGGACTTTTGGAAGGGAAGGGCCTGTCTGAGGTCACACAGCTGGAAAATGCCCAATGTAGGACTGGTTTCAGCTCTTATCCAGAGCTCTTCCAATCTGTCTTGAGGGAGAACCTGGAAAACGCCTCTGAGATGCACCCTTAAGGATGGTGGAGTGGTCCCAGTTGCAAAGCTATCTGCATAGGGGCAAGTGATCTTAAAACAGATCCTGGTAGGATGTAAGCCTTGGTGATTTTAGCCCAATTCAATATAACATTCATGGGTCATTTTGGTTCAATTTTACCCTCACCCAATTCCTCTGTCTTCCTTTCTCATAAGCACTCTATAGGAGGAAATGCAGTGAATAAAGCCATGTTCACCATTTGTGAAGAAAAAATGAAAATCAAGGCCACAACCTGATATCACTCTACACACCAGCAAACAAAATTTCTGAGCACACCAAGGGCCAGAGAAGACGTGTATCCATGGACACTGCATATATTCTGGGAAAGGTCTAAATTGGTGCTACAGTGTTGTGAAAAAACCTGGCACTACTGCTCTCTATCTTTTACAATCACATACCCCTTGACCCAGCAGTCTTCCAGCTTATGAATCTGTAGGGGAAATAAGGTCACAGGAACAGAGACCAGAGAGAATGTTGTCATCAGAGTCCATCAAAATGACTGGCTGTAGGGACTTCCCTGATGGTCTCCTGGGTAAGACTCCATGCTCCCAATGCAGGGGGCCCAGGTTCAATCCCTGATCAGGGAACTAGGTCTCACATGCTGCAACCAAGACCCGGCACAGTCAATTAACTAAATAAATAAATATTTTTAAAAAGAATGGCTGGCTGTGTGGGTGGAAAGCAGGTTTCCAAATGCAAGAGATATTCCAATTAACATAAGAGTGTGAACTTGTGAAGAAATGACTTTTAAATGACTTGTAAACATTTTCGAACACACTCACCTCCATAGGAAAGCATTGGAACCACAATGAAATTTCCAAGGCACCTAGGTGATCAACCTTGAAAGGCAGAGTCCTACACAGTGGACGAGTAGGGTATTCCTGTGAAACCACTTTGGTAAGCTCTGCAGCTGGATTGAGACCATAGCAGAGGCAGATGATGGGTCATCAAGCTCAGTTTTAGACAGGGTGTGATGGAGGTGCTGAGCAGACTGACAGGGAGGATGTCAAGTACCATTCTATGTAATCAAGCCTGGAACCCAGGGGTAGCTCAGGTTGGAGATGCAGTTTGGAAGTGGTCATCCAGTAGACAATCTTCACAGCCATGAACCTGGGTTAAGTATCTGTGGGAGAAAGTGTGGAGAGAAGGGGGATGTTTCCAGGAACTGAGGCAGGAATACCCTCAGGAGGGCCCTCAGACACTTAGCCTGGTGAAGGATAAGAGCCACCATGGAGACCCAGGAGCAGCCAGAGGGACTGGAGGGAAACCAGGAGAGTAAGGTGTCCACAGGCCAAGAGGTTTCAAGGAGGAGGGAGGGACCACTGTGTCCAAGACTGCTAAGAGATTAAGATGAGAGCTGAGAATTGACCATTGGATTCATTAGCTTGCAGGCCACTGGTGAACTGGTCAAGGGCAGTCCCATGAACAGTGGGACCTGAAGTCTCGAGGAGAGAGGACAGAATGGGAGGGGAGGGTGTGAAATGCTGACAACACTTTCAGGAGTTGTGGTGTGCAGATGAGCTGAGGAATAGGGCAGGAGGTAGGAGCTGGTGGTGTGAACTTGTGAATGGGAATAGGGGACTTATCAGAGGAATGGAGGTTATTACTGCAGCCAGGAAGTTGGGCAGACAGAAAGAGGGCAAGAATGATTTATATTTGCTGCTTCACTTGCCAAGTAATGGGCAAGATTTGAGCAAAGATGATTGGACAGATAATGTATTGCCTGAAGAGTTAATTGTACTTCTGTTTCTCTGTAATAAGTTCAGTCCAGGCCAAGTGATTTTAAACATTTCACCTAAGACACTAGTCCCTGCCAAGGCAGATACAATGAGACCCTAGGGCTGGATTGTATGCCCACTCCTCAACTCCCACCCTCTAGCAACAACAAAAACCAGCAGGCATCTCAGACCACAACAGAGCTCAGAGAAGCCTCCAGAAGGTGCAAAGGAGCCAACATGGGGGCAGTTTGCACCCTTGTTTGTGCCACTGGAGCACAGGTTGCAGACCTCCGCAGTCTTGCAGTGGATCTTCTCTTTCTTGGTCCTCCGTAAGGCAAGCAAAAGTGGGTTGGGAGGCCAGGTGCACATGCCACTTCAGGTGCACAGAGTGCATTGATGGGGAAAAGATACAGATCCTAAAGTGGATGCTGAGTTTGGCACCTGGGGGGATCACCTGGGATAGGGACAACTTGCTGAGCCGGCCTTGTGGGAACTTCATCAGGAGGAGTGTGTCTGATGGTCTGTGCCCACCTCAGCCCAGCCTGGGACCTGGGAGTGTCAGAAGGAGTGCAGAGAGTCAAGTAGCCCTGGGCCTGGAGCAGAAGGAGGGCAGCTGAGAAAAGGCATCCAGACTCACAGACGCCAGGAACAGGAACTTGTACCTTGTCGCTTATCCCAAGTGAAAAGGGAGCCCCAAGAGTGCTTTAGGTACCAATAAGACATAGTCAAAATGTGTGTTTGACAGGTTGCAGTTGAAGGATTTTCTGTGTTGCTATGTTGTGGGAGAAATGAGAGAGAGCATTTGTTAGACCAATCAATTTGGCTCTGCTTGAGAGAGCATTGAAAATCCCCTGTGCTGACACTGAGTTGTGGAGAAAGAAAGTGCAGGGTTTATCACAGGGGTGGAGCAAGGAGTCCAGAGTGCTCCATCTCAATATGCCTTAAACCCCTTTAATTTTCAAGAAACAGTGTCTAGACAGAGTGACATAGTGTTGCTGGACACATGGTCAGTCATCTGATTGCTTGGTGGTGAGGGAACTGGGAGTCAGCATCATCAACTTCTGGTTTCTCCTGGTCTGAAGTTGAGGTTGGTGGACAACTTCTCCCTCTAGTAGGAGTTTAGTATCTGCCAAACAGCTCAAAGATGAATCTCCATATATTATCTGTAGTCTTTGGGTACGAAGTAAATTTCCTTGTTTGTGCAATGGTTAAACTGTTGCTGATTTTCTTCCTTGACTGTTTTCTTTCTTTCTCTCATTTGTGTTAATAATTTTATTCTTGAAATTTTTACAAAGAATAAGTAGAGCCATGGATGTAGAAAACAACCAGGGGCCAAGGGGATAAGGAAAAATTGAAGGGTGAGATTGACATATATACACTACTCTCTATGAAATAGATACCTAATAAAGCACATCGAGCACAGTTTATACAGGAAAAGAATAAAAAAAGTGCAGATACATGTATAACTCAACTTTCCTGTACAACTGAACAAACACAATATTGTGAAATACCTATACTTTAATAAATGTTTTCTCAAAAATAATAAGATACAGAAAATATTTTGATAATGTGTTATTTTTTTTTAAATTTTGGCCTCCTTTACTGTTTTTTTTAATTTATTTATTTTCATCCATCTTTATTCTTTGGCCTGTGTGAGCCTCCCACTGTAGTGGTCTCCCACGTTGCAGAGCACAGACTCTGGGTGCATCCGCTCCAGAGCATTGGTTTGTAATTGGACACACCTGTCCAGCCACTCCATGGCACATGGGATCTTCCCAGGCCAGGGATTGAACCGGTACTCCTTGCAGTGCAAAGCGGAGTCTTTACCCACTAGATGACCAGGGAAACCTGATATGTTATGTTTAATCTATGTTTAACTGTCATAAAAAAATTAAAAAGAATACATAGTGTCCCAAACACAACACTCAAGTCAACACTATAAGGGCAGGAATATTTGTGCATTGCTCATGGCTGGATGACTAGCAAGTGGTAGGATGGAGGTGCTCTTTCTGTTTAAGTGAGCTTCTGTGAGCCCCAACATACTTTGGCGTATGAATTTTATTACTAATCAGGTTGGGTCAAATGTCCCCTCATCCAGGAGTTTCCATGAATGACAGGCTCAGTTTACCCTACTTTCACCTGGAATACAAGACTGAAGATGGACCTTCTTTAAGAGTTTGAGCACATGGTATCAAGTGGAGGGAATAGAATAGAGAGAAACAATTTTCTCTGAGAATGGCATCAGATTAAAGACAACCCCCTAACCACATGACCGTGATTCAACACCTGTGAAAGAGGACTCAGAATCATAAGTCCGGGAGCAATTTCTCACTGTACTCACTCCTAGTCCTGCTGCATTCCTGATGGACAGGCCAGGCATGGGTTGCTCACTTCCTTCCTCCTTCCTTCAGAGGACAGTGCCTGGCAGTGGAGGTAGAGTTCAGCAAAAGCTAAAGAGCTCAGAGAGTTGTATCCACACTGCACAGCTTAATGTGACAGGAACATGTGGTTCCTGTGCGTGAGTGAGTCTGGAGCATGAGGGCAATCTGGCCAGCAGTGGGGAGCTTGAAATCAAGCTGAGCTGCTTGAGCTGAGCCTCAAAATTAGAAGTCATGGGGAAAATTTAGCTGAAGAGAGGATCTGGTGAGATTTATCTATGGAAAGATGGAGTGGAGGTAGATTGGAAGTGGGCTGAGTATAAGAATCCCCATTGTCTTTAGGATCTCATAGAATGGATACTAGAAAAAATTATCCTGCAGCATCTCCACCAGGTATTTATTGAGCAACTAACTGGTGAACACAAACAATTGAACAGGACAGAGAGGGAGGTAAAGAGGGAAGACTGGAGTGAATAAGGCAACCTGATAGAGAAAGTGCAGTGGGAAAAAGTCAGTTTGAAGTTAGGTCACCTTGCTTCAAATTCAGGCTCCCAATGTGACCCTGGACAGGCTTCATTCCTTCCTCCTTGAAGGCCAAGTAGGCTGACCCCTTCCTACTGGGGTGATGGCTGGGAAGGACAATGCTACTAGTGGTGAGCAAATGAGGGAGAGCTCTTTCCTTCATACCTGCCATCACTAACGCTCCCGCTTTCCTTCCCAGCCATTCTCTACAGTGGAGTCTTCCTGGGCCTCCTCTTCACAAGATTCTGGATCATCACTATCCTGTATGCAGTCTGGTGGCACTTGGATCAAGCTGAGCCTTGACAATGGAGCAGGAAGGGTGATGTACTAAGGCACTGTGTCATATGGAAGTACATGAAGGACTATTTCCCCATCATAGTGAGTAATGGGACTGGTTGTGGTGTGGCCAAGACTAAAGTCCCTTAGTGTCCATGAGGAAGCATGTCCCTGTGTGTAGTGGGCAGAATACTGGGCTGGGAGGCAGGAGAGAGACTGTAGAACTATGTGGTCTGAGAAGAGTCAGTTTCTGTCTGGCTGTGGTTTCCCATGTGTAGAGATGTGGAGCCACTATGAGGATTGATGCATGAACAAGATTTGAATAGCTCTGTGAGGCATGTAGGGCTTCCCTGGTGGCTGAGAGATAAAGAATCTGCCTACAATGCAGCATATGTGGGTTTGATCCCTGGGCTGGGAAGCTCTGCTAGCAGGAGGGCACCACAAACTACTCCAGTATTCTTACCTGGAGAATTCAATGGAGAGAGGAAAGTAGTGGGATACAGTCACAGAATCACAAAAAGTCACACACAACTGAAGCAACTGACCATGCATGCACACTTGGGCCTTTGGTGTGGCACACATATATATGTATCTTAGCATACAGATGCAAATCCCGACATCTGTAGTGGAAGTTTTGGGGTGAGGGAATCAATAATAGATACAAGGTATTAAGACAGTATCTAGCCCACATTTGATCAGATGATGAGACTCACACCTAGGGAAGGAGCAAGTGGTGACCAAGTACATATAGCAGCAGCTTCTACTGAGAATAGAACACAGGAGCCCCAAGTTTGCAGTGGGAAAAGTCAGTTTGAAGTTAGGTCACCTTGCTTCAAATTCAGGCTCCCAATGTGACCCTGGACAGGCTTCATTCCTTCCTCCTTGAAGGCCAAGTAGGCTGACCCCTTCCTACTGGGGTGATGGCTGGGAAGGACAATGCTACTAGTGGTGAGCAAATGAGGAGAGCTCTTTCCTTCATACCTGCCATCACTAACGCTCCCGCTTTCCTTCCCAGCCATTCTCTACAGTGGAGTCTTCCTGGGCCTCCTCTTCACAAGATTCTGGATCATCACTATCCTGTATGCAGTCTGGTGGCACTTGGATCAAGCTGAGCCTTGACAATGGAGCAGGAAGGGTGATGTACTAAGGCACTGTGTCATATGGAAGTACATGAAGGACTATTTCCCCATCATAGTGAGTAATGGGACTGGTTGTGGTGTGGCCAAGACTAAAGTCCCTTAGTGTCCATGAGGAAGCATGTCCCTGTGTGTAGTGGGCAGAATACTGGGCTGGGAGGCAGGAGAGAGACTGTAGAACTATGTGGTCTGAGAAGAGTCAGTTTCTGTCTGGCTGTGGTTTCCCATGTGTAGAGATGTGGAGCCACTATGAGGATTGATGCATGAACAAGATTTGAATAGCTCTGTGAGGCATGTAGGGCTTCCCTGGTGGCTGAGAGATAAAGAATCTGCCTACAATGCAGCATATGTGGGTTTGATCCCTGGGCTGGGAAGCTCTGCTAGCAGGAGGGCACCACAAACTACTCCAGTATTCTTACCTGGAGAATTCAATGGAGAGAGGAAAGTAGTGGGATACAGTCACAGAATCACAAAAAGTCACACACAACTGAAGCAACTGACCATGCATGCACACTTGGGCCTTTGGTGTGGCACACATATATATGTATCTTAGCATACAGATGCAAATCCCGACATCTGTAGTGGAAGTTTTGGGGTGAGGGAATCAATAATAGATACAAGGTATTAAGACAGTATCTAGCCCACATTTGATCAGATGATGAGACTCACACCTAGGGAAGGAGCAAGTGGTGACCAAGTACATATAGCAAGTTCTTTTACTGCTTTCAAAGTGTGTGCATTAGTTCTGAGAATAGAACCACAGCAGAGAGCCCTCAGGATGTTTCTGCCTGAACTTCTGTATGCTGTGTGTCATAGGACAGAGTCTTGCCCCATTCTAAATCCTAGTTTCCACACATTTTCCCTAAGCAAAATGGATCCTTTGTATTTTGTATGTCTCTTAGTCTCTTCCTCAGGGTACCTCATGTCCATTTTACTTTTTAAAAAATTTTCGATTTATTTCTTTGGCTGCTCTGTGCCTTCATTGCTCTATGGGTTTTCCTCCAGTTGTGGCAAGCAGGAACTACTCTTCAGTTGTGGTGTGTGGGCTTCTTGGTGTGGTGGTTTCTCTTGTTGTGGAGCACAGGCTCTAGAGTACAGGCTGAGTAGTTGTAGCACACAGGCTCAGTTGCTCAGAGGCATGTGCGTTCTTCCCAGACTGAGGATTAAATGAATGTTGCCTGCATTGGAAGGCAGATTCTCCACCATGGGACCATCAGGGAAGCCCTCATGTCCATTTTAGACACATGACACTGTACCCAAAAATCTGACATTAGTGATGGACCCTGAATTTGGGTGAACTGACCTTTGGATCCTTTCCTGAATCCCAGACATACTAAATCCTTGGATGTAAGTAACTGTTAATTATCTAACGGGGATAGGAGGGGGAAGGCAGTGAGGACACAGAGAGGTGCCAGTGTCATGGGCAAGTGAAGGCATATTCACTTCTCACAGGAAAGATTAAGAAAAGATATCCGGGCTGAGCAGACAAATGTCTCCTCACACTAACGATAAGTGCTGCCTACAAGCCTTGCCTCTCAGAGACCTCTTCTGAGGATGAATAGGTGCCAGTACAGAGCACAAAAGCTCTTCCTCTCGTCTCCTTTTTAATGATAATGTAACACTTTACAACTCGGGGATCCCTTTGTAACTTAAGAATTGTAAGTATGTTTCCCCTCAAGAGCAAAGGTGTTAAACGAGTTCCTGGGAAACCATCCGCAGGAGGAGGTTGGATCTAATCACAGAGAGGATACCCCACATCGAAGAACAAAGGAGAAGCCACATCAAGACATCAACAAACCCCCGGGGCTTTAGGGAGGGAGCACTGACTCCAAAACTCTACAATACTAGAGAATGTCTAACACTAGAGAGCAGTATACAAGTGAGAATGCCAACAAAGGTAATCACTTGTATGCAAGTCCTAACATCACCCAATCACCAGCATCACCCAGAATAAGAAGCTCTATCCAAACAACAAATGCCAACAGATGTAACTCAAAGTCTGGGAAAAGGAAATCCCAAACTGAGTCAGTTAAAAAAATTAATAATAACAATGAAACGGCAGAGAAATAACACACAAGTGAAGGAACAATCTACAAACACATAAGATCAAATCAACGAAGAGGATTTGGACAAACTTTCTGAAAGTGATTTCAGAAGAATGATAGTAAAGATGATCAAAGACACTGAAAACAGAATGGTAGAGAAACTGCAAGACACAACTAACACACTGAATAAAGAAATACAAGAACTTACAAAAAAAGTAACAGAGACAAACAACTAAATTGCCGAACTGAAAAACACTGTAGAAGGAATCAAAAGCAGAGTATCTGAGACAGAAGACCGGATAAGTGAGCTGGAAGATAGAATGGTGGAAGTAACTTCTGAAAAACAGAATCTAGCTCAAAGAATGAAAAGAGCAGAGGATAGCCTCAGAGACCTCTGGGATAATATCAAACGCACCAATATTCGAATTATAAGGGTTTCAGAAGAAGAAGAAAAGAAGAAAGGATATGAGAAAATTTTTGAAGAGATTATAGTTGAAAATTTCCCCAATATGGGAAAAGAAATAGTCAATCAAGTCCAAGAAGTGCAAAGAGTACCATACAGAATCAATCCGAGAAGAAACACACCAAGACACATATTAATGAAGCTAACACAAATTAAACACAAAGACAGAATTCTCAAAGTAGCAAGGGAAAAGCAACTAGTGACATACAAGGGAAAGCCCATACATTTAACAGCTGATCTTTCAACAGAAACTCTGCAGGCCAGAAGGGAATGGCAGGAGACACTTAAATGGCTAAAAGAGAATAATCTGCAACCAAGAATCCTTTACCCTGCAAGGATCTCATTCAAAATTGATGGAGAAATCAAAAGCTTTACAGGCAAGCAAAAATTAAAAGAATTTAGTCACACCAAACCAGCCTTACAACAAGTGTTAAAGGGATTTATACAGACAACAAATATAAAAGGAGAAGATCCACAAAACAAATCCATCATACCATCTAAGAAGATGACAATAGGATCATTTGTATCAATAATTACTTTGTATGTAAATGGACTAAATGCCCCAACCAAAAGACATAGAGTGGCTGAATGGATTCAACAACACGACCCATACATATGCTGCCTCCAGGAAACTCACTTCAGACCTAGAGACACTCATAGACTGAAAGTGAGAGGCTGGAAAAAGATATTCCACGCAAATGGAAATCAAAAGAAAGCTGGAGTAGCAATCCTCATATCAGACAAAATAGATTTTAAAGTAAAGAAGATTCTAAGAGACAAGGCAGGACACTACATAATGATCAAGGGATTGATCCAAGAAGAAGACATAACAATCATAAATATCTATGCATCCAATGCAGAAGCACCACAATACATAAGATAAACACTTTCAGACATAAAAGAAGACATCGACACTAGCACAATCATAGTAGGAGACTTTAACACTCCTCTCACACCAATGGACAGATCACCCAAACAGAAAACTAATAAAGAAACACAAGCCTTAAATGCCACACTGGAAGAAATGGACCTCACTGATATCTTTAGGACTTTCCATCCTAAAGCAGAAGAATACACTTTCTTCTCAAGTGCTCATGGAACATTCTCCAGGATAGACCACATCTTGGGCCACAAATCAAACCTCAGTCAATTCAAGAAAACTGAAATTCTATCAACCATCTTCTTGGACCACAATGCAATGAGACTAGAGATCAGCTACAGGAAGAAAACCACTAAAAACACAAACACATGGAGATTAAACAACACGTACCTAAAAAACCAACTGATTACCCTAACAAAAGCTTTAACAGGCAATGGCATAAAATTAAAGATTTAAGAATCTGCAGGCCAGAAGGGAAAGGCAGGAGACACTTAAATGGCTAAAAGAGAATAATCTGCAACCAAGAATCCTTTACCCTGCAAGGATCTCATTCAAAATTGATGGAGAAATCAAAAGCTTTACAGGCAAGCAAAATTAAAAGAATTTAGTCACACCAAACCAGCCTTACAACAAGTGTTAAAGGGATTTATACAGACAACAAATATAAAAGGAGAAGATCCACAAAACAAATCCATCATACCATCTAAGAAGATGACAATAGGATCATTTGTATCAATAATTACTTTGTATGTAAATGGACTAAATGCCCCAACCAAAAGACATAGAGTGGCTGAATGGATTCAACAACACGACCCATACATATGCTGCCTCCAGGAAACTCACTTCAGACCTAGAGACACTCATAGACTGAAAGTGAGAGGCTGGAAAAAGATATTCCACGCAAATGGAAATCAAAAGAAAGCTGGAGTAGCAATCCTCATATCAGACAAAATAGATTTTAAAGTAAAGAAGATTCTAAGAGACAAGGCAGGACACTACATAATGATCAAGGGATTGATCCAAGAAGAAGACATAACAATCATAAATATCTATGCATCCAATGCAGAAGCACCACAATACATAAGATAAACACTTTCAGACATAAAAGAAGACATCGACACTAGCACAATCATAGTAGGAGACTTTAACACTCCTCTCACACCAATGGACAGATCACCCAAACAGAAAACTAATAAAGAAACACAAGCCTTAAATGCCACACTGGAAGAAATGGACCTCACTGATATCTTTAGGACTTTCCATCCTAAAGCAGAAGAATACACTTTCTTCTCAAGTGCTCATGGAACATTCTCCAGGATAGACCACATCTTGGGCCACAAATCAAACCTCAGTCAATTCAAGAAAACTGAAATTCTATCAACCATCTTCTTGGACCACAATGCAATGAGACTAGAGATCAGCTACAGGAAGAAAACCACTAAAAACACAAACACATGGAGATTAAACAACACGTACCTAAAAAACCAACTGATTACCGAGCAAATCAAAGGGGAAATGAAACAATTCCTAGAAGAAAATGACAATGAACACACGACAGTGCAAAACCTATGGGATACTGCAAGAGCAGTTCTAAGAGGGAAGTTTATAGCAATTCAATCCCACCTCAAGAAACCAGGAAAATCTCAAACAGACGACCTAACCTTACGCTTAAAACAATTGGAGAAAGAAGACCAAAAACACCCCAAAGCCAGCAGAAGAAGGGAAATCATAAAGATCAGAGCAGAAATAAATGAAAAAGAAATGAAAGAAACAATAGTAAAGAGAAATAAAACAAAAAGCTGGTTCTTCAAAAAGGTCAATAAAATTGACACACCACTGGCCAGACTCATCAAGAAAAAGAGAGAGAAGAACCAGATCACCAAAATCAAAAATGAAAAAGGAGAGATTACAACAGACAATGCAGAAATCCAAAGGATTCTAAGAGACTATTATGAACAACTCTATGGCAACCAACTGAACAACCTGGAAGAAATGGACAGTTTCTTAGAGAAGACTAATCTCCCAAGACTCAACCAGGAAGAAATAGAAACTATGAACAATCCAATCACAAGCTCAGAAATTGACTTTGTGATAAAAAATCTACCCAAAAATAAAAGCCCAGGGCCAGATGGTTTCACAAGTGAATTCTACCAAGCATTTAAAGAAGAGCTAATGCCTGTCCTCCTAAAACTCTTCCAAAAAATTGCATAGGAAGGAACACTTCCAAACACATTCTATGAAGCTGCCATCACCCTGATACCAAAGCCAGGCAAAGAAACACCAAAAAAGAAAATTATAGGCCAATTTCACTGATGAATCTAGATGCCAAAATCCTCAACAAAATCCTAGTAAACAGAATTCAACGACATGTCAAAAAACTCATACATCATGATCAAGTTGGGTTCATCCCAGGCATGCAAGGATTCTTCAACATCCACAAATCAATCAGTGTGATATCCCATATTAATAAATTGAGAGACAAAAACCACATGATCATCTCAATAGATGCAAAAGGGAAAAAAAACCCCCTTTGACCCAAAAGGTAAAAAAACACAATGAAAGCTAGAACCAACTGATTACCGAGCAAATCAAAGGGGAAATGAAACAATTCCTAGAAGAAAATGACAATGAACACACGACAGTGCAAAACCTATGGGATACTGCAAGAGCAGTTCTAAGAGGGAAGTTTATAGCAATTCAATCCCACCTCAAGAAACCAGGAAAATCTCAAACAGACGACCTAACCTTACGCTTAAAACAATTGGAGAAAGAAGACCAAAAACACCCCAAAGCCAGCAGAAGAAGGGAAATCATAAAGATCAGAGCAGAAATAAATGAAAAAGAAATGAAAGAAACAATAGTAAAGAGAAATAAAACAAAAAGCTGGTTCTTCAAAAAGGTCAATAAAATTGACACACCACTGGCCAGACTCATCAAGAAAAAGAGAGAGAAGAACCAGATCACCAAAATCAAAAATGAAAAAGGAGAGATTACAACAGACAATGCAGAAATCCAAAGGATTCTAAGAGACTATTATGAACAACTCTATGGCAACCAACTGAACAACCTGGAAGAAATGGACAGTTTCTTAGAGAAGACTAATCTCCCAAGACTCAACCAGGAAGAAATAGAAACTATGAACAATCCAATCACAAGCTCAGAAATTGACTTTGTGATAAAAAATCTACCCAAAAATAAAAGCCCAGGGCCAGATGGTTTCACAAGTGAATTCTACCAAGCATTTAAAGAAGAGCTAATGCCTGTCCTCCTAAAACTCTTCCAAAAAATTGCATAGGAAGGAACACTTCCAAACACATTCTATGAAGCTGCCATCACCCTGATACCAAAGCCAGGCAAAGAAACACCAAAAAAGAAAATTATAGGCCAATTTCACTGATGAATCTAGATGCCAAAATCCTCAACAAAATCCTAGTAAACAGAATTCAACGACATGTCAAAAAACTCATACATCATGATCAAGTTGGGTTCATCCCAGGCATGCAAGGATTCTTCAACATCCACAAATCAATCAGTGTGATATCCCATATTAATAAATTGAGAGACAAAAACCACATGATCATCTCAATAGATGCAGAAAAAGCCTTTGACAAAGTACAACACCCATTTACGATAAAAACTCTTCAAGAAATGGGCATAGAAAGAACCTATCTCACCATAGTGAAAGCCATCTATGAGAAACCCACAGCGAACATTATCCTCAATGGTGAAAAACTGAAAGCATTTCCTCTAAGATCAGGAACAAGACAAGGGCGTCCACTTTCACCACTCTTATTCAACATAGTTCTTGAAGTTCCAGCAAAAGCAATAAGAGAAGAGAAAAAATAAAGGGAATCCAGATTGGAAAGGAAGAAGTCAAACTCTGTCTATTTTCAGACGACATGATAATAGACATAGAAAACCCCAAAGACACGGTTACAAAGCTACTAGAGCTAATCAGCGAATTCAGCAAAGTCGCAGGATACAAAATCAATATACAGAAATCACTGGCATTCCTACACACAAGCAGTGAAAAATCAGAAAATGAAATCAAAGAGGCAATCCCCTTCACCATCACAACCAAAAGAACCAAATATCTAGGAATAATCCTACTCAAAGAAACAAAAGAACTGTACACTGAAAATTACAATACACTCATGAGAGACATTAGAGAAGACTTAAACAGATGGAGAGATATTCCATGTTCCTGGGTCGGAAGAATCAATATTGTGAAAATGACCATACTACCAAATATCATCTACAGATTCAATGCAATACCTATCAAACTTCCAATAACATTCTTCACAGAACTAGACCAAAGAATAACACAGTTCATATGGAAACACAAAAGACCTCGAATAGCCAAAGCAATCCTCAGGAAGAAGAATGGAGCTGGAGGGATCAGCCTCCCCAACTTCAGACTCTACTACAAAGCAACAGTCCTCAAGACAGTATGGTACTGGCACAAAAACAGAACTATAGACCAATGGAACAAGACAGAGAACTCAGAGATCAACCCACGCACCTATGGGTACCTTATGTTTGACAAAGGAGGCAAACATATAAAATGGGACAAAGACAGCCTCTTCAACAAATGGTGCTGGGAAAATTGGACAGCTACATGCAAAAAAATGAAGTTGGAACTTTCCCTGATCCCATACGCAAAGATCAACTCAAAATGGATTAAAGACCTAAATGTAAGACCAGAAACCATCAAACTCTTCAAGAAATGGGCATAGAAAGAACCTATCTCACCATAGTGAAAGCCATCTATGAGAAACCCACAGCGAACATTATCCTCAATGGTGAAAAACTGAAAGCATTTCCTCTAAGATCAGGAACAAGACAAGGGCGTCCACTTTCACCACTCTTATTCAACATAGTTCTTGAAGTTCCAGCAAAAGCAATAAGAGAAGAGAAAAAATAAAGGGAATCCAGATTGGAAAGGAAGAAGTCAAACTCTGTCTATTTTCAGACGACATGATAATAGACATAGAAAACCCCAAAGACACGGTTACAAAGCTACTAGAGCTAATCAGCGAATTCAGCAAAGTCGCAGGATACAAAATCAATATACAGAAATCACTGGCATTCCTACACACAAGCAGTGAAAAATCAGAAAATGAAATCAAAGAGGCAATCCCCTTCACCATCACAACCAAAAGAACCAAATATCTAGGAATAATCCTACTCAAAGAAACAAAAGAACTGTACACTGAAAATTACAATACACTCATGAGAGACATTAGAGAAGACTTAAACAGATGGAGAGATATTCCATGTTCCTGGGTCGGAAGAATCAATATTGTGAAAATGACCATACTACCAAATATCATCTACAGATTCAATGCAATACCTATCAAACTTCCAATAACATTCTTCACAGAACTAGACCAAAGAATAACACAGTTCATATGGAAACACAAAAGACCTCGAATAGCCAAAGCAATCCTCAGGAAGAAGAATGGAGCTGGAGGGATCAGCCTCCCCAACTTCAGACTCTACTACAAAGCAACAGTCCTCAAGACAGTATGGTACTGGCACAAAAACAGAACTATAGACCAATGGAACAAGACAGAGAACTCAGAGATCAACCCACGCACCTATGGGTACCTTATGTTTGACAAAGGAGGCAAACATATAAAATGGGACAAAGACAGCCTCTTCAACAAATGGTGCTGGGAAAATTGGACAGCTACATGCAAAAAAATGAAGTTGGAACTTTCCCTGATCCCATACGCAAAGATCAACTCAAAATGGATTAAAGACCTAAATGTAAGACCAGAAACCATCAAACTCTTAGAGGAGAATATAGGCAAAACCCTCAAGGACATCAATCAAAGCAAGATCTTCTTTGACCCACCTACTAAAATAGCGGAACTAAAAAGACAAATCAACATGTGGGACCTAATGAAACTTAAAAGCTTTTGTACAGCAAAGAAATTACAATGAAGCTGAACAGACACCCCACAGAATGGGAGAAAATCATAGCAAATGAAACAACAGACAAAGAATTAATCTCCAAAATCTACAAGCAACTCAGACAACTCAGCACAGGAAAAATGAACAACTCAATCAAAAAATGGGAAAAGGACCTAAGCAGTCACCTCTCCAAAGAGGACATACAGGTGGCCCAAAAGCACATGAAACGATGCTCAACCTTGCTTATCATTAGAGAAATGCAAATTAAAACCACAATGAGATACCACCTCACACCCGTCAGAATGGCCATCATCAATAAATCGACAGACAATAAATGCTGGAGAGGGTGCGGAGAAAAGGGAAACTTCTTGCATTGCTAGTGGGAATGTAAATTGATACAACCTCTATGGAAGACAATATGGAGATTCCTTAAAAAACTAAAAATAGAAGCACCCTTTCACCCAGCAATCCCACTATTAGGCCTATATCCTGATGAAATCAAAACTGAAAGAGGCACCTGTTCCCCAATGTTCATTGCAACTCTCTATACAATAGCCAGAACATGGAAGCAATCTAGATGTCCATCAACAAATGAATGGATCCAGAAGCTCTGGTACATATATACAATGGAATACTACTCAGCTGTAAAAAGAAATGCAGAAGACTCAGTCTTAATGAGATGGCTAGCTCTAGAACCTATCATAAAAAGTGAATGAAGTAAGTCAAAAAGAGAAAGACAAATACAATATACTAACTCAAATATATGGAATCTAGTAAGATGGTCATGATAACACACACAGTGAACTCATGGAAAAACAGACAAAGAATAGACATAAGGACATTGTGGAGACCGAACAGTGGGAGGGAGGCATAGAGGAAGTAACATGGAAACCTATACTGTCATGTGTGGAAAAGATAGCTATTGTCATTGTGCTAAGGGAATAGGAGTGCCTACAATCACTTGGGGTGATGGTTCGGTGGGGGGTAGGAGGGGTGGAACTGAGTGGGGGTGGGGGGGCCAGGGGTATGCATATGAATGATCTGGGAACATACATGTTGGTGAACAACAAAACTCTGTAAAATCTTTAAAATAAAGAATAAAAAAAAAAAAGAAAAGAAAAAGAAAACCACACCTCAATTTCTATTGGTTATCGATAGCATTTTAAAAATCACTGGAGGAGGAAGGGGAGGAGGAGAGGAAGGAAGAAGAAAGGAGGAAGGGAGGAGGGAAAAAAAATCACTGACTTTAAAATTTTTACCTGAATCCAATTACGTTGTTTAATTAGTTTTGGTTTGAAGAGTTTTTTAGTTTCATTTAGTAACTTTTCTAGGATTAGTGTTCTCTTAATTTCCAATTTGTATGCCACTTATGTCATGCATCAGCACAAATATTTTTTATAAAGTTAAATATTGGGGCTTCCCTGATGGTCCAGTGGGTAAGGACACTGCCTTGCAGTGCAAGGGGCGCTGGTTCAATCCCTGGCCTGGGGAAATCCTACATGCTGCAGAGCGGTTAGACTGATGCATCCAACTGCTGAGCCAGAGCTCTGTAGCACATGCTCCCAGAATCAGTGCTCTGCAATGAGAGAGGCCACTGTGATGGGAGGCCCACACAGGCCAAAGAACAAAGATAAATAAATGAAAGGCCAATAGAAGTGGCAAAAAAAAAAAAAAAAAAGTTAAATAGTGAATAACAGGCATAGTATATGTCTTGTTCCTAATTTTCAGAAAGGTTTTCAAGCATTTCACGGTTTTGCATGGGGTTCACCTTCATTGTTTCTGATAAATATTCTACTGTGTTAAGTAAGTTTTCTTCTATTCGTGTTGTTAGAAGAAGTTGTACGTTATAGTGATAAAGAGCACAGATTTTGTGCCTGGAAGCCTAGGTTCAAATCCTGTCTCCATCACATGAATGAAACAGACAAAGAATAGACATAAGGACATTGTGGAGAGCGAACAGTGGGAGGGAGGCATAGAGGAAGTAATATGGAAACCTATACTGTCATGTGTGGAAAAGATAACTATTGTCATTTTGCTAAGGGAATAGGAGTGCCTACAATCACTTGGGGCGATGGTTCGGTGGGGGGTAGGAGGGGTGGAACTGAGTGGGGGGGTGGGGGGGTCCAGGGATATGCATATGAATGATCTGGGAACATACATGTTGGTGAACAACAAAACTCTGTAAAATCTTTAAAATAAAGAATAAAAAAAAAAAAGAAAAGAAAAAGAAAACCACACCTCAATTTCTATTGGTTATCGATAGCATTTTAAAAATCACTGGAGGAGGAAGGGGAGGAGGAGAGGAAGGAAGAAGAAAGGAGGAAGGGAGGAGGGAAAAAAAATCACTGACTTTAAAATTTTTACCTGAATCCAATTACGTTGTTTAATTAGTTTTGGTTTGAAGAGTTTTTTAGTTTCATTTAGTAACTTTTCTAGGATTAGTGTTCTCTTAATTTCCAATTTGTATGCCACTTATGTCATGCATCAGCACAAATATTTTTTATAAAGTTAAATATTGGGGCTTCCCTGATGGTCCAGTGGGTAAGGACACTGCCTTGCAGTGCAAGGCGCTGGTTCAATCCCTGGCCTGGGGAAATCCTACATGCTGCAGAGCGGTTAGACTGATGCATCCAACTGCTGAGCCAGAGCTCTGTAGCACATGCTCCCAGAATCAGTGCTCTGCAATGAGAGAGGCCACTGTGATGGGAGGCCCACACAGGCCAAAGAACAAAGATAAATAAATGAAAGGCCAATAGAAGTGGCAAAAAAAAAAAAAAAAAAAGTTAAATAGTGAATAACAGGCATAGTATATGTCTTGTTCCTAATTTTCAGAAAGGTTTTCAAGCATTTCACGGTTTTGCATGGGGTTCACCTTCATTGTTTCTGATAAATATTCTACTGTGTTAAGTAAGTTTTCTTCTATTCGTGTTGTTAGAAGAAGTTGTACGTTATAGTGATAAAGAGCACAGATTTTGTGCCTGGAAGCCTAGGTTCAAATCCTGTCTCCATCACTTTCTTTAGGTGTACAGTCCTGGGAAAGTCACTTAGCTTCCTTTTGTTGTCCACGTGTAAAGTGGAGCCACCTCATAGGGCCTTGAGGGTAAAATCCATTCATAAGTGTAAGGCACTCAAAGCAGTACTTGACATGTATACACATAGTATAAGAAGTTATTATTGTAATTACATTTTTATTAGGAATGGATGCTAAATTCTATCAAAAATTTTAAATATCTGTTGATATAATTTCATGGATCTTATCCTTTCTTCTTTTTGTATTGATTTTGTTGACAAGTTTCCAAATAATTGAAATTTCCTTGAATTCCTGGGATAAAATCCATTTTCATATGAAAAAAATAAAAGACTGTCACCAAGGACTCAGGGCCCAGAGACAAATACCTTCCACTGGGTTACTTGTTTACTGTTTCCTTTCCTATCCGTTATAATTCACACACTCACACAGGAAAGTAAGCTCCTTTCAGATAGTTAGTCTTGTTCTCAGTTGCATCTCCAGCTCTTAGAAGACTGGTGCTAATAACTGCTTGTTGAATGAATTAATGTTCAGAGCACAATGGAAGTCAAAATAAGAGAACTGAATGACAGGTCCTATCCTACTAGATTGCTGTGTGAGCTTAGCCAACCTGCATACCCTCTCTGGGCCTCTGTAAGGTGAGGTTTTACATTTTTCCCTTTGGTGTTATGAGGTAAAAGAAGGAGGTTCCCCACTGAATGACATAAATTAAAGCAAGATCTATGACCCGCCTACTAGAATAGCAGAACTTAAAACAAAAATTAACATGTAGGACCTAATGAAACTTAAAAGCTTTTGTACAGCAAAAGAAATTACAAAAAAACGCTGAACAGACAACCCACAGAATGGGAGAAAATAGTAGCAAATGAAATAAAAGAGTTAATCTCCAAAATCTACAAGCAACTCAAGACAACTCGACACTGGAAAAATAAACAACCCAATCAAAAATGGGAAAAGGACCTAAAGAGACATCTCTCCAAAGAGGACATACGGATGGCCCAAAAGCACATGAAATGATGCTCAACCTAACTTATAATTAGTGAAATGCAAATCAAACCTACAATGAACTATCATCTCACACTAGTCAGAATGGCCATCATCAAAAACTCTACAGACAATAAATGCTGGAGAGGGTGCGGAAATAAGGAAACACTTCTGAATTGTTGGTGGGAATGTAAATTGATACAGCCACTATGGAAGACAGTATGGAGATACCTTCAAAAACTAAAAATAGAACCACCATATGACCCAGCATTCCCACTATTAGGCATACATTCTGATGAAATAAAAATTGAAAGAGGCACCTGTTCCCCAATGTTCATTGCAGCTCTCTATACAATAGATACAACATGGAAGCAGTCTAGATGCCCATCAACGAATGAATGGATAAAGAAGCTTTGGTACATATATACAATGGAGTATTTCTCAGCTGTGAAAAGAAATGCAGAACAATCAGTCCTAACGCGGCTGATGAATCTAGAATCTATTATACAAAGTGAAGTTGTTATAACTAGGCTTCAGGAAACATCCCACACAGAGCAACAAAGTTAACAGTGGAGGGCATTTATTACACTGGTGGGTCCAAGGCCTCCATTTTAACCAAGGACCCTGAGCAGAACTTGTGGCTAACATTTATACCTAAAGCCTATGTGTACAAACCCACATGTCAAACATCTTAGGTTGCCTAGGAAACATTAAAGGAAAAAATATGATTTGGTTGCCATCACAAAGGTAAAATTGAAAACCACCTATCACTTAGCTTGTCTCAACATGGATTAATTAACTAAGATCACAAATGGTAATTTATCTTATGATGATAAAATAAGATCTTTCATTTTCTTTCATTTTCATGGCCTAGGGGGAAGTTTCCTTGGTCAGTTTCTCATTAACCTGGGAGGCCTAGTTAATTTTTCATCTCCATGGCTACACAGTCCAAACATAGTCCAGAGTTCACTGAAAGTGCAAGATGGATTCCTCTTCCTCAAGATGGAGTCAGTTTAGTCAGGGTAGCCTGTTCCTTTCCTCCTTCAAAGTAAATCAAAAAGAAAAGGAAAAACAGTATACTAACGCATATATTATGGTTGGCCCAAAAGCACATGAAATGATGCTCAACCTAACTTATAATTAGTGAAATGCAAATCAAACCTACAATGAACTATCATCTCACACTAGTCAGAATGGCCATCATCAAAAACTCTACAGACAATAAATGCTGGAGAGGGTGCGGAAATAAGGAAACACTTCTGAATTGTTGGTGGGAATGTAAATTGATACAGCCACTATGGAAGACAGTATGGAGATACCTTCAAAAACTAAAAATAGAACCACCATATGACCCAGCATTCCCACTATTAGGCATACATTCTGATGAAATAAAAATTGAAAGAGGCACCTGTTCCCCAATGTTCATTGCAGCTCTCTATACAATAGATACAACATGGAAGCAGTCTAGATGCCCATCAACGAATGAATGGATAAAGAAGCTTTGGTACATATATACAATGGAGTATTTCTCAGCTGTGAAAAGAAATGCAGAACAATCAGTCCTAACGCGGCTGATGAATCTAGAATCTATTATACAAAGTGAAGTTGTTATAACTAGGCTTCAGGAAACATCCCACACAGAGCAACAAAGTTAACAGTGGAGGGCATTTATTACACTGGTGGGTCCAAGGCCTCCATTTTAACCAAGGACCCTGAGCAGAACTTGTGGCTAACATTTATACCTAAAGCCTATGTGTACAAACCCACATGTCAAACATCTTAGGTTGCCTAGGAAACATTAAAGGAAAAAATATGATTTGGTTGCCATCACAAAGGTAAAATTGAAAACCACCTATCACTTAGCTTGTCTCAACATGGATTAATTAACTAAGATCACAAATGGTAATTTATCTTATGATGATAAAATAAGATCTTTCATTTTCTTTCATTTTCATGGCCTAGGGGGAAGTTTCCTTGGTCAGTTTCTCATTAACCTGGGAGGCCTAGTTAATTTTTCATCTCCATGGCTACACAGTCCAAACATAGTCCAGAGTTCACTGAAAGTGCAAGATGGATTCCTCTTCCTCAAGATGGAGTCAGTTTAGTCAGGGTAGCCTGTTCCTTTCCTCCTTCAAAGTAAATCAAAAAGAAAAGGACAAATACAGTATACTAACGCATATATATGGTGTAAGGGTGGCAGGCTATTAAGGGATTAACACAGCGGCTGGAGATTCCCCAGCACTAAATAATCATAAGAAAGGGCCAAGTTGTTAGAGTCAACACCGCGACCAGACTCCCTGCACCAAATCAGGGGGTCAGTTGTTTACCTGCTGGCGCCTGAGAATCTCCCTAGATCTGCGATAAGGAGATAGCCTTGGCCATAAAAATTCCTCACAAAGTGTCAAGAATTTCACACCCCCCCGCCCACAGCCACCTGAAGGATAGTGGGCTCATCACTGGACTTCCCGCCAAACTTAAACAAAGAACTCGTTTCTGCGCCTGCCCTGAGGGATCCCCCTCCCCTTTTCTCCTGCGCCCCTCCTCCCTAATAAAACCTCCTCGTCCCATCTCCGGGGCGCGATTTCCCTGGCCCATCTCTCGGACCTGTGGATCTCGCCCGGGAACTCTTCCCAAATAAACTTCTTCCCTAACAGCTTGCAGCCCGCCGTGTCTTTACGATTCTTACATCTGGTGCCGAAGACCCAGGAGGAGCGTGAGCCTCGCGGCCCCCTGCGAGTGCCCCTCCTCTCCCGCTGGCACGGCAGGACCTCTCTGACCATCAGGGACCTCTCTGACCATCACCCGCTCCGGCATACGTGAGTGGTAAGTCCCCCTTATTAAATCCCACTGTTCTCACTCGAGACTCTGCTCCGGGCCCCTGGCTGAAAATCGCGGCCGCATCAGGGCAACCCTCCGCCCCTGTGGCTTCCGGCGACTACCGTTGCGGAGACGTCTGCCACGGTTTTCGCACTCTCCGGTGTTCTGCTCACGCCAAGCAGAACATCTATCCTGTGGTCCCAGGCAGTCTCGGGGACGCCTGTCTCTGCCTAGTTCCACATCCGCCGGTCTCGGGTGACAACGTGGGCAACTCTAAATCTAAACCTGATCCTCAGACCCCTTTTGGGCTGTTTACACCCCTCCTGCCCAAGCCGGTTCCTCCGGCCCCCCACCCCCGGTCTGGTTGGCTCCCGCCCGTGCTGGGCTCCCGTTCCTCCGGCCCTCCAGTCCAGGACTGGTTGGCTCCCGCCCGTGCTGGGCTCCCGTTCCTCCGGCCCTCCAGTCCAGGACTGGTTGGCTCCCGCCCGTGCTGGGCTCCCGTTCCTCCGGCCCTCCAGTCCAGGACTGGTTGGCTCCCCACCGTGCTGGGCTCCTGTTCCTCCAGCCATCCAGTCCGGGACTGGTTGGCTCCCACCCACACTCTTTGAGACTGCAATACTGCAATAGTGTGTGGCCACAATATCCTCTAAATAATCAAATCAGTGGCCTAAAAATGGGGCTTACGACTTTAATGTCCTCACTGATTTAGATAATTTCTGCCAAAGGAATGGGAAATGGTCAGAGATTCCTTATGTTCAAGTTTTTTGGGATGTTCGTTCCCGTCCTTCTCTCTGTGCTGTCTGTTCTACCTCCCAAGTCCTTCTTGCTAAAGAAACTCCGCCTACATCGCTGATAGCTCCACCACTAAGAAACACCAAACCTGCTCTCTCTCTTTGATTTAGACGCGGCAGCCTCGTCCTCACTTTCTGAACCTCCTGAAAACCTTTCTTCTCCGCCGGCTAAACCCATCCAGGCTCCGCCAGAAACCCCACCCTCTTTAGCTCCTGAAACTGTCTCTTTCACCTAGTAACTTTACCCAACCTCCGCCATACCCTGAATCAACCTCTCACTAGAGTCCACCAAACTCACCTTTAGCCCCCGCAGAACCTCCCCTGCCTTCACTTTCTCCCACTTCCCCTAATCCCCGCTTTTCAATGCCTGTACCTTCTCAAGCCTCGGCTTTATACCCGACACTTCCATCCTCAGAATCTATGCGACCTTCTTTTTTCTATGACTCCCCCATTAGTGCTCACACTCGCTCTAAAATTACACCTGCTACAGACCCTTCCCCTATATGCCCACTTCGAGAAGTGGCCAGGGCAGACGGAGTCGTGCAGCTACATTCACCTTTCACTCTTGCTGATCTCTCCCAAATTGAAAAACGCCTAGGTTCTTTCTCTGCTAACCCTTCTTTATACATCAAAAAATTTCAATATCTTACACAAGCATATGACCTTACCTGGCACGATCTCCAGGTGGTCCTATCCTCCAGCCTAACTCCAAAAGAAAAAGAACGAATTCTAATTGCTGCCATGGCTCATGCTGACCAAACACATCTTACTGATGACACTATGCCACTAGGTGCTGAGGCGGTTCCCAGAACCGAACCAGCTTGGAATTACCAACCAGGGCAACCTGGCCGTCAGCGGCGAAATCAAATGATTACATGTCTGATAGCAGGAATGAGGACTGTCTCACATAAAGTAGTTAACTATACCAAACTTCAAGAAGTCACCCAGATGCCGGATGAAAATCCGGCCCTCTTCCTTAACCGACTTACAGAGGCCCTAACTCTCTATACTCGAATAGACCCTGCCTCTGACGCAGGAGCCACCATTCTTGCTACTCACTTTATCTCCCAATCAGCTCCTGACATTAGAAAAAAGTTACAAAAGGTAGAAAGGGGACCGCAAACCCCTATCCAAGACCTGGTAAATATGGCCTTTAAAGTTTTTAATGCCCAAGAGGATGAAGCTGAGGCCTCACGTAAGGCCCAGCTGCAGCAGATGGTAGCCCTCCAAACCCAAGCCATGGTAGCTGCCCTGCGGCCTGCCAACGCCAAAGGCAAACAAGGGGGATCTAAAGGCACACAAAAGACCCCGCCAGGGCCATGTTACAAATGTGGCAAAGAAGGCCACTGGGCAAGGAATTGCCCCAATCCCCGAGTCCCTAACGGACCCTGCCCATTGTGTAACCAGAAGGGACATTGGAAGAGTGAATGTCCCACACGGTCTGGTACGACCTCGATGCCTCCACATCGGAGCCCTGCCAACCCCTCTCCTCTGGACCTACTGGGCTTGGCCGATGACTGACGCGGCCTGGACTCGAGGACCCCCATCACCCTCGCAGAGCCCAGGGTAACGCTCCAGGTAGCGGGTAAGTCTATTTCCTTTTTAATAGACACGGGGGCTACCTACTCTGTTTTGCCATCTTATGCGGGACCTTTGACTACTTCCCAGATCTCGGTTACGGGTATAGACGGTCAGCCCACTACACCCTTTCAAACAGAGCCTCTACCTTGCAAACTCGATTCGACCTACTTTACACACTCATTTTTAGTTATTCCTTCCTGCCCTCTCCCGCTTTTAGGACGAGATATCCTAGCCCATTTAAAAACGGTCATGCTCATAGGCTCTGACTCTGCCACTCATCTCCTTTCCTTATTAGTTCCTCCTATCGAGTCACCCCAAGTCCTCCCTGACATTAAAGCTGATCCTATAGTCTGGGACACAGCCACCCCAGTCATCGCTGCCCACCATCAACCAGTACTCATTAAACTAAAAGATCCCTCTTATTTCCCATCGAAGCCCCAATTCCCTATTTCTGATGCTCATAGAAGGGGACTCAAACCAATCATCACCCGGTTGTTAGACCAAGGCCTTCTCATTCCTACCAACTCTCCCTGTAATACTCTGATCCTCCCTATAAAAAAGCCCACAGGAGCCTATAGACTGGTCCAAGATCTTCGCCTGATCAATGAGGCAGTTATTCCTATTCACCCAGTAGTCCCAAATCCTTATACCCTTCTCTCTCATATTCCTCCAAACACCACCCACTATACTGTCCTAGATCTTAAGGATGCCTTCTTTACCATCCCTCTTCATCCTGATTCCTATTTTCTTTTTGCCTTCACATGGACTGATCCAGACACCCAGGTCTCACAACAACTCACCTGGACAGTCCTCCCCCAAGGGTTTAGGGACAGTCCCCACCTGTTTGGACAGGCTCTAGCTAAAGACCTAACTGACTGCCCATTACCGGACAGCCATCTCTTACAATATGTCGATGATTTACTATTATGCAGCCCCTCTTATTCTCATTCACAACAAGACGCCATAACGCTTCTCAATTTCTTAGGACAAAGGGGATATCGAGTCACTCCCTCTAAAGTCCAGCTATCCAGTCCCACAGTCACCTATTATAGGAGTTAGCTTAAACCGCTCCTCAAAAACTCTGACCACAGATAGAATACAGACATTACAGAGTCTGACTCCTCCCACTACCACTGATCAAATTCTCTCCTTCCTGAGGATTTTTCAGACACTGGATACGCAACTTTGCCATTCTTGCTAGGCCCCTCTATCGAGCAGCGAAGGAAACCCCCACAGGGCCTTTGACTTCCCCTACAGAAGTGGCAAAGGCTTTCCATGTTCTTCGAGATATTCTGATCGCTTCTCCGACTCTCACATTACCAGACCCTAATAAACCCTTTCACCTCTTCACCAACAAAAAAACAGGAATAACAACCGGCCTTCTGGCTCAACCACTAGGCCCTGCCTATCAGCCTATCACTTATTTATCAAAACAGCTAGATAATACTGTTAAAGGATGGCAACCTTGCCTCCGGGCTCTAGCAGCAGCCTCAGAGTTGGCAAAGGAATCTCTCAAACTGACGCTCTCTCAACCCTTATCGGTCTTTTCAACCCACAGACTTCAAGATTTACTAACCCATCGCTCTCTTTCCCTGCTGGGACCCTCCCGCATACAAGAGTTTCACCTGCTGTTCATTGAAAACCCCCTTATTAACTCTATGCCCTTCTCCTCCTTTAAACCCTGCTTTTTTACTGCCCAAGTCCACAACACTCCCCTTCCCGCTGCACTCCTGCCCTGAGGTGGTAGAAGAACTCTCCAACTCCCCCACAAAGTGGCTGTTATACACTGCAAAGGGCACCAGTCTCAAAATAACTCAGTAGCCCAAGGCAATGCTAGAGCAGATGCTGTGGCCAGAAGCCTGACTTCCGGTCCCCCCATTACTAACACTGCTTTATTCTTGACCCCCACTGAAACCCCTAACTACTCTCCAGAAGAGCAATCACTCTTAAACACACAAGGAGGTGCTTACTCAAAAGAAGGGTGGATTACTGTCCAAAACAAAATAGCCCTTCCCGCCTCCCAGGCATTAGACATCCTAACCCAAGTACATCAGACACTACATATTGGCCCACGAGCTATGTTCCATTTCTTAGAGCCTTTATTCTTTCACCCCAATCTAAAAACTCTGATTAAACAGGTCCACTCCCAGTGTCACATTTGTTCTGTCACCTCATCCCAAGGAGGTCTTCACATCAGGCCGCCAGCACATCAGATGAGAGGACACCTCCCGGGAAAAGACTGGCAAATTGACTTTACCCATATGCCTCCCTGCCGTAAATTGAGATTTTTGCTTACTCTGGTAGATACCTTCTCAGGTTGGGTAGAAGCCTTCCCGACCTCACAGGAAAATGCTCACACTGTATCCACTATTTTGCTAGAGCAGATAATACCCCGCTTCGGATTGCCCTCTTCCATTCAGTCCGATAACGGGCCAGCCTTCATCTCTCAGATAGTACAGCAAGTCTCCTCTGTTCTAAATATTTCTTGAAATCTTCACATTCCGTATCGCCCTCAATCATCAGGAAAAGTAGAAAGAGCCAATGGACTGATTAAGGCTCACCTGGCTAAACTAACTGTGGAAGTACGCCTATCCTGGCCTGAACTGTTGCCTCTTGCACTGGCCAAGCTCAGGGCTACTCCTAGAGCCCCCACGTTCCTCAGCCCCTTTGAGCTCCTCTATGGACGTCCCTTTCTTATCAATAACAACTTGCCTATTAAAACCCCTTTATTAGCCTCTTATCTCCCTTACTTGACTCTGCTTCGAAAACTTCTCCGAGAACACGCAGACCGGGTCCTGCCACAACCCAGTCATCGTGACACACCTAACACAAGCACTCAATCCTCTCCTACTTCCTTACAACCAGGAGACTCAGTGCTTCTCAAAACTCGGCACCCAAAGCCCTTGGAGCCACGGTGGACTGGACCACACACGGTGATCCTAACCACCCCGACTGCGGTTAAGCTATTGGGAGATCCGGCCTGGCATCACGTGTCTCAAATAAAAAGGGCTCCAAGCCACCTGGATCAGTTCTCTGCTGAACTCACTGGACCCACCAAGGTGCGCTTTTCTCGACTGAAGTAAGTTACTCATGTCCTTAAACATTACAGACTTGCAACGTTTTTTGCAAGCTCTGATAGATGACTCCTGGCTTATAGTCTTTACCTCCCTCGATGACCTTATAGAGGCCATAGATCAGCTGTGGCTTCAGGGAACTTTCCTTGAATTTACTCCTGAACAAATCGAGTTCTTTACATTAGTCTTCCTAATCTTACTCTCTGAAGATGCTGCACCTTCTCGTCCTGCTCTGGCTTTCTCCTCGCTATACCTGACATAGCCAACCCCTACCTCTGGCGATTTTACATTGAAGAAGTCTCAGGAGAAAAAACTAAAGTCCTAGCCACTTCTGATTGTGATGTGGCCGGATGCCAAAGGCCTATAACACTCCAAATACCTCCAGACTCGAGCTTAAACGGGCTCCCTCTAACAGAGATAAGTTCATTAAAGGGAATTAAAGTTGAGGTAACTATCTGCTTCCTCTATGATCAACATCAGGCTATCTGCCAAGAAGAGTCCCAAAGATATGGAGGTTAGCCTTCATCTCTCAGATAGTACAGCAAGTCTCCTCTGTTCTAAATATTTCTTGAAATCTTCACATTCCGTATCGCCCTCAATCATCAGGAAAAGTAGAAAGAGCCAATGGACTGATTAAGGCTCACCTGGCTAAACTAACTGTGGAAGTACGCCTATCCTGGCCTGAACTGTTGCCTCTTGCACTGGCCAAGCTCAGGGCTACTCCTAGAGCCCCCACGTTCCTCAGCCCCTTTGAGCTCCTCTATGGACGTCCCTTTCTTATCAATAACAACTTGCCTATTAAAACCCCTTTATTAGCCTCTTATCTCCCTTACTTGACTCTGCTTCGAAAACTTCTCCGAGAACACGCAGACCGGGTCCTGCCACAACCCAGTCATCGTGACACACCTAACACAAGCACTCAATCCTCTCCTACTTCCTTACAACCAGGAGACTCAGTGCTTCTCAAAACTCGGCACCCAAAGCCCTTGGAGCCACGGTGGACTGGACCACACACGGTGATCCTAACCACCCCGACTGCGGTTAAGCTATTGGGAGATCCGGCCTGGCATCACGTGTCTCAAATAAAAAGGGCTCCAAGCCACCTGGATCAGTTCTCTGCTGAACTCACTGGACCCACCAAGGTGCGCTTTTCTCGACTGAAGTAAGTTACTCATGTCCTTAAACATTACAGACTTGCAACGTTTTTTGCAAGCTCTGATAGATGACTCCTGGCTTATAGTCTTTACCTCCCTCGATGACCTTATAGAGGCCATAGATCAGCTGTGGCTTCAGGGAACTTTCCTTGAATTTACTCCTGAACAAATCGAGTTCTTTACATTAGTCTTCCTAATCTTACTCTCTGAAGATGCTGCACCTTCTCGTCCTGCTCTGGCTTTCTCCCCTCGCTATACCTGACATAGCCAACCCCTACCTCTGGCGATTTTACATTGAAGAAGTCTCAGGAGAAAAAACTAAAGTCCTAGCCACTTCTGATTGTGATGTGGCCGGATGCCAAAGGCCTATAACACTCCAAATACCTCCAGACTCGAGCTTAAACGGGCTCCCTCTAACAGAGATAAGTTCATTAAAGGGAATTAAAGTTGAGGTAACTATCTGCTTCCTCTATGATCAACATCAGGCTATCTGCCAAGAAGAGTCCCAAAGATATGGAGGTTGTCCATACCCTAAGATATGGACCTTACCAGGTGCGCCTCGCACCCTAGATGCTGCATTTAAATACTGTCAGAGGCACTGGCTTAACACTAACCCTGTGGGTCCCTGGCCCTACACTATGTTTTCATTTTTCTCGGACTCCTCCGGATCCTGGAAAATGAACATCCAAGACCCCTGGGACTCCCGGTGGCAATCCGGACAATATGGTAAGCTATATAGAGGCTATCAACAGATGCCATGGACCACATTATATATCCATAGAAAATATGAAAAGAGACTAGACACCTTAACAGAAGTAAAACAGACCATAGATCAGGCTGAATCTAGCCTTAATCAGGACATAAATCAGCCACGGGTCCCAGAAGCCTTCACCTGGATAGAAGTTATCAGACAGGGTGTAAAACTGCTTAATAACACAAAGGACTATCAGGTATCTGACCGTTTTTGTGTGCGTCTTTGAATAGACCAGTACTAGCAGCAGTGCCATTAGCATACTCCGTGAACTTATCTAAGGCTAGTTTACCAAACCAACCCCAAAATCCTGTGGCAGTAGATGTCCCCCTCTTTCAATCTGAACAGACTTACTTCCTCTGCTATGACAAAGGTGTGTCGAATTCCCCTTGCAATATGACCATACAGGTAACAGAAACCTTGTATACCCCCTCTGGCATTTTCTTCTGGTGCAACAAAACTCTTTACAATCACATAAGTCTGCAATCACCGTTCCCATGTTGGCCTGTTATCCTAGTTCCTCAACTAATGTTGTATGGCAGAGCCGAGTTTGCATCTCTTTACAGACCTCCGGCACGACAGAAAAGAGCCATTTTTCTTCCTCTCCTGGCTGGAATCACTTTGATCACCTCATTAGCTGCAGCTGGAATTAGCGCCGGAGCTTTGGGACGTAGTGTTTCTACTCAACAAAAACTTGAAGAAAAGCTTCAAATAGCAGCAGAAGCCTCTGCAACCTCTATGTTGTCTCTCCAGAGACAGATAACCTCCCTGGCTAAAGTAACCTTACAGAATCGGAGGGCCCTAGATCTCCTAACTGCCGACAAAGGGGGAACCTGCCTCTTCCTGCGGGAAGAATGCTGCTACTATATTAATGAGTCAGGTCTGGTGGAAGAGAACACGAACGTCCTGACTCGGCTGGGGGAGCAGCTTCGCTCTGGTAGACAGTCCCCACCACCCTTTGAAGAGTGGTGGCGTTCTCCCCTAATGGCATGGATAACCCCTCTCTTAGGACCCCTTCTAATTATTTCACTTTTACTCATGCTTGCTCCTTGTTTCCTCAGATTTCTACTGAGCCGAATGAAAGAAATCTCACAGGTCGCGATTCATCAGATGCTCCTTCAGCCCTATTCCCGACTGCCCACCAGCCCGCCACCCTCAGACCAGCCTTAAACCCCCCATGCCCAAACGAAGACTCAGCAGGAAGTAGCCAGACAAAGTTCCGCGCCCTATATCACCAAAAAGGCTGGAATGTTAGGGTGGTAGGCTATTAAGGATTACCACAGCGGCTGGAGATTCCCCAGCACTAAATAATCATAAGAAAGGGCCAAGTTGTTAGAGTCAACACCGCGACCAGACTCCCGGCACCAAATCAGGGGGTCAGTTGTTTACCTGCTGGCGCCTGAGAATCTCCCTAGACCTGCGATAAGGAGATAGCCTTGGCCATAAAAATTCCTCACAAAGTGTCAAGAATTTCACACCCCCCGCCCACAGCCACCTGAAGGATAGTGGGCTCATCACTGGACTTCCCCCCAAACTTAAACAAATAACTCGTTTCTGCGCCTGCCCTGAGGGATCCCCTCCCTTTTCTCCTGCGCCCTCCTCCCTAATAAAACCTCCTCGTCCCATCTCCGGGCGCGATTTCCTGGCCCATCTCTCGGACCTGTGGATCTCGCCCGGGAACTCTTCCCAAATAAACTTCTTCCCTAACAGCTTGCAGCCCGCCGTGTCTTCTGATTCTTACATATGGAATCTAGTAAGATGGTACCAATAAATGCATATGCAGAGCAGCAATGGAGAAACAGACATAGGGCACAGACCTATGGACATTGTGGGGAATGAACAGTGGTTGGGAGGCATAGAGGGAGCAACATGGAAACCTATACTATCATAGGTGAAGAAGATAGCTATTGTTATTGTGGTGTGGGAACAGGGGATCCTACAGGGGTGCTGTACAATGGCCTGGAGGGGTGGGATGGGAGGAGGCCAGGATATACATATGACTTGTTGGGCCCTAAATGAAAGAGGGCCTTTGCAAGCATAAGGAAGGAAGAGATGAGGGCGTGATCTAAGCATGATTGCTTGACCTTTATCTTGATTGGTTTAACTATGGGAAATCCCTTAGGAAACCCCCTTCACTTGCCTATATAAGCTGTAAGTCTGCACTAATAAAATGGAACTGCTTTGACGGAATCCCTGTCGCATCTGATTGTCTCTTGCTTGCCAAGGGGCTGGGTTGGCGGACAGCAGGCTCACCCCTTTCCGATCTTCCCGTGGCCTGAATACGGGCAATCCTGCAGCCGTTTCTCCTCTGCGGGCTGGCCCCACAATGACTAATCTAGGATTATACATATCTGTAAACAACAAAACTCTGTAAAAGTAAAAGCAAAAATTAAAAAAAAAGAAGGGGTTTCATCACGCGGCTGGAGATTCCCCAGCTAAATAATCATAAGAAAGGGCCAAGTTGTTAGAGTCAACACCGCGACCAGACTCCCGGCACCAAATCAGGGGGTCAGTTGTTTACCTGCTGGCGCCTGAGAATCTCCCTAGACCTGCGATAAGGAGATAGCCTTGGCCATAAAAATTCCTCACAAAGTGTCAAGAATTTCACACCCCCCGCCCACAGCCACCTGAAGGATAGTGGGCTCATCACTGGACTTCCCGCCAAACTTAAACAAAGAACTCGTTTCTGCGCCTGCCCTGAGGGATCCCCCTCCCCTTTTCTCCTGCGCCCCTCCTCCCTAATAAAACCTCCTCGTCCCATCTCCGGGGCGCGATTTCCCTGGCCCATCTCTCGGACCTGTGGATCTCGCCCGGGAACTCTTCCCAAATAAACTTCTTCCCTAACAGCTTGCAGCCCGCCGTGTCTTTACGATTCTTACATATGGAATCTAGTAAGATGGTACCAATAAATGCATATGCAGAGCAGCAATGGAGAAACAGACATAGGGCACAGACCTATGGACATTGTGGGGAATGAACAGTGGTTGGGAGGCATAGAGGGAGCAACATGGAAACCTATACTATCATAGGTGAAGAAGATAGCTATTGTTATTGTGGTGTGGGAACAGGGGATCCTACAGGGGTGCTGTACAATGGCCTGGAGGGGTGGGATGGGAGGAGGCCAGGGATATACATATGACTTGTTGGGCCCTAAATGAAAGAGGGCCTTTGCAAGCATAAGGAAGGAAGAGATGAGGGCGTGATCTAAGCATGATTGCTTGACCTTTATCTTGATTGGTTTAACTATGGGAAATCCCTTAGGAAACCCCCTTCACTTGCCTATATAAGCTGTAAGTCTGCACTAATAAAATGGAACTGCTTTGACGGAATCCCTGTCGCATCTGATTGTCTCTTGCTTGCCAAGGGGCTGGGTTGGCGGACAGCAGGCTCACCCCTTTCCGATCTTCCCGTGGCCTGAATACGGGCAATCCTGCAGCCGTTTCTCCTCTGCGGGCTGGCCCCACAATGACTAATCTAGGATTATACATATCTGTAAACAACAAAACTCTGTAAAAGTAAAAAGTAAAAATTAAAAAAAAAAAGAAGGGGGTTTCCCTTCCTCAGGATTTAAAGACTCCCAAGTTGGGATTTTTCCTGCTGACAGGAGTTAAAAGAGTGATCCCAGGGTGTGGGAGAGGTTGGGAGTGGGCTGCAGGGGGCAGGGATCTTTGGTCAAGTGCAAATGTTCTGCATGTATGTTTTTCCTAACTATTTTTCTAAATAAAAAACTATGAAACAGTTGATCAAATGTTTAACTAGGTATATGATCAATGATTGTAATAATGTAACTCTAGGTGTGGGAAGATGTAACAAGAGGGAATACTTTCCTGGACCATAGCTAGGAGGCAGGTGTCCAGAGATCTTTGACTATTAATACCTAGTCCATAACGGCACATTGAGTGGCCTATCAACAAAACCGTCAGAACTGGGAATAAGCCTTCCCAGCAACGTGGGACAAAATGGTCATGAAATGCCCCTAAAGTATAGTCAGATTTATGACCACAAAGGGAGGCGTGTCAACTACAAATTGGTGTTTACCAATTACATTGACAATGACTGGACAACAAGGACATTTGCCCTCTGCCTCTGCAGAGACCGGACCCTGTGCTGTTGAGAGTTGCTGGCCTTCAATAACCGCTGATGGAGATCAGGGTTGGGTAGAGGCATTCTGTGTTCCAAGATGAGGCAGCTCTTTAGATAGGTGGATGCCTTTTAGGAATGACCTTTATTATCTCAATCCTTGCATCTCTGTACATCTATAAAAGCACTAAATTCCTTCATGATGAAATTAGATCCTAACGATTAACTGAAAACCCTTTATAAAATGTCTGTTTATTGGTATGGAACTCCCCCTCTCCTCAAAATCGTATATACTGACCCTCCTCCTGCTGCTGCTTTGGAGCAGTCTCTCAGAGCTATCTGGGGTGCTGCCTCCCAGGCTGCAGTCCTAATTATACCCCAAATAAAGCTTAACCCACACCCACACACAAAACAAACTAATACATGCCCTTGTACCATATTCTAAAAAAAACACAAACTAATATATGCTTTTGTACCATATTCTAACAACAACAACAGAAAACTCCTAAAATTGAAAGATTTCTCCACTATTAACAACTTGGCTTTCTTCTCTAGAGCTGGTTTTCTGAAAGAGGGAGTGTCCCACAAGGACTTTTGATTTTACCCAAGGCCAGCAACCTAGCTGGGTACTTATCTTTTTCTTCACATTGTAGTGATAAAATAAATAAATAAATAAAATTTAAGTGAAAATCCTGGACATTTCGTTTCCACTGACATCATGTCTCCTTTCTCCAGACTTGTGAGAGTCAACTCTACAAGGCCAGGAATTTCTGCCAGTGCATAGTTGTAACACAGCACTTGACATAGGAGCTCTGTGTAAAGTAAGCATCTGTGAACCTCAACCTACTTCATCAGACTTATGAATTTTTAGAAAAATTTTTGGCCTCTTTTATTGGTTTGTTTGTTTATTTACTTATTTTCATCCATCTTTATTCTTTGGCCTGCCTGGACCTCCCATTGCAGTGGTCTCTCTTGTTACAGAGCACCGGCTCTGGGCCCTTGCATTCCAGAGCGCTGGCTCCTAATTCAGCACATCGGTCCAGCCATTCCGCGGCACGGTGGGATCCTCCCGGGCCAGGAATTGAACCGATGCCCCTTGAACTGCAAGGTTGGCTCTTTACCCACTGGACCACCGGGAAAGCCCCTGACTTGTGAATTTTAATTACTATTCTGATTGAGGCAAAAGCCATCTCCCGCTAGAAGCCTGCCAGGAATAACCACACAGTCTATTCTATTTTCAGGTGGACTAAAAGTGGAAACTGATGTTCTTTAAGAGTATGAGTGCATGGTGTTGAGTTGGATGAGTGGATTTAACAGGGAATAATATTTTCTGAGAATGTGGTTCCATGGGACCACAGATTAATTTCAGCCCCACAGATTCCCCTAAATCTGAGATGATGCCAAGATTATCGTTGGGTAGGGACCCAGACTCATAGGTCAGAGGGAAATTTCTCACTGGATCAGGTTCTAGCCCTGCTGTATCCCTGATCCACAGGCCGGTGATGGATTAGTTTCCTTTTCTTTCCTCCATTTGGCAGGAAAGGGCAGGGCAGGCAGAGGAAAGTGCATGAGCAAAAGCTACGAGATTGAAAGATCCCAGGAAGGATCTCACTTTTTCTCAGGAAAAAGTGAGTTTGGAATTAGTCCTATGTGCCTTCAATGTTACATTATATGCTCCCAATGTTAGGTTGCACAGACTGTATTCCCACCTTCTTGAAGTCAAGAGAGCCTGATTCCTTCCTCCTAGGATGAGGCTGGCCAGGACAGTGCTGCTAGTTCTGAGCATATGGAGAGAATTTGTTCCTTCACATTGCTGACCACTAATGCTCTTGCTTCCCTTCCTGCCATTATTTGCTATGTGGTCTTCATAGTTCTCCTGTTTAGATTCTGGATCTTCAGTATCCTACATGTGATATGGCAATACCTGGACTGAGCCAAACCATGACAAGGGGTCAGACATAGTGATGTCACAAGGGGCTGGGTCATATGGAAGTACTTAAAGAACTATTTGCCCATCTAAGTGAGTATGCACCTGGCTAGGTTGTGGCCAAGACCATAGTCTGCTTGTGTCCATGGGGAAGCATGTCCCAGTGTGCAGTGAGCAGAATTCTGGTCTAGGAGAGCGGAGCCAGGCTTCTACCACTATATGGCTTGGGGAAGAGTCAGCTTCTCTCTGACAATGGTTTCCCAACTGAAGGGATATGGGGCCACTATGAATATTGATGAATGAACAAGATTTGAAGGAGTTCTGTAGACTATATGGTGTCAGTCAGTCAGTCAGTTCAGTCACTCAGTGACCCACTCAGTGACTCTTTGTGGCCCAATGGATTGCAGCATGCCAAGCTTCCCCATCCATCACCATCTCCTGGAGCTTGCTCAGACTCATGTCCATTGACTCACTGATGCCATCCAACCATTTTGTCCTCTGTCATCCCCTTCTCCTTCTGACTTCTATTTTTCCCAACATCGGAGTCTTTTCCAACATCAGAGTCTTTTCCAACAAGTCATCCCTTCCCTTCAGGTGGCCAAAGTATGGAGTTTCAGCTTCAGCATCAGTCCTTCCAGTGAATATTCAAGGTTGATTTCCTTCAGGACTGATTGATTTGATCTTGCAATCCAAGAGTCTTCTCCAACACACACAGTTCAAAGGCAGCAATGTTCAGTGCTCAGCCTTCTTTATGGTCCAAATCTCACATCCATACATGACTACTGGGAAAATCATAACTTTGACTAGATGAAATTTTGTCTGTAAAGTGACATCTTTGCTTTTGAATATGCTATCTAGGTTTGTCATAGCTTTTCTTCCAAGGAGAAAGTGTCTTTTAATTTCATGACTGCAGTCACTTTCTGCGGTGATTTTGGAGCTCAGAATAAAGTCTGTCACTTTTTCCACTGTTTGCCCATCTATTTCCCAAGAAGTGATTGGACCGCATGCCATGATCTTAGTATTTTTAATGTTGAATTTTAAGCCAACTTGTTCACTCTCCTCTTTCACCTTCATCAAAAGCCTCTTTAGTTCCTCTTCTCTTTCTTCCATAAGGGTGATGTCATCTGCATATGTGAGGTTATTGATATTTCTCCTGGTAATCTTAATTCCAGCTTTTGCTTCAATCGGCCTGGCTCCTTACATGCAACAGCTCAGTTTTCTCAATAATCTTGTAGGTAAGATCTATCATTCCCATTTTATTGATGACAAACTGAGAAAGTAAATCATTTCCAAGAGATCATTCTACTCTTGATTAACAAGTTGAGGTTTGATCAGGGTCTATTTGTTTTTTTATGATGCCAGAGGAAGAAGGGCCTGATTCTGACAGGAGGATCTCATAAGGTTACTTGGAGAAGGTAATACAAGGCTAGGGGGTTCCAGGTCTTTTAGAACTGTATGCAAGTAGCAGTCAGCAGACTGTGAATGAGAGCCTGAGGGATTTCCCTGTAAATAATGGGCATGATTTTTAGTGTTTGGACTTAACAGATATTTTGAGCTATTTGTTCATCTCATTTGCTTTGTCTTGGATTCCAATGAGGTTCTAATACAAAGCTTGTAGAGAGAGATTTTTTTGTCTCCTCTCACATAGTTATTTCCAATCCTTTTTTTTTTATTATTATTTTACTCTTTACTTTTACAGAGTTTTGTTGTTTACAGATATGCATGTTCCCAGATTAGCCATATGTATATCTCCCCCATCTCACCCCTCCAGGCTGTCACACAGCACCCCTGCAGGATCCCCTTTTCTCACAGCACAATGAAAGTAGCTATTTTTTTCACATATGATGGTATAGGTTTTTGTGCTACTTCCTTTGTGCCTCCCACCCACTGTTCATCCCCCACTATGTCCATATGTCTACTGTCCATATCTGTTTTTCCATCGCTTCACTGTGTGTGTTATCATTACCATCCTACTAGATTCCATATATATGCATTAGTATATTGTACTTGTCCTTCTCTTTTTGACTTACTTCACTTTTTATGATAGGTTCTATATCCAGCCACCTCATTAGAACAGATTCTTCTGCATTTCTTTTTACAGCTTTGTAGTATTGAATACTTGAATATAGACAGTCAAGCCAGTCTTTTAATACTTTTACTGGGTTGTGTGGTAACATTCTTTTTTTTTTTTAAACCTTTATTTTACTTTTAACTTTTACAGAGTTTTGTTGTTTACAGATATGTATGTTCTCAGATTAGTCATATGTATAGCCCCCACATCCCACCCCTCCAAACCATCACACAGCACCCCTGAAGGATCCCCTTTTCTCACAGAGCAATGACTAGAGATATTTTCTTCACTTATGATAGATAGTACAGGCCTTCATGCTACTTCCTTTACGCCTCTCACCCACTGTTCCTTCCCCACGATGTCCATATGTCCACTGTCCATGTCTGTCTTTCTGTTGCTTCACTGCATGTGCCATCATCCCCATCCTACTAGATTCCATATATATGTGTTAATATACTGTATTTGTCCTTCTCTTTTTGACTTACTTCACTTTTTATGATAGGTTCTATATCCAGCCACCTCATTAGAACAGATTCTTCTGCATTTCTTTTTACAGCTTTGTAGTATTGAATACTTGAATATAGACAGTCAAGCCAGTCTTTTAATACTTTTACTGGGTTGTGTGGTAACATTCTTTTTTTTTTTTAAACCTTTATTTTACTTTTAACTTTTACAGAGTTTTGTTGTTTACAGATATGTATGTTCTCAGATTAGTCATATGTATATCCCCCCCTCCCACCCCTCCAAACCATCACACAGCACCCCTGAAGGATCCCCTTTTCTCACAGAGCAATGACTAGAGATATTTTCTTCACTTATGATAGATAGTACAGGCCTTCATGCTACTTCCTTTACGCCTCTCACCCACTGTTCCTTCCCCACGATGTCCATATGTCCACTGTCCATGTCTGTCTTTCTGTTGCTTCACTGCATGTGCCATCATCCCCATCCTACTAGATTCCATATATATGTGTTAATATACTGTATTTGTCCTTCTCTTTCTGACTGACTTCACTTTTGATGATACGTTCTAGATCCAGCCACCTCATTAGGGTTGATTCTTCTGCATTTCTCTTTACAGCTATGTAGTATTCCATTGTATATATGTACCAGAGCTTCTGGATCCATTCGTTCGTCGATGGGCATCTAGGTTCCTTCCACATTCTAGCTATTGTATAGAGAGCTGCAATGAACATTGGGGTACAGGTGCTTCTTTCAGTTTTGATTTCATCAGGGTATAAGCCTAAGAGTGGGATTGCTGGGTCATATGGTGCTTCTATTTTTAGTTTTTTAAGAAATCTCCAGACTGTCTTCCATAGAGGCTGTATCAATTTACACTCCCACCAGCGATGCAGGAGTGTTCCCTTTTCTCCGCAGCCTCTCCAGCATTTATTGTCTGTCGATTTGTGGATGATGGCCATTCTGACGGGTGTGAGGTGATATCTCATTGTAGTTTTGATTTGCATTTCTCTAATTATTAGTGAAGTTGAGCATCGTTTCATGTGTTTTTTGGCCATCTGTATGTCATCGTTGGAGAGGTGTCTGTTTAGGTCCTTTTCCCATTTTTTGATTGGGTTGTTCGTTTTTCCAGTGCTGAGTTGTCTGAGTTGCTTGTAGATTTTGGAGATTAATTCTTTGTCTGTTGTTTCATTTGCTATGATTTTCTCCCACTCTGTGGGGTGTCTGTTCAGCTTTTTTGTAATTTCTTTAGCTGTACAAAAGCTTTTAAGTTTCATTAGGTCCCACATGTTCATTTGTCTTTTTAGTTCCACTATTCTAGTAGGTGGGTCAAAGAAGATCTTGCTTTGATTGATGTCCTTGAGGGTTTTGCCTATATTCTCCTCTAAGAGTTTGATGGTTTCTGGTCTTACATTTAGGTCTTTAATCCATTTTGAGTTGATCTTTGTGCATGGTGTCAGGGAAAGTTTCAACTTCATTTTTTTGCATGTAGCTGTCCAATTTTCCCAGCACCATTTGTTGAAGAGGCTGTCTTTGTCCCATTTTATATGTTTGCCTCCTTTGTCAAAAATAAGGTACCCATAGGTGCGTAGCTTTATCTCTGGGTTCTCAATCTTGTTCCATTGGTCTATAGTTCTGTTTTTGTGCCAGTACCATACTGTTTTGATGACTGTTTTGCTTTGTAGTAGAGTCTGAAGTTGGGGAGGCTGATCCCTCCAGCTCCATTCTTCTTCCTGAGGATTGCTTTGGCTATTCGAGGTCTTTTGTGTTTCCATATGAACTGTGTTATTCTTTGGTCTAGTTCTGTGAAGAATGTTATTGGAAGTTTGATAGGGATCACATTGAATCTATAGATGATATTTGGTAGTATGGTCATTTTCACAATATTGATTCTTCCGACCCAGGAACATGGAATATTTCTCCATCTATTTAACTCTTCTTTAATGTCTCTCATGAGTGTCTTGTAATTTTCAGTGTACGGTTCTTTTTTTCTTTGGGTAGGTCTATTCCTAGATATTTGATTCTTTTGGTTGCAATGGTGAAGGGGATTGCCTCTTGTGTGGTAACATTCTTATCCATGTTTATAGTGCTGCTGCTTCCAGATGATTCCCAAGAGAAGAACATGGAACTGCTCTCTGATCCAATCAGGACCAAAAGAAGGAGACTGATAGGACCTCCCATGTCCTCCCTAAAAAGGGGGTCACTGCAGGCCAGCAAGAAGGGCAAGGCAGGAGGAAGGGCACTGGGACTGTGTGCTGCCTCCACACAGATATGCAGAGGCTTCCAGTCATGGCCTCTGAGGTTCCCAGACCACCTTCCCTGGAAATTAAGAGCAAATCTCAAGGGCTTTAAATCTGGCACTTATTTGTTCTGCATTTGTGGCCTTGAATAGGTTGCTAACCCTTCTTGATCCTCCTTCACTTCCCTACCAAATAGAAATAATAGCAGATCTTCTCACATAGAATTATTAAGAAAGTTAAAGGAGATACAACATGCAGAGCACCTAGGACCTTGCCTGATAAGTGGGGTGATTTTATGACTTTAGAATCATGGAATCGCCCTAATACCTTAGAATCCATCACCCAGAATGGAATTGAAAGGGAAGCAATAATAGAAGATCCCTGCATGGATGACTAAGGGTGTAGTCTCCTGCCCCAAGGACTCCAGCAGCCCTTTTTGTTCCTCCTCTGGGACACACTCACTTTTATGATTCATCTTTTGTAACTTCAACCTTGACACTGGCATAAAATGGTGGCTCTATAAGTGTCAAATCACTTACAAAAGGACTCTGTTTCACCCTTCTCTTCCTCTGCACCTACAACTAGGAAGGCTGGTCAAAGCTTCACCTTTGCTCCCAACCTGGCCCTGCAACAGTGCTGTCTTGTGTCCTTTCCAGATGTGGGGTCAGACTGGCCAGAGAATGGTAGATAATTCCCCGTTCTGTGAAGAATGTTATTGGAAGTTTGATAGGGATCACATTGAATCTATAGATGATATTTGGTAGTATGGTCATTTTCACAATATTGATTCTTCCGACCCAGGAACATGGAATATTTCTCCATCTATTTAACTCTTCTTTAATGTCTCTCATGAGTGTCTTGTAATTTTCAGTGTACGGTTCTTTTTTTCTTTGGGTAGGTCTATTCCTAGATATTTGATTCTTTTGGTTGCAATGGTGAAGGGGATTGCCTCTTGTGTGGTAACATTCTTATCCATGTTTATAGTGCTGCTGCTTCCAGATGATTCCCAAGAGAAGAACATGGAACTGCTCTCTGATCCAATCAGGACCAAAAGAAGGAGACTGATAGGACCTCCCATGTCCTCCCTAAAAAGGGGGTCACTGCAGGCCAGCAAGAAGGGCAAGGCAGGAGGAAGGGCACTGGGACTGTGTGCTGCCTCCACACAGATATGCAGAGGCTTCCAGTCATGGCCTCTGAGGTTCCCAGACCACCTTCCCTGGAAATTAAGAGCAAATCTCAAGGGCTTTAAATCTGGCACTTATTTGTTCTGCATTTGTGGCCTTGAATAGGTTGCTAACCCTTCTTGATCCTCCTTCACTTCCCTACCAAATAGAAATAATAGCAGATCTTCTCACATAGAATTATTAAGAAAGTTAAAGGAGATACAACATGCAGAGCACCTAGGACCTTGCCTGATAAGTGGGGTGATTTTATGACTTTAGAATCATGGAATCGCCCTAATACCTTAGAATCCATCACCCAGAATGGAATTGAAAGGGAAGCAATAATAGAAGATCCCTGCATGGATGACTAAGGGTGTAGTCTCCTGCCCCAAGGACTCCAGCAGCCCTTTTTGTTCCTCCTCTGGGACACACTCACTTTTATGATTCATCTTTTGTAACTTCAACCTTGACACTGGCATAAAATGGTGGCTCTATAAGTGTCAAATCACTTACAAAAGGACTCTGTTTCACCCTTCTCTTCCTCTGCACCTACAACTAGGAAGGCTGGTCAAAGCTTCACCTTTGCTCCCCAACCTGGCCCTGCAACAGTGCTGTCTTGTGTCCCCTTTCCAGATGTGGGGTCAGACTGGCCAGAGAATGGTAGATAATCTCTTCCTCCCTGATCAACTGACCACCTCTGGCCTGTTCTTTGGGAGACAAGCAATGTAAGGTTAAGAATTTGGATACAAAGCTTTGTTCAAATGGTGTGCCCTTTCACCTAGTTTATGGTTTTCTCTACAAGGGCTGATTGACCACAGAGGCTGTGATTCAGCTGCGATGTGACTGCCCTCAGACCTAGCCCCGCAGTTCTAAGAATCAGTAATTTCTTTCTTTTTAAATTACCTGTAGATCTGTTAAGCTATAACCTTTGATGCTAATCTGACTATAGATAAATGTACCTGTGTCACACTCCTTACTCTTTTGATCTCTGTAAATAGCTTTTACAATGTTAATCAGAAAATTATAAGAAAAAATTCCAGATTTGGAAAAACGCGAGTATGGCCTATAAAAATAGGGACCCTCCCTCAGTTCGGGGCTGCACACCCAAACCACTGTTAGGCTGTGTACAGTCAGCCAACAGGTAATAAAGACTCCTAATTTGGCTCTTTTTTCCCCTGCTAAGAGTGTCTCTGTTTCTTCAGGGCACAACAGAGAAGGTTATGCACAGATAGGGCAGACCAGGCAGAGAATGAAGGTCAGACAGGAGGAGTGAATGGTTCTATGTGTCTGCAGCAGGGTAGATGGGGCCAATTCTCTGATGAGTTGAATTCTAGGTTCCTGGGTCTAGGACACAGGTCATCAGTGAGGGGCATGATGGTAGGGTAGGAGCGGTACTGTGAATCCCCACATCTGGAGTGGTAAAGTTCTTTTCCCTGTAGAAACTATAAGTACAAATGGGGATGATGTTCTGAATGTAATTTTGCATCCAAGCCTGGTCCAACCCTTTTCACTGACTCCTGGTTAGTCATATCTCTTTAGAATCTTAATTCTGTTTTAGAGAAATAAGGTTCACAATACACAGCATGGCTTTCCAGAATTTGGACTCTGTTTCACCCTTCTCTTCCTCTGCACCTACAACTAGGAAGGCTGGTCAAAGCTTCACCTTTGCTCCCCAACCTGGCCCTGCAACAGTGCTGTCTTGTGTCCCCTTTCCAGATGTGGGGTCAGACTGGCCAGAGAATGGTAGATAATCTCTTCCTCCCTGATCAACTGACCACCTCTGGCCTGTTCTTTGGGAGACAAGCAATGTAAGGTTAAGAATTTGGATACAAAGCTTTGTTCAAATGGTGTGCCCTTTCACCTAGTTTATGGTTTTCTCTACAAGGGCTGATTGACCACAGAGGCTGTGATTCAGCTGCGATGTGACTGCCCTCAGACCTAGCCCCGCAGTTCTAAGAATCAGTAATTTCTTTCTTTTTAAATTACCTGTAGATCTGTTAAGCTATAACCTTTGATGCTAATCTGACTATAGATAAATGTACCTGTGTCACACTCCTTACTCTTTTGATCTCTGTAAATAGCTTTTACAATGTGAATCAGAAAATTATAAGAAAATATTCCAGATTGTGAAAAATGCTAGTATGGCCTATAAAAATATGTACCCTCCCTCAGTTCGGGGCTGCACACCCAAACCACTGTTAGGCTGTGTACAGTCAGCCAACAGGTAATAAAGACTCCTAATTTGGCTCTTTTTTCCCCTGCTAAGAGTGTCTCTGTTTCTTCAGGGCACAACAGAGAAGGTTATGCACAGATAGGGCAGACCAGGCAGAGAATGAAGGTCAGACAGGAGGAGTGAATGGTTCTATGTGTCTGCAGCAGGGTAGATGGGGCCAATTCTCTGATGAGTTGAATTCTAGGTTCCTGGGTCTAGGACACAGGTCATCAGTGAGGGGCATGATGGTAGGGTAGGAGCGGTACTGTGAATCCCCACATCTGGAGTGGTAAAGTTCTTTTCCCTGTAGAAACTATAAGTACAAATGGGGATGATGTTCTGAATGTAATTTTGCATCCAAGCCTGGTCCAACCCTTTTCACTGACTCCTGGTTAGTCATATCTCTTTAGAATCTTAATTCTGTTTTAGAGAAATAAGGTTCACAATACACAGCATGGCTTTCTGGATATAGATAATATTATGACAATCTCCTGATGGCTTGTTCTAACCCTAGGAGGTGGGTGTTATAGGGTCACAAGAGAGGTGGGAATCAATAGTAGTGTGGTTGAGAGGTGGAGTGAGGGTCATGAGAGTGAATCTCACATGGTCTGAGGGTCAGCCTCTTGGAGGGGCTACACTGAAGTTTCAGGCTCAGGTGTCTAATGAGGAGGCAGCCAAGCTACTACCAGGGCTACAGTCTCGGAGCCTTGAGTAAGGCTGGAGGATCCACTCCCAAGCTCGTGTCTGTGGCTGCAGATAGCAGGCTTCACAGCCTTGCATGTAGACCCTCCATCAGGCTGGCAATGACAATGCTTATCACAGAGAAAGCAAATTAGGAGGGGAGGAGAGAGACAGAAAGAAAAAGAGAGAGAGGGAAAATACCAAATGCCTTCTATTACCTAGCCTCTGAGTCATTCGTCATCAATTCTGCTCCTTTCTCTATCACTTTAATGCCTGGCCCTACGTCCATCCCATTCTCCACAGGAGGGTGTGACACCTGGAGAGAGGTCCCTGGGGATGTCTTGCAGCTGCTACCACAGCAACAGCCCTGTATCCCTCAGAGGCTGAACTAGGCAGCTCCAATACTGTGGGTGGGAGGTTCCACCTTGAGTATGCAGGCTGAGATGCACACACAGAGGGGCCCAGGTAGGGGAGAGGTGTGAGGATAGCTCAGAATGGGAACCATGACTGTGATCCCAGGCCTGACTGTGATGGAATACAAGGTGACCATAAGACTTAGGGCACCTGGATGGGGGATGAGGAGTGACTGGCAGGGCCATAGGGAAGTAGATCACCATCATTCACTGCAACCTTGGAGACACACAACCTTGGAGACACACAAGCAGAGAACCTGATCTCAGAGAAGGGCTGCCTAGAGAGGTACCTGAATAGATTTTTCTGCACTGCATTTTGTGGAACCAAAATGTTCTTTTATGTGTTAAGCGCTGACACTGGGTTGTTTGTTAAAAACCCAGCTGTTCCATGGATACAGCTATCCAGGCTCTGCGCAGCACGGGTCCAATACTACACTGCACTTGCTCTCCAACACTCCCTCAGTGTCACCCACCTGTGGGAAGGGACTTGCCTTTGTGGGAAGATCTCCCACTAACACACAGGCCAACTCAGACAGTTTGAGGAATCGGGATCTGTCAGGCATGGAAGACAGACTTAGATGCCCTCTGGATTGGGCAGAGCTGGAATCTCCTCCTGAAATTAGGCTGCCTTTTGACCTAGAAGAAGTCCTCAGACATCATTGCCCACAGCAGTCAAACAACATGTTGGGGCTCAATCGGAAGACACTGCTTGATGGAGGCTACAAGTGGGACAGAGGTCTGCCAGCACAGCTCTACCAACAGTCATGTGGACCAACCCAGCCTCACTCTCTGGGGGGGACTGGGCTTTGCTACAGATGAGAGGAGATAGAGGTGGGAGCATGGGAGCTGCTGAGGGAACAAATGCAGAGAGGATGGAGAGGGTAGAGCACACATCAGTGAGACTTCCTGATGAGGGTCAGGGTCAAGGTGAGGTTCAGGGAACAGGAAGCTGAAATTTGGGCCTTTGTCCAACAAACTTCTATTGTGATAGAGGTGGAGCAGGGCAGACAGGGTCCCTGAGGATTCCTGGCCTGCTGTCTGGGGAAACTACTGTCCAGTCCACGGATCAGTACTTGATCCCCTAGGAAGCGAGAAACCCTGAAAGGTGCTTAAGCTGGAGATAGATTGACCAGATAGAGTGGCACTGGATACCTCAGGATGGACTGAGCATCTGTCCTAGTGACCCCAGGCAAGGGCGGAGTCAGCTCCCTGAGTCTCTTTCTAAGATCCTCCTACCTACTAGGGGGCAGATGGATGCTTTACGGCTGCTCTGTGTCACTTTTATCAACAATTGGCAGGCTGTTCTCCCTCCTGAGACTCTCATGGAGAATCTGTTTCCTTGCCTTTTCCAACTTCTAGAGCTATATGTATTCCTTGGCTCTTGGGCCCTTCTCTCTCTTCAAAACCAATAGGCAAATTTCTTTAAATCTCTTTCCTTGATTCCACTATCATGTCACCTTCTGCTTCTGAGATCTAGTCAAATCTCTCTCTGCCTTATAAGGATACAAGTGATTCCATTTAGAGTGCTTCCAGATATGCCAGGGTAATCTTCTCATTGATGATCCTTAGTTTAATTAAATATGCAAAGATACATTTTCTCCTAATATAAGGTAATGCTCACAGGTATAGCAACAAGGACATAGATATCTTTAAGGGGAGCTCCATTTTTACTCCATCAAACATGCTAAGCAAAGCAACGCCTTCTCCTGGAATTTCAGATTCCTTACCAGGAAAAGTTATGCAAATATATGTAAATAGGGAGACCGTGATCTGCTCAATCGGAAGACACTGCTTGATGGAGGCTACAAGTGGGACAGAGGTCTGCCAGCACAGCTCTACCAACAGTCATGTGGACCAACCCAGCCTCACTCTCTGGGGGGGACTGGGCTTTGCTACAGATGAGAGGAGATAGAGGTGGGAGCATGGGAGCTGCTGAGGGAACAAATGCAGAGAGGATGGAGAGGGTAGAGCACACATCAGTGAGACTTCCTGATGAGGGTCAGGGTCAAGGTGAGGTTCAGGGAACAGGAAGCTGAAATTTGGGCCTTTGTCCAACAAACTTCTATTGTGATAGAGGTGGAGCAGGGCAGACAGGGTCCCTGAGGATTCCTGGCCTGCTGTCTGGGGAAACTACTGTCCAGTCCACGGATCAGTACTTGATCCCCTAGGAAGCGAGAAACCCTGAAAGGTGCTTAAGCTGGAGATAGATTGACCAGATAGAGTGGCACTGGATACCTCAGGATGGACTGAGCATCTGTCCTAGTGACCCCAGGCAAGGGCGGAGTCAGCTCCCTGAGTCTCTTTCTAAGATCCTCCTACCTACTAGGGGGCAGATGGATGCTTTACGGCTGCTCTGTGTCACTTTTATCAACAATTGGCAGGCTGTTCTCCCTCCTGAGACTCTCATGGAGAATCTGTTTCCTTGCCTTTTCCAACTTCTAGAGCTATATGTATTCCTTGGCTCTTGGGCCCTTCTCTCTCTTCAAAACCAATAGGCAAATTTCTTTAAATCTCTTTCCTTGATTCCACTATCATGTCACCTTCTGCTTCTGAGATCTAGTCAAATCTCTCTCTGCCTTATAAGGATACAAGTGATTCCATTTAGAGTGCTTCCAGATATGCCAGGGTAATCTTCTCATTGATGATCCTTAGTTTAATTAAATATGCAAAGATACATTTTCTCCTAATATAAGGTAATGCTCACAGGTATAGCAACAAGGACATAGATATCTTTAAGGGGAGCTCCATTTTTACTCCATCAAACATGCTAAGCAAAGCAACGCCTTCTCCTGGAATTTCAGATTCCTTACCAGGAAAAGTTATGTATGCAAATATATGTAAATAGGGAGACCGTGATCTGCCCCTGGATCTCTAGCTGAGCAAGTAGGGAATCTGAAGAGCATCTTTTTGCCTGTGTTCTCCTGCTCCTCAAGTAGCCAGGGTCCAAGGCAAGGACAGGGTTGTTCAGGGAAAGGAACCCCAGCTGGGACTCCTGAGACCTGCATTCAAATACTAGCTCTTGCAACATGACCTCACAGGTTACTTCCCACATCTGTAATATGCTGCATTTCTGAGAAACACATTCATGCTAGTCCTGCCCTGGGTCGTCTGCCCTGGGATGTTTAACCTGAGAAGCTCAGGTCTCTGTCACCCTGAGATGTTATGATTACAGACCTTCCCCTTGGTGGGATGTTCTATTGTTAAGGGATCTCAGTTCCTTCTGGCAACAAGGGTGATTTTCACTGAGCCTGTGAATGTGAAAACATCTCTCAAAAGATCGTGGGCTGGTGGAGGTCCACACTATCCTTGCTTTTCACTTGCTTCCACCCAGTCCTCCTGGTCTAGACCAGTGTCTGAATGACCTGCAAGCTAAGAATAAATGTATGAACATTTGCTGTCACTTGATTGCAAGCAGTGCTACTGAGCCCCAGTAAGGTGAAACATCACCATCCCAAAATTCTGCCCTTCTCAATTATATATCTGAAAATGCAAAAAACTGTATTCAATTTCTTTGATTGTAGTCATTAAACATTTATGAATATTTCATTCTTCTTTTGTTAAAGAAAAACTACATTAAATCTTCCATTCTGTCTGGTCTGCAACTGCCAAGCCCCAGCCCCATTAATGAATTGTTCTTCATTTCACTCAAATCATTCTCAAGCCATCCCCAGACCCATCCTGCACTTGGAGTCAGGAGAACCTCCCAAGGAATGTCTGACACCATCAGTCCCCTGATGAAAACTGACCAGTGGATTCTCTGTGTCTTCATGAAAGTCTTTAGCGCCCTTTGCTTGTGAGCTATGACCTCCTCACTTACTACTCTTTACCCTCCTCCAGCCTAGAGCTTCTTCCAGTTTCCTAGGGTACTGTGCTTTCTTTGATGTCAGCATTTTGCACAAGCTCTTCCCTCTGTCTAATGCTCTTTTACCCAAATCCCATTCCTCTTGGTCTCTCAGGAGTCCTTTGACACACCACCTCTTTCAGAAAGTGTTGCTTGATCCAATCCCTTCAGGCTGTTAGGTGTCTCCTCTGGGCTTCCAGAGTCCCCTGATATCTTCAATAGAGAATGTTCAAACTTTTCAAATATCTATGACTTCCATCAGTCTAGAAGCTCTTGAGAGTCAGGGTCACTCTTGATCCTGCCATGATGGCCCTTGCTTCCCACTGGCAATGCACACACTGGCCCTGCCATTTAGAAAAGACACAGATTACATGTCAGGACCTCGGGCCATATGTCAGGAACCCTGTTTCATTCCTTCCATGCCAACAGATCCTCATCAATAAAGTGAGGGTGAGAGGGCCTTGGCTCTCAATGGGCTACAGCCTGGGTCAAAGGTGGAATTGGAACCCTGAGAGCATGGACTCAAATCTTGGGGATGAAGGCAGCAGCTGAGCTCCCAACACCTTGAAATGTCCTCTAGAAGCGACCCCAGAAAGATATAAGATCCGCCTCTGGAACTGGGTGATCTGGACATACAAGCTAAGGTCCCTCTTCTATGAAAGCTGCAAGCAGCCTGGCCTTGGACCTTGCCCTCCCAATCCCCACCCCCTCAAGAGCCAGAATAAACCATCCCAAAATTCTGCCCTTCTAAATTTTTCTAATCTGTATTCAATTTCTTTGATTGTAGTCATTAAACATTTATGAATATTTCATTCTTCTTTGTTAAAGAAAAACTACATTAAATCTTCCATTCTGTCTGGTCTGCAACTGCCAAGCCCCAGCCCCATTAATGAATTGTTCTTCATTTCACTCAAATCATTCTCAAGCCATCCCCAGACCCATCCTGCACTTGGAGTCAGGAGAACCTCCCAAGGAATGTCTGACACCATCAGTCCCCTGATGAAAACTGACCAGTGGATTCTCTGTGTCTTCATGAAAGTCTTTAGCGCCCTTTGCTTGTGAGCTATGACCTCCTCACTTACTACTCTTTACCCTCCTCCAGCCTAGAGCTTCTTCCAGTTTCCTAGGGTACTGTGCTTTCTTTGATGTCAGCATTTTGCACAAGCTCTTCCCTCTGTCTAATGCTCTTTTACCCAAATCCCATTCCTCTTGGTCTCTCAGGAGTCCTTTGACACACCACCTCTTTCAGAAAGTGTTGCTTGATCCAATCCCTTCAGGCTGTTAGGTGTCTCCTCTGGGCTTCCAGAGTCCCCTGATATCTTCAATAGAGAATGTTCAAACTTTTCAAATATCTATGACTTCCATCAGTCTAGAAGCTCTTGAGAGTCAGGGTCACTCTTGATCCTGCCATGATGGCCCTTGCTTCCCACTGGCAATGCACACACTGGCCCTGCCATTTAGAAAAGACACAGATTACATGTCAGGACCTCGGGCCATATGTCAGGAACCCTGTTTCATTCCTTCCATGCCAACAGATCCTCATCAATAAAGTGAGGGTGAGAGGGCCTTGGCTCTCAATGGGCTACAGCCTGGGTCAAAGGTGGAATTGGAACCCTGAGAGCATGGACTCAAATCTTGGGGATGAAGGCAGCAGCTGAGCTCCCAACACCTTGAAATGTCCTCTAGAAGCGACCCCAGAAAGATATAAGATCCGCCTCTGGAACTGGGTGATCTGGACATACAAGCTAAGGTCCCTCTTCTATGAAAGCTGCAAGCAGCCTGGCCTTGGACCTTGCCCTCCCAATCCCCACCCCCTCAAGAGCCAGAAATAAAAAGAGTCTGAATGGTCATGCTTCAGGAATATTCACATCCAACAGATTGTGAAACTCTATGGATATTTTGCTGCTTGAGAATCCAGGTGGGTATTTGAGCTCATAACATTCTACACATGACTGAGCATGAGTCTGTGTTAGCACATCTGTGTGACCTTCTCATACACTCACACAAGTGATGTCCATGATTCTCTGAGTGTACACAACTGTGTGTATGTGACTACATGCATATGCAAAGCAGTAGTTGAGAAGATGAAGGAGAGTTAAACTTAGTCCACCCCACTTTTTTTCTCTCTCTTTGTAGTTTAGTTGCTAAGTCATGTCTGACTGTGACCAATGGGCTGTAGCCTGCCAAGTTCTTCCATGGGATTTTCCCTGGCAAGAATACTGGAGTGTGTTGCCATTTCCTTCTCCAAGGGATCTTTCCCACCCAAGGATCAAACCTGCATCTCAAAAAAAAAAAAAAAAAAAAAAACCCTGCATCTCCTGCATTGCATGCAGATTCTTTACCACTGAGCCATCCTGCCTACAGATGATTTTTTTTTTTTTTTTCTTTTAGCATTTGTTTTAGGGTTGGTTTGGCAGTGGTGAATTCTCTTAGCTTTTGTTCATCTGCATAGATTTTGATTTCTCTTTCAAACCTGAATGAGCTTTGATGGGTAGATTATTTTTAGTTGTAGGTTTTTTCCTTTGAATATTTTACATATCTCATGGCACTCCCTTCTGGCTTATAGAGTTTCTGCTGAAATATCAGATGATAGCCTTATGGTGATTCTCTTGAATGTCATTTATTGATTTTCTCCTCTTGCTTTTAATATTTTTCTTCATATTGAAGACTTGTTGGTTTAATTAACACATATCTCAGTGTACTCCTTCTGGGGTTTGCCCTGTATAAGGACTCTCTCTGCTTCCTGTAATTGGGTGAGTATTACCTTTCCCATGCTAGGGAATTTTTTGACTAGAATCTCTTGAAATATTTTCTCAGGCCTTTTCTTGTTCTCTCTTTCTCTTCTTATTCTGGGGCTCCTGTAATTGTATTTTGGTGCATTTAATGTCTCTGAGACTGTCCGCATTTCTTTTCATTCTTCTTTTTCTTTAAATTCTGTTCTGTGGCAATGATTTGCACCATTTTGTCTTCTAGTTCATTTACCCATTCTCCTGCCTCCTCTATTGTTCTATTTATTCTTCTAAAGTATTTTTCATTTCAGTTATTGTATTGTCATCTCTGTTCTTTAGTTCTAGGTCTTTGTTAAGTATTTCTTGCATCTCCTCAATCTATGTCTCCAGTCTTTTACTGAGATCTAGGATCATCTGTACTGTCATTATTTTGAATTCTTTTTCAGGTAGATTGCCTATCTCCTCTTAATTTGGTTGACCTTGTAGGTTTTTATGTTGTTCCTTTGTCTGCAACAGCTTTTTTGACTTTGTCTGTCATCTCATTTTGCCCAACTATTGTGTTTGTGGTCTCCTTTTCACAAGCAGCAGGATCATAGGTCCTCTTCCTTCTGGTATGTGGATCCTGGTGGGTGAGGTGGATATTGACTGGGACCTCCCATTTGCTCTGTGATTGTCACTGTCCTGGCAGGGGCATGATGTGCTCTCTAGTTGAAGCAGAGGCCCTGAGATCTGATTTTGAGTCGTTTTTCTGATCTGTGGCATGCAGTAGGCAGGACTGGTGTGCTCTCACTGGGAGAGAAGCCTTTGAGTATTCCTCCTCTGGGATTGTTACCCTGTGCCTGTGCTCTGTTGTGCCCCTTTCAACAGCTGTGTGGGCTCACCAAGTGTACTTGTTATTGGTATTGGTCTCAGTCCCACCTTAACCATGGGTATGCAGGCATATGGCCCTGGTGACTCTCAAGTCCTTGTATTCTTGACTACAGTATATCATTTGTTGTTTTTTAGAAACCCACATTTTCATTTATTTATTAGAGATTTTCTTTTTAAAACCTCTCCTCATTCATACCTACTTTTATCTTTACTGTTATTTTCTTTATGTTTTCTTTGAAGTTTTTGTGTTGATCTTTTCCTAAATTTTATGACCTAGGAATTCAATTCACTTATTCTTTCTTTTAATTCTATTCACATAGATAGTTCCTCAAGATAAAATATGGATTAAATATGTTATGAATTCTAACTTTCTAAGAGAGAATTTAAGGAATTTGTTAAAATAATTCTAAAATATTTTATTCTGAAATAAAATAGTGAAGTAAGGGCAAATTATATCTTGGGCACTTCTAAGATAGAAAAGCCAGGCGGCCTGCCCTCTCCAGATATTAGAACTAAATAATCAAGGTGGTATGGTCCTGGCAGAGACAGATAAATCGAATAGTAGAGACGAAAGGTCCTGATACAGACAACATATGTGAGAAATCTGTTGTATGACAGTGGTGGCATGTTATGTCATTGGGAAAAGAGGGATTTTCACAAACAGGACTGCCCAGAAAAGGTTCACAGTGTTAAAGATACAAGTAGAACCAAATCCATACCATATAAACATCAAGATGATTAAGAATTTACATCTGGGGCTTCCCTGGTGGTCCAGTGGGTAAGAGCACCACCTTTCAGTGCAAGGGGTGCCAGTTCAATCCCTGGTCTGGGAAGATCCCACGTGCCATGGAGCGGCTGGACCAATGTGTCCAACTACTGAGCCAGAGCTCTGGAGCGCATGCGCCCAGAGCCAGTGCTCTGCAGCAACAGAGGCCACTGTGATGGAAGGCCCACACAGGCCAAAGAACAAAGATCAATAAATGAAAGACCAATAGAAGTGGCCAAAAGAAAAAAAAGAATTTACATCTGGAAACACAACTTTAAATGCTTAATGGAAAACATTTCCTAAATAAGACCAAGCAATGTGTATTCTTATTATTTATTTATCGTTATTATTTTTCTTTATTAATACTATTACTGCTGTCATTATTTACAGGAGGTAAAAAATAGTGAGGACAAGTAATTTTTAGATGGGAGCTGTTACTGTGTATTCGTTGAGAGGAACACTGGACATGGATGATGATGGAGACAATGATTACAGTCAAGAATTAATAGGTGGGAATGTGTGAAGAAGACAGAATTGCTCTATACTTGGTGATTCACTTGCCAAGTGATGGCAAGATTCAAGCAGACAGAGAAAGATACTCTGCCTAATAAAGCATTACCTGAGGAGATGAATGTCCTTCTCTTCCTCCAAGTGACCTGGGTCCAGGGCAGGTCAGTTCAAAACTTTCTCATAGAGCAACAAAAACCATCAGGTGTCTCTGACCACAGGAGAGCTCAGAGAATCCTCTGGAGCTGGCAGAGGAACTGTTGTAGGGAGAAAACCAATTCTGACTCCTTGTTGCAAACTGTTTATTTGACTTGCCTTCTGTTGCTTTTGTTATTATAATCATACTTAATGGCTTTTCTCCAGGAAAGCACTAGGTGATCCCCAGGCTCTGAACTCAGTAGTCACACTTTAGGTCCTGTGTCTTTCTCTTGTCAATTCATTGTGTGCATCTGGAGTGGCATGTGCCCATGGCCTTCCTTTCCAACCTAGTCCTCTTTACCCAGGGCCATGAAGAAGACCCAATGAAAGACCACAGAAGTCTGCAGTCTGAACTCCCATGGCACCAACAAGCAGGTGAACTCCACCATGCTGGTTCTGATACTGAGTTCAGGCTCACTCTGCTCGCTGCATGACAGGCCAAAGAATCTGAGAGATGAGGTGTTGAGGCAAGGAAAATGACTTTATTTGGAAAGCAACTGACTGAGAAGATGACAGAGTAGCGCCTCAAGATAACCCATCTTTTTGGGGTTTGAATACCAGGTTATTTTATCAATCAGAGTTGAGGGAGGGTGGGGTGAGGAAGCAGCTGAGAAAAGAGATCTGGGCCCACTGGTGCCAGGATCAGGAGCTGTACCTTGTCCCTTATCCTGGGGACAAATGGGAGTCCCAGGAGCCTTTAGGTTGAGGAGGGACAAGGTTCTGTCTTTGAGTTTCTATGACTGCATTTGTGGTTTCTAATCTTATGGGGTTGGGGGTAGACTGATGGCAGAGAGTAGCCACAATCTACATGAGAGGTCACCAAATCATGCCTCAAGGACCAAATCCAGCTGACTGGTTATTTTTGTATTTGCATAGCCCATGAGCTAAGAATGGTTTTTACATTTAAAATGTTCATGTGTCTACGTAATAACCTCCAAGTTGCCTTTTGAGCCAAGCAGCAAAGTCAAATACTTAACAATCTGTTCCTTTAAATAAATGATTGCCTCCCATGGCCTAGGGAGACTGAGGGTAGGTAGAGAGAAGGGCCCTGTTGACTAAAAAGATGAATAGCTTGAGAGTTGTGGGTTAAGTTTTATTTGGGGCATAATTAGGACTGCAGCCTGAGGCAGCACCTCAGATAGCTTCGAGCAACTGCTCCAAAGAGGCAGCAGGAGGAGAATCTATATTTAAGGATTTTGCTGAGGGGGGAGTTTAATATCATTAAACAGTCATTTTACAAAGGGTCCCAGTTAGTCACGAGGATCTGATGTCACCATGAAGAGATTTAGTGCTTTACTAAATATGAGGAGATGCAAGGATTGAGATAATAAAATCTGTTCCTAAAAGCATCCACCTATCTAAACACCTGCCCCACTGGATTCCCTGGAGCGCAGAGTGCCTCTACCCCACCCTGCTCTCCATCAGTGGGTATTGAAAGTCAGCAGGTCTCAGCAGCATGGAGTCTCAACCTCACCCTGATCTCCTTCAGGGGGTGTTGAAGGTCAGCAGTTCTCAATAGCATAGGATCTGGTCTCTGCAGAGGCAGACAGCAAATGTCCCTGTTATCTAGACATTGGCAATGTAATTGGTAAATGCCAGTTTGTAGTTGACAGCCTCCTTTCCAAAGGTAGTAGGACATGGGTCCCCTGGAAAGAATGTAAAAACTGGCAGGAAACTAAGGGCTTTCAGTGGAGAGTAAACACCATACATACAGTGAACAGGTGGTTCACACTGGACATAGAATATGCATTTGGAGGAAGGGCAAAGAAAAGGCCAGACAAGTCATCTAGGGTCTGTCACCACAAGCCCAAGTCTTAGGTATCAATGGTTTCCAGTGGGTTGCTTGTTCACTGTTTCCTTTCCTCTCCTCTATAATTCACACCTCACACAGGAAGGTAAGCTCCGTTCAAATAGTTGGTGTTTTTTTTTGGCCGCTTGTATTGGTCTTTTCATTCATCTATTTGCACCCATCTTTGTTCTTCGGCCTGTGTGGGCCTCCCATCGCAGTGGCCTCTGTCACTGCAGAGTGCCAGCTCTGGACGCATGCGCTCCAGAGTTCCGGCTCGGTAGTTGGACACATTGGTCCAGCCACTCCATGGCACGTGGGATCTTGCCACGCCAGGGATTGAACTGGCACCCCTTGCACTGCAAGGTGGTGTCTTTACCCACTGGACCACCAGGGAAACCCAACAAATGTTTGTTGAATGAATGAATATTGGGAGCATGATGGAGCCAAAATAGTAGAACTGATTGCCAGGTCCCATCCTACTGGGTTGGTGTGTGAGCTTAGCCAATTTGCATGCCGTCTCTGGGCATTTTCCCACTTGGTATTATCAGGTAAAAGAAGTCTCTTTCCTAAGTTTGATTTTGGGGTGAAGGTGATGGTCAAGTACAGTGAAGTCTCTCTGGTCAAGTGAAAATGATCTGAATGTGGTATTTTCCTAACCTGTTTTTCTGCCTTTGAGTAACAAAGTTGAGACTTGACTCTGAATCAATTTGACCTTTTATTAAGCCAGAGAAGAAGGGTTTGATTCTGACCACAGGATTTGATGAGATTTATTGTATTAAGTGGATTCAAAGAAAGGGCATTCCAGGTCTGTCAGAATTGTGTGTGAAGAAGGGATCAGCAGGCTGTGAAGGAAACCCTGAAGGATTTTCCTGTAAATAATGGGCCTGGGCTCTAGAGCTTGGACTTAGCAACATCTTTACAGCTACTTACTTTCTTCATGGATTCCAACTAAGTTCCAATTGATAAAGCTTGTAGAGATAGATCTGTTCATCTCCACCCACCTAATCATTTCTTCGTTGAGTACACACAACCCCTCTACCCAGCTTTTTTTTGCCTTGTGTAGTAATATTCTCATGAATGGTTGTAGTACTGTTACTGTTACCAAGTCCAGCAGGCCAATGAATCCTAGGGATGAGGTGCTGAGGCGAGGAAAACAAATTTATTCATAAAGCAGTTTACTGAGAAGATGTCAAGCTAGCGCCTTGGAAAAATCCATCTTATCTGGGGTTGGATGCCAGGTTATTGTGTAGATCAGACATAGGGGGAGGTGAGGAAGCGAAGTAAAAAGGTCATTAATCTTGCAAACATCTCTTAGAACAGCAGGCCTCAAGCAGAGGAAGTGTTAACTTCTCTCTTCCTGCCATCTGCAGGTGAGCAGGATTCTTGAACAAAGGAATTTAACTTCACAATCAGGCAGAGAGGCAGGGTCCTGAGACAAACCATTAAGTATGATTAATAATAGTGACGGAAAGCAACTCAAAGAAATACTTTGCAGCATGGAGCTAGAATTGATTTTCTCCCTGCAACACTACCTGCAGACCACTCCAATATAAGACATAGCAGCTGCATTCTGAGCCAAGCAGAGCCAAGGGAAGGAGGTTGATAGGGTCTCCCATTTCCTCCCTAGAATGATAGGGGTCACTACCCACCACATATAGGGAAAGGAAGAGGAAGGACACTAGGGCTGTGGGCCACTTTCCTCAGATACACAGGCACTTTTGCTCATGGCATCTGAGACTTTCAGAACCATGTGTCTTGCAGGCTAAGAGAACATCCCCAGGGCTTACAACCTGGAATTGATTCTTGTTCTATGACCTTGAACAAGGTTTTTAACCTCCCTGAGCTTCAGTGCTTCAGCTGTCAAGCAGGAATACTAGCATATTGTATCCCCCTAAGATGGTTAGGAAGATAAAATGAGACCATGCGTTAAAGCATTAAAGCACTTAGTACATTGTTTGGCAGGGGCTCATGCAGCCAGCAATGTTTTATTATTTCAGAAATTGGAGTTGTCCTAATATCTAGAATCCATCACTGAAAATAATATTGAAAGGGAGGCCGTACAGGCACTTTCCAGCAAGTGTGACCACAGGCACAGAGTTCTGCTCCCATGGGGTCCAGGGACTCCAGTGGTTCCTGCTCTGGGCCGCCACTTACCTTTGTGTCTGGCAGTGGGGAAGCCATCAAGGTGCAGAAGACACCATATCCCTTCCAGGAGAAGGTGGACAGGTTGCACCAGCGCTACATGAAGCAGTTGGAAAACCCCTTTGAAACCCACAAGCTCAAGTACAGCATCCCCAGAGACCAGCACTTGGAGTTCTGTTGCGTGCCTTCCCACAGGAGGGGCTGCCCCAATGTGTAGGAGTCACTCCAGTTAGCAGATTTCTCTTCATCTGCCTTTACTGACAGCTGGAAGCAGTCACCAGCTGTAGCCCTTTCTCCCCCAAGCTACTTCATTCTGTACCCTGCCTGCCCCAGCTCCTCACTCCCGAAGCTGAGAGGAGGGTGAGGTCACAACCCTCTGCACTCATCCTGGCACCTTTGAGTTTCTGAGTCCTCTGAGCCCTGGAGGGGCAGCCAGAGGTACCCCAGAAGTGGGGAAGTATTGATGGAACCCTTCCCTCTAGGACCCTGTCGACTAAAAAGATGAACAACTTGAGAGTTGTGGGTTAAGTTTTATTTGGGGTATAATTAGGACTGCAGCCCGGCAGGCAGCACCCCAGATAGCTCTGAGAGACTGCTCCAAAGAGTTAGGGAAGAAAGCCAATATAAGGGTTTCAGTGTGGGAGGAAATTCAAATGTCATCAAAGAAAGGCTTTTTCCAAAGGCTTTTGTTTTACAAATGGCTTGTGTCTGACAGGAGGATGTGATATCTTCATGAAGGATTTTAGCACTTTTCTAGTTGTGAGGAGATGCAAGGATTGAGATAATAAAAGCTGTTCCTAAAAGTCATTTACCTATCTAAAGACCTGCTCCACCGGATTCCCCGGAGCACAGAGTGCCTTGCCCCACCCTGATTTCCTTCAAGGGGGTGTTAAAAAGTCAGCAGCTCCTAAGGCACAGTGTTCCATCTCCGCAGAGGCAGATAGCAAATGCCCTTGTTGTCCATTCATTGTAGTTGACAACCCCCAACCTTAGAGGAAACAGACCTGGATCTAGAGGGAGGCAGCTGAGAAAAGAGATCTGGGCCGACTGATGCCAGGTGCAGTGGTTCCTGCTCTGGGCCGCCACTTACCTTTGTGTCTGGCAGTGGGAAGCCATCAAGGTGCAGAAGACACCATATCCCTTCCAGGAGAAGGTGGACAGGTTGCACCAGCGCTACATGAAGCAGTTGGAAAACCCCTTTGAAACCCACAAGCTCAAGTACAGCATCCCCAGAGACCAGCACTTGGAGTTCTGTTGCGTGCCTTCCCACAGGAGGGGCTGCCCCAATGTGTAGGAGTCACTCCAGTTAGCAGATTTCTCTTCATCTGCCTTTACTGACAGCTGGAAGCAGTCACCAGCTGTAGCCCTTTCTCCCCCAAGCTACTTCATTCTGTACCCTGCCTGCCCCAGCTCCTCACTCCCGAAGCTGAGAGGAGGGTGAGGTCACAACCCTCTGCACTCATCCTGGCACCTTTGAGTTTCTGAGTCCTCTGAGCCCTGGGGGGGCAGCCAGAGGTACCCCAGAAGTGGGGAAGTATTGATGGAACCCTTCCCTCTAGGACCCTGTCGACTAAAAAGATGAACAACTTGAGAGTTGTGGGTTAAGTTTTATTTGGGGTATAATTAGGACTGCAGCCCGGCAGGCAGCACCCCAGATAGCTCTGAGAGACTGCTCCAAAGAGTTAGGGAAGAAAGCCAATATAAGGGTTTCAGTGTGGGAGGAAATTCAAATGTCATCAAAGAAAGGCTTTTTCCAAAGGCTTTTGTTTTACAAATGGCTTGTGTCTGACAGGAGGATGTGATATCTTCATGAAGGATTTTAGCACTTTTCTAGTTGTGAGGAGATGCAAGGATTGAGATAATAAAAGCTGTTCCTAAAAGTCATTTACCTATCTAAAGACCTGCTCCACCGGATTCCCCGGAGCACAGAGTGCCTTGCCCCACCCTGATTTCCTTCAAGGGGGTGTTAAAAAGTCAGCAGCTCCTAAGGCACAGTGTTCCATCTCCGCAGAGGCAGATAGCAAATGCCCTTGTTGTCCATTCATTGTAGTTGACAACCCCCAACCTTAGAGGAAACAGACCTGGATCTAGAGGGAGGCAGCTGAGAAAAGAGATCTGGGCCGACTGATGCCAGGTGCAGGAGCTGATACCTTGTCCCTTACCTGGGGACAAAGGGGAGCCTTAGCAGGACTTTAGGTACAGACCTTTCTCAGGGATCCCCAGCTTTTGAGGAAACACAACCCTGTCCCAGAGATCCCCAGCTGACGATTTTCACAATTTTGTCTCAAGTAGGGCAAATATTGTGGAGACACAGGCCCAGAGGGATCCTTTCTGCCTCACAGAACTGCAGTCTGAAAGAAGAAACAGCTTTGCCTCAGGGAACTGAAATGTGAGAGTAAAAAAAGCAACTTGATGAAGACCCAGAATGAGGGGAAGCACAGATTTGTCAGAGGGAGCCTATCTGAAGGGTGACACAGCAATGTCTCAGGGAGTCCCTTTCTCTGGACAGATACAACCCTGTCTCAGTGAGACCTATTCCGAGGAAAGACAACGCCGTGTCTTCTGGGACCACACTCTAAGGGGAAACAGCCCTTTCTTAGCCCAGTCTGGGGGAGACACAGTTCAGCACCAGGAAGCCCAGTTTAATGGAAAAACAGCCATGCCTCAGGAAGCTGAAGTGTGAGAGTGGACAGAGCAATGCCTGAGGGAGATTTAGTCTGAGGGGAGACACAGTCTGGCATCAGGGGACCCTCATCTGAGAGGAGATAAAGCCTTGCCTTGCACTTGAAAAATATGAGAGTAGATGTAGCACTGCCTCAGACACATCCATTCTGAGGGAGATATTGCCGTTCCTCAAGGAGACCTGGTCTCAGGGAAGTCACAACCCTGTGTTAGGGAGCCACAATCTGAGTGTAGACAAAACAAAGTCTTGGGGAGCCACAGTCAGAGGGGAAACTCAACCTTGCCTTAGGAATTTCTAGCCTCAGGGGAGAAAAAGTGCTGACACAGTGACCATCAGTCTGAAATGGTTCACAGCCCTGTCCTCTGAAACACCCAGTCTGACTGGAGTGACCTCAGGAGAACTGCACTGAAAGGAAGATACAGCCATGCCTCAGAATCCACAGTGAGAGAGTGCACATAGCCCTGCCTCAACCCCAACCTTAGAGGAAACAGACCTGGATCTAGAGGGAGGCAGCTGAGAAAAGAGATCTGGGCCGACTGATGCCAGGTGCAGGAGCTGATACCTTGTCCCTTACCTGGGGACAAAGGGGAGCCTTAGCAGGACTTTAGGTACAGACCTTTCTCAGGGATCCCCAGCTTTTGAGGAAACACAACCCTGTCCCAGAGATCCCCAGCTGACGATTTTCACAATTTTGTCTCAAGTAGGGCAAATATTGTGGAGACACAGGCCCAGAGGGATCCTTTCTGCCTCACAGAACTGCAGTCTGAAAGAAGAAACAGCTTTGCCTCAGGGAACTGAAATGTGAGAGTAAAAAAAGCAACTTGATGAAGACCCAGAATGAGGGGAAGCACAGATTTGTCAGAGGGAGCCTATCTGAAGGGTGACACAGCAATGTCTCAGGGAGTCCCTTTCTCTGGACAGATACAACCCTGTCTCAGTGAGACCTATTCCGAGGAAAGACAACGCCGTGTCTTCTGGGACCACACTCTAAGGGGAAACAGCCCTTTCTTAGCCCAGTCTGGGGGAGACACAGTTCAGCACCAGGAAGCCCAGTTTAATGGAAAAACAGCCATGCCTCAGGAAGCTGAAGTGTGAGAGTGGACAGAGCAATGCCTGAGGGAGATTTAGTCTGAGGGGAGACACAGTCTGGCATCAGGGGACCCTCATCTGAGAGGAGATAAAGCCTTGCCTTGCACTTGAAAAATATGAGAGTAGATGTAGCACTGCCTCAGACACATCCATTCTGAGGGAGATATTGCCGTTCCTCAAGGAGACCTGGTCTCAGGGAAGTCACAACCCTGTGTTAGGGAGCCACAATCTGAGTGTAGACAAAACAAAGTCTTGGGGAGCCACAGTCAGAGGGGAAACTCAACCTTGCCTTAGGAATTTCTAGCCTCAGGGGAGAAAAAGTGCTGACACAGTGACCATCAGTCTGAAATGGTTCACAGCCCTGTCCTCTGAAACACCCAGTCTGACTGGAGTGACCTCAGGAGAACTGCACTGAAAGGAAGATACAGCCATGCCTCAGAATCCACAGTGAGAGAGTGCACATAGCCCTGCCTCAGGGACATCTAGTCTGATGGGAGACACAGCGTTGCCCCAGAGAACCCCCTTTCTAGGGGAGACACGACCGTGCCTCAGGGAACTGCAGTCTGAGGGTAATGCACCCCTGCTTCAGGGACACCTAGTCTAAGAGAAGACAGAGCCCTGAGTTCTGGAAACCCCTGACTAGGGAAAAACAGCCCTTCCTAAGGAATCCCCAATTTGAGAAGAGACACAACTCTGCCTCCTGGAATCACAGTCTGAGGGGCTATATATCCCTGCCTCAGGAGAACCTCCTCTGAGGGGAGACACACCCCTGCCACTGGAAGTACCAGTGAAAGGAGACAAATCCTTTCCTCAGTAAGGGCCAATCTGAGCAAAGACACATGCCCATATCAGGAGCTGCCAGTCTGTGGAAGACATAGCCCTGCCTTAAGTGACCCCCAAGCTGAGAGGAGGCACAGCTGTGCCTCAGGGAGCCCTATCCTGAGAGGAGACATACATCTCACTCCAAGGGTCTTGGTCTAAAGCAGACATGGTTCTGCCTCCAAAAGTGTTAGACCTATTTCAAAGTTAACTAGGGAGAGGAAAGTTACAGCAATACCTCAAGGAACCCCATTCTCAGTGGAGATACAACCTGCCTCAAGGAACCACGGTCTGTGTGGCAATAAATCCCTGCCTCAGGGTGACCTACTTTGAGAGGAGACAGAGACACAGGAGGGACTCCCACTCTAATGGAGAAACAGACTTACCTCAGCAAGCTGAAATGTGAGGTTAGATATAGAAATTCTTGAGGGAGAACCAGTCTGAAGGAAGACACACTTTGGCATCAGGGAGATCAGACTGAGGGAAGACAGAGCTTTGCCTCACAATGCCAGCGTATGAGAGGACACACAGCTCTGTCTCAGGTAGCTTCACTCTGAAAGAAGACATTTCCTTTCTTCAATGGTACCTAATCTGGAGGGGAGTCACAATCCTGCCACAAGGAGCCACAGTCGGAGCGCAGGCACAGCACTGCTTCAGGAAATTTTCAGTCTGAGGGAAACAAAGTCTGGCCACAAGGAGCATCGGTCTTTGATGATCCACAGCCTTGTCCTCTGTGACACTGAGTCTGACTGGAGATATTACCTTAGGGAGGTCCTGTTTGAGTGAAGACCAGTTCTGCCCTCAGAGAGATCCAGTGTAAAGAGGAATACAGCCATGCCTAGGAATCTAAAGTGAGAGAGTACACAGAGTTCTGCCTCAGAGAGACCTAGTCTGAGGGAAGGCAGACCCCTGCCCTCTGGAACCTCTGGTCAAAGAGGAAACAGCCCTTCCTCAGGGATCCCCAGGCTGAGGGGAAATATAACCCGGCCTTGGAAATCAGAGTCTGATAAGTTACACATCACTGCCTCAGGGGGAGCTAGTCTGAGCAGAGACACAGCCCTGCCTCCGGTAGTCAGCATGTGAGAGTTGACACAGCTCTGCCTCAGCCCCACTATGAATCTTTCCTCAGCCACAACATTCTAGTGGGAGACACAGACCTACCTCATGGTGACTTAATCTGAGGAGAGACAGCTCTTCCACAGGGAGCACCATCTGAGAGGAGATACAATGTGCTGCAGCAATCCCCACACTGGTGGGGTATATAGTCATGCCTAGGGAGCACTAAGATGAGGGAAACACAGACATGTCCTCAGGGATCCTCAGTCTAATAGGAAACACAGTCTTGCCAAAGAGAGCCCCCATTCTGAGGGGAAACACAGCCCTGTCTGAGTGAACAGCAGTCTGAGCTGTGACAGCCCTGTTTCAGAGATCTATCGTCTCGGGGCAGAACAGGCTTGCTCACGGTGCCAAAGTGTTAGAGGAGACAAAGTATGCCTCATGTAGCCTTGATCTGAGGGTAGACACACCCAATCCCCAAAATAAAGACCTGGTAAAAGGGGGAGAGCAAGCTGAAATGTGAGGTTAGATATAGAAATTCTTGAGGAGAACCATTCTGAAGGAAGACACACTTTGGCATCAGGGAGATCAGACTGAGGGAAGACAGAGCTTTGCCTCACAATGCCAGCGTATGAGAGGACACACAGCTCTGTCTCAGGTAGCTTCACTCTGAAAGAAGACATTTCCTTTCTTCAATGGTACCTAATCTGGAGGGAGTCACAATCCTACGACAAAGAGCCACAGTCGGAGCGCAGGCACAGCACTGCTTCAGGAAATTTTCAGTCTGAGGGAAACAAAGTCTGGCCACAAGGAGCATCGGTCTTTGATGATCCACAGCCTTGTCCTCTGTGACACTGAGTCTGACTGGAGATATTACCTTAGGGAGGTCCTGTTTGAGTGAAGACCAGTTCTGCCCTCAGAGAGATCCAGTGTAAAGAGGAATACAGCCATGCCTAGGAATCTAAAGTGAGAGAGTACACAGAGTTCTGCCTCAGAGAGACCTAGTCTGAGGGAAGGCAGACCCCTGCCCTCTGGAACCTCTGGTCAAAGAGGAAACAGCCCTTCCTCAGGGATCCCCAGGCTGAGGGGAAATATAACCCGGCCTTGGAAATCAGAGTCTGATAAGTTACACATCACTGCCTCAGGGGGAGCTAGTCTGAGCAGAGACACAGCCCTGCCTCCGGTAGTCAGCATGTGAGAGTTGACACAGCTCTGCCTCAGCCCCACTATGAATCTTTCCTCAGCCACAACATTCTAGTGGGAGACACAGACCTACCTCATGGTGACTTAATCTGAGGAGAGACAGCTCTTCCACAGGGAGCACCATCTGAGAGGAGATACAATGTGCTGCAGCAATCCCCACACTGGTGGGGTATATAGTCATGCCTAGGGAGCACTAAGATGAGGGAAACACAGACATGTCCTCAGGGATCCTCAGTCTAATAGGAAACACAGTCTTGCCAAAGAGAGCCCCCATTCTGAGGGGAAACACAGCCCTGTCTGAGTGAACAGCAGTCTGAGCTGTGACAGCCCTGTTTCAGAGATCTATCGTCTCGGGGCAGAACAGGCTTGCTCACGGTGCCAAAGTGTTAGAGGAGACAAAGTATGCCTCATGTAGCCTTGATCTGAGGGTAGACACACCCAATCCCCAATAAGACCTGGTAAGGGGAGAGACAACCCTGCCTCACAGAACATGAAAATCTGAGAAGAGAGAGATCCACTGACAGGAAGTCCTATCTGAAGAGACACACAAACATGGCCCAGGGAACCCAGGTGGAGAGCAATATATATAGTCATGTGTCAGGTAGGGGCAAGATGGAGGAGACACACCAGGCCCTCAGGAATCCCCAGTCTGAAGGAATATACAACCTTGCCTTGGGAATCACAGTTTAAGGGGCTATACATCCTTGCCTCAAGGGGACCTAATCTGAAGGGAGACACAGCCCTGCCTCAGTGAGCTCCAGTGAGGGGAGACAAAGCCTTTCCTCAGTGAGGACCATTCTGAAGAGAGACACATGCCTCAGGAATTCCTACTTTAGCAGCCCTCAATCCCGGGAGCTCTAGGGAGCTCTAATGTGAAGGGGGAGACAGTTCTGCCTCAGGGAACCCCAGACTGTGAAAAGACATACTCTGCCATTCAAGAGATCTGGTCTAGAGGAGACACAGTTCAGTTCTGCCTGGTGAGGCTGAAGGGTAATAGTACATACAGTCCTGCTTCAGGGAGACCTAGGGAAAGGAGAGACACAGTAATGCCTCAAGGAGTCCCATTCTCAGGGAAGACAGAACATGCCTCAGGGACCCTCATTCTGAGTCCTAGCCAGAGTGGAAACACAACCCTACCCTCCGGGACACCCAGTCTAAGGGAAAGTATGGTCCTGTCAAAGGGAGAGCCAGTCTGAGGGAAAACACAGCTCTAACAGAGAAATAGCCCTGAAAAAGGAAGTGGAAGTGTGAGATTGGACCCACAATGCCTGAGGGAGGCACATTCTAAGGGGAAACATATAGGCCTGCCTGTGAGAGAATAAGTCCAAGGGGAGACATAGCCCTGCCTAAGGGAGACCTAGTCTGAGGGTGGACAGAGCCTTGCCTCATGATGCCAAATTTGAGAATAAGCCTAGCACTGCCTCAGGTAGTCCCACCTTGAGGCGAGACATTGCCTTTCTCCTAGGAGACCTAGTTTGAAGGGAGTCACAATCTTGCCACAGGGATACCCAATCTGAGTAGAGACACAGCTCTACTCCAGGGAGCCTCAGCTTGAGTGGGGACACACTCCTCCCCTCATAGAAACCTAGTATAAAGGATTCATAGTTCTGCTTTGGGAAGTCAAAGTGTTAGTATACACAGAGTTCTGTCTGAGGGAGACCTAGAGAGAGGAGAGACACAGCAATGCCTCAAGGAGTCCCTTCTGGAGGGAGACACGGTTCCTCAAGGAACCGCAATCTGGTGGGGAGGGGGGACAACATCTCCAGGCCTTAGAGAGACTTAGCCTGAGGGAAGATAGAGCCCTTACCCCTGGGACCTCCAATCTATAAGGAAATAATCCTTCCTCAGGAATCCCCAGTCTGAGGGGAGACACAACTCTGCCTCACGGAGTCCCAGTCTTAGGGGGAAAACAAACCTGCCTACAGCATTTACAGTCACAAGAGAGACACAGCAGTGCCTCAGGGAGATGTAGTCTGAGGAGAGACACCCCTTCTCTTAAAGTACCCAAATGTGAGAGAAGACACAGCCTTGCATCAGGGACCTGCAGTCTGAGGGGAGACAATCTTGCCTCAGGAATTCTGGTGCAGAGGTGACACAGTCCTGCCCTCTGGGACTCCTTGCTTAGGGGGAGACATAACCTTGCTTCAGGGAGGTCCTGTCTGCATGGAGACACAGCCCAGCTTCATGAAGCTCCAGTCTGAGAGGAGAACACCTCTGCCTCAGGCAATCCGAGTCTGAGGGGAGAAACAGCCTTTCCTCAGAGAGCCTGAATCTATGAAGAGACAGTCCTGCTGGTAGGAAGCCCCATCTGAGGAACAGTCTTGCCCCAGAAGTCCTGAAACAGAGGGGCGACATGTTCATGCCTCAGGAGCAGCAGTATGAGTTGAGACATCCCCTCCATCAGTGATTTCCAAACTCAGAGCAACAGAACCCTGGCTCAGGATCTGTGGTCTAAGGTGAAACACCTTCTCTTAAAGTACCCAAATGTGAGAGAAGACACAGCCTTGCATCAGGGACCTGCAGTCTGAGGGGAGACAATCTTGCCTCAGGAATTCTGGTGCAGAGGTGACACAGTCCTGCCCTCTGGGACTCCTTGCTTAGGGGGAGACATAACCTTGCTTCAGGGAGGTCCTGTCTGCATGGAGACACAGCCCAGCTTCATGAAGCTCCAGTCTGAGAGGAGAACACCTCTGCCTCAGGCAATCCGAGTCTGAGGGGAGAAACAGCCTTTCCTCAGAGAGCCTGAATCTATGAAGAGACAGTCCTGCTGGTAGGAAGCCCCATCTGAGGAACAGTCTTGCCCCAGAAGTCCTGAAACAGAGGGGCGACATGTTCATGCCTCAGGAGCAGCAGTATGAGTTGAGACATCCCCTCCATCAGTGATTTCCAAACTCAGAGCAACAGAACCCTGGCTCAGGATCTGTGGTCTAAGGTGAAACACAGCACAGTGTGAGAGTAGACACAACACTGCCTAAAGGAGATCTGATCTGAGGGGACAAAAGTCCTGCTTAAAGGTTATCCATTCTGAGTGGAGATACAGGGGGCATGGTCTTCTGTTTGAGAGAAACTGTCAACTCTTTTCTAAAGAGGGGTTGGGGCACTGAAGGCAGCTGAAAGGCGAAGAGGGAAGCAGGGCACTTGGGCTATGGGACCCCATCCTACAGACACTAAAATGCCTCTGGTTATGCTCTCTGAGATTCCCTGAGCCACTTGTCTTAGAGGCTAAGATCACATCCTCATGGTTTTACATCTGCCACTGACTCTCCATCTCTATGTGACCTTGAACAATTTACTTGACCTCCCTGAGGCTCAGGCCTCACCTGTAACACGAGTATGAGAGCAACTTCTAATTCCAAAAGATTGTTAGGAGGATTATAACAGATATTGCATTAAGTAACTAAAACATTGCATGGCAATTGGCAGTGCACCCCAGGGGTGTTTTTATTATTTCAGAATCTTGAAGTTGCCTAACTTTTAGAATCCATCATCCAATAAGGCTGAAAGAGAGGCAGTAAGAGCACTTTCTTGCAGATATGACCATGGACATGGATATCTGCCCTTAGGCAGGGCTGTGTTTCCCCGAGGCTGGAGATCCCTGAAGCACAGTGTGTCTCCTCTCATACTGCTGCTCCCTGAGGTGCGGTCATGGCCCCTTTAATTTGGGGATTCCTTGCATTCAAATATGAGCTCTGCCAGCAACCTGCAATGTAACCTCACATATTACATCCATATCTGGGATATTTTGCATTATCAAGAAACCCAATAGCATATTCAAGAACGTGTTCTTTCTTCCCTGGGAAAAGGCTGAGCAAGGAGTTCTCAGGTTCGTGTCATCCTGATATGTTATGATTATAAATCTTTCTAGTAACAAAAATAGTTTTATCTGACCCCTGAGAAGAAGTACTGTCTCTTAAAGGATGAAAGAGTACTGGAGGTTCACTGTGGAGAAGGAGAAGAATGGTACCTTGTTTCTCACTTGTTTCTACCCAGTCTCATTGGTCTAGATTGGGATCAGCAAACCATAGTCAGTGCCTGGATGACTTGTGAGTTAAGAATGAACATTTGCCATCACTTGATTGTAGGGAATGCTGGCTGAACTCAGTGAGGTGAAGGTCATAATCCAAAAACTCCACCCTTTTAATTGTAGACCTATAGTACAGAAAACTGTATTCATTTATCTACTTTGATTTTTTCCATTAAACTATGTGTACATCTCTTCCCTCTTTTGTTAAATAAGTACTACATAAAGTCTCCCATTTCATTTTGGCCTGCACAACAACCACTGTCTTCCACTAATTAGTTGTCCTACATTAAACTGAAATGAATCTCAAGCCATGCCCAGAGCCACCCTCCCAGGGCAGAAGGTCTCCCAGGGAAGGTCTGGCACCATCAGTCCCCTGATGGAAACTTCCCAGTGGATTCTCTGTGTCTCTGGATGTCTTTAGCCCCTTGGCTGAATTACCATCCTTTGCATTGTGGTCTCTGCCCACCTTGCCAGCTACTTCCTACCCTCCTCCAGCATTGCTGAGTTACTTCCGATTCCCTATGGCATGATGCTTTCCTTAGGGCCAGCATTTTCACAAATTGTTCCTGCTCCATGAAAGCTCTTTCTCCCAAATCCCATTCCTCATGGTCTTTCAGGATCCCCCAAGGGAATGAGGAACAGTGCTTCCTTTGGCCTCTTCCATCCCACATTCCTCACAGTAATCTCTCACCCCTTCTTTACTGTAGGCTCTCTGCTGTTTCCCCAGAGCCCTGAGCAGGAGGGTCTCTGAGCCTGCTGGGTGCCCTTTTCCTGAAGGAGAGGTCCCTTTAAAGCATCATTTCCCCTTAGAGAAAGAAGCACTCATGATCAGAAAGCTGAAAAAAGAGACATCCTTCCAGGTGGGATCAGCGAGGCAAGAGTGACTCTGCCAACACCTCCTCCACACACTGACTTCAAGAAGACCAAACTAGGTGACAGATGAAGTGCAGTGGATGAAAACTAGTCTTTCCTTCCTCATTCGATACCACATATGGTAGAAAAGGCTCCATTCCAGAATACAGGATTCTTAATCCAAAGGGCATGTCTGCCATCATCTGGTTGAGTAACTTTAGAGAGTCTTCTCATGCTCTGAGGGCCTCGGTGTCCCAGTCTATGAAGCCAACAATGGAGCACAGTGAATATGACACTCAGAGCACAGGATTCAAGATGCAAATCCAACTATGTGTGCAACACTCTTGAAATGAAGGAACCAGCTACTTGTTTCCTCAGCACCTTCATTTCCTTCTGTGTCTTCTGAGATGTTTAGGGATCAACCTCAGGATTTTGAGAATGACAGTGGGTAATCCATACAGAGCCATTGGCACACAGTACCTGCACACAGTCAGCTCTTAGCACTGGTGGCTGTTTGCTCCTGTTATGGAGTGTAACTGGCTTGGCTGTGTATTCTTGCTGATTTGACACACACCCCTTTCCTTGTAAATCCAGAGGACTTTCTCCAAAGAACATACCATCTGTGGAGGAAATGTTAAAAGGATTTCCGTCCTTTCTGTCCCAGTGACCACAACATTAATGCCTCCCTGGCTTGAGGAAAAAATAAACAGATTCTCCAGAGCTCCAGGATATGACTCAAGTCCAGGGCATCTGCAGGACAGGTGGGATTATCCATTGTGGATATTGACTATGTGTGCATCAACACGGTCTGGTATAGGGCACTGAACAACTGTTTTCTTTCCTTTTACTGAAGTGAATAAAAATGAAACAGTCTTAAGTTTCTGTTGTTTTTCATGGTAGAAAATATATTCCATTTTTCAGATTTCTTGTCAAACTTTTAAATATGGTAAAATGTAAGTAACATACAATGTTTACCATCTAAACCATCTAAGGTGTACAGTTCAGTGGCATTAATTACATTCACATTGTTGCAACCCTGACCACTCTCCATCTCCACAATTATTTTTATCTTGCAAAACTGAAATTTGTATCCATTACATAAACCTTCCCCATTACTACTTACATGATGGACATATGATCCACATTGGACCAATTGGAGGAAATCCTGGACTTGAGCTGGAATGACCTGCAAAGAGCCACTCTCTGTTTTACTAAATTGCTACATGGGAGACCATGAGACTGCTGTTCTTAATGATTGTCTTTGCCATCACTGGGGGAAGTTGCCTGTCTACGGTAGAGCAAAACCAAAAAATCAGAAAATGATGCAGGATTCTGATGATGTTGATGGAAGACTACATACAGTTGATTCCAGGAGTCCATTCTCTCTTTCTTCCTTTTAGCAACAGAAGCCTCCACCTTTAAGTTGTGTTCTTGGTCACTCAACCAGAGGTGACATTTTCCAACTCCCTGTAGCAAAGAGCAATCTTGTGTGCTTCCAGGCTGCTTCTCAAAGGAATTTCTCATGTTCGACTTCATCTTTCTCTTCCCTACAGCACAGAATGTGGATATGGTAGACTTACATTTTCGCCTGGGGGTTAAGGTGACTATGAAATGGTGGATAAGAATATCCCAGTGCCAGGATTTAGCCCTGGGTATGGAAAGATACAGAACAAGATAGAGGAAACCTATGTTGGGTGACCTCCTAGGACTGAACTCTCCCATCAGGCTTGGACCACCTGCATGCTTGTGCACTGTCAAATCAGAAAGAAATAACACTTCACTCGTATAAACCACTGTTCTGGGGTCTCTGTTCACTGTTTTAATCATTTGATCTTGTGAATTTGGCCATGTTTGAACTAATTGGAGGTCCATGAAAGCAGTGTGGAACCAAGCAAGATACCAAGTAAGAGAGAGGGAGAGATCAGAGTTAAAGTATTCCAAAGTTGTTCTTGTTTGGCCAGAAGTGTACTTGTATTGATTAGCTCCCTGGAACAAGACAGGAAAAGATCAGAGACACAGAAAGAGGGAAAAGTTAAGACAAAAGAGTGCTCGATCTCCGAGGGAGGGAGGAGAGAAAGAGAGAACCGGGAAGAGGCACCCAATGGGTAACAGCCCACACAAGGGAGGCTAAGGAGAACAGCGAAACCTTGAGGAGAGTTAGGTGAAACTCTCAGGCCATAAACACCCCACAGATAGAGACTGAGCAGCCTGTGCTTTCCTCAAGCTCCTGTCCCCCAGTTCCCACATCAATCCAGGTGGGGATAGCACTGGGAAGAGGACTGGGATGGAAAGCTGTGTTCAGTGTGAGAATTCCTTCGAAGATAGTACTGTGACAGGGATGCCAGGTGGCCAACTGAGACAGAACACTAGCAGGGCATAGAAAACAAAACAGGATGGTGCTGGGAAAATTGGACAGCTACATGCAAAAACTGAAGTCGGAACATTCCCTGACACCATACACAAAGATCAACTCAAAATGGATTAAAGACCTAAATGTAAGACCAGAAACCATCAAACTCTTAGAGGAGAATATAGGCAAAGCCCTCCTAGAATAGCAGAACTAAAAACAAAAATGAACACATGGGACCTAATGAAACTTTAAAGCTTTTGTACAGCAAAAGAAATCACAAAAAAGCTGAACAGACAGTCCACAGAATGAGAGAAAATCATACCATATGAAACAACAGACAAAGAATTAATATCCAAAATCTACAAGCAACTCAGACAGCTCAGAACTGGAAAAATGAACAACCCAATCCAAAAATTGGAAAATGACCTAAACAGACACCTCTCCAAAGAGGACATACAGATGGCCCAAAAACACATGAAACGATGCTCAACCCCGCTTATAATTAGAGAAATGCAAATCAAAACTACAATGAGATATCACCTCACACCCGTCAGAATGGCCATCATCCACAAATCGACAGACAACAAATGCTGGAGAGGGTGCGGAGAAAAGGGAACACTCCTGCATTGCTGCTGGGAATGTAGATCGATATAGCCTCTATGGAAGACAGTCTAGAGATTTCTTTAAAAACTAAAAATAGAAGCACCATATGACTCAGCAATCCCACTCTTAGGCTTATACCCTGATGAAATTAAATGTGAAAGAAGCACCTATACCCCAATGTTCATTGCTGCTCTCTATACAATAGCTAGAACATGCAAGCAACCTAGATGCCCATCGATGAACGAATGGATCCAGAAGCTCTGGTACATATATACAATGGAATACTACACAGCTGTAAAAAGAAATGCAGAAGAATCAGTTCTAATGAGGTGGCTGGCTCTAGAACCTATCATAAAAAGTGAAGTTAGTCAGAAAAAGAAGGACAAGTACAATATACTAACACATATATATGGACTCTAGTAGGATGGTGATGATGGCACACGCAGTGAAGCAACGGAAAGACAGACATGGACAGTGGACATATGGACATTGTGGGGAAGGAACAGTGGGAGGGAGGCAAAAAGGAAGTAGCTTGAAGGCCTATACTATCATATGTGAAGAAAATAGCTCTAGTCATTGCTCTGTGAGAAAAGCAGATCTTTCACAGGTGCTGTATGATGGTTTGGAGGGGTGGGATGGGGGGGGGATATACATATGACTAATCTGAGAACGTGCATATCTGTAAACAACAAAACTCTGTAAAAGTTAAAAGTAAAATAAAAGTTAAAAAAAAAAATCCAGAGATTCTGCAAGGGCTCTAAAACAAGACCATCTATGATTAAATCCAGGCTTTCACCTCATACCAGCTATTTGATTTTAAGCAATGTTTTATAGTTAACTTCTCTGAGTCACAGATTCATTATCTATGAAATTCAGTAATAGTAACATGTACCCAATGGTACAGATTAAATGAATTAATATGTGTATATTAATAGTACTTATTACACTACTTAATAAATGCTCAATAGAGGTTAGTTTTTTTATTACCTATTAATTTCTTTGTAAGTACAATCTAAAAAAGCACATTTACAAAAAAATGAACATGTGATTAAACCCCCTGTTATTGTTTATGTTATTGTTTAGTTTAAGAAAAAGGAAAACAGAATGGGGAGATCCCCTGCAGGAGAGTCCAGTAGCCCAACCCGAGTCGGGTTGGGGAGCCCCCATCCATGACCAGGGAAAGAGGCAGAGCTCAGTCCCGCTGCCAGGAGTGCCTCAAGAGGTGCAACGGGGCGTCTGGAATGAGCTGTGCTCAGTCCTGCCAGCGGCAAAGCAGCAGTAGCGATGCCGGGAGGACAGCTGAGGGAGAACGCTATCAGGGTGTACAGAATAGAACTGGGGAATTCCCCGTAAGACAGAGTCCAGCGGCCCAACTCTGCCTGAGCAGGCAGCCCCTGTCGGCATCAGAGACAAGAGAGCGGCGCTCCTGCTGCTGGCAGGGCTGTGACCAGATCAAAGAACAGCTTTTGGGCAGGGAACTGCGTTAGAACACTACTAGGATGCTGGGAACCCAACAGACACACTGTGGAGAAACCAGAGCAACCAGTTCTGCAAGGGCCCTGCCTACAAACTTGAAATCTGGCCCTCTCTGAAGCCTAAGACATAAACAGTCACCCCGCTCCTACACCGGACCCCCATCAGGACTGACCGAGGACCTCTGGGACAGCATCAAGAGTGAAGTCGTGGAGGATCCACTCACAGATGAGAAGACAGACTCACAACTAAGAACAAGGGACAGTATTTTGGTTTTTTTTTTTGGCCTCTTTTGTTGGTTATTTATTTAGTTATTTTCATCCAGCTTTACTCTTTGGGCAGTGTGGGCCTCCATTGCAGTGGATTCTCTCCTTTCAGAGCACTGGCTGTGTATACATGCGCTCCAGAGTGCTGGCTTGTAATTGGGCACACCATCCAGCTCATCTGCCACACGTGGGATTTTCCTGGGCCAGGGATCTAACCCATGCCCCTTGCACTGCAAGGTGGACTCTGCCCATTGAACCACCAGGGAAGCACAATCTTTTTTTTTTTTTTTTTTACCACAGTTTCCTTTCTCTACGCTCTAACTGTAAAATCTTTTTATATTTACTACTATCCTTTCTATAAATATTTCCTACCTTGCTATCTCTACTGGTCTCTTGCTGCTGTACTAAGCTTTAATATATACTAGCCTTTGTTATCTAACCAGACATAATCCTTGCAACACGATTCTATTCCTTTTCATTACCTATCTGCTCTCCTCTTTCTCACCCCCAACACATGTCTTAGTTAAAAACTGCTTTCACTGCAAGATCCCCAGTCAGGACCTTGCTCTAGATCTCTTTTTCCAAGTCATGTTTTAATTAACTTAGATCTTAATGGTCAGGTACCAACTTTGATTACCTTCTTTGTCAGAACAATTTCCCATAATTTATTCCTTTTAGACTGTTTGGGTTGGTTTATAGATGTGTGTACATGTATGTCTTTCCATTATGTTAGACAATATTTGCATGATTTGATGACTACAATCTACAAGGAATGCACATTTTGTCCCTCATATGTTTACAATTGAACTAATACCACTGAATGCCATAGCAAACCAGACGTAGAGCCTGCACTCCCTGGCCAGAGATCAAACTTGGGAACCTCGGATTGGAAGCACTGACACCAAGATCCTATACTAGCAAAGAACACCCAACAGTAGAGAATATTAACCTGCAAACAAGACCCAACACTGCAAGGGTTAGGAGAGAAAGGGGCAGGGCACAATTTTTGAAAAGAATGACAGCCCAAGGACACAGCATAAACCCATTAGAAACAAATGTGTCCAAGATGGCAGATCAGACCTTGGTCACACAATGACACGCCCAGAGGTGCCTGACAGTTCCACCCCTTCCCTAAAAGAGCTGGAATAATCCTCCCATTCATTAGCATATGGAATTACCCAGCCCATAAAAGCTAAGAACACCATGTTTTCAGGCCACTTGATTCGCTCTGCGATGGCCCACACTGTCTGTGGAGTGTGCTTTCTCTGAATCTGAATAAACCCATTTCTTACCTATCAGTTTGTCTCTCGCTGAATTCTTCTCTGCAAAGAGACCTGAAGAACCTGAACCTCAGTGGGTCCAGACACTGGGTGAGTGGTTTTAATTACCAGGGTTTTGGCTGGGTTTAAGTCCCGGCCACATGGGTTCAGGTCCCAAACAGGATTTTGGCTGGGTTCAAGTTCGGGCCATGTGGGTTCAAGTCCCAAACAGGGTTTAGGCTGGGTTTGAGTCCAGACCATGTGACTTCAAGTCCCAAACAGGGTTTTGACTGGGTTTGAATCCTGGCCGTGTGGCTTCAAGCCCTAAGCAGGTTTAATTAAGTCTGGGCCCTGGGTTTAAGTCTCAAATTGAGGTTGAACACTTTCAACACCACCTAACTAAGACACAAAACACTGATCCTTTCTACAAGGACAGAAACCAAAAGGAAGGGTGAACTCAGCCACGAAGCCTAGAAAAAAACCTCAAACACACACACACACACAACAAAAATTAACATGAAAATGAAAAGACAGAGAAACACCACACAAATGCAGGAACAAATGATAGACACACAGATCTAAATGACCAAAGAGGAGATAGACAAACTATCGGGAAGAGAATTCAGAAAAGAGATACTTGCAAGGATCCAAAATTCTGAAAATAGAATATTAGAGGAAATTAGTGCACTGAGAAAAGACATACAAGAAATGAAAAAATTTAAAATAGAGACAAATAACTCAATCGCTGAACTTAAAAATTCTATGGAAGGACTCAGACATAGAGTATCAGAGGCAGAAGAATGGATGAGTGAGATGGAAGACAGAATGGTGAAAATAACTGCTGAAGAACAAAGAATAAAAAGAACTGAGGATAGCTTCAGAGACCTCTGGGACAGTATCAAAAGCCCAAGAATAATTGTAGGAGTCCCAGAAAAAGAAGAGAAAAAGGAAGGGTATGAAAACATTTTTTTGAAGAGATTATACTTGAAAACTTTCAAGGCGTGGGAAAGGAAATAGCCCCAGTCAAGTCTAAGAAACACAGAGTCCCCTACAGGACGAACCCTAGAAGTAACACGCCAAGACACATACTAACCAAGCTAACACAGACCAAACACAAAGACAGAATACTCAAAGCAGCAAGGGAAACAAACAAGAAACACACAAGGGAAATTCTATACGTTTAACAGCTGACTTCTCAGCAGAAACCCTACAGGCCAGAAGAGAATGACAAGACACTTTTCCAGCGCTGAAAGAGAAAAATCTACAACCGAGAATACTCTACCCAGCAGGATCTCATTCAGAATTGATGGAGAAATCAAAAGCTTGACAGTCAACCAAAAATTAAGAGAATTCAGAACCACAAAACCAGCCTTACAACAAGCATTAAAGGGGCTTCTTTAGGCAACAAATACAAGAGAAGAAAAAGATCAACCAAACAAACCACATCATACCACTTAAGAAGATGACAATAGGTCCATATGCATCAGTAATTACCTTAAACGTAAATGGAATAAATGCCCCAACCAGAAGACACACACTGGCTGAAAGGACACAAAAACAAGACCCATATATCTGCCACCTACAAGAAATTCACTTCAGATCTAAAGACACACATAGACTGAAAGTGAGAGGATGGAAAAATATATTCCACGCAGGTAGAAATCAAAAGAAAGCTGGAGCAGCAATCCTCGTATCAGACAAAATAGATTTTAAAGTAATGGACTAGATATCAACTATGAGGAAAAAAAAAACACTAAAAACGCAAGCACACAGAGACTAAATAACACATACCAAAAAGATAAACAGATTAATGAACAAATCAAAACAGAAATAAAAAACTTCCTAGAAGAAAATGACAACAAAAACATGACAGTGCAAAACCTGTGGGCTACTCCAAAAGCAGTTCTAAGAGGGAAGTTTATAGTAATACAATTCCACCTCAATAAACAAGAAAAACATCAAAAAGACCAAACTACTGTACATTCAAAACACCTGGAAAAAGAAGAACAAAGAAACCCTAAAGTTTTCAGAAGAGAAATCATAAAGAATCAGAGAAGAAATAAATGAAAAAGAAATGAAAGAAATATTAGTAAAGATAATAAAATGAAAAGCTGTCTTTTTGAAAAGATAAACAAAATTGACAAACTGCTAGCCAGATTCATCAAGAAAAAAGAGAGAAGAACCAGATCAACAAAATCAGAAATGAAAAAAAGAGAGATTAAACAGACAATACAGAAATACAAAGGATCATGAGACTATCATGAACAACTATATGACAACAAACTGGAGACCCTGGAAGAAATAGACAGTTTCCTAGAGAACTTTAATCTTCCAAGACTGAATTGGGAAGAAATAGAAATTATGAGCAACCCAATTACAAGCTCAGAAATCGAATCCATGATCAAAAAATCAGCCCAAAAATTAAAGCCCAGGACCAGGTGGCTTCACAGGTGAATTCTACCAAACATTTAAAGATGAACTAATGCCTATCCTTCTAAAACTCTTTCATAAAATTGCACAAGAATGGACACTTCCAAACACATTCTATGAGGCCACCATCACCCTGATACCAAAACCCGGCAAAGACATCACAAAAAAAGAAAATTACAGGTCAATATCTCTGATGAATTTAGATGCCAAAATCCTCAACAAAATTCTAGCACACAGAATTCAACAACACATCAAAAAACTCATATACCATGATCAAGTCAGTTTCATTCCAGGCATGCAAGGATTCTTCAATATCTGCAAATCAATCAATGTGATACACCATATTAACAAATTGAGAGACAAAAACCACATGATAATCTCAATAGTTGCAGAAAAAGCCTTCGACAAAGTACAGCATCCATTTATGATTTTAAAAAACCCTTCAAAAAATGGCCGTAGAAGGAGCCTATCTCAACATAGTGAAAGCCATATATAACAAGCCCACAGCAAACATTATTCTCAATGGTGAAAAACTGAAAGCATTCTCCCTAAGATCAGGAACAAGACAGGAGTGTCCTTTTTCACCACTATTATTCAACATAGACCTGGAAGTTCTAGCCACAACAACAAGAGAAGAACAAGAAATGAAAGGAATCCAGATGGGAAAAGAAGAAGTAAAACTCTGTATTTGCAGATGACAAAACACTGTACATGGAAAACCCCAAAGACCCTATTACAAAACTACTAGAGCTAATCAACGATTTCAGCAAAGTCACAGGATACAAAATCAATATACAGAAATCACTTGCATTCCTATATACAAACAATGAAAAAGCAGGCAAAGAAATCAAGGATGCAATCCCATTCACCATTGCAAGAAAAAGAATAAAATATTTAGGGATAAATCTACCTAAAGAGACAAAAGAACTATACACATAAAATTACAAGACACTAATGAAAAAAAATCAAAGACGACATAAACAGATTGAGAGATATTCCTGGGTTAGAAGAGTGAATATTGTGAAAATGACCTTGCTACCAAATATCATCTACAGATTCAACTCCTTTCAAATTACCAATGATATCCTTCACAGAACTAGACCAAAAAATAACACACAGTACATATCGAAACACAAAAGATTCTGGATAGCCAAAGCAATCCTGAGGAAGAAGAATAGAGCTGGAGGATCAGCCTCCTAACTTCAGACTATACTAAAATTGCACAAGAAAGAACACTTCCAAACACATTCTATGAGGCCACCATCACCCTGATACCAAAACCCGGCAAAGACATCACAAAAAAAGAAAATTACAGGTCAATATCTCTGATGAATTTAGATGCCAAAATCCTCAACAAAATTCTAGCACACAGAATTCAACAACACATCAAAAAACTCATATACCATGATCAAGTCAGTTTCATTCCAGGCATGCAAGGATTCTTCAATATCTGCAAATCAATCAATGTGATACACCATATTAACAAATTGAGAGACAAAAACCACATGATAATCTCAATAGTTGCAGAAAAGCCTTCGACAAAGTACAGCATCCATTTATGATTTTAAAAAACCCTTCAAAAAATGGCCGTAGAAGGAGCCTATCTCAACATAGTGAAAGCCATATATAACAAGCCCACAGCAAACATTATTCTCAATGGTGAAAAACTGAAAGCATTCTCCCTAAGATCAGGAACAAGACAGGAGTGTCCTTTTTCACCACTATTATTCAACATAGACCTGGAAGTTCTAGCCACAACAACAAGAGAAGAACAAGAAATGAAAGGAATCCAGATGGGAAAAGAAGAAGTAAAACTCTGTATTTGCAGATGACAAAACACTGTACATGGAAAACCCCAAAGACCCTATTACAAAACTACTAGAGCTAATCAACGATTTCAGCAAAGTCACAGGATACAAAATCAATATACAGAAATCACTTGCATTCCTATATACAAACAATGAAAAAGCAGGCAAAGAAATCAAGGATGCAATCCCATTCACCATTGCAAGAAAAAGAATAAAATATTTAGGGATAAATCTACCTAAAGAGACAAAAGAACTATACACATAAAATTACAAGACACTAATGAAAAAAAATCAAAGACGACATAAACAGATTGAGAGATATTCCTGGGTTAGAAGAGTGAATATTGTGAAAATGACCTTGCTACCAAATATCATCTACAGATTCAACTCCTTTCAAATTACCAATGATATCCTTCACAGAACTAGACCAAAAAATAACACAGTACATATCGAAACACAAAAGATTCTGGATAGCCAAAGCAATCCTGAGGAAGAAGAATAGAGCTGGAGGGATCAGCCTCCCTAACTTCAGACTATACTACAAAACAACAGTCATCAAGACAGTATGGTACTGGCACAAAAACAGAAATATAAACCAATGGAACAAGATAGAGAACCCAGGGATAGACCCATGCTCCTGTGGGAAACTTATTTTTGACAAAGGAGACAAACATATAAAATGGGACAAAAACAGCCCCTTCAACAAATTGTGCTGGGAAAACTGGACAGCAAAAAAATGAAGTTGGAACATTCCATGACTCCATACACAAAGATAAACTCAAAATCTATTACAGACCTCCGTGTAAGAGTAGAAACCATAAAACTCTTAGAGGAGAATATAGGCAAAACATTCAAGGACGTAAACCAAAGCAAGGTCTTCTCTGACCCACCCTCTAGAATATCAGAAATAAAAACAAAAATAAACATGTGGGACCTAATGAAACTTAAAAGTTTTTGTGCAGGGAAAGAAATGACAAAAAAGGTGAACAGACAACCCACAGAATGGGAGAAACTCTTAGCAAATGAAACAACTGACAAAGAACTAATTTCCAAAATATACAAACAACTTAGACAACCCAATACCAAAAAAAAAAAAAAAAAACAACCCAATCAAACACTGGGAAAAAGATCTAAAGAGAAATTTCTCCAAAGAAGACATACCAATGGGCAAAAAACACATGAAAAGATGGTCAAAGTCTTTTATTATTAGAGAAACACAAATCAAAACTACAATGAGATATCACCTCACAGCAGTCAGAATAGCCACCATTAAAAAAACTACAGACAATGCATGCTGGAGAGGGTGCAGAGAAAAGAGAACACTCTTAAATTGTTGGTGGGAATGTAAATCGATACAGCCACTATGGAAGACAGTATGGAGATACCTTTAAAAACTAAAAATAGAACCACCATATGACCCAACATTCCCACTATTAGGCATATATCCTGATGGAATGAAAATTGAAAGAGGCACCTGTTCCCCAATGTTCATTGTAGCACTCTATACAATAGCTAGAACGTGGAAGCAGTCTAGATGTCCATAGATAAATGAATGGCTTAAGAAGCTGTGGCACCTATAGACAATGGAATACTTCTCAGCTGTAAAATAAATGCAGAGGAATCAGTCCTAATGAGGTGGATGAATCTAGAGCCTATTATACAAAGTGAAGTAAGTCAAAAAGAGAAGGACAAATACAGTATACTAAAGCATATACATGGAACCTAGTAAGATGGTACCGATAAATGCACATGCAGAGCAGCGATGGAGAAACAGACATAGGGCACAGACCTATGGACATCAGTGGGAGGGAAGATTGGACAAGAAGTGTAGAAAGAGCAACAAGGAAAGCTATGTTTATTCATAATTCATTTATTTTTTTTTCTTACTGATTCACATATACATTTCCTCAAATACAGTGAACTTATAATATGTCAAGAAAGAATTTTTGGATTTGTTCCAGATGATTATAAAACATATTTGGAATAGTAATTTCTTAATTAAACTTTGGACACTTTTTAAGAAGTATTTGTTTATTTCCTTATTTGTCTGTTCTGTGCCTTAGTTGCTGCATTCAGGATCTTTAGTTCCTACACGTACACTCTTAGTTGTGGCATGTAGGATCTATTAATAGTCCCTTGATCCAGGGATGGAAACCAGGTCCCTTGCATTGGTATTCAGAGTCTTAGCCACTGGACCACTTGAAAAGTTCCTTAAACTCTTAATGGAGATGAAATTCTAAACCAGACCAAGCAATGTTTATTTACTAAAAAGCTGGTGAACATGAATACATTGAAATTTAAAATGGTTTTTCATATGGTCACATCTTTCTCTTTTTTTGAGAGGAAAGTAAAGCTTATTAGAGTGAGGGAAGGAAAAGTTGCTGCCAGAACAGCGGGCCGGCTAAAGGCAGAAAGTGGGAGACACTGTGAGAAAAGTGGGCCTCACAGCAGGCTGGCTCAAGGGAGAGCCAACCCCAAGCAGGGGTCTTTGATCCATTTTTTAGCTAGGGTCTAAAGAATGACATAGGGGTCTAAGGATCATTGCTGATTGGATGGTCTACTGGGTGGGGTAGAGTTATGACTACAGCATGAGGGAAAGACAGTAGGGTCCAAGGAGCAGTAAAGGGGTCTTACGGATTAGGTGGTGTACTATAGCCCGGAAGAGGGAAGGGTCTGGTTTATCTCTTCTTTTGTTTCAAGATCCTCCTTGTTTGCCTTGTTCTTTTGTCCCTGGGCACCACATCCCTCCCTGTACTTTTAGGGCCAATTCTTTGGTTCCTTTGAATATGCTTCTCATGTCTAGCTATCTGCCTATTTCCCTTCTCAGGCATTTGGGTAACCAGTCTCAAGGGAAAAGGGGTGATGCACGTGGTTACATCTTAAAACACAAGCTAGAAATTGAGAAAGAGATAAATAATATACAGAAGCAATCAAACCTGTAGAGAAATGGGTGAAAATTAAGGAGATTTGTACAGAGAGGAAGTGCCTACAGATAAAGCCATATTCAACATTCATGATGAGAAAATGCAAATCAAGATACCAACTCAATATCACTCTATGCGCTAGCAAGGAATTAGATGTCTGTCCACACCAAGGGCCAGAAAGAATACACATCCATGGGATCTCTCTCACATACATTCCTGGTGTGGCTGTAAACTGATACTGCTGTTTTGGGAAAACTCTGGCAATACTCCTCTCCAGCTCATGCAGTTACATACCCTTTGACCTGGCAGACCCTCCTGCTGTAGAGACTGTGAGAGGGATAAAGGGCACAGAGACAGAAATCAGTGAGAACATTGGCTTCGGAGTTGATTGAAGAGATTGTTTTAGGGGTGGAAAGTAGCTTTATAATGCAGGATATATCTAAATCCCCAAAAGACTAGAGCACAGACTTGTCATAAAATAATATGCAAATGGTCAATAAATAAACTAAAATGTTCTCCACCTCTCAGGCGAGAAAACCACAGTAAGCACAAAGAGGTGTCCCCACAGACTCACTACCATGGCTAAAATGTTTAGGAGGATGTGGAGCAAATGGATTGCTCATATGAGACTTATGGGTGTAAACTTGGACAATCACTTTGGAAACCATAGGAAGATGACATAGGGGTCTAAGGATCATTGCTGATTGGATGGTCTACTGGGTGGGGTAGAGTTATGACTACAGCATGAGGGAAAGACAGTAGGGTCCAAGGAGCAGTAAAGGGGTCTTACGGATTAGGTGGTGTACTATAGCCCGGAAGAGGGAAGGGTCTGGTTTATCTCTTCTTTTGTTTCAAGATCCTCCTTGTTTGCCTTGTTCTTTTGTCCCTGGGCACCACATCCCTCCCTGTACTTTTAGGGCCAATTCTTTGGTTCCTTTGAATATGCTTCTCATGTCTAGCTATCTGCCTATTTCCCTTCTCAGGCATTTGGGTAACCAGTCTCAAGGGAAAAGGGGTGATGCACGTGGTTACATCTTAAAACACAAGCTAGAAATTGAGAAAGAGATAAATAATATACAGAAGCAATCAAACCTGTAGAGAAATGGGTGAAAATTAAGGAGATTTGTACAGAGAGGAAGTGCCTACAGATAAAGCCATATTCAACATTCATGATGAGAAAATGCAAATCAAGATACCAACTCAATATCACTCTATGCGCTAGCAAGGAATTAGATGTCTGTCCACACCAAGGGCCAGAAAGAATACACATCCATGGGATCTCTCTCACATACATTCCTGGTGTGGCTGTAAACTGATACTGCTGTTTTGGGAAAACTCTGGCAATACTCCTCTCCAGCTCATGCAGTTACATACCCTTTGACCTGGCAGACCCTCCTGCTGTAGAGACTGTGAGAGGGATAAAGGGCACAGAGACAGAAATCAGTGAGAACATTGGCTTCGGAGTTGATTGAAGAGATTGTTTTAGGGGTGGAAAGTAGCTTTACAATGCAGGATATATCTAAATCCCCAAAAGACTAGAGCACAGACTTGTCATAAAATAATATGCAAATGGTCAATAAATAAACTAAAATGTTCTCCACCTCTCAGGCGAGAAAACCACAGTAAGCACAAAGAGGTGTCCCCACAGACTCACTACCATGGCTAAAATGTTTAGGAGGATGTGGAGCAAATGGATTGCTCATATGAGACTTATGGGTGTAAACTTGGACAATCACTTTGGAAACCACGTGGATTTATACAGAGAGAGACATACATCCTATTTCCAGGAACTCATTCAACAGAAATGTACAGAAATGTGCACCAAAGTCATGGGCCAAACATCCCTGTTACTGTGTGACACGTAGGAGAATTGTGAAGTCAGTAGATCCTAAGAACTCTTGTCACAAGGAGAATTTTTTCTTTTATTTTTTGTTGTCCTAGGTAAGATGGTAGACAATAATGGAATATATTGCAGTAATCACTTTACTTTATTTGTAAAGCATATCATAATACTTACACTTCTACAGTAAATACATGTCAATTATTTCTCAAATAAATTTGAAAAAGAAAAAGAAACACAGTAAAGAGAGCCCATAGCAACTCAATTCACAATAGCCAGAAACAGATAATAGCCCATGTTCACACAATGTGGCATGTTCACACAATGAAGTCCTATGCATCAATGAGAACAAACATACTACAAATATATACAATTTGGATGACTCGCAAAATATAACCTTAAGCCAATAGAGTCAGTTTCAAAATGCATATTGTATAAGGCTCACTTATTATATGGTGAGAGGTTTGTGGAGGAGTGAGGGGCAAGGACACAGGTGCTGGCCAGATCCGATTTGGCAGTCAGAGTAGAGGCCACACCAGTATGTTCACTCTGGGACGATGTATCACTCATACACTCAGAATGTGTGCCTTTTTTTGTACGTTTGACATATTTCAGTTCAAAGTGTACTTTTAAAAGGAGAGATTTAGGAGAACCATGAGAGAGGTAAATGAAGAGGGACAGGAAGAATCAAGAGTGACTATAAGGATTTGGCCAGAAGAATCAGGTCACTGGAGTCCGCTTTCCTGAGATGGCAAAGAACAGAGGAAAAACTCGTTGGCAGGTGAGGGAAGATCAAGTTCAGTGTTAGACAGGCTGTGATGGAGGTGCTGAGTAGGCTGACAAGAAGGGTGGTGAATACCCACCTACATGGTCAGATCTGGAGCCCAGGGCGAAGTCAGGCTGGAGATGCTGTCACTACCATGGCTAAAATGTTTAGGAGGATGTGGAGCAAATGGATTGCTCATATGAGACTTATGGGTGTAAACTTGGACAATCACTTTGGAAACCACGTGGATTTATACAGAGAGAGACATACATCCTATTTCCAGGAACTCATTCAACAGAAATGTACAGAAATGTGCACCAAAGTCATGGGCCAAACATCCCTGTTACTGTGTGACACGTAGGAGAATTGTGAAGTCAGTAGATCCTAAGAACTCTTGTCACAAGGAGAATTTTTTCTTTTATTTTTTGTTGTCCTAGGTAAGATGGTAGACAATAATGGAATATATTGCAGTAATCACTTTACTTTATTTGTAAAGCATATCATAATACTTACACTTCTACAGTAAATACATGTCAATTATTTCTCAAATAAATTTGAAAAAGAAAAAGAAACACAGTAAAGAGAGCCCATAGCAACTCAATTCACAATAGCCAGAAACAGATAATAGCCCATGTTCACACAATGTGGCATGTTCACACAATGAAGTCCTATGCATCAATGAGAACAAACATACTACAAATATATACAATTTGGATGACTCGCAAAATATAACCTTAAGCCAATAGAGTCAGTTTCAAAATGCATATTGTATAAGGCTCACTTATTATATGGTGAGAGGTTTGTGGAGGAGTGAGGGGCAAGGACACAGGTGCTGGCCAGATCCGATTTGGCAGTCAGAGTAGAGGCCACACCAGTATGTTCACTCTGGGACGATGTATCACTCATACACTCAGAATGTGTGCCTTTTTTTGTACGTTTGACATATTTCAGTTCAAAGTGTACTTTTAAAAGGAGAGATTTAGGAGAACCATGAGAGAGGTAAATGAAGAGGGACAGGAAGAATCAAGAGTGACTATAAGGATTTGGCCAGAAGAATCAGGTCACTGGAGTCCGCTTTCCTGAGATGGCAAAGAACAGAGGAAAAACTCGTTGGCAGGTGAGGGAAGATCAAGTTCAGTGTTAGACAGGCTGTGATGGAGGTGCTGAGTAGGCTGACAAGAAGGGTGGTGAATACCCACCTACATGGTCAGATCTGGAGCCCAGGGCGAAGTCAGGCTGGAGATGCTGTTTGGAAGTGTTAATTCATGCAGACAGACTCTATGTCCATGAGCCTGGGTGAGGTCTGTAGGGGAGTGAGGGTGGAGAGAAGAGAGGGGGGTCCAAGGACTGAGAGAGCAGGAGGATCCCTCAAACACTTAACTTGCTGAAAAGTAAGAGCCATCACAGAGACCCAGGGGTGGTCAGAGGGAAACCAGGAGTGTGTGGTGTTCAGAGGACAAGTGGTTTCAAGGAGGAGGGAGGGAACCACTGTGTCTGAGAGGTCAAGATGAGAGCTGAGAATTGACGACTGGATTTAGCAGCGTGGAGGCCATGAGAAGTTCCGTGGAACAGTGGAATACGAAGTTGGAGGAGAGAGGACAGAATGGGATACAATGATGTGAAATACAGACAGCTGTTCCTGAGTTGTATTGTGCAGGAGAGCTGAGCATGAGGTGGTGTGGTGGTAGGGCCAAAAGACCTTTGTATGGGAGCTGGTACTGCAAAATTGCGGAGGGGAGCAGTGACTTGGCAGGAAGCTGGAAACAACTACTTATTGCAGGGAAGGTAGAGAATTGCACAATAACTGGTGTTTTACATAATAGGAATTAGTAAGATTTGACTGAAAGCAATCTGGCAGATAAAGCATTGGCTGAGGAAGCAAGTGCCTTTTCCTTTGTTGGTCTCCAACTGGGTCCAGAACAGTGTGTTCAAAGATTTCACCTAGGGAAGCTGTCCTTGCCAAGCAGAGGCAGGGACGTGTTTGGACTTGGCTGGATTGGGCACCCACACTCCCCAGGATCCATAAATGCTTAGACAGCCTCCAGCAGAAACAATGACCGGCAGGTGTCTCCAACCACAGCAGAGTACAGGGAAGACTCCAGAGCCTACAGCATGGTGAAGTTTGCGCCCTTGTTTGTGCCATGGAGACGCAGACTACAGACTTTGGCAGTCCTATACTATGTCTTTTGTGCCACTCTCTTGGGTAAGGGGGGCTGAGCTGGGGATGGGAGACTGGGTAGCTGTCCCTCCATGGGAAAAAAATGTAGCTCCTGCTACGGAGCTCATGAGCCTCCGGAGGCTTCTGCAGAGGTGGAATTTCTTGGATGTGGGAGCTACCTGTAGCGGCAGGCTGCCTGGGCGAAGTCAGGCTGGAGATGCTGTTTGGAAGTGTTAATTCATGCAGACAGACTCTATGTCCATGAGCCTGGGTGAGGTCTGTAGGGGAGTGAGGGTGGAGAGAAGAGAGGGGTCCAAGGACTGAGAGAGCAGGAGGATCCTCAAACACTTAACTTGCTGAAAAGTAAGAGCCATCACAGAGACCCAGGGGTGGTCAGAGGGAAACCAGGAGTGTGTGGTGTTCAGAGGACAAGTGGTTTCAAGGAGGAGGGAGGGAACCACTGTGTCTGAGAGGTCAAGATGAGAGCTGAGAATTGACGACTGGATTTAGCAGCGTGGAGGCCATGAGAAGTTCCGTGGAACAGTGGAATACGAAGTTGGAGGAGAGAGGACAGAATGGGATACAATGATGTGAAATACAGACAGCTGTTCCTGAGTTGTATTGTGCAGGAGAGCTGAGCATGAGGTGGTGTGGTGGTAGGGCCAAAAGACCTTTGTATGGGAGCTGGTACTGCAAAATTGCGGAGGGGAGCAGTGACTTGGCAGGAAGCTGGAAACAACTACTTATTGCAGGGAAGGTAGAGAATTGCACAATAACTGGTGTTTTACATAATAGGAATTAGTAAGATTTGACTGAAAGCAATCTGGCAGATAAAGCATTGGCTGAGGAAGCAAGTGCCTTTTCCTTTGTTGGTCTCCAACTGGGTCCAGAACAGTGTGTTCAAAGATTTCACCTAGGGAAGCGGTCCTTGCCAAGCAGAGGCAGGGACGTGTTTGGACTTGGCTGGATTGGGCACCCACACTCCCCAGGATCCATAAATGCTTAGACAGCCTCCAGCAGAAACAATGACCGGCAGGTGTCTCCAACCACAGCAGAGTACAGGGAAGACTCCAGAGCCTACAGCATGGTGAAGTTTGCGCCCTTGTTTGTGCCATGGAGACGCAGACTACAGACTTTGGCAGTCCTATACTATGTCTTTTGTGCCACTCTCTTGGGTAAGGGGGGCTGAGCTGGGGATGGGAGACTGGGTAGCTGTCCCTCCATGGGAAAAAAATGTAGCTCCTGCTACGGAGCTCATGAGCTCTCCCGGAGGCTTCTGCAGAGGTGGAATTTCTTGGATGTGGGAGTAGAAGACCTCACCTGTAGCTTTGGGCAGGGTTCTTAGCCATTCTGGGCTATGGGTTCCCCCTCAGTACCAGGACAAGGATCTATCTTGGGAGGCCTGCTGTGGGGAAGGATTAGATGATTCTGGGACGTTTGGGCTGGTTGGATTGCTCAGGCAGGTTGGAGTTTCTGCCTTTCAGAGAAGAAGAGACTGACTCTGGTGGGTAGGGAAAGAGATGGAAATAGGGATAAACAGAGGGGAAGTGAGGCGGAGGCTGAGAGAGGACAGGCGAGTGAGAGGCACACTTGGGTCAGACACTGGCTGGGCAACTGCCAGCTGTGGGATCCTGGAGGACCCATGCCAGACCTCTCCCACCTCTGTCTCATCAGCAGCAGAATGGGCATAAGGGGGCTGACTTTATGGAGGAGGGGCGGGTAGGGCGGAGGAAATGAAGACATGTGCTCCCTCCGCTCAGCACAGCCCAGGCCTGGCCCCAGGGTAGGGAGATCATGGGTATGTGGGACCCAGGATCCATCCATCCCCAGAATGAACACATTCATTATGACTGAAGGCCACGAACACGCTGACTTTGACTCTGCTGAAGGGAACATTTTTGAGGAGGGCCCAGGAGTGAGGACTGGGAAGGGAGAGTGATTGGGATTGTGTGAGTCTTCATCTCACCAGCCAGCTCCAGAATGCGTAGGAAGTGCTCCCCCACCACGGGTGTTCAGCCCATACACAGATGCCACTATGCTGCTGTTAAACTATGGACATACTCTATACAGGCTTCTCTACAGCCATTTCACACACTCACACACATACTCACACACACACACACACACACAAACATAGCTACAGCCTCATAAACCCCACATTCCCCATGGACATACTAGGTGGTCACTTAGAACCTCTCCCAACTTTTGCAGCTAAATCTTTCATCCTGAGTCAAGTCCCCCACTCCCCACTGCCAGCATCCTTGATGATTGATCTGTGTCCCTAACTTAAGGGTTATGAAACATTTTAAACGTCCCTGGTTACTCCCATTACACAGTTGAGCACAGAAGCTGACTGCCTCAGTTGTTATAGGCCTGGGCTCCTGCTGCTGCCAAAGAAAGGGAAGGAGGCAGAGGAAGAAGAGAGGGCTGAGAATGGGGGAGGAGATGTGGATTAGGGCAAGGGGGAGGAGGGCTGCCCCAGAGCAGGGGGCAAGTTCTTGGCTCCTGCACATAGGGCACTGGGGGCCAGGGCAGGCTGGCTGATGCCTGGGAATCACGGGGATGAGGGACTCTGCTGGCCTTGGGGGAGGTTTGCGAACAAGAGTGTCTCTGACTAGGTGTGCCCACCCTCGTCAAGCCCAGGATCTGCAGTGTCAGGAACAGTACAGGGAGGTCAAGTAGCCATGGACCTGGAGTACAGAGAAGTCTTTCAGGTCAAGTGAAAATGACCAGAATGAGGTTATTTCCTAACATTTTTTTTCTGACTACAAAACTAATATATGTTATTGTAACGCATTCAAACAATATGTGTGTCCTAAGTGAAAGTCTTCCCCAAATCCTATAACAACTGGATTTTATTCTCTAGAGCTGATTTTCTGAAAGTGGGAGCAACCAACACAGATCTTTTATTTTGCCCAAGGGCAGAGACCTAGCTGCCCTTTTTCTTAAATTATTTTCTACATATTGAATTTTTTAATTAAAAATGTGCAGTGAAAAATAAATAAAAACTTAGTCAAATTGCTGACCATCTTTTCTCAAAGGCATCCTTTCTCCATCCTCCAGATTCAAATCAGTCAACTCCAGGAGGGCAGAAATTTCTGTCTGCTGTTCATGGCTGTATCACCAGCACCTGACACATACAGGTGCTCTGTGTGAAGCGAACCCCTGTGAACCTCAATTTACTTCATCAGGATTAGGTATTTTACTGCTGCTCAGATTATGTATTTTACTTACTAAGTCCAAAGTGCCTTCCTCCTAGAAGCCTGCCAGGAAGGACAGCCCAGCTACCCTCTTTCCAAATGGAAGACAAATGTCCTGAGCTGCTTCAGGACTTTGAATACATGGCATTTAGAGGAGAGAATGGGTCCAGGAACTGGCAATATTCTCTGATATTAGGCAATCTGACATCAGAGCACACATTTTCTCAATGTTTGAATAATTTTTTAATTTACTGATATACGGTTGTGCTGGGTCTTCATTACTCTGAACAAGTTTCTCTAGTTGTGGCAAGTTCAGGCTGCTCTCTAATTCGATACACGGGTTTCTCATTGCAGTGCCTTCTCTTGTGGCAGAACACAGGCTCCAGGCATGTGGGTGTCAGTAGCTGTGGCACAAAGGTTCACTACTTGCGATTCACATCCTCTGGAGTGGGAACTCAGTAGCTGTGGTACATATGCTTAGTTGTTCAATGTTCCATATGGAATCTTCCTGGACCAGGGATCAAACCTGTGTCCCCTCCGTTGGCAGGCAGATTCTTCTCCACTGCACCACCAGGGATGTCAAGATCACGTGGCTCTTGAGATGAAGACAGGAGAGCCCATGGCAGGGACTGATAATCACAGATCAGAGAGGAATGCCTCACTGGATCCAGTCCTAGCCCTGCTGCACCCCCAACCCACAGTCCAGCCAGGTGTGGCCTCTTCAAACTTTTTTCAGCTGAAAAGGGTATTGGCAGGCAGAGGAAACTGAATGAGCAAAAGCTAAGAGGTCAAAGGAGCTCGGGCAGTTGTAAGAACACTGAGTGGCTTTTGGGGGCTAGAACATGGGGGCCTATTGGTGAGCAAGGCAGGAGCAAAAGTGCTTCGGCCCAGCCTTGGGAGCCAGAGTGCCAGGATTAGCTACTTGGGCAGTGCTTCGAAGTTCTGAGAAGTTTAATTAGAGGCAAGATCTGATGGGATTATGGAAAGATGGGCAAGCAGTGTACAGAAGGAGGGCTGGGGGATCTAGGAGGGCAGAAATTTCTGTCTGCTGTTCATGGCTGTATCACCAGCACCTGACACATACAGGTGCTCTGTGTGAAGCCCCTGTGAACCTCAATTTACTTCATCAGGATTAGGTATTTTACTGCTGCTCAGATTATGTATTTTACTTACTAAGTCCAAAGTGCCTTCCTCCTAGAAGCCTGCCAGGAAGGACAGCCCAGCTACCCTCTTTCCAAATGGAAGACAAATGTCCTGAGCTGCTTCAGGACTTTGAATACATGGCATTTAGAGGAGAGAATGGGTCCAGGAACTGGCAATATTCTCTGATATTAGGCAATCTGACATCAGAGCACACATTTTCTCAATGTTTGAATAATTTTTTAATTTACTGATATACGGTTGTGCTGGGTCTTCATTACTCTGAACAAGTTTCTCTAGTTGTGGCAAGTTCAGGCTGCTCTCTAATTCGATACACGGGTTTCTCATTGCAGTGCCTTCTCTTGTGGCAGAACACAGGCTCCAGGCATGTGGGTGTCAGTAGCTGTGGCACAAAGGTTCACTACTTGCGATTCACATCCTCTGGAGTGGGAACTCAGTAGCTGTGGTACATATGCTTAGTTGTTCAATGTTCCATATGGAATCTTCCTGGACCAGGGATCAAACCTGTGTCCCCTCCGTTGGCAGGCAGATTCTTCTCCACTGCACCACCAGGGATGTCAAGATCACGTGGCTCTTGAGATGAAGACAGGAGAGCCCATGGCAGGGACTGATAATCACAGATCAGAGAGGAATGCCTCACTGGATCCAGTCCTAGCCCTGCTGCACCCCCAACCCACAGTCCAGCCAGGTGTGGCCTCTTCAAACTTTTTTCAGCTGAAAAGGGTATTGGCAGGCAGAGGAAACTGAATGAGCAAAAGCTAAGAGGTCAAAGGAGCTCGGGCAGTTGTAAGAACACTGAGTGGCTTTTGGGGGCTAGAACATGGGGGCCTATTGGTGAGCAAGGCAGGAGCAAAAGTGCTTCGGCCCAGCCTTGGGGAGCCAGAGTGCCAGGATTAGCTACTTGGGCAGTGCTTCGAAGTTCTGAGAAGTTTAATTAGAGGCAAGATCTGATGGGATTATGGAAAGATGGGCAAGCAGTGTACAGAAGGAGGGCTGGGCAGAAAGAACGTCTCCATTTCTTTGAGGTCGCAAAGAATGGTAACTAAAAACAATATATGCAGTCATCAGTCTACCAGGCAATATTGGGAACCTGGGGAAAAGTCTCCTTAATGAACAAGGAGAGAGAGAGTAAAAGAGCAAAGTGAATACAGTGGGGGAAAGTGAGTTTGGAGTTACTACTGCGCTGCTGTGTGGTAACTCACTTGGGTTGTGTATGATTTTTTATAATCCCATGGACTGTAGTTGCCTAGCTTCTCTGTCCATGGGATTCCCCAGCAAGAATACTGAAGTGGGTTGTCATACCGTCCTCCAGGTGAGTCTTCCCAAGCCAGGGTTCAAAACATGGCTCTTATGTCTCCTGCATTGGCAGATGGGTTCTTCACCACTAGTGCCACTTGGGAAGCCCCTGGAGGTAGTACTGTATTCTGCTTAGCCGCTCAGTTGTGTCCAATTCCTTGTGACTCCATGGACGGTAGTTGCCAGGCTCATCTGTCCATGGGATTTTCCAGGCAAGAATACAGGAGTGGGTTGCCATTTCCATTTTTCCAGGGGAACTTCCTAACTCAGGGATCAGACCCAGGTCTCCTGCATTGCAGGTGGACTCTTCACTGTCTGAGTCACCTGGTACTCAACTTGCCTTTCACATAGTATAAAAAGGGATAACAAAGACACTATCCTAACATCTGACCTCTCCTCAAAAGAAAACAATAACCCAAAAATGAGTCACCTGGTAAACTTGCCTTATCTGAATGACAAAATGCTAAGAGGTCCCCCAAAGGCCAGGTGTGGCCTCTTCAAACTTTCAGCTGAAAAGGGTATTGGCAGGCAGAGGAAACTGAATGAGCAAAAGCTAAGAGGTCAAAGGAGCTCGGGCAGTTGTAAGAACACTGAGTGGCTTTTGGGGGCTAGAACATGGGGGCCTATTGGTGAGCAAGGCAGGAGCAAAAGTGCTTCGGCCCAGCCTTGGGGAGCCAGAGTGCCAGGATTAGCTACTTGGGCAGTGCTTCGAAGTTCTGAGAAGTTTAATTAGAGGCAAGATCTGATGGGATTATGGAAAGATGGGCAAGCAGTGTACAGAAGGAGGGCTGGGCAGAAAGAACGTCTCCATTTCTTTGAGGTCGCAAAGAATGGTAACTAAAAACAATATATGCAGTCATCAGTCTACCAGGCAATATTGGGAACCTGGGGAAAAGTCTCCTTAATGAACAAGGAGAGAGAGAGTAAAAGAGCAAAGTGAATACAGTGGGGGAAAGTGAGTTTGGAGTTACTACTGCGCTGCTGTGTGGTAACTCACTTGGGTTGTGTATGATTTTTTATAATCCCATGGACTGTAGTTGCCTAGCTTCTCTGTCCATGGGATTCCCCAGCAAGAATACTGAAGTGGGTTGTCATACCGTCCTCCAGGTGAGTCTTCCCAAGCCAGGGTTCAAAACATGGCTCTTATGTCTCCTGCATTGGCAGATGGGTTCTTCACCACTAGTGCCACTTGGGAAGCCCCTGGAGGTAGTACTGTATTCTGCTTAGCCGCTCAGTTGTGTCCAATTCCTTGTGACTCCATGGACGGTAGTTGCCAGGCTCATCTGTCCATGGGATTTTCCAGGCAAGAATACAGGAGTGGGTTGCCATTTCCATTTTTCCAGGGGAACTTCCTAACTCAGGGATCAGACCCAGGTCTCCTGCATTGCAGGTGGACTCTTCACTGTCTGAGTCACCTGGTACTCAACTTGCCTTTCACATAGTATAAAAAGGGATAACAAAGACACTATCCTAACATCTGACCTCTCCTCAAAAGAAACAATAACAATAACAACCAAAGAAAAAAATAAGAAAAACCAGCAAGCAACAAATAAAACCAGGATAGGGCTTCCCCTGGTGGTCCAGTGGATAGGACATCGCCTTGCAGTGCAAGAGGCGCCAGTTCGATCCCTGGCCTGGGAAGATCCCACATGCCGCGGAGCAGCTGGACTGATGTATCCAATCACCGAGCTGGAGCTCTGGAGCGCATGCGCCCAGAGCTGGCGCTCTGCGACAACAGACGCCACCGTGATGGGAGGCCCACAGGAGCCAAAAGAACAAAGACAGATGAAAATAGAGAAATGAAAGACCAATAGAAGTGGCCCGCCCACTCCCCTCCCTCCCCAACCCGACTCCCGCCCAAAAATAAATAAACAAATAAATCTTTAAAAAAATAAATAAATAAATAAAACCAGGATAGGGCCACCAGGTAATTTGAAATGGTATCATAATAGAATTAACTTGTAAGACGCAAAAGTAAAACAGAAATGAATTGCTCACAAGGCAGAAAGTCACATTACAGGAAAATGTCCATGAATCACTCAGTACAAACTTGGTGAGTTACTGGGAGTTACTACTACCTGTTGTCAAATGCAGGCTCTCACTGTGGCACGTCCTGAACTGCATTTCTCCTTCTTGGAATATTGGGAGGCTGACCTGTTCCTCTGTGACAAGGGCTGGACAGGACAGAGCTGCTAGTGCTGGGCATATGGGGAGAGCTAACTCCTTTACCCTGGACATTTGTGACCAATAATGCTCCTGCTTCCCTTCCCAGTCTTTGTCTGCGGCATGGTCTTCATAGGCCTCCTGTTCACAAGATTCTGGATCATCAGTATCCTGTAGCCGCTCAGTTGTGTCCAATTCCTTGTGACTCCATGGACGGTAGTTGCCAGGCTCATCTGTCCATGGGATTTTCCAGGCAAGAATACAGGAGTGGGTTGCCATTTCCATTTTTCCAGGGGAACTTCCTAACTCAGGGATCAGACCCAGGTCTCCTGCATTGCAGGTGGACTCTTCACTGTCTGAGTCACCTGGTACTCAACTTGCCTTTCACATAGTATAAAAAGGGATAACAAAGACACTATCCTAACATCTGACCTCTCCTCAAAAGAAACAATAACAATAACAACCAAAGAAAAAAATAAGAAAAACCAGCAAGCAACAAATAAAACCAGGATAGGGCTTCCCCTGGTGGTCCAGTGGATAGGACATCGCCTTGCAGTGCAAGAGGCGCCAGTTCGATCCCTGGCCTGGGAAGATCCCACATGCCGCGGAGCAGCTGGACTGATGTATCCAATCACCGAGCTGGAGCTCTGGAGCGCATGCGCCCAGAGCTGGCGCTCTACAACAGACGCCACCGTGATGGGAGGCCCACAGGAGCCAAAAGAACAAAGACAGATGAAAATAGAGAAATGAAAGACCAATAGAAGTGGCCCGCCCACTCCCCTCCCTCCCCAACCCGACTCCCGCCCAAAAATAAATAAACAAATAAATCTTTAAAAAAATAAATAAATAAATAAAACCAGGATAGGGCCACCAGGTAATTTGAAATGGTATCATAATAGAATTAACTTGTAAGACGCAAAAGTAAAACAGAAATGAATTGCTCACAAGGCAGAAAGTCACATTACAGGAAAATGTCCATGAATCACTCAGTACAAACTTGGTGAGTTACTGGGAGTTACTACTACCTGTTGTCAAATGCAGGCTCTCACTGTGGCACGTCCTGAACTGCATTTCTCCTTCTTGGAATATTGGGAGGCTGACCTGTTCCTCTGTGACAAGGGCTGGACAGGACAGAGCTGCTAGTGCTGGGCATATGGGGAGAGCTAACTCCTTTACCCTGGACATTTGTGACCAATAATGCTCCTGCTTCCCTTCCCAGTCTTTGTCTGCGGCATGGTCTTCATAGGCCTCCTGTTCACAAGATTCTGGATCATCAGTATCCTGTATGCCACCTGGTGGTACCTGGACCGTGACACCCCATGGCACGGGGGCAGGCACATACAGGCCCACAAGTCCTGGTGCCTATGGAAGCAAATTAAAGACTATTTCCCCATCTCGGTGAGTAATGGGCTGGCTAGGATATGACCAGGACTGTAGTGTCCCATGTGTCCATAGGGAAAGTGGCCCTGTGTGCAGTGAGAATAATACTGGGCAGGAAGGCCAGAGCCAGGTTGCTACCACTGTGTGGCCTGGGAAAGGGTCAGCTTCTGTCTGACCATAGTTTCCCACTTGCAGAGATGAGGGGACAATATTAGCACTGATGAATGAATGGGATTTGTAGGAGTCCTTTGGGCCTTATCATGCAGCACACATATGTATCTCATAGATATAAACCTCTTGGCAGCAATGCTTGAAATACAAGTAATGAGGCTATGTTCTTAGAGACCCTCTAGCCCTAAAGTTCATCATACAAGTAGATAGTCACCCAAGAGAAAGAAAGGTATGACCAAGGTCACACAGGATGTTCTATTACTGGTTTTAAAGTTAGTGCATTTTGGAATAGAGAAGCAAGGCAGAGAGCCCTGAACCATTTCTCAGGATCTATCCCACCCCAACTCAGGTGTGCTACATATCCTTGGACAGCCTCGCCCTGTTCTGATCTTGGTCTACAGATTTTAACCACACCAACTCCCAGGAGACACTGTGACTCAGCCACACATATTTTCAGGGCAAGTCCCAAGGCATCTTGGAGAGAACAGAATAATTAGGAGCTCCCCCACTAATGGTGCTCCCCCACATTCAAAAGCCTCTGCACTCTATGTCAAATGAGTATGTATTTCTGAACTTCCTTCAACTCTTCATGATTTTATTTGCTGGGGCCCATTGGTAGAATTACAAGCAAAATTAGGACATGATTTCTAATTGAATCATTAGAATTGCATTCTATAGTCTTTTTGAATTGCTAATGGTGTAGAATCAAGCAGTTTCCCTCAGGAGAAACTGCCTCCACCTCATGCTGAAGGTCAGTCCAGGAGCTGGGTTTCTGTTGATGATTTCATTATCCTGAAGGAGCAGTGTCTACACAGGCCAAGGGCTGAGAAAGGGTGCAGTGCTGTGAGCAGATTGTGACCTGGAGTCAGGAAGTGCTGTAGACTTGGCAGGACTCCTTCCCAACCTGTCTCGGCCAAACCTGGGGGCCTCACTAGGGGCTTTGTGCTCCTCCTCCTTGTCTGCCTTCCCAAAACATTAGAGCCTCTTACACTACGTCACAGGGACTCAAGGATCAGGCCTCCACCAGGGACAGAACTCCAGCTGCCACAGGCCTTGGAGTGATGCTCCACTTCTTTGTTATGGCAGGGCTCTGCCTGCAACAAAGTTTCCCTTCAAATACTATAGGGGCTTGTCTCCCATCTCTCTTCTAAGAGTCCTACCTCTGCCTTGTACAGAGCGCCTTCCTTCTCGGGCCAGTGGCATCGGCTTTGTCCATTCATGAGTCATTTTTTCCCTCTTCATGCCAGGGTCTCTCAGAGCATTTCCTCTGCTCCAGGACTGCCTCAGGGACAAGGGTGCCCCACACGGGCTGTCTCTAATCTCAGGACACTCACATGGAATGTGATGGCACTTGGGCACTGGGGACACATAGGTCAGAACAGGAAGTCAGTAGAGAGACCAGGGAGGGCACAGAGTGCAGCCCTGATTCACCAGTTTGCTGTCCTTGCAGCTGATCAAGACTGCTGAGCTGGACCCCTCCCAAAACTACCTGGCTGCCTACCACCCCCATGGAATCATGGGCATTGGAACAGTTACCAACCTGTGTAGTGAGGGCACTGGCTTCTCCTCCATCTTCCCTGGCATTCGCCCACATCTTATGACACTAAACATCTTTTTCTATGTCGCCTTTATCAGGGATTACGCCATGTCATTGGGTGAGTCATCCAACCAATCATCTGACCATTGGACTGCCTACATAGATGAAGGCTGGAGACATAAGAGGGCATTTCAGGGAGGGCTGCCAACAGTTTCAACTTCCTCTGAGAGCATGTATATTGGAGAAGGAGGTTAAATATATTGGAGAAGAAGCACTTTCCACAGTTCTATGCCCAGCAATGGGCTCGGTGAGGGGTTGTGTAGAGGAGGAAAACTGTCCCCATATTCAGGGAACTCCCACTGGGAAAATAGAGCCCAGGGTACATTGCCCCTGCCCCCTTTATCCTGTATCTGACCACCTGCCTCTCTCTTCAGGAATAGTCTCAGCAGACAAGCAGCGCTGCTCATATTCTGAGCAGGGAAGGAGGGGCAACCTGCTGGGCCTTCTCTCTCCTCCTTGTTTTTGCCTTCCCAAAACATTAGAGCCTCTTACACTACGTCACAGGGACTCAAGGATCAGGCCTCCACCAGGGACAGAACTCCAGCTGCCACAGGCCTTGGAGTGATGCTCCACTTCTTTGTTATGGCAGGGCTCTGCCTGCAACAAAGTTTCCCTTCAAATACTATAGGGGCTTGTCTCCCATCTCTCTCTAAGAGTCCTACCTCTGCCTTGTACAGAGCGCCTTCCTTCTCGGGCCAGTGGCATCGGCTTTGTCCATTCATGAGTCATTTTTTCCCTCTTCATGCCAGGGTCTCTCAGAGCATTTCCTCTGCTCCAGGACTGCCTCAGGGACAAGGGTGCCCCACACGGGCTGTCTCTAATCTCAGGACACTCACATGGAATGTGATGGCACTTGGGCACTGGGGACACATAGGTCAGAACAGGAAGTCAGTAGAGAGACCAGGGAGGGCACAGAGTGCAGCCCTGATTCACCAGTTTGCTGTCCTTGCAGCTGATCAAGACTGCTGAGCTGGACCCCTCCCAAAACTACCTGGCTGCCTACCACCCCCATGGAATCATGGGCATTGGAACAGTTACCAACCTGTGTAGTGAGGGCACTGGCTTCTCCTCCATCTTCCCTGGCATTCGCCCACATCTTATGACACTAAACATCTTTTTCTATGTCGCCTTTATCAGGGATTACGCCATGTCATTGGGTGAGTCATCCAACCAATCATCTGACCATTGGACTGCCTACATAGATGAAGGCTGGAGACATAAGAGGGCATTTCAGGGAGGGCTGCCAACAGTTTCAACTTCCTCTGAGAGCATGTATATTGGAGAAGGAGGTTAAATATATTGGAGAAGAAGCACTTTCCACAGTTCTATGCCCAGCAATGGGCTCGGTGAGGGGTTGTGTAGAGGAGGAAAACTGTCCCCATATTCAGGGAACTCCCACTGGGAAAATAGAGCCCAGGGTACATTGCCCCTGCCCCCTTTATCCTGTATCTGACCACCTGCCTCTCTCTTCAGGAATAGTCTCAGCAGACAAGCAGAGCGCTGCTCATATTCTGAGCAGGGAAGGAGGGGGCAACCTGCTGGGCATCGTTGTTGGGGGCGTCCAGGAGTCACTGGATGCCAGGCCTGGATCCTACAAGCTGGTGCTGCAGAACCGCAAGGGCTTCATCAAACTCGCCCTGGTGCACGGGTATTGGGGAGAGGGCTCTTTGTTCAACTGGAGATGTCAACTAGTGTATTTTGTTGGAAAGCTGCAGACACTAACGTAGATTCTATTTTGGCAACAGATGCTCAGTTCAATCACAGTGAAAATTCTATTGTGGTGACAGATGTACTATGATGCTCAGAGAAGATTCTAGAAGGGAGACTTGGTGATCAAAGGGACAGATGTGAAGTGTCACAATGCACATATCTTGCCTTAGATCTGCGACCTAAAGCATCTGTGAGAATGGAGTTTGTGAAGTAGCTTAAAGTCATTCCACCCTGAAGCACCCTGGAAAATACAACCTTCCTGGGGCAGAAGAGATTTTTCCAGAAAGTTTGCAGATGTTTATTTATCTGGGAGAACTCATTTTAGCATTCTGGTCTCTCTTTCATGAAGTAATGGGGAGGGGATGGCTCTCAGAGGAGCCAGTAGCTTCGCATATTCATAAAGCAAGGCTGTGGCAAGACTGGGAGACCATGGAGACTTCCTACCTTGGTCCCAGGGCTCTCTTTCATCTTCTCCAACTCCTGGTCACTCGGTCTCTGCAACAAGTGAAGTGACCAGCTTGTGCCTTCTCAACCCTCTACACATCCTCTCTCCTGTCTCCCTCTAGGGCACATCTGGTGCCGATCTTCTCCTTTGGGGAGAATGACATGTATGACCAGTTCAAAAGCTCTCCTGGCTCCTGGTTGCGCTCGTTCCAGGAAAAAATTGAGAAGATCATAGGACTTTCCATTCCCCTCTTCTATGGCCGTGGTGTCTTCCAGTACAGCTTTGGTCTTATGCCCTACCGCCTATCAACACTGTGGGTGAGCCAAAACCCAGGCTGGGAGGGATTGGGTTACAGGGCAAGGGACTTGTCTTGGGCTTAAGGGAAATGCAAATGGGCCAGACACATCCTTGTCCTCCTGGAGCTCATGTTCTAGACTGGGAAATGGACACATAGGCAAGTAACCCGGATACAAGGCAGTCTGGGATAAGAGGTATAACAGCGGCATAGAAAACAGTAGCCACTATTGGTTGTTGGGTACCTGTTGTGTGCCAGGCACTGCACCGGCTCCTTACATGCAGCTGCTCGGTTTCCCTACATCCGTCGAGCAGGGACTACCGTCTCCATGTACTGATGGCAAACTGAGGCTCAGAGATGGTGAGTCACTTCCAAAGATCACCCCACCTTTGAGTAACAAAGTTAAGGCTTGAATCAGAATCTATTTGACCTTTTATTAAGCCAGAGAAGGAGGATTTAATCCTGACCACAGGGTCCATTGATAGTTATTGGAAAAGGTAGATACAAGGGAACGGCCTTCAAGGTCTGTTATAATTGTGTGTTAGGAAACATTCAGCAGGCTGTGAAGGAGAGACTGAAGGATTTTCCAGAAAGTTTGCAGATGTTTATTTATCTGGGAGAACTCATTTTAGCATTCTGGTCTCTCTTTCATGAAGTAATGGGGAGGGGATGGCTCTCAGAGGAGCCAGTAGCGCATATTCATAAAGCAAGGCTGTGGCAAGACTGGGAGACCATGGAGACTTCCTACCTTGGTCCCAGGGCTCTCTTTCATCTTCTCCAACTCCTGGTCACTCGGTCTCTGCAACAAGTGAAGTGACCAGCTTGTGCCTTCTCAACCCTCTACACATCCTCTCTCCTGTCTCCCTCTAGGGCACATCTGGTGCCGATCTTCTCCTTTGGGGAGAATGACATGTATGACCAGTTCAAAAGCTCTCCTGGCTCCTGGTTGCGCTCGTTCCAGGAAAAAATTGAGAAGATCATAGGACTTTCCATTCCCCTCTTCTATGGCCGTGGTGTCTTCCAGTACAGCTTTGGTCTTATGCCCTACCGCCGGCCTATCAACACTGTGGGTGAGCCAAAACCCAGGCTGGGAGGGATTGGGTTACAGGGCAAGGGACTTGTCTTGGGCTTAAGGGAAATGCAAATGGGCCAGACACATCCTTGTCCTCCTGGAGCTCATGTTCTAGACTGGGAAATGGACACATAGGCAAGTAACCCGGATACAAGGCAGTCTGGGATAAGAGGTATAACAGCGGCATAGAAAACAGTAGCCACTATTGGTTGTTGGGTACCTGTTGTGTGCCAGGCACTGCACCGGCTCCTTACATGCAGCTGCTCGGTTTCCCTACATCCGTCGAGCAGGGACTACCGTCTCCATGTACTGATGGCAAACTGAGGCTCAGAGATGGTGAGTCACTTCCAAAGATCACCCCACCTTTGAGTAACAAAGTTAAGGCTTGAATCAGAATCTATTTGACCTTTTATTAAGCCAGAGAAGGAGGATTTAATCCTGACCACAGGGTCCATTGATAGTTATTGGAAAAGGTAGATACAAGGGAACGGCCTTCAAGGTCTGTTATAATTGTGTGTTAGGAAACATTCAGCAGGCTGTGAAGGAGAGACTGAAGGATTTTCCTGTAAATAATGGGTATAGGCTTAAATGCTTGGACTTAGCACAATCTTTTCAGCTATTTGGTCATCTCATTTGCTTTCTTCATGGATTGCACCTAGGTCCCAACGAAAAACTTGTAAATACAGGTCTGTTCCTTTTCACTTACCTAATCATTTCTTAGTTGAGTACACACAGCCCCTCTACCCAACTTTCTTTGATTTATGTGGCAATATTCTCATGAATGGTTATAGTTCTGCTGCCTACAGTCCCCTCCAGTGTAAGACATGGCAGCTGTGTTCTGAGCCAGGCAGAGCCAGAGGAAGGAGGTTCATAGGGCCTCCATCTCCTCCTTGGAATAGGGGGAGCACTATCCATCACCATAGCCCTGAATAGCCAAAGAGATCTTGGAAAAGAAAAAACAGAGCAGAAGGAATCAGGCTCCCTGACTCTGCTATTAAGCTACAGTCATCAAGACAGTGTGGGACTGGCACAAAAACAGAGATATACGTCAATGGAATAGGATAGAAAACCCAGAAATAAGCCAGTGCACCTATAATCAATTAATTTATGCCAAAGGAGGCAAGACTACACAATATTGGAAAGAGTCTCTTCAACAAATGGTGCTGGGAAAACTGGACGGCCACATGTAAAAGAATGAAATTCCTTTACATGAATCATTCCTTAACTCCATACACAAAAATAAGCTCAAACTGGCTTAGAGACCTAAATGTTAGTCTGGAAATGATAAAACTCTTAGTGGGAAATATAGGCAGACCACTCTCTGACAAATCACTGCAAAATCTTTTTAAATCCAGTTCCCAGAATGATGGAAATGAAAGCAAAAATAAACAAATGGGACCGACTTAAACTCAAAAGCTAATGAACAGCAAAGGAAACAATAAATAAAACAAAAACAGACACACAGGTTCTTGCACTCATGGCATCGAGACTGCCAGAACTATGTGTCTTGCAGGCTAAGAGCACATCCCCAGGACTTACAACCTGGAGTTAAGTCTTCCTGCCAATGTGACCTTGAATGAATTATGTACCTCCCCGAACTTCAGAGTCTCAGTTGTCAAGCAGGATCACTAGCAGGTTATACTCCCTTAAGATTGGTAGGAAGATAAAATAAGACGTCTTAAAGCACGTAGTACAGGGTTTGGCAGGGTTCTATGCAGCCAGGGATATATTATTTTTTCAGGATTTTGGAGTTGCCCTAGTATCTAGAGTCCATCACTGGAAATATTAAACTGAAGAGACGCAGTACAGATACCTCATATTCATTTCTTAGTTGTAGTACGACAATCAGGCCCCATTTTTTGTTGAGTACACACAGCCCCTCTACCCAACTTTCTTTGATTTATGTGGCAATATTCTCATGAATGGTTATAGTTCTGCTGCCTACAGTCCCCTCCAGTGTAAGACATGGCAGCTGTGTTCTGAGCCAGGCAGAGCCAGAGGAAGGAGGTTCATAGGGCCTCCATCTCCTCCTTGGAATAGGGGGAGCACTATCCATCACCATAGCCCTGAATAGCCAAAGAGATCTTGGAAAAGAAAAAACAGAGCAGAAGGAATCAGGCTCCCTGACTCTGCTATTAAGCTACAGTCATCAAGACAGTGTGGGACTGGCACAAAAACAGAGATATACGTCAATGGAATAGGATAGAAAACCCAGAAATAAGCCAGTGCACCTATAATCAATTAATTTATGCCAAAGGAGGCAAGACTACACAATATTGGAAAGAGTCTCTTCAACAAATGGTGCTGGGAAAACTGGACGGCCACATGTAAAAGAATGAAATTCCTTTACATGAATCATTCCTTAACTCCATACACAAAAATAAGCTCAAACTGGCTTAGAGACCTAAATGTTAGTCTGGAAATGATAAAACTCTTAGTGGGAAATATAGGCAGACCACTCTCTGACAAATCACTGCAAAATCTTTTTAAATCCAGTTCCCAGAATGATGGAAATGAAAGCAAAAATAAACAAATGGGACCGACTTAAACTCAAAAGCTAATGAACAGCAAAGGAAACAATAAATAAAACAAAAACAGACACACAGGTTCTTGCACTCATGGCATCGAGACTGCCAGAACTATGTGTCTTGCAGGCTAAGAGCACATCCCCAGGACTTACAACCTGGAGTTAAGTCTTCCTGCCAATGTGACCTTGAATGAATTATGTACCTCCCCGAACTTCAGAGTCTCAGTTGTCAAGCAGGATCACTAGCAGGTTATACTCCCTTAAGATTGGTAGGAAGATAAAATAAGACGTCTTAAAGCACGTAGTACAGGGTTTGGCAGGGTTCTATGCAGCCAGGGATATATTATTTTTTCAGGATTTTGGAGTTGCCCTAGTATCTAGAGTCCATCACTGGAAATATTACTGAAAGAGACGCAGTACAGGCACTTTCCAGCAAGTGTGAGCACAGGCACAGAGTTCTGCCCCATGGGATCCAGGGACTCCAGTGGTTTCTGCCCTGGGCCTCTAATCACCTTTTGTCTTGCAGTGGGGAAGCCCATCAAGGTGCAGAAGACACCGGATCCCTCCCAGGAAGAGGTGGACAGGCTGCACCAGTGCTACATGAAGGAGCTGAGCAACCTCTTTGAAGCCCACAAACTCAAGTACAACGTCCCCAGAGACCAACACTTGGAGTTCTGCTGAGTGCCTCCCCACAGGAGGGGCTGTTCCAAAGGGCAGGAGCAACTCCAGTTAATAGGTCTCTCAACCTACCTATTGCCTGAACCCATATGGAAGCTAGAGGGCACCCAGGCCATTGGATGCAGTTTACAGAATGGTGTCTCTGAAAAGAACTGGGTGAACACACATGGAGAGTAAGTCTGAAGGTATCAACAGAAGACAGACATGTCCACATCCAAACCCAAGCTTCTTTTCCAACCATCCCAGGCTGCTGTTGTCTCCATCCCTCTCCTCCTCCTTCTCCTCCTCCTCACTTGGCCTTCAACACTGGTCATAATGAACCTTTGCTTTTGTTGTAATGGCCAAGCTCCTCCCTCATCCCTGGCATTTGCTAATGCTATTCAATCTGCCTGGAGAGCCCCATCTGCAAAATGCACCCTCCTTTGTCCTACTCACCCTTCAGTAGTACTTTCATCCTCTCAAAGTCTTTCCTGATGACCCTGGATGAGGTAATGGGTTCTACTGTGCTCTGCAGACTTCCATTTCCTCTTCTGTTGATTCAGCATCCTAGGTGCTCCTTGGCGGAGGGAGTGGGTGAACATTACTATGCAACAATGCTCCTGCCTCCAGGGCTTCCCTCCAGCCTTGCTGAACACAGTACCTGCTTCTTCTCCTCAAATAATACCCAGTCTATAAATGATGTCTAGGTGTCAGAATGTGCCTAAACTCTGCCTTAGCCCAGAGTCAAGGTCATTTCAAACTATCTCACAAACTTGCCCAGTTTGACCTCCTGGACCCTCTCCCCTCCAACCCACTCTTGCCTGCTCATCACTCTCAGCATTATTCAACACAGGGTGCTCACACACATGCTGTGTCCTAGGATCTGATGATCCCTTTCCCTGGACCCTCTGTCTCCTCCACTTGGTCAAATAAAGGATATATTCTTTGTCAAACCTCAGGGCACCTTACTCACATTCAATTCCTGCTCTCCCACCCCACTGCCCTGAATTGCACTTAGTTAACCCCCACCTGTGAGCTGACTTGGTATGAAAGAAGCATGGCCACTAATGGGTGAGTGGATGTCATGTCCCCAGGGGAGGGTCCCTGAGGCCGGACTACATCCTTATTGCCCCTAGTGCCCATCCAGCCCCCTCACAGGACCTGGGCACCCCAATATCCCCAATGAGCAGGCAAAGTTGCCTAAATGACACAAGTGGCACCTCCTCTTGGGCTGTACAGGCCAGGCCTGGGAAGGGCTGAGAGAGAGACCAGTAAACTGGGTCTCTGTTGTTCTAGATCAAGTATTCCAGAACTTAGCTGCTCTATACACCAACACTTACTGTCCCACAGTGTCTGAAGGTCAGTATCGTGGAGTTGCTGGGTTGAGGGCCTGAGCTCAGATGCCTCATGAGGAGGAAGCCACTGTTGTGGAGACTATGTACTCAGTGCCTTGAGTGGCATTGGAGAATGCAATCCGACCCTCCCCTCTGTGACTTTGGGCAGCAGGCATCTAAGTATCGTATGTGGGGTTTTCCATGGTACTGCCAGAAGTCAACGACACTGCTTCTCCCACAACAAGGCAAACCAAGAAAGAAGACAGAAAGAGAGATGGAGATAAACAGAAAAGACACACAGAGAGAAGTCACACTGCCCTCTATGAGCAAAATAACCTGAGTCACTTGCCATCCATTCTGCCTCCTATTCTGTCTGTTTGATGCCTGGCTCTAAGTCCAGCCTACTTTCCATAAGAGAGTTTTATACCTGGAGGTGAAGTCCCTTAGGGGGACTTCAGATACTACCTCAGCGACGGTCTAGGAGCCCTCAGATACTGAACTAGGAAGTCCCAAACCTGTAGGTGCTGCAGGAGGCAGTCTATCTGGAGGGCAGAGGCTGAGATGCCCACACAGCTGGGTCCCAGGTAGGGGACATGTGTGAGCACAGGCCAGAGGTGTCAATCATGGCTATGACTCCAGGCCTGGATGGGATGCAGTACAAGGTAACCATCAGACTTAGGGCACCTGGATGGGTGATGCAGATTTGGAGAGTCTCACAGGGCCAGAGGGAAGGGGATCCCCTCTCGATCACAGAAACCATGGAGGCTCAAGTTGAAGACCTCAGCCACACAAGCTAGGGGCAAAGAGGCTGATCTCAGAGGAGGGCCACCTAGACAGGTGCCCAAATACGAATATTCACATTGGATTTTGTGTGAACAAAAACTTCTTTTCATGTGCTAAGCACTGACACTGGGCTGTCTGCTAAGCAGTCAGCCTCCCCATGGATACACCCATGATCCAGAAGCTTCACAGCAAGTATCCAGTACTACACAGCACCTGTCTCCTTATACCCCATCATCACTTCCAGTCTTTCCTTGTGGCAAGATCACCTGCCAACACACAGGCAGACAGCCTGAGCAGTCAGAACCTGTCAGGCACAGAAACAAGGCTCAGAGTCCCTCAGGGTTGGGCAGAACTGGAGCTTCCACGTGAAATCAGGCTGCCCTTTAACCTGGAAGAAAGTCTCAGGCAATCATTACCCACAGGGAACAAAGGATCTGCTGGGGCCCAGCCTGGTGACATTGCTTGATGGGGAAACGTTTGGGACAGAGATCAACCAGCACACACAGACAGCAGCCACGTGGCCCAGCCCCACCTTGCCCTCCCAGGAGGAGTGGGCTTTTTAGGGATTAGAAGAGGCAGAGGTGGCAGAGAGGAGGGAGAGGTCAGAGCACATGTGAGTGAGACTTTCTGGTGAGGGTCAGGGTCAAGGTGAGATTTAGGAACAGGAAACTAAGCTTTACACATCTTTGTGCATCAAACTTCTATTGAGATGGAGGGAGGCAAAGCAGACAGGGTCCCTGAGGATTCCTAGCCTGCTGTCTGGGGAAACTCCTGTCCAGTCCATGGGTCTGGACTGATCCACCAGGGAGGGACGAACCCTGGGAAGTACTTGAGCCAGAGGGTCATGCACCAGACAGAGGGGCAGTGGATGCCTGAGGATGGACTGGGGCACGGGGCCCAAAAGGGCCCGGGGGTGTGCAATCATGGCTATGACTCCAGGCCTGGATGGGATGCAGTACAAGGTAACCATCAGACTTAGGGCACCTGGATGGGTGATGCAGATTTGGAGAGTCTCACAGGGCCAGAGGGAAGGGGATCCCCTCTCGATCACAGAAACCATGGAGGCTCAAGTTGAAGACCTCAGCCACACAAGCTAGGGGCAAAGAGGCTGATCTCAGAGGAGGGCCACCTAGACAGGTGCCCAAATACGAATATTCACATTGGATTTTGTGTGAACAAAAACTTCTTTTCATGTGCTAAGCACTGACACTGGGCTGTCTGCTAAGCAGTCAGCCTCCCCATGGATACACCCATGATCCAGAAGCTTCACAGCAAGTATCCAGTACTACACAGCACCTGTCTCCTTATACCCCATCATCACTTCCAGTCTTTCCTTGTGGCAAGATCACCTGCCAACACACAGGCAGACAGCCTGAGCAGTCAGAACCTGTCAGGCACAGAAACAAGGCTCAGAGTCCCTCAGGGTTGGGCAGAACTGGAGCTTCCACGTGAAATCAGGCTGCCCTTTAACCTGGAAGAAAGTCTCAGGCAATCATTACCCACAGGGAACAAAGGATCTGCTGGGGCCCAGCCTGGTGACATTGCTTGATGGGGAAACGTTTGGGACAGAGATCAACCAGCACACACAGACAGCAGCCACGTGGCCCAGCCCCACCTTGCCCTCCCAGGAGGAGTGGGCTTTTTAGGGATTAGAAGAGGCAGAGGTGGCAGAGAGGAGGGAGAGGTCAGAGCACATGTGAGTGAGACTTTCTGGTGAGGGTCAGGGTCAAGGTGAGATTTAGGAACAGGAAACTAAGCTTTACACATCTTTGTGCATCAAACTTCTATTGAGATGGAGGGAGGCAAAGCAGACAGGGTCCCTGAGGATTCCTAGCCTGCTGTCTGGGGAAACTCCTGTCCAGTCCATGGGTCTGGACTGATCCACCAGGGAGGGACGAACCCTGGGAAGTACTTGAGCCAGAGGGTCATGCACCAGACAGAGGGGCAGTGGATGCCTGAGGATGGACTGAACATCTGTCTTAGTGACCTCAGAGAAGGGCAGAGTCAGATCCATGAGCCTCTTTCTAGGACCCTCTTGTCAAGGTTGGAAAAGAATTTCCAGACACGAGGCAGAGTGAGAGGAAAGTAACATTTACTAGAGTGGGGGAAGGAAGAGTCACTGCCAGTACAGTGGGCCAGCTTAACGCAGAAAGTGGGAGACACTGTGAGAAAAGTGGGCCTCACAGCAGGCTGGCTCAAGGGAGAGCCAACCCCAAGCAGGGGTCTTTGATCCATTTTATAGCTAGAGTCTAAAGAGTGGTGTAGGGGTCTAAGGATCATTGCTGATTGGATGGTCTACTGGGTGGGGTAGAGTTATGACTACAGCATGAGGGAAAGACAATAGAGTCCAAGGAGTGGTAAAGGGGTCTTACGGATTGGGCGGTGTACTATAGCCCGGAAGAGGGAAGGGTCTGGTTTATCTCTTCTTGCATTCCAAGACCCTCCTTCTTTGTGTTGTTCTTCCATCCTTGGGCACCACCTCCTACCGACTGGAGTCCAGGTGGGTGCTTCACAGCTGCTCTGTGTCACTTTACCAGCGACTGCAATCAGGGCATGCTTCCTCCTGAGGCTCTCAGGGAGAAATGTGTTCTCTTTCCTTTTCAGCTTCTAGAGCTCCATGTATTCCATCTTCCAAGCCAGCAGAGAAGTATCTTCAGATCTCTTTCTCTGTTTCCGTTACCACATCAGCTTTTCCTTCCTTATTGTTTGTTGTTCTTGTTTAGTCTCTTAGTGTGTCCAGTTCTCATGGATAAAGATTTGCCATTGGGCTTCCATGGTGGTCCAGTGGGTAAGGACACCACCTTGCAGTGCAAGGGATGCCAGTTCAATCTCTGGCCTGGGAAGATCCCACGTGCTGCGGAGCAGCTGGACTGATGTGTCCAATTACCAAGCCAGAGCTCTGGAGTGCATGCACCCAGAGCTGGTGCTCTGCGACAACAGAGGCCACTGTGATGGGAGGCCCACATGGGCCAAAGAACAAAAATGGATGAAAATAGATAAATGAAAGACCAAGAGAAGTGGCCCACCCGCCCCTCTCCCTCCGACCCCCCCTCCCCGCTGCCAAAATAAATAAATAAATAAATAAAAAAGATTTGCCATCACTATGTTGTGGGGAGTACTGACTGAGTCCATTATGTGAAGTGTCATCCTTCAAATCTCTGTCCTTCTCATTAGCAGACTCTGGTACAAAAAAAAAAAAAAAAGTGTATTCAGTTAATTACTTTGAATATTGTGTATATTATAATTTTCTGAAGATTTCTTCCTCTTTTATTACATGAGTACCTATCTAAACCTATTGTCTGGCAAAACCATCATCAGTCCCACTAATCAGTTGCCCTAAATTCCCCTCAACTCAGTCTCAAGTCATTCCCTGACCCACCCTGCACTTTGAGCTAGAAGGGCCTCCCAGGGCAGGTCTGACACCATCAGTCCCCTGATGAAAACTGCCTGGTGGGTTCTATATGTCCTCAGTATGTCTTTAGCCCTTTGGATGACTGGCTGTACTTGGCAATGTGCACTCTGCCTTCCTTGTCCACTACTCTACCCTTCTCCAGCCTTTCTGAACTTCTTCCAGTTCCCTAGGGCATCTTGCTTCCCTTAGTCCCAACAATTTGCACAAACTCATCCCACTGCCTGAAAACCCTTTTACTCAAATCTCATTTCTTTTGGTATCTAAGAGTCCTTTCAGACACAATATCTTCCAAGCCAGCAGAGAAGTATCTTCAGATCTCTTTCTCTGTTTCCGTTACCACATCAGCTTTTCCTTCCTTATTGTTTGTTGTTCTTGTTTAGTCTCTTAGTGTGTCCAGTTCTCATGGATAAAGATTTGCCATTGGGCTTCCATGGTGGTCCAGTGGGTAAGGACACCACCTTGCAGTGCAAGGGATGCCAGTTCAATCTCTGGCCTGGGAAGATCCCACGTGCTGCGGAGCAGCTGGACTGATGTGTCCAATTACCAAGCCAGAGCTCTGGAGTGCATGCACCCAGAGCTGGTGCTCTGCGACAACAGAGGCCACTGTGATGGGAGGCCCACATGGGCCAAAGAACAAAAATGGATGAAAATAGATAAATGAAAGACCAAGAGAAGTGGCCCACCCGCCCCTCTCCCTCCGACCCCCCCTCCCCGCTGCCAAAATAAATAAATAAATAAATAAAAAAGATTTGCCATCACTATGTTGTGGGGAGTACTGACTGAGTCCATTATGTGAAGTGTCATCCTTCAAATCTCTGTCCTTCTCATTAGCAGACTCTGGTACAAAAAAAAAAAAAAAAGTGTATTCAGTTAATTACTTTGAATATTGTGTATATTATAATTTTCTGAAGATTTCTTCCTCTTTTATTACATGAGTACCTATCTAAACCTATTGTCTGGCAAAACCATCATCAGTCCCACTAATCAGTTGCCCTAAATTCCCCTCAACTCAGTCTCAAGTCATTCCCTGACCCACCCTGCACTTTGAGCTAGAAGGGCCTCCCAGGGCAGGTCTGACACCATCAGTCCCCTGATGAAAACTGCCTGGTGGGTTCTATATGTCCTCAGTATGTCTTTAGCCCTTTGGATGACTGGCTGTACTTGGCAATGTGCACTCTGCCTTCCTTGTCCACTACTCTCTACCCTTCTCCAGCCTTTCTGAACTTCTTCCAGTTCCCTAGGGCATCTTGCTTCCCTTAGTCCCAACAATTTGCACAAACTCATCCCACTGCCTGAAAACCCTTTTACTCAAATCTCATTTCTTTTGGTATCTAAGAGTCCTTTCAGACACAATATCTTCCAAAAACTCTTCCCTGATCCAGGCTGTTAGGTGCCTCTTCTGGGCTTCCACAGTCCCCTGCTTCCTTCCAGTAACAGAATGTCTAATGTTTTTAAATATCTATGACTGCCACCAGCCAGGAAAGCCCTCAAATTGGATCACTCTGAATCTTTGTTGATGGTCCTTGTTTCCCACTTGTCATGCTCCTGCTGGCTCTAGACATTTATGGAGGACACATATTGCATGTTAGGGCTGGGGCTTTATGTCAGGATCCTCATTTCACCTCTACTCTGTATGCAGAGGCTCATACATAGAATGAGGTCAATATGTCCCTGATTCTCAATGGACTAAGACTGAGTCAAAGCTGAGAGTGGACCGTTGGGGATGAGGATAGGGCAGGAGGCAGAAGCTGAGCTCCCAACATTTTTAAAACTCATCCAGACTGTCTTGAGACAGATAAAAGCCTAGAGACTGGATTGGGTTAGGCTTTCCAGGTGGCGCAATTGTGAAAGAATCCACCTGCCAACACAGGAGATGCAAGAGACATAGGTTTGATTCCTGAGTCAGGGTAGATCCTCTGGAGGAGGAAATGGCAACCCACTCCAGTGCTCTTTATTTTTTTTAAGTCATTCTTTTTTAAAATTTATTTATTTTTGGCTACTCAGTTTTCACTGCTCCCACAGGCTCTTCTCTAATTGCAGGGAGTGGGGGCTCCTCTCTAGTTGAAGTGAGCAGGCTTCTTGTTGTGGTGACTTTTCTTATTGTGTAACTCAGGTTCCAGGGCTCATGGGCTTCAGTAGTTGTGGCACAAGGGCTCAATAGTTGCAGCTCCAAGGCTCTAGAGTACAGGCTCATAGTTGTGGCTCACAGAGTTAGTTGCTCCACAAGATGTGGCATCTTCCAGGATCAGGGAATGAACTCATGTCTCTTTACCACTGAGTGACAAGGGGAGCCTCCACTCCAATATTCTTGCCTAAAGAATTCCATGGACAGATGAACCAGGCAGGCTACAATCCATTGGGTCACAAAGAGTTACACACAATGAGAGATTTTACTCAAATCTCATTTCTTTTGGTATCTAAGAGTCCTTTCAGACACAATATCTTCCAAAACTCTTCCCTGATCCAGGCTGTTAGGTGCCTCTTCTGGGCTTCCACAGTCCCCTGCTTCCTTCCAGTAACAGAATGTCTAATGTTTTTAAATATCTATGACTGCCACCAGCCAGGAAAGCCCTCAAATTGGATCACTCTGAATCTTTGTTGATGGTCCTTGTTTCCCACTTGTCATGCTCCTGCTGGCTCTAGACATTTATGGAGGACACATATTGCATGTTAGGGCTGGGGCTTTATGTCAGGATCCTCATTTCACCTCTACTCTGTATGCAGAGGCTCATACATAGAATGAGGTCAATATGTCCCTGATTCTCAATGGACTAAGACTGAGTCAAAGCTGAGAGTGGACCGTTGGGGATGAGGATAGGGCAGGAGGCAGAAGCTGAGCTCCCAACATTTTTAAAACTCATCCAGACTGTCTTGAGACAGATAAAAGCCTAGAGACTGGATTGGGTTAGGCTTTCCAGGTGGCGCAATTGTGAAAGAATCCACCTGCCAACACAGGAGATGCAAGAGACATAGGTTTGATTCCTGAGTCAGGGTAGATCCTCTGGAGGAGGAAATGGCAACCCACTCCAGTGCTCTTTATTTTTTTTAAGTCATTCTTTTTTAAAATTTATTTATTTTTGGCTACTCAGTTTTCACTGCTCCCACAGGCTCTTCTCTAATTGCAGGGAGTGGGGGCTCCTCTCTAGTTGAAGTGAGCAGGCTTCTTGTTGTGGTGACTTTTCTTATTGTGTAACTCAGGTTCCAGGGCTCATGGGCTTCAGTAGTTGTGGCACAAGGGCTCAATAGTTGCAGCTCCAAGGCTCTAGAGTACAGGCTCATAGTTGTGGCTCACAGAGTTAGTTGCTCCACAAGATGTGGCATCTTCCAGGATCAGGGAATGAACTCATGTCTCTTTACCACTGAGTGACAAGGGGAGCCTCCACTCCAATATTCTTGCCTAAAGAATTCCATGGACAGATGAACCAGGCAGGCTACAATCCATTGGGTCACAAAGAGTTACACACAATGAGAGACTGAGCACTGGCTTACATGATCTGGACCAGTCAAGATAAAAGCCACCCTTCCATGAAAACTGCTATCAGCCTGGCTCTAGACCCTGGCCCAGCCCCTAACTCCCTGGCCCCTGAGAACACCAACTAAAAAAAATTGGATGGCCGTGCTTCAGGCATGAGTTCAGGAATATGCATGTGGAACAGACTGTGAGAGTCTATGGATATGTTTCTTCACAAGGATCCCTGTGCATTCTGAGGTTCATGTCATTGTTGGAACATACCCAGCATGAGTCTGTATTAGCACATTTCTTATGCACCAGTGCATGACCTCTACAGAAATTCACACAGATGTGGTCCTGGATTCTCTGATTGTGCACGGGTCTGTGCATGTGCAAAGCAGGAGTCTAGAAGCTTCAGGAGAGTCAAGTCCTTCAGTCCTGCCAGACTGTGACATTCTGCTTCCTGGGGCTCCCTGACGCTATGACCTCCAAAGATCCACCTCACTTGCAGCTTTAGGCTCCAGATTGCCAGTGTCCTCACCATTCTCCTGTCCATTCAGCACTGTTGAGGAAGATCTGGGGTCCTGAAATGAGAGGACGAATCTGAACACCACAAGTTTGTCCCTCACTGCACCAAGTGGTACTCAGTAAGACTGGGAAAAGCCTAGCCCTTGCACTCAGAAGTAACACACTCAGAGCATCCAGGTCTTGATCTTGTTTGGTGCCTTGTGGGGTGGGATGAGGCTGCTCTTTGTGTGGGTCATATCCTGCTTAGCCCCTTCCTCTCCCCTCACTCTGCTGCCTCAACTTCTCCATTTTCTCCTATGGGTATTTCCTCAGCAAATCAGGTTCCTATCCTATGTGAGGTCAGTTATTGGGGAAGGTGAACTAAACAGGAAGCTATATTTACAAAACATTGATCCCAACTATCTTCACACAACATGGCTGAACAAAGAGCATGATGAGTCCACAAGGAGATGTGTACCTCCAGAGGCTCCTCTTGGCCTGCTGCACCACCTACCTCCTCATTTTTGCCCCTCAGCAGTCCCATTTTTACTGTAGGCCCAAGGGCCCTTCTGCAACTCCCCAAAAGCTCTGGTTTAGGAAAGATTCTAAGCCTGCTGGGTCCTTGTTCCCGAAGGTCTTCCCTTAAACCATCATCTCCCTTCATAGGATAAGCACTTATAGTCAGAAAGCAGGAAAAGGGGCATGTTTCCACATGGGGTAAGCAAGCAAGAGCTGCTCTGCAACACCCTCCCCATGCTGACTTCAACGTTGGGCATCTGGGAGCCACACAGGGTTCCATGGGACAATAACAGGTGTTTCCAAGGGCCCTCGTGGTATGTGGTTGAAAGCAGATACAGACTTGTGAGTCAGATGCCACCCACACAAATCAGTGGGCAGACAGCCATGCTGGGCAAAATCAGAAAAACCCCTCACTGATCAGAAATAAGCAGCTATGATCCATGTGTTCAGGAATGAAAATGAGATCAAGCCCTGGGACTTCAGAGATGGAGCTCTCATTCCAAGATCCTACACAACCAGAGAACACCTAACACTAGGCAGTATTAAACAGCAAGAACCCCCACAAAGGCAAGCACTTGTATACAAGATCCAGAATCACCCAATTGCCAGTAGTACCCTGTGTAGGATGTCTCATCCAAACAAACAAAAGTGCAAACACAAGCATCAGCAGACAGGATTACCACCTAACTCAGCCCTCCACCTCAGAGGGTAAAAAAAACCCTCACCTCATCCCACACGCTACACTAAGCTTACACAAACCACTGGACCAACTTTACTATGGCAGAAAACAAAAGGAAGGAAGAAAGAATTCAACCTTGAAGCCTGAGAAATGAAGACCCCAAACACTATTAAAAAATTAATAGCAGTAATGAAAAGGCAGAGAAGCACTGTGCAAATGAACAAACAACCTAAAAACACACAGTCCAAATAAATGAAGAGAACTTAGGCAAACTATCTGAAAGAGAATCAGAGTAACAATAGTAAAGATGATCAAAAACCTTGACAATACAATGGAGAAAAAGCAAGACTCAATTAACACACTGAACAAAAAATTAAGATAAACAGAGACAAACAGCAGAACTACTGAACTTAAAAATACTCTAGAAGAACCTGGCATGGGAAGGAGGTTCAGAGAGGCCCAGGGTGCAGTGCAGGAATGAGACGCAAAGAGGTCAGGCATGTGGTTCAGGCAGGAGAGACAGAGGCCCAGCACACAGTACAGGGAGGAGATGCTGAGAGGCCTGGCGCATGGTGCATGGAGGAGACTGAGATGTCCAATGTGGGGCAGAGATGCAGAGAGGCCAGGCGCATGGCATGGAGACAAGACACAGAGAGGTCTAGCACAGGGAGGAGATGCAGAGATGCCCGGGGTGGGGAGGAGGGGCAGATAGGCGTGGCACACAGCGTGGGGAGGAGACACAGAGAGGTCAGGCACATGGCATGGAGAGGAGATGCAGAGATCTGGCATGAGCGGCACAGCCCACAACTGACCCATGCCAAAACAGACCCAAAACGCTACTGGGATGGAATCAGAAACCAACTCCAGCACATGAAACACACACAGATGATAACGTAAGCTCACAACTCAGAACCAGAAACAGGGATGTGCCTTTTATCCCTCATATGACTATATTTGGCCTGATACCACTTAATGCTGTAACAAAACAGATGAGAAATTTCCATCCCTGACCAAAGATCAAACCCAAGAACCTTGGAAAGAAAGCACGCGCTCCATGATTTAAACACAAAAAAGTCAAAAGTAACAATAATAACGAAAAGACAGAGAAACACTGCACAAATGAAGGGACAAACTAGAAACATACAAGCCCAGATGACTGAAGAAGAAATAGACGAACTATCAGAAAGAGAATTCAGAAGAGCAATACTAAGGATGATCCAAAACTCTGAAAATAGAATCATAGAGAGAATTGATGCACTGGATAAAGACCTGCAACAAATTAAAAAACAACAGAGACAACTCAAGCACAGAACATAAAAATGCTACAGAAGGACTCAATAGTAGAGTATCTGAGGCAGAAGAATGGACAAGCAAGTTGGAAGATAGCTTGGTGGAAATAACTGCTGAAGAACAAACCAAAGAACAAAGAATAAAAAGAACTGAGGATAGCTTCAGAGACCTCTGGGACAGTATCAAAAGCCCAAGAATAATTGTAGGAGTCCCAGAAAAAGAAGAGAAAAAGGAAGGGTATGAAAACATTTTTTTGAAGAGATTATACTTGAAAACTTTCCAAGCATGGGAAAGGAAATAGCCCCAGTCAAGTCTAAGAAACACAGAGTCCCCTACAGGACGAACCCTAGAAGTAACACGCCAAGACACATACTAACCAAGCTAACACAGACCAAACACAAAGACAGAATACTCAAAGCAGCAAGGGAAACAAACAAGAAACACACAAGGGAAATTCTATACGTTTAACAGCTGACTTCTCAGCAGAAACCCTACAGGCCAGAAGAGAATGACAAGACACTTTTCCAGCGCTGAAAGAGAAAAATCTACAACCGAGAATACTCTACCCAGCAGGATCTCATTCAGAATTGATGGAGAAATCAAAAGCTTGACAGTCAACCAAAAATTAAGAGAATTCAGAACCACAAAACCAGCCTTACAACAAGCATTAAAGGGGCTTCTTTAGGCAACAAATACAAGAGAAGAAAAAGATCAACCAAACAAACCACATCATACCACTTAAGAAGATGACAATAGGTCCATATGCATCAGTAATTACCTTAAACGTAAATGGAATAAATGTCCCAACCAGAAGACACACACTGGCTGAAAGGACACAAAAACAAGACCCATATATCTGCCGCCTACAAGAAATTCACTTCAGATCTAAAGACACACATAGACTGAAAGTGAGAGGATGGAAAAATATATTCCATGCAGGTAGAAATCAAAAGAAAGCTGGAGTAGCAATCCTCGTATCAGACGAAGTAGACCTTAAAATTTAAAAAATTATAAGCGACAAGGCAGGACACTCCATAATGGTCAAGTGATCAAGCCAAGAGGAAGACATAACAATCATAAATATCTATGCACCCAACTTGCCAGGAGCACCCCATATACATAAAAAGAAATTGACAGTAACACAATAATAGTAAGAGACAAGCAAGTTGGAAGATAGCTTGGTGGAAATAACTGCTGAAGAACAAACCAAAGAACAAAGAATAAAAAGAACTGAGGATAGCTTCAGAGACCTCTGGGACAGTATCAAAAGCCCAAGAATAATTGTAGGAGTCCCAGAAAAAGAAGAGAAAAAGGAAGGGTATGAAAACATTTTTTTGAAGAGATTATACTTGAAAACTTTCCAAGCATGGGAAAGGAAATAGCCCCAGTCAAGTCTAAGAAACACAGAGTCCCCTACAGGACGAACCCTAGAAGTAACACGCCAAGACACATACTAACCAAGCTAACACAGACCAAACACAAAGACAGAATACTCAAAGCAGCAAGGGAAACAAACAAGAAACACACAAGGGAAATTCTATACGTTTAACAGCTGACTTCTCAGCAGAAACCCTACAGGCCAGAAGAGAATGACAAGACACTTTTCCAGCGCTGAAAGAGAAAAATCTACAACCGAGAATACTCTACCCAGCAGGATCTCATTCAGAATTGATGGAGAAATCAAAAGCTTGACAGTCAACCAAAAATTAAGAGAATTCAGAACCACAAAACCAGCCTTACAACAAGCATTAAAGGGGCTTCTTTAGGCAACAAATACAAGAGAAGAAAAAGATCAACCAAACAAACCACATCATACCACTTAAGAAGATGACAATAGGTCCATATGCATCAGTAATTACCTTAAACGTAAATGGAATAAATGTCCCAACCAGAAGACACACACTGGCTGAAAGGACACAAAAACAAGACCCATATATCTGCCGCCTACAAGAAATTCACTTCAGATCTAAAGACACACATAGACTGAAAGTGAGAGGATGGAAAAATATATTCCATGCAGGTAGAAATCAAAAGAAAGCTGGAGTAGCAATCCTCGTATCAGACGAAGTAGACCTTAAAATTTAAAAAATTATAAGCGACAAGGCAGGACACTCCATAATGGTCAAGTGATCAAGCCAAGAGGAAGACATAACAATCATAAATATCTATGCACCCAACTTGCCAGGAGCACCCCATTACATAAGGCAAACACTATGAGACATAAAAGAAGAAATTGACAGTAACACAATAATAGTAAGAGACTTTAACATGTCTCTTAAATCAATGGACACATCATCAAAACAGAAAATTAACAAGGAAACACAAACCTTAAATGACACATGAGAAGAGATGGAACTCATTGACATCTTTAAGACCTTCCACCCAAAAGCAGAAGAATACACTTTCTTCTCAAGAGGACGTGAAAAACATTCTCCAGGATAGACCATATCTTGGGCCACAAATCAAACCTCAGTCAATTCAAGAGAATTGAAATTATATCAACCATCTTTTCTGACCACAATGCTATGAGACTAGATATCAACTATGAGGAAAAAAAACACTAAAAATGCAAGCACACAGAGACTAAACAACACATACCAAAAAAATAAATGGATTAATGAACAAATCAAAATAGAAACAAAGAAATTCCTAGAAGAAAATGACAATGAAAACACAAAAGCACAAAACCTATGGGATACTGCGAAAGTAGTTCTAAGAGGGAAGTTTATAGCAATACTATCCTACCTCAAGAAATAAGAAAAATATCAAAAAGACAACCTAACTCTACAATTAAAACAACTGGAAAAAAAAAGAACAAAACATACTGAAAGTTAGCCAAAGAAGAGAAATCATAAAGGTCAGAGCAGAAACAAATGAAAAAGAAATGAACAAAAGTAAAGATAAATAAAATGAAAGGCTGGTTCTTTGAAAAGACAAACAAAATTGACAAACTGCTAGCCAGATTCATCAAGAAAAAAGAAAGAAGAACCAGATCAACAAAATCAGAAATGAAAAAAGAGAGATTAAAACAGACAATACAGAAATACAAAGGATCATGAGACTATCATGAACAACTATATGCCAACAAACTGGAGACCCTGGAAGAAATAGACAGTTTCTTAGAGAAGTTCAATCTTCCAAGACTGACCCAGAAAGAAACAGATATTATGAACAACCCAATCACAAGCTCAGAAATAGAATCTGTGATCAGAAAGCTACCCAAAAATAAAAGCCCAGGGCCAGATGGTTTCACAGGGGAATTCTACCAAACATTTAAAGAAGAGCTAATGCCTATCCTTCTGAAACTCTTTCAAACAATTGCATAAGAATGGACACTTCCAAACACATTCTACGAGGCCACCATCACCCTGATACCAAAACCAGGCAGAGACAACACAATAAAAGAAAATTATTGAGCAATATCACGGATGAATTTAGACACAAAAATCCAGAAGAAAATTCTAGCACACAGAATTCAACAACACATCAAAAAACTCATACATCATGATCAAATAGGGTTTATCCCAGGCAAGCAAGGATTATTCAGTATCTGCAAATTGAACAATGGGATACACCACATCAACAAACTGAAAGACAAAAATCACATGATAATATCAATAGACACAGATAAAACCTTTGACAAAATCAAATACCCATCTATGATTTTAAAAACGCTTCCAAAAATGGGCATAGAAGGAGCCTATCTCAACATAGTGAAAGCCATATATGAGAAGCCCACAGCGAACATTATTCTCAATGGTGAAAAACTGGAAGCATTTCCTCTAAGATCAGGAATAAGACAGGGGTGTCCACTTTCACCACTATTATTCAACATAGACCTGGAAGTTCTAGCCACAGCAGTAAGAGGAGAAAAATAAATAAAAGGAATCCAGATTGGAAAAGAAGTAAAACTCTCTCTATTTGCAGATGACATGATACTATACATAGAAATCCTCAAAGATACTATTAGGAGACTACTAGAGCTAATCAACAATTTCAGCAAAGTTGCAGGATACAAAATCAATACACAGAAATCACTCACATTCCTATATACAAACAATGAAAAAGCAGAGAAAGAAATCAAGGATGCAATCCCATTCACCATTGCAACCAAAAGAATAAAATATCTAGGAATAAAGCTACCTAAAGAGACAAAAGAACTGCACACAGAAAATTGCAAGACACTGATGAAAGATATCAAAGACAACACACACAGATGGAGAGATGTTCTGTGTTCCTGTGTTGGAAGACTGAATATTGTGAAAATAATCTTGCTACCAAATATCATCTACAGATTCAATGCAATTCCTATCAAATTACTAATGACATTCCTCCAGTTCCTTTGGAACTATACCAAAAAATAACACAATTCATATCGAAACACAAAAGATCCTGGATAGCCATAACAATCCTGAGAAAGAAGAATGGATCTGGAGGGATCAGCCTCCCTAACTTCAGACTATACTACAAAGCAACAGTCATCAAGACAGTATGGTTCTGGCACAAAAACAGAACTATAGACCAATGGAATAAGATCGAGAACCCAGGGATAAACCCACGCTCCTATGGGAACCTTATTTTTGACAAAGGAGGCGAAGATATAAAATGGGACAAAGATAGCCTGTTCAACAAATGGTGCTGGGAAAACTGGATGGCTACGTGCAGAAGAATGAAGTTGGAACATTCCCTGACACCATACACAAAGATAAAGTCAAGATGGATCATACAACTAAATGTATGAACAGAGACCATAAACCTCTTGGAGAATATATGCAAAACACTCAGTGAGATAAATTAAAGCAAGGTCTTCTCTGACCCACCCTCTAGAATATCAGAAATAAAAATGAAAATAAATGTGTGGGGCCTAATGAAGCTTAAAAGCTTCTGCATAGCAAAAGAAACTACAAACTAGGTGAACAGACAACCCACAGAATGGGAGAAAATAATAGCAAATACAACAACTGACAAAGGACTAATCTCCATAATACACAAGCAGCTCAGACAACTCAATACCAAAAAAAAAAAAAAAACAAAACAGCCCAATCAAAAAGTGGGAAAAAGACTTAAAGAGACATCTGTCCAAAGAAGACATACAGATGGCCAAAAAACACATGAAAAGATGCTCAACATTGCTCATTATTAGAGAAACACAAATCAAAACTACAATGAGATATCACCTTACACTGGTCAGAATGGCGATCATCAAGATATTTACAGATAATAAATGCTGAGGAGGGTGCAGAGAAAAGGGAACACTCTTAAATTGTTGGTGGGAATGTAAATTGATACAACCACTATGGAAGACAGTATGGAGATTCCTCAAAAAAATAAGAATAGAAGCACCATATGACCCAGCAATCCCACTATTAGGCTTATACCTTGGTGAAATCAAAATTGAAAGAGGTACCTGTATCCCAATGTTCATGGCAGCACTCTGCACAATAGCTAGATCATGGAAGTGACCTAGATGTCCATTGACAACAGAATGGATAAAGAAGCTCTGGTACATATATACAATGGAATACTTCTCAGCTGCAAAAAGAAATACGGAAGATTCAGTCCTAATGAGGTGGATGAATCTAGAACCTATTATACAAAGTGAAGTAAGTCAAAAAGAGAAGGACAAATACTGTATACTAACACATATATATAGAATCTAGTAAGTTCGTACAGATAAATACACAGGCAGAGCAGTGATGGAAAAACAGTCATAGAGAGCAGACTTATGGGCATTGGAGAGACGGTAGAGTGGGTGAGGGGTATGGAAAGTGCAACACAGAACCCTTTACTATCTTATGTAAAAGAGATAACTATTGTCAACATGCTGTGGGACTAAGGGATCGTATGTGGGGGCTATGCAATGGCCTGGAGGGCTGGGATGGGGGGAATGGGATATACATATGACTAATCTGGAATTATACATATCTGTAAACAACAAAACTCTATAAAATCAAAAAAAGCAAAATAGAGGATGGCTGGAAGCTCGTGGAGTGGCGGAAGCCGGACTGCGCGAGTCGTACTAGAGAGATTCTCTGCGGTAGCGTCTGTTACTTCTTACTAACAGGAGTGGAAAGTAGAAGGGACCTCTCCTCCTCCATCCTCTTTTCCCACTCTCTGCCGGGCCGGCATGGTGGCAGAAGCCGTGGTGACTGGCGCAGGCAGAGAAGCGACACGGCAGCAGCAGCGGCAGTGGCAGCGGAAGGCTCCTCCAGCCGGGCGGGCTTTCCCTTAGGCCGGGGTTTCTCCAACTAGCGGCCCTTCAAGCCCCAGCATTGGGTCTCAGCCCGAGCTGGCAGCTGACCAGCTTCTCCCGCATGAAGGACTGAAGCTGCAAAGTTCCCCGAGGAGAGACTGCTCAAACTCTTGGCGGGACAGACACAACTGGAAGTGCAGGCCCTTCCGTGCAGGGGCCTGGTCGGGGGCCTTGAAGAGGCCACCTGGGAAGCTGGTCTGCCAGTGAGGGCAGAGCCCAGCCCAACCTTCCCAACCCTAGGCCTTGGGGTGGACTCCTGCGTCATCCCCTTGAGGCACGGGAGCCTGTCCCTGGTGCAGATCACTGACTTCTTCTACCCGTTGGTGGAAGCTCCCTACATGATGGGGCACATACATGCACCAATGTGCTGAGTGACCTCTACGCCATGGGCATCACTGAGTATGACAACATGTTGATGCTTCTCAGTGTCAGCCAGAGTGTGTCTGAGGAGGAACGAGAAAAAATCACACTTCTCACGGTCAAGGGTTCTCAGGATGCTGTGGAGGAAGGAGGGACTGCTGGTGACTGGTGGACAGACAGTAGTAAACCCTTGGATTATCATCAGTGGGGTTGCCGCCTGGTATGTCAACTAAAAGGGTTCATAGGGGAACAGGGTAAAAACACAGAACCCTTTACTATCTTATGTAAAAGAGATAACTATTGTCAACATGCTGTGGGACTAAGGGATCGTATGTGGGGGCTATGCAATGGCCTGGAGGGCTGGGATGGGGGGAATGGGATATACATATGACTAATCTGGAATTATACATATCTGTAAACAACAAAACTCTATAAAATCAAAAAAAGCAAAATAGAGGATGGCTGGAAGCTCGTGGAGTGGCGGAAGCCGGACTGCGCGAGTCGTACTAGAGAGATTCTCTGCGGTAGCGTCTGTTACTTCTTACTAACAGGAGTGGAAAGTAGAAGGGACCTCTCCTCCTCCATCCTCTTTTCCCACTCTCTGCCGGGCCGGCATGGTGGCAGAAGCCGTGGTGACTGGCGCAGGCAGAGAAGCGACACGGCAGCAGCAGCGGCAGTGGCAGCGGAAGGCTCCTCCAGCCGGGCGGGCTTTCCCTTAGGCCGGGGTTTCTCCAACTAGCGGCCCTTCAAGCCCCAGCATTGGGTCTCAGCCCGAGCTGGCAGCTGACCAGCTTCTCCCGCATGAAGGACTGAAGCTGCAAAGTTCCCCGAGGAGAGACTGCTCAAACTCTTGGCGGGACAGACACAACTGGAAGTGCAGGCCCTTCCGTGCAGGGGCCTGGTCGGGGGCCTTGAAGAGGCCACCTGGGAAGCTGGTCTGCCAGTGAGGGCAGAGCCCAGCCCAACCTTCCCAACCCTAGGCCTTGGGGTGGACTCCTGCGTCATCCCCTTGAGGCACGGGAGCCTGTCCCTGGTGCAGATCACTGACTTCTTCTACCCGTTGGTGGAAGCTCCCTACATGATGGGGCACATACATGCACCAATGTGCTGAGTGACCTCTACGCCATGGGCATCACTGAGTATGACAACATGTTGATGCTTCTCAGTGTCAGCCAGAGTGTGTCTGAGGAGGAACGAGAAAAAATCACACTTCTCACGGTCAAGGGTTCTCAGGATGCTGTGGAGGAAGGAGGGACTGCTGGTGACTGGTGGACAGACAGTAGTAAACCCTTGGATTATCATCAGTGGGGTTGCCGCCGTGGTATGTCAACTAAAAGAATTTTCATCTTGCCTGACAGCACCATTGTTGGGGATGTGCTTGTGTTAATAAAACCCATAGGAACCCAGGTGACCATCAATGGCCACCAGTGGTTGGATAATCCAGAACGGTGGGATAAGCTAAAGATGGTGGCCTCCTAAGAAGAGGAAGAGCTGGCCTATCAGGAAGCCATGTTCAACATAGCCACCCTCAACAGAATTGCTGCCGGGTTAATGCACACGTTTAACGCCCAAGCAGCCACTGATATCACCCTCTTCAGGCAGCCTAGGTCACTCTCAGAACCTTTTGAAACAACAAAGAAATGAGGTGTCCTTCATCATTTATGATCTGCCCATCATTGCCAAGATGGCTGCCATCAGCAAGGTGAGCGGGTGCTTCAGCCACCCACAGGGAACCTCAGCAGAAACTTCTGGGGGTGCTGCTGATCTGTCTGCCAAGGCAGCTCGTTTTTGTTCTGAAGGGTCACCAAGCTTAAATCGTTGGCATTGTGGAGAAGGGAAACCGGATGTCCCGAATCATTGGCAAGCCTCAGGTGACTGAAGTCCTGCCTCATGGGGCTGCTGCCATGGCTCTTGCTCCTGAGAATTCCAGTGCCTCCTCTGAGCCTAGCTTGTGAGATGCAACAGCAGAAATTTTTTGGACCATAGAGAATCATGGACCATTCTCTTGAGTTGATTTTAGGAAGATGTTTCCAAAGAAGGCTGCCTGCATAGTCGTTCCAGTTGCCCTTTCTAGGTACTTTGAATCAGCCCATCAAAAGCTGCACATTCCAAGGCCAGAAGTAACATTTTGGACAGGGGTGGAGGGGCCGGGTAGATTTGTTTCATCTCTTGAATGGAAAAAAGAGCAGAAACCCCTGTTTCCTCTTTCCAAGAGCAAGATGAGGTACTCAGGGTTGAGATCTTCTTCTTGGCACAGGGTTAATTGATTTCTTCACAGGCAGTGAGATTATTTATTTATATGGTATAGACAACAAAAATACACTGCAAAATAAAACCATTTAGATCATAAGCAAATAAGTTAGGGCCAATACTGTTGATAAATTGAAATTATTACAAGAGATTAATATTCATTGTCAAATTCATATTCAATTACTCTGAAATACTGGCTCTTTCCTACTCTGGAGAAGAATTGAGCAGCTTGTCCAATGACTGGAAAAGGAGGACCTCCAACCACCTTACTTGATCTCTGTTAATGACATCTCTCTCTAAACCCCTTTTAAGGACTGGGAGAGACAGAACAAACCCCAGAGTCCAGGCCCTGGTGGACACAAAGATGTTAGATCCTGTGTTGAAAATTGCTGGTGAATTCATCAATAAAGTGATTCCTAGTGAAATAAAGAATTTTATTGACAAAAAAAAAAGCCAAATAAAAAAATTTGTGATTGTGGAAAAAAAGACTACAAATAATAAATGCTGGAAAGGGTGTGGAGAAAAGGGCACCCTCTTGCACTGCTTCTGGGAATGTAAATAGATATAGCCACTATTGCCAAGATGGCTGCCATCAGCAAGGTGAGCGGGTGCTTCAGCCACCCACAGGAACCTCAGCAGAAACTTCTGGGGTGCTGCTGATCTGTCTGCCAAGGCAGCTCGTTTTTGTTCTGAAGGGTCACCAAGCTTAAATCGTTGGCATTGTGGAGAAGGGAAACCGGATGTCCCGAATCATTGGCAAGCCTCAGGTGACTGAAGTCCTGCCTCATGGGGCTGCTGCCATGGCTCTTGCTCCTGAGAATTCCAGTGCCTCCTCTGAGCCTAGCTTGTGAGATGCAACAGCAGAAATTTTTTGGACCATAGAGAATCATGGACCATTCTCTTGAGTTGATTTTAGGAAGATGTTTCCAAAGAAGGCTGCCTGCATAGTCGTTCCAGTTGCCCTTTCTAGGTACTTTGAATCAGCCCATCAAAAGCTGCACATTCCAAGGCCAGAAGTAACATTTTGGACAGGGGTGGAGGGGCCGGGTAGATTTGTTTCATCTCTTGAATGGAAAAAAGAGCAGAAACCCCTGTTTCCTCTTTCCAAGAGCAAGATGAGGTACTCAGGGTTGAGATCTTCTTCTTGGCACAGGGTTAATTGATTTCTTCACAGGCAGTGAGATTATTTATTTATATGGTATAGACAACAAAAATACACTGCAAAATAAAACCATTTAGATCATAAGCAAATAAGTTAGGGCCAATACTGTTGATAAATTGAAATTATTACAAGAGATTAATATTCATTGTCAAATTCATATTCAATTACTCTGAAATACTGGCTCTTTCCTACTCTGGAGAAGAATTGAGCAGCTTGTCCAATGACTGGAAAAGGAGGACCTCCAACCACCTTACTTGATCTCTGTTAATGACATCTCTCTCTAAACCCCTTTTAAGGACTGGGAGAGACAGAACAAACCCCAGAGTCCAGGCCCTGGTGGACACAAAGATGTTAGATCCTGTGTTGAAAATTGCTGGTGAATTCATCAATAAAGTGATTCCTAGTGAAATAAAGAATTTTATTGACAAAAAAAAAAGCCAAATAAAAAAATTTGTGATTGTGGAAAAAAAGACTACAAATAATAAATGCTGGAAAGGGTGTGGAGAAAAGGGCACCCTCTTGCACTGCTTCTGGGAATGTAAATAGATATAGCCACTATTGAAGACAGTGTGGAAAGTCCTTAAAAAACTAGGAATAAAACCACCATATGACCCAGTAATCCCACTAGTAGACATATACTCTGGGGGAAGAAAAATTGAAAAAGACACATGTACCCTGTTGCTCATTGCAGCAGTTTTTACAAGAGTTAGAACATGAAAGCAGCCTAGATGTCCATTGACAGATGAATGGACAAATAAACTGTGGTACATATATACAATGGAATATTACTCAGTCATAAAGAGGAATGCGTTTGAGTCAGTTCTAATGAGGTGAATGAACCTAGAACCTATTATACAGAGTGAAGTAAGTTAAAAAGGGAAAGATATATAATGTATACTAACATATATAGAACTGATGAATTTATATGCAGGGCAGAAATGGAGAAACAGACAGAGAACAGACTTAAGAGCATTAAGTCTCGGGGGAGAAAAGGAGTGGGTGAGATGTATGGAAAGAGTAACGTGGAAATTTACATCACCATATGTAAAAGAGACAACCAACCTGGTATTTGCTGTAGGACTAAAGGAGCTCAAACAGGGACTCTGTAACAACCTAGAATGGTGGGATGGAGAGAGAGATGGGAGGGAAGTTCAAGAAGGAGGAAACATATGTATACCAATCTGATTCATGTCGCTGTTTGAAAATAAACAACAAAACTCTGTAAAGCTATTATCCTTCAATTAAAAAAGAGAAAAAAACAAATACAAGTGTTTTTAGATGAACAAAAACTGAGAGAATTAATTCCCAGTAGGCTTGTGCCTACTAGGCACAAGTAGAAAATTCCCAAAGGAATTTCTTTGGGAAGAATGATTATGATGCCAAATACCAAGAAATGAATAACTCTAGAAAAATGAAGATAAACCACATATACACAGAATAAAGGCCAGTGGAGGAATAATTGAAAGAAACATTAAAATCAAAGAAACTGGTTTTCTTATAAACAGCAGTGAAAAGAAATTTGATTTCTTTTATAAAATTGATAGATTCCAAGGAAAAGTTACAATTTACCAAATGGACTTAATTAAATATTTCCTAAATCAGACCTAGCAATCAACCAATATCTATTTAATAAAAGGCTGATAAATAAGAATACATTAAGATTTAAAATGTTCAGTCATTCTGTGACACCTTAAAATGCAAGCTAAAAATTGAGAGAAGAACCCCAGGGGTCTATGTGGTCACCACCAGGAAAAGAGGAAAAAAAACAATTCATACCTCACAGGTGGAGAAGAGGAGAGATGCCCAAACCCAACCTTGTTATTTGGTTCACTGATGGTAGGTGTTGTGAGCCCTCAGCACACTAACTTCTGCTCTGAGTCCTACTTTCTTATAGACAGCAGGATAGTCCAGCTGGAGGCTCCTTCTTCTCCTTACTCGCTCCTTGTAACAATCCTACATCCCGTTTCAGGGGTGGGAGTGTGATTTTAGATGCTCTTATAAGAGAACAAAGAATTAATGTAAATAAGATTTCTAACTTACCGCCTAAATAAAAATTTATATAAATGAAGAAAAATATTGGAAGAAGAAATTCATAACATGCTCAATCAACAATGGTTAGTGTCATGTGTGAAAAAAAAATTGTTTTTTCTTAAAATTCAGAAAAAGAAACCTGGATTTGCTGTAGGACTAAAGGAGCTCAAAAGGGACAAAGGGAGAGAGATGGGAGGGAAGTTCAAGAAGGAGGAAACATATGTATACCAATCTGATTCATGTCGCTGTTTGAAAATAAACAACAAAACTCTGTAAAGCTATTATCCTTCAATTAAAAAAGAGAAAAAAACAAATACAAGTGTTTTTAGATGAACAAAAACTGAGAGAATTAATTCCCAGTAGGCTTGTGCCTACTAGGCACAATAGAAAATTCCCAAAGGAATTTCTTTGGGAAGAATGATTATGATGCCAAATACCAAGAAATGAATAACTCTAGAAAAATGAAGATAAACCACATATACACAGAATAAAGGCCAGTGGAGGAATAATTGAAAGAAACATTAAAATCAAAGAAACTGGTTTTCTTATAAACAGCAGTGAAAAGAAATTTGATTTCTTTTATAAAATTGATAGATTCCAAGGAAAAGTTACAATTTACCAAATGGACTTAATTAAATATTTCCTAAATCAGACCTAGCAATCAACCAATATCTATTTAATAAAAGGCTGATAAATAAGAATACATTAAGATTTAAAATGTTCAGTCATTCTGTGACACCTTAAAATGCAAGCTAAAAATTGAGAGAAGAACCCCAGGGGTCTATGTGGTCACCACCAGGAAAAGAGGAAAAAAAACAATTCATACCTCACAGGTGGAGAAGAGGAGAGATGCCCAAACCCAACCTTGTTATTTGGTTCACTGATGGTAGGTGTTGTGAGCCCTCAGCACACTAACTTCTGCTCTGAGTCCTACTTTCTTATAGACAGCAGGATAGTCCAGCTGGAGGCTCCTTCTTCTCCTTACTCGCTCCTTGTAACAATCCTACATCCCGTTTCAGGGGTGGGAGTGTGATTTTAGATGCTCTTATAAGAGAACAAAGAATTAATGTAAATAAGATTTCTAACTTACCGCCTAAATAAAAATTTATATAAATGAAGAAAAATATTGGAAGAAGAAATTCATAACATGCTCAATCAACAATGGTTAGTGTCATGTGTGAAAAAAAAATTGTTTTTTCTTAAAATTCAGAAAAAGAAAGCACATGGTAGAGAAACGGGTGAAAATCATGACAGAGATTTTCCGAGAAAGGAAGTACAATGAATAAAGCCATGTTCACCATTCATGATGAGGTAATGGAAATCAAGACCCCAACTAGATATCTCTATTCACAAAAGCAAGTAAGATGTCTGAATTTATCAAGGAGGAGAAAGGATCTGCATCTATGGGCCACTGTATATTCCAGGCGGGATGTAAGCTGGTGCTGCTGTTTTGGGAAAGCCTCACACCCCTACTCTGTAGCTTGTGCAATCACACAACCTTAGACCCAGCAGGCCCTCCAGGTGTTGACACACCCGTGGGAGAGAGAAAGGGCACAGAGTCAAAGAGCAGAGAGAATGCTGGCATGGGGCATGATCAAAGAGATTGGCTGTGGGGATGGAAGCAGCTTTCCCATCCAAGAAGATATTTGAATCTACAAAAGAGTAGAACCTAAGATAAAATATATTGAAATGGCCAATATACTTTTTTTTTTTTGATGGTTCTAATACACATTTTCAAATATGCTCGTCCCCAAGTGACACTAGGAGACCACTGTGAACACAGTGAACTGTCCTCACATCCTCACTACAATGTGCAGCAACTGGAATTCTCACACGAGACTTGCGGGTATAAATTTGTGTAACTACTTTGAAAAGCTCTGAGGCTGTGTTGAGACTGTAACAAGGGCAGATGAGAAGTCACGTTCAATTTTAGACAGGCTGTGAAGGAGGCACTGAGACTAGTAGACCCACTACAGATAAAGGTTCACTGATGGTAGGTGTTGTGAGCCCTCAGCACACTAACTTCTGCTCTGAGTCCTACTTTCTTATAGACAGCAGGATAGTCCAGCTGGAGGCTCCTTCTTCTCCTTACTCGCTCCTTGTAACAATCCTACATCCCGTTTCAGGGGTGGGAGTGTGATTTTAGATGCTCTTATAAGAGAACAAAGAATTAATGTAAATAAGATTTCTAACTTACCGCCTAAATAAAAATTTATATAAATGAAGAAAAATATTGGAAGAAGAAATTCATAACATGCTCAATCAACAATGGTTAGTGTCATGTGTGAAAAAAAAATTGTTTTTTCTTAAAATTCAGAAAAAGAAAGCACATGGTAGAGAAACGGGTGAAAATCATGACAGAGATTTTCCGAGAAAGGAAGTACAATGAATAAAGCCATGTTCACCATTCATGATGAGGTAATGGAAATCAAGACCCCAACTAGATATCTCTATTCACAAAAGCAAGTAAGATGTCTGAATTTATCAAGGAGGAGAAAGGATCTGCATCTATGGGCCACTGTATATTCCAGGCGGGATGTAAGCTGGTGCTGCTGTTTTGGGAAAGCCTCACACCCCTACTCTGTAGCTTGTGCAATCACACAACCTTAGACCCAGCAGGCCCTCCAGGTGTTGACACACCCGTGGGAGAGAGAAAGGGCACAGAGTCAAAGAGCAGAGAGAATGCTGGCATGGGGCATGATCAAAGAGATTGGCTGTGGGGATGGAAGCAGCTTTCCCATCCAAGAAGATATTTGAATCTACAAAAGAGTAGAACCTAAGATAAAATATATTGAAATGGCCAATATACTTTTTTTTTTGATGGTTCTAATACACATTTTCAAATATGCTCGTCCCCAAGTGACACTAGGAGACCACTGTGAACACAGTGAACTGTCCTCACATCCTCACTACAATGTGCAGCAACTGGAATTCTCACACGAGACTTGCGGGTATAAATTTGTGTAACTACTTTGAAAAGCTCTGAGGCTGTGTTGAGACTGTAACAAGGGCAGATGAGAAGTCACGTTCAATTTTAGACAGGCTGTGAAGGAGGCACTGAGCAGACTATCAGTGGGGAGGTTAAGTACCCAACTACATAGTAAGTTAAGGAGCCCAGGGGGAAGTCAGGCTGGAGATGCAGTTTGGAAGTGTTCTTTGTGTAGACTGACTCCTGTAGACTAACTCCAAGGCATTGAGGTTTTGGTGGGAGACAGGGTGGAGAGAAGAGGGAGGGTGCAGGGCCTGAGGGGAGTGACAAGGTCCAATCTGTGTGGGGCAGGTCCCTCTGGCTGAGGCCAACTGATCTGCTGTGTTTAGGGTGGAGGGTGTAGATTGATGACAGGGAGCAATAACCATCTGTATCAGGGGTCTCCAAAGTAAGCCCCATGGCCCAATCCAGCCCACTCATCATTATTATTATACTGATAAAGCCCATGAGCTAAGAATGGTTTTTACATTTTCAATCCTCGGGTGTCTATATAATATCCTCCAAGTTGCCTCTTTGGCTGCTAAGTCAAAAATATTGGCAATCTGGCTCTTTAGAGTAAAGATTGCCTCCCCTGGTCAAGGTAGGCTGGCAGCAGGCACAGAGATGGTCAGGAGATGGGTCCACAGGGCAGGATGTAAAGGCTGGCAGGAGAGTCAGGGCCTCCAGTAGGGGGAGCCAACAGCATCCATGTCGTGAACAGTGGGTTCCCACTGGATATAGAGCAGGCATTTGAGGGAGGGGCAAAGAAGTCGCTTGTGTGGTTAACTAGGACCTGTCACTGTGGATTCAGGGCAGAAACAATGGGTTACTTGTTTACTCTGTTTCCTCTCCTTTCCTTTATACGTCACACCTCACACAGGAAGGTAAGATCCTTTTAAATTCTTTGTCTTATTATCAGCTGTTTCCAGCTTCCAGAAGAGTTAAAGTCAATGAATGTTTGTTGAAAAAAGAAATCACTAATCTTTGATGCATGTTTAACACATTTAAATATGCTCCCCCATACACTAGGGCACTGAACACAGTGAACTGTCCTCACATCCTCACTACAATGTGCAGCAACTGGAATTCTCACACGAGACTTGCGGGTATAAATTTGTGTAACTACTTTGAAAAGCTCTGAGGCTGTGTTGAGACTGTAACAAGGGCAGATGAGAAGTCACGTTCAATTTTAGACAGGCTGTGAAGGAGGCACTGAGCAGACTATCAGTGGGGAGGTTAAGTACCCAACTACATAGTAAGTTAAGGAGCCCAGGGGGAAGTCAGGCTGGAGATGCAGTTTGGAAGTGTTCTTTGTGTAGACTGACTCCTGTAGACTAACTCCAAGGCATTGAGGTTTTGGTGGGAGACAGGGTGGAGAGAAGAGGGAGGGTGCAGGGCCTGAGGGGAGTGACAAGGTCCAATCTGTGTGGGGCAGGTCCCTCTGGCTGAGGCCAACTGATCTGCTGTGTTTAGGGTGGAGGGTGTAGATTGATGACAGGGAGCAATAACCATCTGTATCAGGGGTCTCCAAAGTAAGCCCCATGGCCCAATCCAGCCCACTCATCATTATTATTATACTGATAAAGCCCATGAGCTAAGAATGGTTTTTACATTTTCAATCCTCGGGTGTCTATATAATATCCTCCAAGTTGCCTCTTTGGCTGCTAAGTCAAAAATATTGGCAATCTGGCTCTTTAGAGTAAAGATTGCCTCCCCTGGTCAAGGTAGGCTGGCAGCAGGCACAGAGATGGTCAGGAGATGGGTCCACAGGGCAGGATGTAAAGGCTGGCAGGAGAGTCAGGGCCTCCAGTAGGGGGAGCCAACAGCATCCATGTCGTGAACAGTGGGTTCCCACTGGATATAGAGCAGGCATTTGAGGGAGGGGCAAAGAAGTCGCTTGTGTGGTTAACTAGGACCTGTCACTGTGGATTCAGGGCAGAAACAATGGGTTACTTGTTTACTCTGTTTCCTCTCCTTTCCTTTATACGTCACACCTCACACAGGAAGGTAAGATCCTTTTAAATTCTTTGTCTTATTATCAGCTGTTTCCAGCTTCCAGAAGAGTTAAAGTCAATGAATGTTTGTTGAATGAACAAATGTGGAGGAAACAATGTCGCAAAAATAGTACTATTGCATACCAGATGCCATCTTACTAGCTTGCTGTGTGACCTTAGCCAACCTGCATACCTCTCTGGGCCTCTATAAAGGGGTCACGGGGTTTTCCCCACTGGCATTCTGTCTTCTTCCTCCAGATTTGTGAGAGTCAGTGCGAGAAGTCCAGGATTTCTGTCAGTTCACACTTGTCTATCTTCAAATTCAGGCTCCCAACGTGACCCTAGACAGGCTGCATTCCATCTCATTGAAGGCATGGGAGGCTGTCCCCTTTCTCCTAGGGTGAGGGATGGACAAGACATTGCAGCTAGTGCTGGGGGTGTGGGATGAGTTTTGCCTTCACTTCTGTGACCACTAACAGCTACTGCATGCTACTTCCCTTCCCAGCCCATATCTGCGTGGTGGTCTTCATGGGCCTCCTGTTCACTAGATTCTGGGTCTTCAGTATCCTGTATGCAACCTGGTTGTACCTGGACCAAAATAAGCCCTCACAGGGGGGCAGGCGCAGTGAGGTCATAAGACGCTGCCTCATATGGAAGTACATGAAGGACTATTTCCCCATCTCGGTGAGTAATGGGGTGACTGGGGTATGGCCCAGACTCTGGTGCCCCACGGGTCCATGGGGATGTGTGACCCTGTGTGCAGTGAGCAGAATACTGGGCCGGGAGGCAGGAACTGGGCTTCCACCACTATGTGGCCTGGGGAAGCGTCAACTGCTGTCTGGCCGTGCTTTACCACCTGCAGGGATGTGGGGCCAAGATGAGGACTGATGAGTGAGCAGGATTGGAAGGACCTCCACTGGGCTGTGTACTGGAGCACACACAGATGTCTTACAGATGGAAACTGCTCAGCAGACATGCTTGGGGGTGCAGATATAAAGTCATGTCCCGAGAGAACCTCTAGCCCCACACCTCTTCAAATAAGAAGACTGGTACTGGGGGCCTCCCTGGTGGCCCAGTGGTTAAGGCTCTGTGTTCCCAGTGCAGGGGGCCCAGGTTCAATCCCTGGTCAGGGAACTTTAGATCCCACATGCCACAACTAAGATACAGCCCAGCCAAATTAATAAATAATAAAAAGAAGAAGAAGAAGAAGAAGACTGGTACCCCATGAGAAAGAAAGGTGTGACCAACGTCACACAAGACCTTTAGCTGGTTTCAAAGTTTATGTATTAACTTTGGGTAGAGAGGCAAGGCAGAGAGCCCTGAACTGGTTCTCTGGATCTAGTCTGCCTCAATCTTCGCTATGCTGTATGTCCTTGGACAGAGCCTTGATCAAATAGTTCTGCACTTTTCTAAGGTATCCAGTAAACATACTGTTTTCCACCTACTCAGAGTGGCTCAATCACTGACCCTCTGACTCAGGGTGCCTCAAGGCCACTGTGGACACCTGACCGTGCACTTAAAGCTCAGTCTTGATGGAGGAAGACATTGATTTAAGTCAACCGAGGCTTCTACTCCTTTCCTGTATCACAGAGAGACTGAATCTTTGCATACAAGCCCCATGAGGGATGGTTTATTGTTCAGATAGGATGGGAAAGCAGTAGGGACACTGAGCGGTGCCGGGAAGGGCCAGGTGGCCGTCCTCGAGAAGCAGAAGAGGAGAGATGTACAGAATAGGACCTGTGGAGCCGAGTAGGAAAGGTCCTCATACCAGACCTGAAACACACCAGCTGCATGACCTTCGGTGACCTGGCCTCGCTGAACCTTGGCTCCTTCGTGTGTAAAGCAGAGATCATGCCACATTCACGCCTGGGCCGTGTGGATTCTGTGAGACAACAGATCATTTGGGGCCTCCAGATGCCGCGTGTGGCTCTCTGCTGCTGGAACGGCTGCCAGGTGGATCTCAGGCGGACAGTTGCACTGAGGAGCTCTGTTGTCTCACCCACAGCCCTCATGCCCTCGACAGCTAGCCCCGGGGGCGGGCGGTTCTCAACTCTGGCACTCCTGAGACTGACAGGGCACTGGACTTGATTGGAAGATACTGCACGTGTACAGAGTTCAGGGATCTTGGCCACTGCGTGCCTGCAGAGGGTAAGCAGTACCGCCATGTGGCCAGCAGAGGGCGGGATGACGTGCCCTTGGACTTGCCTGTTGTGGGCCTGGATCCTGCAGCAGTGGCCTCTGGCCTTGCATTCTGGACCCAGCACTTCCCAGGACCTTCCACCTCGTGCACACACTTTCACAGTGCAGGCCCTGCAGGAATCACGGGCTAGCCAGGAAGTGGGAGTCATGCTCCACTGGACCTCCCCCCATTCACAAGCCTCGGTGCTTCCGGCTGAATGCTTGCGGATTCCTGAACTTTAAACAATTGCCACTACGATTTTTATGAACTAGAGTTCAGTGGTGGAATTTCAAGGAAAGTAGGAAACTGTTTCTGAGTTTTGAAGCTTTCTAAACACAGGTGATAGGCTTCCTCAAGAAATAACGGTGGAGAATCCAGCAATGTTCCCTCATGAGGAGGGACCTCCACCTCCTTTTTAAGGTCAGTCCAGGAACGGGGTTTCTGTGTGAAGATTTCATTATGCTGTAGGAGCAGTGTCTGCACAGGCCAAGGCCTGAGCAGGGCTGCAGTGCTGTGAGCAGGCTGTGACCTGGAATCAGGAGGTACTGTGGACTTTGCATGACTCCTCCCTGACCCCTCCCCACCATGCCTAGGGGCATCACTAGGAACATCATGCTCCCCCTCCCTGACTGCCTTCCCAGCATGCGGGGGTCTCTTACACAGAGTCACAGGAACGCAGGGGTCAGCCCTCCTTCCCAGGATAGAGCTCCAGCTGCCACAGCCCTAGGAGAGATCCTACCTCCCTCCCTCCCTCCTGGGATGACTCCTTCATTGTAGGTTGGCTCTGACTGGGGGACCAGGTATCCCTTCACATAGGACAGGGCTTGTCTCCCATCTTTCTCCCTGGAGTTGTATCACTGCCTTGGGCAAGGGACCTTCCTTCCCGGGTGGACGGCATCAGCCTCATTCTTTCAAGGGTGACTCTCTCCCTCTTCATTCCAGGGTCTCCCAGAGCACCTGCTCTGCTCCAGGCCTGCACCAGGGATGAGGCCGCCTCACACAGGCTGTCTCTAATCTTGGGACACTCACATGGGGTGTGATGGCACTTGGGCACAGGGGACCCATAGAAGAGGTCAGCACAGGAAGTCAGCAGGGAGACCAGGAAGGGCATGAAGTACAGTCCTGATTCACCAGGTGACTGTCCCTGCAGCTGGTCAAGACCGCTGAGCTGGACCCCTCCCGGAACTACCTCGCCGGCGTCCATCCCCATGGGATTCTAGCCATTGGAGCTTTTACCAACCTGTGCACGGAGGGCACAGGCTTCTCCTCACTTTTCCCAGGCATTCGCCCACATCTGACAACGATAAATATATTTTTCTGGGCCCCGTTCTTCAGGGATTACATCATTCACAGCCTCGGTGCTTCCCGGCTTGGGGAATGCTTGCGGATTCCTGAACTTTAAACAATTGCCACTACGATTTTTATGAACTAGAGTTCAGTGGTGGAATTTCAAGGAAAGTAGGAAACTGTTTCTGAGTTTTGAAGCTTTCTAAACACAGGTGATAGGCTTCCTCAAGAAATAACGGTGGAGAATCCAGCAATGTTCCCTCATGAGGAGGGACCTCCACCTCCTTTTTAAGGTCAGTCCAGGAACGGGGTTTCTGTGTGAAGATTTCATTATGCTGTAGGAGCAGTGTCTGCACAGGCCAAGGCCTGAGCAGGGCTGCAGTGCTGTGAGCAGGCTGTGACCTGGAATCAGGAGGTACTGTGGACTTTGCATGACTCCTCCCTGACCCCTCCCCACCATGCCTAGGGGCATCACTAGGAACATCATGCTCCCCCTCCCTGACTGCCTTCCCAGCATGCGGGGGTCTCTTACACAGAGTCACAGGAACGCAGGGGTCAGCCCTCCTTCCCAGGATAGAGCTCCAGCTGCCACAGCCCTAGGAGAGATCCTACCTCCCTCCCTCCCTCCTGGGATGACTCCTTCATTGTAGGTTGGCTCTGACTGGGGGACCAGGTATCCCTTCACATAGGACAGGGCTTGTCTCCCATCTTTCTCCCTGGAGTTGTATCACTGCCTTGGGCAAGGGACCTTCCTTCCCGGGTGGACGGCATCAGCCTCATTCTTTCAAGGGTGACTCTCTCCCTCTTCATTCCAGGGTCTCCCAGAGCACCTGCTCTGCTCCAGGCCTGCACCAGGGATGAGGCCGCCTCACACAGGCTGTCTCTAATCTTGGGACACTCACATGGGGTGTGATGGCACTTGGGCACAGGGGACCCATAGAAGAGGTCAGCACAGGAAGTCAGCAGGGAGACCAGGAAGGGCATGAAGTACAGTCCTGATTCACCAGGTGACTGTCCCTGCAGCTGGTCAAGACCGCTGAGCTGGACCCCTCCCGGAACTACCTCGCGGCGTCCATCCCCATGGGATTCTAGCCATTGGAGCTTTTACCAACCTGTGCACGGAGGGCACAGGCTTCTCCTCACTTTTCCCAGGCATTCGCCCACATCTGACAACGATAAATATATTTTTCTGGGCCCCGTTCTTCAGGGATTACATCATGTCAGGGGGTAAGTCTTCCCATACCTAGGAAGACCTAGGAAGAACCTAGGAAGACCCGGGCTGCAGGCATGGAGGAGGAATTTCAGGGAGGGCATCCAAGAATCTGTACTTCCTCCAAGCGCATGTGCAGTGGAGAAGGAACTAGACCCAAGGAAGTACTTCCCACAGCTTACTCTACAGCAATGAGCTCAGTGAGGGGTTGGGAAGAGGGGGAGGGCTCTGTCCTGGTCCTCAGGGAACTCCCAGCTGCAGGGGAGGGTGAGTGAAGACCTGCCCTCACAGTCCTGGCCCCCTCACCCCATACCTAATCTTCTTCCTCTCTCCCCAGGGCTGGTCTCAGCAGACAAGGAGAGCGCTGCTCACATTCTGAACAGAGAAGGAGGTGGTAACCTGCTGGGCATCATTGTTGGGGGTGCCAAGGAGGCACTGAACACCAGACCTGGAACCTACAAGCTGGTGCTGCGGAACCGCAAGGGCTTCATCAGGCTCGCCCTGATGCTCGGGTATGGGGAAGAGGGCTCTCAGTTCAGCTGGAGATGGAGAAGGATTCGTTTTGGTGGGAAAACAGCAGAGATTAAGGAAGATCCTCTTTTAGCAAGAGCTGTCTTCATAGAGAAGATTATAATTTAGCAAGATATTTACTGTCTCTTGTCCAAATACCCAGGGAAGATTCTAGAAGGGACACTAGTTGATGAAAAGGACTATGCATAAAAAGTTGTATTGCCCAAAGCCTGCACCAGGGATGAGGCCGCCTCACAGGCTGTCTCTAATCTTGGGACACTCACATGGGGTGTGATGGCACTTGGGCACAGGGGACCCATAGAAGAGGTCAGCACAGGAAGTCAGCAGGGAGACCAGGAAGGGCATGAAGTACAGTCCTGATTCACCAGGTGACTGTCCCTGCAGCTGGTCAAGACCGCTGAGCTGGACCCCTCCCGGAACTACCTCGCCGGCGTCCATCCCCATGGGATTCTAGCCATTGGAGCTTTTACCAACCTGTGCACGGAGGGCACAGGCTTCTCCTCACTTTTCCCAGGCATTCGCCCACATCTGACAACGATAAATATATTTTTCTGGGCCCCGTTCTTCAGGGATTACATCATGTCAGGGGGTAAGTCTTCCCATACCTAGGAAGACCTAGGAAGAACCTAGGAAGACCCGGGCTGCAGGCATGGAGGAGGAATTTCAGGGAGGGCATCCAAGAATCTGTACTTCCTCCAAGCGCATGTGCAGTGGAGAAGGAACTAGACCCAAGGAAGTACTTCCCACAGCTTACTCTACAGCAATGAGCTCAGTGAGGGGTTGGGAAGAGGGGGAGGGCTCTGTCCTGGTCCTCAGGGAACTCCCAGCTGCAGGGGAGGGTGAGTGAAGACCTGCCCTCACAGTCCTGGCCCCCTCACCCCATACCTAATCTTCTTCCTCTCTCCCCAGGGCTGGTCTCAGCAGACAAGGAGGGCGCCTCTCACATTCGGAACAGAGAAGGAGGTGGTAACCTGCTGGGCATCATTGTTGGGGGTGCCAAGGAGGCACTGAACACCAGACCTGGAACCTACAAGCTGGTGCTGCGGAACCGCAAGGGCTTCATCAGGCTCGCCCTGATGCTCGGGTATGGGGAAGAGGGCTCTCAGTTCAGCTGGAGATGGAGAAGGATTCGTTTTGGTGGGAAAACAGCAGAGATTAAGGAAGATCCTCTTTTAGCAAGAGCTGTCTTCATAGAGAAGATTATAATTTAGCAAGATATTTACTGTCTCTTGTCCAAATACCCAGGGAAGATTCTAGAAGGGACACTAGTTGATGAAAAGGACTATGCATAAAAAGTTGTATTGCCCAAAGCTGGCTTTATATCTGAGATCTGGGGGATCTGGGAGAATGGAGTTTGGGGCAAAGCTTAGAGCAGTCATCCAACCTTGAAACATCTCTGATGAACACAAGACAACTGGGGCAGAAGAGATTTTTCCAAAAACTTTGTGGATGTTTTATGTCTGGGAGAATTCTCCTCAACATTCTGATCTCCTTGTCGTGGTGCAACTGGGTGAGCCTGAGGTGGTGGTCCTGAGAAGAGCTGGGATTGGCCCACCATCAGAAAGCAAAGCTGTGGCACAACTGGCCACCTCCCTCAGCCCAGGGCTCTGTCCTCTGCCGCAGTGTCTCTCCCCAAGCTAGGATCCTATAGGTGACCAGCTTGACCTTTCTTGCCCTTCCACATGCTGTCTCTCCTGTTTCCTTCCAGAGCAGGTCTGGTGCCAATAATCTCCTTTGGGGACAATGATGTATATGCCCATGTTAAGAATTCTTTTGGCTTTTGGTGGCAATGGTTCCATGATCGACTGTACAAGAAGACAGGTATTGTCATCCCGCTCTTCCGTGGCCGTGGAGTCTTCCAGTACAGCTTTGGTTTTCTGCCCTACCGCCGGCCCCTCACCACCGTGGGTGAGCCCAGACCCGGGCTGGGAGGGGGAAGGCTCAGGGCAAGGGGCCTAGACATGAGTTAGACACATCCTTGACCATGTGGAGCTCCTATTCTAGAGGGCAAAATAGAAGCACAGGGCAAATAACCCTGGTAAAAGGCAGGCAGGAATGACAACTGTAACCAAGGCACAAATAACCATAGCCACTACTGATTACCACGCACCCACTGTGTGGAAGGCCCTGCATTGGCTTCTGACAGGCAGCAGCTCAGTTTTCCCCACCACCTTGGAGGAGGGACCCTTATCCCCATTTTACTGATGGCAAACTGAGACTCGGAGAAGGCAGACCACTTGAGATAGATCATCATACCCTTGGGTAACAAATGTTGAGATCTAAATTAGGATCGATTTGACTTTTATGATACCAAAGGAGGGTTTACTTCTGACCAGACAATCCCGTAAGGCTTGATGGAGAAGGTGGATACAAGGGGGGGCATTCCAGGTCTGTTAGAATTGTGTGTCAAGTTGCAATCAACAGGCTGTGAAAGAGAGCCTGAGGGATTTTCCTGTAAATAATGGGCACAGGCTTTAGAGCTTGGACTTAGCACCATCTTTTCATTTGGTCATCTCATTTGCTTTCTTCTTGAATTTCAACTAGGTTCCAGTGACAAAGCTTGTAGGGAGAGGTCTGTCTGTTTATCTCCACTCATACACTCATCTCTTAGTTGGGCACAGACTTGGTCAACCACCTACATCATAACTTTCCCTGGGTTGTCTGGTAATATTTTCACGAATATAATTCAGAAGTGATGCCTCCAGAGCCAAGAGAATAACACATGGCAGCTGCTCTCTAAGCCAGGTGGAATCAGAGGAAGGAGGTTGACACGTCCTCCCATCTCCCTAGAACTGGAAGGGGGCCCTACAGATCAGCGTGGAGGGAGAGGGGAAGAAGGGCACTGGGGCTCCTCCCAGACATTACAGGTACTTCCACTCATAGCATCTGAGACTCCCCTGAGGCTAAGAGCACATCCCCAGGGCTTACATCCTGATGCTGATTCTTCCTGGCTATGTGACCTTGAATAAGTTACTTAACCTCCCTGGGTTCATTGCCTTCTCTATTAAAATGGAATAATAGCAGATTCTATCCCCATAGGATTGTTAGGAAGATTATAGGAGATAATTCAAGTAAAGCACCTCGGACATTGCCTAGCAAGTGGCAATGCCAGCTGGAGGCGTTTTTATTATTTCAGAATCCTGCCGTTGTCCTAGTATCTCAAAAATCTATCACCCAAAAAGGGTGAAAGGGAGGCAGTAAGAGCACTTTCCTACAGGTACGACCATGGGTGTGGGCTCCTGTCCTGTGAGATCCTGGACTCTGGTGGTTTCTGCTCTACATCATCTTCCTCCCTTGGGTCTCGCAGTGGGAAAGCCCATCGAGGTGGCGGCAATCCTCCCCTCCTGGAGATACACGTGGTAACAAATGTTGAGATCTAAATTAGGATCGATTTGACTTTTATGATACCAAAGGAGGGTTTACTTCTGACCAGACAATCCCGTAAGGCTTGATGGAGAAGGTGGATACAAGGGGGGGCATTCCAGGTCTGTTAGAATTGTGTGTCAAGTTGCAATCAACAGGCTGTGAAAGAGAGCCTGAGGGATTTTCCTGTAAATAATGGGCACAGGCTTTAGAGCTTGGACTTAGCACCATCTTTTCATTTGGTCATCTCATTTGCTTTCTTCTTGAATTTCAACTAGGTTCCAGTGACAAAGCTTGTAGGGAGAGGTCTGTCTGTTTATCTCCACTCATACACTCATCTCTTAGTTGGGCACAGACTTGGTCAACCACCTACATCATAACTTTCCCTGGGTTGTCTGGTAATATTTTCACGAATATAATTCAGAAGTGATGCCTCCAGAGCCAAGAGAATAACACATGGCAGCTGCTCTCTAAGCCAGGTGGAATCAGAGGAAGGAGGTTGACACGTCCTCCCATCTCCCTAGAACTGGAAGGGGGCCCTACAGATCAGCGTGGGGGGAGAGGGAAGAAGGGCACTGGGGCTCCTCCCATACATCACAGGCACCGCCACTCATAGCATCTGAGACTCCCCTGAGGCTAAGAGCACATCCCCCGGGCTTACATCCTGATGCTGATTCTTCCTGGCTATGTGACCTTGAATAAGTTACTTAACCTCCCTGGGTTCATTGCCTTCTCTATTAAAATGGAATAATAGCAGATTCTATCCCCATAGGATTGTTAGGAAGATTATAGGAGATAATTCAAGTAAAGCACCTCGGACATTGCCTAGCAAGTGGCAATGCCAGCTGGAGGGGTTTTTATTATTTCAGAATCCTGCCGTTGTCCTAGTATCTCAAAAATCTATCACCCAAAAAGGGTGAAAGGGAGGCAGTAAGAGCACTTTCCTACAGGTACGACCATGGGTGTGGGCTCCTGTCCTGTGAGATCCTGGACTCTGGTGGTTTCTGCTCTACATCATCTTCCTCCCTTGGGTCTCGCAGTGGGAAAGCCCATCGAGGTGCAGAAGACACCGGACCCCTCCCAGGAGGAGATAGACAGGCTGCACCACCAGTACATGAAGGAGCTGGAAAACCTCTTTGAAACCCACAAGCTTAAGTACAACGTGCCCAGCGACCAACACTTGGAGTTCTGCTGAAACCTCCCCCACCGACGCCCCCAGAGGAGGGGCTGCCCCTTAGGGCAGGCCTGGCATTCGGGAGGATTGAGGGAGGTGCTGTGATCCCATAAGGCTCCCTGGAGGTGTTGTTGAACATAACTCCAGAGCCTTCACTGACTCCTGCATCTCCACCCCATGCCAGGCCCTGGATCGCACCTGACTGCCTGGCAGAGGAAGCTAGATTCTGGCATTGGTGATCTGCTCTCCTGCCATGACTCGTCTGTAAGGGCCCCCTCTCCTGGGTCTGTCCATCTGGGAGATGGAAGAGATGCTGGGGGAGGAGGATGTGTGGGGTCTCTTCCTCTGTGGTCCTGTCACTCAACACGACAAAGATCAGGGCCAGGCGACAGATTTCTCTTCCTCTGTCTTTAGTGACAGCTGGAAGCAGTCACCAGCTGCAGCCCTTCCTCCTACAAGCTCCCCGATCCTGCACTCTGCCTGTCCCATCCCTGCCCTGCCTGAGCTGAGAGGAGGGCAAGGCCACACCCCCTGCACGCATCCTGGCACCTGCAAGTTTCTGAGCTCTGAACCCCAGGCAGCAGCCAGAAGGGCCCAGGAGGTGGGGAAGAAGAGCTGAGCTCTGTCACTGGCTGAGTGACCAGGATCAGACCTCTTCACTCTCCCCTTGAGTCCCAGTTTCCTTTAGTGACTGAGGTGACCTCTGACCTCAGCTCTAATGGCACACAGGCAGAGAGCTGCTTGTGGGAATTCCTACTGTATCCTTTGTAAATTAAGCTCATTCCTGACCTTGGGCTTCATAAATGTCATTTCGTCAAATGAAAAGAGTCTGTTTCAGTCTTCTTCTCTTCTTCCACCCTTCTCCTCAACTGAGAACACTGGCCTGTGCCTCCCATTTAATCCCAGCCTGGTGTCCATCCCTGCTGCCCCGTGTCCCCTTCCCAGACGTGGGATCCGATGGGCCAGAGAACGGCATGTTACCGCTTCCTCCCTGACCAGTCAGCTCCAACGTACCACTTCCGCGAGAGACAAGGGGGAGGTTATATATTGATACAGGGCAGACCAGCCAGAGAATGAAGGTCCTCAGGGACTGGCAGCGCTGGAGTGGCCTCCTGAAATCGGGCTGCCCTTTGACCCACGGGGGACAATGTGCCTGCTGGGCCCAAGCCTGGTGCTGAATGGTGACAAAATGTGGGGCAGGGGTCAGCCAGCACAGCTCTTTCAGCAGCCTGGTGGCCCGACCCAGTTGCACCCTCTCGGGAGGCCTGGGCTTCACCAGGGATCAGAGGAGGCAGAGGTGGGAGCACGGGAGCTGCTGAGGGAGCCACGGCAGAGAGGAGGGAGAGGGCAGAGCACACGGGGGCGAGACTTCCTGGTGAGGGTCAGGGGCAAGATGATGTTTAAGGAACAAGAGGCTGAGGTTTGGACCTTTGTCCAACAAGCTTCTATTGCGATAGAGGGAGGGCAGCCAGGGTGCTTGAGGATGCCTGGCCTGCTGTCCGGGAGAACTACTGTCTAGTCCAGGGATCAGGAATTGATCCCGCAGTTAGGGAGGAGCCCTGAGAGGTGCTGGAGCTGGAGCAGGTCATGAACCAGACAGAGGGGCAGTGGGTGCCTTAAGCTGGACTGAACATCTGTCTTAGTGACCTCAGTAGGACAGACTCAGCTCCTTGAGCTTCTTGCTAGTGAGCACTAATTACGAGCTGGGCCCTGGGTGGATGCTACATGCAGTACCTCGACGTAACCGACAGTGACCTCTTCATAACAAATGAGGCTCGTATCAGCCATCCTGGTCCGAGGCAGCTAGGACATGCGGCCCTCATCCCAGTGAGCACTAATTGAAACGGCAGCTTGTGGGAATTCCTACTGTATCCTTTGTAAATTAAGCTCATTCCTGACCTTGGGCTTCATAAATGTCATTTCGTCAAATGAAAAGAGTCTGTTTCAGTCTTCTTCTCTCTTCCACCCTTCTCCTCAACTGAGAACACTGGCCTGTGCCTCCCATTTAATCCCAGCCTGGTGTCCATCCCTGCTGCCCGTGTCCCCTTCCCAGACGTGGGATCCGATGGGCCAGAGAACGGCATGTTACCGCTTCCTCCCTGACCAGTCAGCTCCAACGTACCACTTCCGCGAGAGACAAGGGGGAGGTTATATATTGATACAGGGCAGACCAGCCAGAGAATGAAGGTCCTCAGGGACTGGCAGCGCTGGAGTGGCCTCCTGAAATCGGGCTGCCCTTTGACCCACGGGGGACAATGTGCCTGCTGGGCCCAAGCCTGGTGCTGAATGGTGACAAAATGTGGGGCAGGGGTCAGCCAGCACAGCTCTTTCAGCAGCCTGGTGGCCCGACCCAGTTGCACCCTCTCGGGAGGCCTGGGCTTCACCAGGGATCAGAGGAGGCAGAGGTGGGAGCACGGGAGCTGCTGAGGGAGCCACGGCAGAGAGGAGGGAGAGGGCAGAGCACACGGGGGCGAGACTTCCTGGTGAGGGTCAGGGGCAAGATGATGTTTAAGGAACAAGAGGCTGAGGTTTGGACCTTTGTCCAACAAGCTTCTATTGCGATAGAGGGAGGGCAGCCAGGGTGCTTGAGGATGCCTGGCCTGCTGTCCGGGAGAACTACTGTCTAGTCCAGGGATCAGGAATTGATCCCGCAGTTAGGGAGGAGCCCTGAGAGGTGCTGGAGCTGGAGCAGGTCATGAACCAGACAGAGGGGCAGTGGGTGCCTTAAGCTGGACTGAACATCTGTCTTAGTGACCTCAGTAGGACAGACTCAGCTCCTTGAGCTTCTTGCTAGTGAGCACTAATTACGAGCTGGGCCCTGGGTGGATGCTACATGCAGTACCTCGACGTAACCGACAGTGACCTCTTCATAACAAATGAGGCTCGTATCAGCCATCCTGGTCCGAGGCAGCTAGGACATGCGGCCCTCATCCCACCTGGTTCCGGACTGAAACCACGCAGAATGGTACATTGGAAACGGCAGGTACCTGGGAACTGTTCAGGCACGTGGTCTCCCTGCTTCCCGCCACACCCCTCCGCTGGCATTAGGACCCCTTACAGGTCACATCCCCTCGTTGAGTCTCAGTTTCTTCACCTTTAAATGGTTCATCCATAAATTATTGTTGAATAAATGCCAGCTCTTTTTCATCCCTTCCATTTATAAATGCCTGGAAAAGTTTTTGAAAGAGCTGTGATATTCTGTGTCTATCCCAGATTGTGTCTAAGCCCCGATTTGGGCTTTCCTTGGATTCCATGTCTCCCCTGCACTCCCTGCCAGAGAGCTGACCTGAGTGTCTCCCTTTTCAATCAGTTGAATGGTGCCGCGCACATCCAGTGACATCCTTAATGACAGGATGAATAGAAATAGATGAGCCAGAGGCTTCCCCTGGTGGTCCAGTGGGTAAGGACACCGCCTTGCAGTGCAAGGGGCGCCGGTTCCATCCCTGGCCTGGGAAGATCCCACGTGCCATGGAGCGGCTGGACCGATGTGTCCAATCACCGAGCTGGAGCTCTGGAGCGCATGCGCCCAGAGCCGGTGCTCTGCGACAACAGACGCCACCGCGATGGGAGGCCCACAGGAGCCAAAGAACAAAGACGGAAGAAAACAGAGAAATGAAAGACCAATAGAAGTGGCCTGCCCGCTCCCCTCCCTCCCCAACCCGACCCCCGCCCAAAATAAATAAATAAATAAATCTTAAAAAAAAAAAAGAAAAGAAAAGAAATAGATGAGCCGGAAGACTCCTTCTAGTAGCCCTCTCAAAGGGGCTCAAAAAACACACACAAAAGAAATGGTAACAAATTTTGACCCTATCAATAAAATGTCAGTGGTTAAGACTCAAAGGTGACCCCTATCCCCTTGTAAAAAAAAAAAAAAAAAAAAAAAGGTAAGCATTGTTAGACGCCTGCATCAGGGATTCTCTCAATCAGTGCATCTCAAAGTGTTTGTGAAAAAGAAGCAGGTTATATATATATATATATTTTTTTTTTTTTTCCTAATCCATCATTGGCCTATTCATTTGTAAAGTATGATATAAATTACTCCAGAAATAAAATAAGACAACAAAGCAAACACAGTGCAAATCAAAACCTTTTTCATTCTTTTATTTATTTTATTTTGGGCTGCACCAGGTCTTCACTGTTGTATGCTGGCTTTCTCTAGCTGCAGCCAGTTGGGGCTCCTTTTCGTTGCAGTTGGTGGGCTTCTCATTGCCCTGGCTTCTCTTGTTGTGGAGCAAGGGCTCTAGGCATGAGGGCTCAGTAGTTGTGGCATAAGGGCTTAGCTGCCCCATGGCATGTGGAATCTTCCTGGAACGGGGATGGAACTCACCCCACCCTGAAACTGGCAGGCAGACTCTCAACCACTGGACCTCCAGGGAAGTCCTTGATTTTTTTTTTTATTATTATGAGTTTCAGTACACACAGAACGACTCTGCCATGTTGCTCCAAGGTTTCTGAACAGTTACTCTCCAACTCTGTGCTTACTTGGTCAGGAACCAGTAACACGCAGCTCGTGGACAAGGCAGGTCCTCAGACGGGAACAACACTCCTCCATGACGTGTGGTGCTACCTGGTTGTGGCCTGCAATGCAATTGTGAGGGGAGGGGAGCAGAACCAGTGCTCACCTGCTGAGTGCAGTACACAATCAGCAGAGGGTGGCGTCTCAGGCCCTAATACTCCACAGGATGAGGGGTGCTGGGAAGGGAATGACTTGTCTGAGGCCACATAGCTGGAAAGTAGCCAACGCAGGACTGATCTCAGCTCTTATCCAGGGCTCTTCTAATCTGCCTTGAGGGAGAATCCTGGAAAATACCTCCCAAGTGCACCTTCAAGGAAAGAGGGGCGGCCCCAGCTGCAGAGCTGCCTGCACAGGAGCAAGCGATCCTAAGGCAGATCCAGGCAGGATGTCAGCCTCGGCCACGTTAGCCCAAATCAGGACAATGCTGATGGGTCATTTCAGTTCAACATCTCCCTCTGCCCAATTCCACTGCCTTGCCTTCCTCTTACAAGTCCTGACCCCAAGGCTCTCCTTAACAACACCCTGCAAACTAAACACCATCACAGAATCCACTTCTTAGAAAACCCACCCTGGGACATCACACACATATGATAGATGAATTCCCAATATGAGGCTCAGAGAGGTTCACTAACTTGTCCAAAGCCACTCAGATTATAAGTGGTTTTTACGTGTGGGGAGACAGGATGTGCACTCAAGTCTGACCGCAAAGCCAGGACCACTTGCCTTGTGAGTGTGACCTGGCTACCACCTTGGAGTTAATGAGTGGAAGGAGAAAAGTTAGCTTTAATTTCTAAAATTTACAGTAACTCTATACAAGGTGATACACTGTTTTCAAGAGTTTTTGGCAGTTTCTGACAAAGTTAAATATAGGCTTACTGTATAACACAACAGTGATGCTCCAGATATACACCCAAGTGTTTTGAAAATAAGTCCACCCAATAATCTGTACATCAGTGTCTTATTCATAATCTCCAGTTACTGGGAGCAACCAAGCTATCCTTCAGTGGGCAAACTGAAAACATTGTGCTACATACATACAGTGGAACACTGCTCAGAAACGACGAGAAATGAGCTATTCACACAACATGGATGGATCATAAATACATTTTGCTTAAATGAAAGACACTGTAAAAATGGCTACACTGTATTTTATTCCACTCAGATGGTTTTTCTGGAAAAGGATAATTACAGGAATGGAAAACAAGTTAGCAGAAGTCAGGGATTTAAGTAAGAGCCTTTGATGAGGAGGGCAGGGAAATTCTTTAGAGCTATACAACAAATCTATGTGTTGTTGTAGGATGTATACTAAAAATTTGTCAAAACCACTATGATTTGTAGAAATTCTTCTAATCTGCCTTGAGGGAGAATCCTGGAAAATACCTCCCAAGTGCACCTTCAAGGAAAGAGGGGCGGCCCCAGCTGCAGAGCTGCCTGCACAGGAGCAAGCGATCCTAAGGCAGATCCAGGCAGGATGTCAGCCTCGGCCACGTTAGCCCAAATCAGGACAATGCTGACGGGTCATTTCAGTTCAACATCTCCCTCTGCCCAATTCCACTGCCTTGCCTTCCTCTTACAAGTCCTGACCCCAAGGCTCTCCTTAACAACACCCTGCAAACTAAACACCATCACAGAATCCACTTCTTAGAAAACCCACCCTGGGACATCACACACATATGATAGATGAATTCCCAATATGAGGCTCAGAGAGGTTCACTAACTTGTCCAAAGCCACTCAGATTATAAGTGGTTTTTACGTGTGGGGAGACAGGATGTGCACTCAAGTCTGACCGCAAAGCCAGGACCACTTGCCTTGTGAGTGTGACCTGGCTACCACCTTGGAGTTAATGAGTGGAAGGAGAAAAGTTAGCTTTAATTTCTAAAATTTACAGTAACTCTATACAAGGTGATACACTGTTTTCAAGAGTTTTTGGCAGTTTCTGACAAAGTTAAATATAGGCTTACTGTATAACACAACAGTGATGCTCCAGATATACACCCAAGTGTTTTGAAAATAAGTCCACCCAATAATCTGTACATCAGTGTCTTATTCATAATCTCCAGTTACTGGGAGCAACCAAGCTATCCTTCAGTGGGCAAACTGAAAAACATTGTGCTACATACATACAGTGGAACACTGCTCAGAAACGACGAGAAATGAGCTATTCACACAACATGGATGGATCATAAATACATTTTGCTTAAATGAAAGACACTGTAAAAATGGCTACACTGTATTTTATTCCACTCAGATGGTTTTTCTGGAAAAGGATAATTACAGGAATGGAAAACAAGTTAGCAGAAGTCAGGGATTTAAGAAGTAAGAGCCTTTGATGAGGAGGGCAGGGAAATTCTTTAGAGCTATACAACAAATCTATGTGTTGTTGTAGGATGTATACATGACACCACATATTTGTCAAAACCCACATATAATGAATTCTGTAGAAATTAAATTTAAGAATCAGGACTAGAATTCCCTGGTGGTTCAGTGGGTAAAGAGTCCACCTTGCAGTGCAGGGGGCACCAGTTTGATCCCTGGCCCAGGAAGACCCCACGTGCCACGTAAACTGGACCAGTGTGTCCAATTGTAAGCCAGCTCTCTGGAGCACATGTGCCCAGAGCCAGTGCTTTTCAGCGAGAGAGGCCACTGTGATGGGAGGCCCACACACACCAAAGAATAAAAATGGATGAAAATAATAAATAACTAAAGACAGAGCTCACGGCATGAAGTTAACAACAACAACAAAAAAAGAATCAGGACTTCTCTGGTGGTCCAGTGGTTAAGACTACACAATTCTACTACAAGGAGCACAGGTACCATCTCTGGTCAGGGAACTAAGATCCCACATGCTACACAGCATGACTGAAAAAAAAAAAAAAAAGCTTAAAAATTATCCAAGAAGTTGATGAATTACAGGATGGAATGTAGACCATGACAAAAGAATCTTAACTGAAGTACAAATGTATGAGAAAATCTCAGTGAACTGACTGGAGAAAAAGGACTAACCAAAGAAACTTTGGAAAATAGTATATTGACTGGAAACTGCCAAATTATAAATATGGGTCGGTATACAGACCTGTATTTTCAAGTTCTATCTTCTGAGAGAGTGTCAAAGCAATGTCCCCCACCATAGCAAGTAGCACAGAGCCTCAAAGCATTGTTTCTAATACACTCTCTACTGAATGGATTTCTGAGATATTCTGGAGAAATGACTGAGGCTAGGTTGGGGCCAGAAATTTAAGATAAGCCTGAAGCATCTCACAATGCCTTAAGTAAGGAAGTGCTCAAAACAGGAAAGCTTAGTCAAAGAAACACAGGAGCCAAACTGGAAAACATTTTTGTAAAAATGGCTACACTGTATTTTATTCCACTCAGATGGTTTTTCTGGAAAAGGATAATTACAGGAATGGAAAACAAGTTAGCAGAAGGCAGGGATTTAAGTAAGAGCCTTTGATGAGGAGGGCAGGGAAATTCTTTAGAGCTATACAACAAATCTATGTGTTGTTGTAGGATGTATACATGACACCACATATTTGTCAAAACCCACATATAATGAATTCTGTAGAAATTAAATTTAAGAATCAGGACTAGAATTCCCTGGTGGTTCAGTGGGTAAAGAGTCCACCTTGCAGTGCAGGGGGCACCAGTTTGATCCCTGGCCCAGGAAGACCCCACGTGCCACGTAAACTGGACCAGTGTGTCCAATTGTAAGCCAGCTCTCTGGAGCACATGTGCCCAGAGCCAGTGCTTTTCAGCGAGAGAGGCCACTGTGATGGGAGGCCCACACACACCAAAGAATAAAAATGGATGAAAATAATAAATAACTAAAGACAGAGCTCACGGCATGAAGTTAACAACAACAACAAAAAAAGAATCAGGACTTCTCTGGTGGTCCAGTGGTTAAGACTACACAATTCTACTACAAGGAGCACAGGTACCATCTCTGGTCAGGGAACTAAGATCCCACATGCTACACAGCATGACTGAAAAAAAAAAAAAAAAGCTTAAAAATTATCCAAGAAGTTGATGAATTACAGGATGGAATGTAGACCATGACAAAAGAATCTTAACTGAAGTACAAATGTATGAGAAAATCTCAGTGAACTGACTGGAGAAAAAGGACTAACCAAAGAAACTTTGGAAAATAGTATATTGACTGGAAACTGCCAAATTATAAATATGGGTCGGTATACAGACCTGTATTTTCAAGTTCTATCTTCTGAGAGAGTGTCAAAGCAATGTCCCCCACCATAGCAAGTAGCACAGAGCCTCAAAGCATTGTTTCTAATACACTCTCTACTGAATGGATTTCTGAGATATTCTGGAGAAATGACTGAGGCTAGGTTGGGGCCAGAAATTTAAGATAAGCCTGAAGCATCTCACAATGCCTTAAGTAAGGGAGTGCTCAAAACAGGAAAGCTTAGTCAAAGAAACACAGGAGCCAAACTGGAAAAGCTCCCATGGTCCATGGCCAGAACAATTTGACCAACAAAACAAATAATATACTGTTTGGATTATAACTCAAAGTATAGAATAAATGTCCACAGTGCATAGTAATATAAATATGACTGAACAATGAATATACAGAGTAGAAGATACAACCTCCTTTAAGGAAGAAGCCCAAGAAACTCATGTAAACACTGTTCTCTCAAGGAGGTGCCACACAACCCTTTCTCACTTGAGTTGGAGTAAACCTAGCAGCTTGTTTCCATGAGTCACCTATGCAAAGAATTGAGGGTCAGGGAGGAACAGGAAGTACCTGCACAGCAGAAAACCCAACAAAAACTACCTCAAGATCAACAGGTCATTAAGGTCAACATCATCAGTGATGTCATGTTGATAGTATGCACTCCTGATATGATGTAATGAGAGTGGCTCTTCACTTCCGTAGTCAGCATTCAAAAACCCCATAACCGTAGTCTCACCAAGAGAAGGACATCAGATAAATCCTTATTCAGTGACCTTCCTCAAAACACCTGACCTGTACTCCTCAAAACTAAAGGTCATCAAAACCCAAAGACTGGGGCTTCCCTGGTGGTCCAGTGGATAAAGAGTTCACCTTGCAGTGCGAGGGCACCGGTTCGATCCCTGGCCCAGGAAAATCCCATGTGCCAAGGAACGGCTGGGCCAGTGTGTCCAATTACGAGCCAGCACTCTGGAGCACATGAGCCCAGAGCCGGTGCTCCTCAACGAGAGAGGCCACTGCAATGGGAGGCCCATACATGCCAAAGAATAAAAATGGATGAAAAATTAAAAAAAAAAAAAAACACAACAATGATTTAGAGGCAAAAAAAAAAAAAAAACCCAAAGACTGAAAAACTGCCAGAGAGCAGGGGGTGCAAAGAACACAAGATGACTAAATGTAATGTGGAGTTTGGATGGAATCCAAGAGTCAATAAAGGTAATTAGGAAAACCTAGTGAGTTTTGAATAAGTCGTGGGGTTTAGTTAGTAGTCATGCCAATCTTGTCTCTTGGCTGTGACAAATGTACCAGGGTAAAGTGAGATATTAACAAGAGCTAGTCAGAATTTAAGATAAGCCCCCCCTTTTTGAAAAAATTGGTCCATGGCCAGAACAATTTGACCAACAAAACAAATAATATACTGTTTGGATTATAACTCAAAGTATAGAATAAATGTCCACAGTGCATAGTAATATAAATATGACTGAACAATGAATATACAGAGTAGAAGATACAACCTCCTTTAAGGAAGAAGCCCAAGAAACTCATGTAAACACTGTTCTCTCAAGGAGGTGCCACACAACCCTTTCTCACTTGAGTTGGAGTAAACCTAGCAGCTTGTTTCCATGAGTCACCTATGCAAAGAATTGAGGGTCAGGGAGGAACAGGAAGTACCTGCACAGCAGAAAACCCAACAAAAACTACCTCAAGATCAACAGGTCATTAAGGTCAACATCATCAGTGATGTCATGTTGATAGTATGCACTCCTGATATGATGTAATGAGAGTGGCTCTTCACTTCCGTAGTCAGCATTCAAAAACCCCATAACCGTAGTCTCACCAAGAGAAGGACATCAGATAAATCCTTATTCAGTGACCTTCCTCAAAACACCTGACCTGTACTCCTCAAAACTAAAGGTCATCAAAACCCAAAGACTGGGGCTTCCCTGGTGGTCCAGTGGATAAAGAGTTCACCTTGCAGTGCGAGGGCACCGGTTCGATCCCTGGCCCAGGAAAATCCCATGTGCCAAGGAACGGCTGGGCCAGTGTGTCCAATTACGAGCCAGCACTCTGGAGCACATGAGCCCAGAGCCGGTGCTCCTCAACGAGAGAGGCCACTGCAATGGGAGGCCCATACATGCCAAAGAATAAAAATGGATGAAAAATTAAAAAAAAAAAAAAACACAACAATGATTTAGAGGCAAAAAAAAAAAAAAACCCAAAGACTGAAAAACTGCCAGAGAGCAGGGGGTGCAAAGAACACAAGATGACTAAATGTAATGTGGAGTTTGGATGGAATCCAAGAGTCAATAAAGGTAATTAGGAAAACCTAGTGAGTTTTGAATAAGTCGTGGGGTTTAGTTAGTAGTCATGCCAATCTTGTCTCTTGGCTGTGACAAATGTACCAGGGTAAAGTGAGATATTAACAAGAGAGGAACCTGGGTAATGAGTATAGAGAAGCTCTCTAGACAATTGTTTCAATTTTTCTTTACACCTATCCCTATTCTAAAAGTAAAACTTGATTTCAATTAAAAGCATTCTATTGTATGCTGTAAGAGTTTTCTGAGGCTGCCTGTAAAAGGTGACCACGAAACTGGCCCCTGAAGCAACAGCTATTTACTCTCCCTCATTCCGAGGGCCAGAAGTGTGAAAGCAGTTGCACAATGTCAGGTTACAAGCTACAGGCAGGCCATGCTCCCTCCAGTGGCTCTGGCAGGGAACCTGTTTTCTTACCTTTTCCAGTTTCTAGAGTTACATGTATTCCTTGGCTCACAGGCCTCTTCTCCATCTTCAAAGTTGGCAAAGAAGCAACTTCAAATTTCTTTCTTCATTTCTGTTGTCACATCACCCTCTGCTTTCTGGATCTAGTCAAATCTTGCTCTGTTTATCTTACAAAGGTACATATGATTACATTGAAAGCCCACCCATATACTCCAGGAGAGTCTTCTCATCTCAGGATCCTTAGTTTAAACACAAAGACCCATTTTTCTCCTCATACAAGGTAATATTCACAGGTTTAAGGATTAGGACACAGATATCTTTTGAGGGACACCCGTTTAAGCTCACCACAGATGATGCTCAAGTTATTCATTCTCTTGGAGCCTTGGATTCCTCAAGTTCTGTATGCAAATACATGTAAGTTAGGAAACCTGGTCTCCCCGCTGCTGGGGAAGGCAGGAGTCTGAGGAGTGTCTCGTCCTGGGCAGATGAATCCTGAGGCTCCCCTTCGTGTGCTCCTCCCCTACACGTTAGCAGGGTCCATGGGGATGAGGGCATGCGGTATAGGGAGAGGACCCCAGCTTGGAAGCCCGAAGTTTGTGTGCAAATCCTGGCTCTGTTGGCAGCTTGCAAGTCACTTCCCATATCTGAAATATTTTACATTTCCAAGAAATTCATATATGTTAGCCCTGCCCTGGGAGAAGGTTGGGAAGGAACCTCTCAGGCTCCTGAAAGAGTATTGGATGGAATCCAAGAGTCAAAAGGTAATTAGGAAAACCTAGTGAGTTTTGAATAAGTCGTGGGTTTAGTTAGTAGTCATGCCAATCTTGTCTCTTGGCTGTGACAAATGTACCAGGGTAAAGTGAGATATTAACAAGAGAGGAACCTGGGTAATGAGTATAGAGAAGCTCTCTAGACAATTGTTTCAATTTTTCTTTACACCTATCCCTATTCTAAAAGTAAAACTTGATTTCAATTAAAAGCATTCTATTGTATGCTGTAAGAGTTTTCTGAGGCTGCCTGTAAAAGGTGACCACGAAACTGGCCCCTGAAGCAACAGCTATTTACTCTCCCTCATTCCGAGGGCCAGAAGTGTGAAAGCAGTTGCACAATGTCAGGTTACAAGCTACAGGCAGGCCATGCTCCCTCCAGTGGCTCTGGCAGGGAACCTGTTTTCTTACCTTTTCCAGTTTCTAGAGTTACATGTATTCCTTGGCTCACAGGCCTCTTCTCCATCTTCAAAGTTGGCAAAGAAGCAACTTCAAATTTCTTTCTTCATTTCTGTTGTCACATCACCCTCTGCTTTCTGGATCTAGTCAAATCTTGCTCTGTTTATCTTACAAAGGTACATATGATTACATTGAAAGCCCACCCATATACTCCAGGAGAGTCTTCTCATCTCAGGATCCTTAGTTTAAACACAAAGACCCATTTTTCTCCTCATACAAGGTAATATTCACAGGTTTAAGGATTAGGACACAGATATCTTTTGAGGGACACCCGTTTAAGCTCACCACAGATGATGCTCAAGTTATTCATTCTCTTGGAGCCTTGGATTCCTCAAGTTCTGTATGCAAATACATGTAAGTTAGGAAACCTGGTCTCCCCGCTGCTGGGGAAGGCAGGAGTCTGAGGAGTGTCTCGTCCTGGGCAGATGAATCCTGAGGCTCCCCTTCGTGTGCTCCTCCCCTACACGTTAGCAGGGTCCATGGGGATGAGGGCATGCGGTATAGGGAGAGGACCCCAGCTTGGAAGCCCGAAGTTTGTGTGCAAATCCTGGCTCTGTTGGCAGCTTGCAAGTCACTTCCCATATCTGAAATATTTTACATTTCCAAGAAATTCATATATGTTAGCCCTGCCCTGGGAGAAGGTTGGGAAGGAACCTCTCAGGCTCCTACAACCATGAGATGTTACGATTACAGACCATTACTTTCCTAGTGTCTTCCTATTGCTAAGGCAACTTGGTTCCTTCTCGTAACAAGGCTTAACTTTTTAATTGGAGGATAATTGCTTTACAAGGTTATGTTAGTATGTACTGTACAACAACATGAATCAGCTCTATGTATATGTATATCCCCTCACTCTTGAGCCTCCCTTCTAGCACCCATCCCACACCTCTAGGTCATCACAGAGTACCTACCTGGACTCCATGTGTTATACAACAGCTTCCCACCAGCTATCTGTTTTATACGTGGTAGTGTAGAGGTCAACGCTGCTCTCTCAATTTATCCTGCCCTCTACTTCCCCCTCTGTGTCCACAAGTCCTATACCTGTGTCTCTATTGCTTCCTGCAAATAGGTTCATCGGTACCATTTTTCTAGATCCATATGCATTAATATATGATACTGTTTTTCTCTTTCTGAAAGACTTTACTCTCTGTAAGATGTGGTACATATATTTGAGGGAATATTACTCAGCCAAGAAAAGGAACAAAACATGGATCATTTGTAGCAATTGTAGCAACGTGGATGAACCTACAGTCTGTCAAACAAGACTAGTTTTCACTGGACCCTCTGGAGACAGTGTAGTGTCCCAAGGGTGTGGCAGGCTCTTGCAGACCCATTGTGGCAGGAAGAGGGGAGGTTCTCTTTCTTAGCTTGCTAGTGTCAGCCAAGGGCTGTGCAGCAGAGCCTTGGATTCCTCAAGTTCTGTATGCAAATACATGTAAGTTAGGAAACCTGGTCTCCCCGCTGCTGGGGAAGGCAGGAGTCTGAGGAGTGTCTCGTCCTGGGCAGATGAATCCTGAGGCTCCCCTTCGTGTGCTCCTCCCCTACACGTTAGCAGGGTCCATGGGGATGAGGGCATGCGGTATAGGGAGAGGACCCCAGCTTGGAAGCCCGAAGTTTGTGTGCAAATCCTGGCTCTGTTGGCAGCTTGCAAGTCACTTCCCATATCTGAAATATTTTACATTTCCAAGAAATTCATATATGTTAGCCCTGCCCTGGGAGAAGGTTGGGAAGGAACCTCTCAGGCTCCTACAACCATGAGATGTTACGATTACAGACCATTACTTTCCTAGTGTCTTCCTATTGCTAAGGCAACTTGGTTCCTTCTCGTAACAAGGCTTAACTTTTTAATTGGAGGATAATTGCTTTACAAGGTTATGTTAGTATGTACTGTACAACAACATGAATCAGCTCTATGTATATGTATATCCCCTCACTCTTGAGCCTCCCTTCTAGCACCCATCCCACACCTCTAGGTCATCACAGAGTACCTACCTGGACTCCATGTGTTATACAACAGCTTCCCACCAGCTATCTGTTTTATACGTGGTAGTGTAGAGGTCAACGCTGCTCTCTCAATTTATCCTGCCCTCTACTTCCCCCTCTGTGTCCACAAGTCCTATACCTGTGTCTCTATTGCTTCCTGCAAATAGGTTCATCGGTACCATTTTTCTAGATCCATATGCATTAATATATGATACTGTTTTTCTCTTTCTGAAAGACTTTACTCTCTGTAAGATGTGGTACATATATTTGAGGGAATATTACTCAGCCAAGAAAAGGAACAAAACATGGATCATTTGTAGCAATTGTAGCAACGTGGATGAACCTACAGTCTGTCAAACAAGACTAGTTTTCACTGGACCCTCTGGAGACAGTGTAGTGTCCCAAGGGTGTGGCAGGCTCTTGCAGACCCATTGTGGCAGGAAGAGGGGAGGTTCTCTTTCTTACTTGCTTCCACCCAAGCTATGTCTAGACCAGGGTCAGCAGAGTACAGCCAGTGTCTGAATGACCTGTGACCTAACAATGACTTGTACTAATGAACCTTTGCCATCACTTGATTATAGGAAACACTGACTAAGCTCCAGTTAACAGGAGGATGAAACCTCCAAAATGCCTTCCCTTATTGTAAGTAGACCTGTAGCATGAAAAACTATACTCAATTATTGACTTTAAATTTAATGTATTATGATTCTACAAACTGAATTATATATTATGATTCTATGAATATTAGAATTATTAGCCTTTTCCTGACTGAGTAATATTCCTTCATTTCTTTCCTCTGTTGTTTTATGAGTACCTACATAAAGTCCTTCCTTAACCTCTTGTCCTGCAAAACCCCCGCCAACCTCATTAATCAGCTTCCCTCTGTTCCACTCAAATCAGTCTCAAGCCAGACCCACCATGCACTGGGAGCCAGAAGGGCCTCCCAGTCCTGGTCTGACACCACCAGTCCCCTGTGAAAACTGCCCAGTGGATTCTCTGTGGCCTCAGGATGTCTCCAGCCCCTTGTCTGGCTTCCTGCCCATGCGGTGTGGGCTCTGCCTGCCTCACCAGCTACTCCCTACCCTCCTCCAGCCTTGTGAGCTTCTTTTAGCTCCCTAGAGCACCGTGCTTCTTTAGTGCCATCACTTTGCACAAGCTCTTCCCTCTGCCTGAAAGCCCTTTTACTCAAATCCCATTCCTCTTGGTCTTTCAGGAGTCCTTTCAGACACGCTACCTTCCCTGATCCCACCCCCTCCAGGTGTCAGGTGTCTCCTCTGGGCTTCCGCACTCCCCAGCTTCCACCTACTCAGCATTCACCAAGCTTTTTAAAAACCTATGACCTCCATCAGCCTGGGAGTCCCTCGAGCCAGGAGCAATTTGATTCTGAACTGATGACCCTTGGGTCCTGTGGGCCTGTTCCTGTTGGCTCCGGCCACTTGAAGAGGATGGGGGCTACATGTCAGGGGCTGCAAAGGCTGGGTCCCCGTTTTGTTCCTTTCATGACAGCCGGGCCTCATCTGTACACTGCAGGCTGGGGTCTCTACTCCTAGATGGACTAAGGCCTGGAACCATGGGGACGTGGATGGGGCAGGAGGCAGCAACTGAGCCTCCAGATGCTTTTATCATTGCTTCACAAGCAACACCAGACTCTGGGACTGCGTGATCCAAGCAATTCCAGCCAAAGGTCACCCTTCAGCGGTCAGCTGCAACCAGCTTGGCCCAGGACCCTGTCCAACTCCCTTCCCCTCTGGCCCCTGAGAGCCAGGAATAAAAAGGAGCTGGTTGGTCATGCTTCAGGCATGCATTCAGGAATATGCAGGAATATGCATGTGCAAGCAAGTGTGAAAGTCTATGGGTATGTGTCTGCAAGAGTATCAATGTGTGCATGTATGTTCATATATAAATATATACAGTCTTCACACACCTGTCTGTTCTTGGCTCATGTGTCTGAATGTGCACCACTGTGTATGTGAGTCCATGGGCAAATCAGGAGACTCAAGTCCTTAGTCTTGCCAAACTACGGCACCCTGCTCCCTGGGCCTTTGCTGACGCTGCACCCTCCAATCTCACTCCAAAGCTCCAGTTCACCTGCAGCTTCAGGCTCCCAGAAGATCACTATGTTAGAAAGGGCTCCGTTCTGCAATATGTGATTTTTTTTTTTGGCCAGCTCTATTGATCTTTCATTTATTTCCATCTTTGTTCCTTGGCCTGTGTGGGCCTCCCATGGCAGTGGCCTCTCTCGTCGCAGAGCACCGGCCCTGGGCGCATGAGCTCCAGAGCTCTGGCTCGGTAATTGGACACATGGGTCCAGCCGCTCCGCGGCATGTGGGATCTTCCCAGGCCAGGGATCGAACTGGCACTCCTTGCACTGCAAGGCGGTGTCCTTACCCACTGGACCACCAGGGAAGCCCGCAATATGTGATTTTCGATTCGAATGGCACCGCTGCCATCATCTGGTTGAGTAACTTTAGAGAGTCTGCTCATGCTCTGAGGGCCTCAGTGTCCCAGTTTACGAAGCCAACAATGGCGCACAGTGAATATGACACTCAGAGCACAGGATTCAAGCTGCAAACCCACCTGTGTGTGCAACACTCTTGGAATGAAGGAACTGGCTGCTCGTTTCCTCAGCACCTTCATTTCCTCCCGTGTCACTGGAGGTGCCAAGGATGAGCCTCAGGCTTGTGAGGACGACCGAGGGTAATTCACACAGAGCCCCTGGCACACAGTCCTGCTTTGAGTACTGGTGGCTATGTTTGCTCATGTCATGGAGTGTAACTGGCTTGGCTGTGTGTTCTTGTTGACTTAATATGACTACCTTACTTTGTAACCCAGAGGACTTTTCACAAAGGACACACAAAGGGAGAATTAAAAGGGTTTCCCTCCTTCCTGTCCCCTCCTGCCCCACCTCTAATGTCACCCTGGCTTCAGAAAGAAGAAACTGATTCCCCTGGAGCGCCAGGCCAGGGCTGGGGCTCCGTGGGTCCTCAAGACGGGTGGGCTAATTGGGTGGGAATGGAGCGTGTGAGTATCTAATGGGTCTGCTGCAGGGCATAGCCAGACTGTCTTACCTTTCCACGTGGGAAATGAATAGAAACAAGACAGGTTTAGCCTGTTTCATTTCTTCAGGTGAAAGAATGTATTTATGTTGTCAATATTTTAAGTTATGATAAAATATAAGCAACATAAAATTTTTTGTCATCTAAACCATTTTTAAGTGTACAGTTCAGTGGCCTTCGGTACCTTCACATCATGATATTTCAACCATCACCACTGTTCAACTACAGAACCCTTTACATCTTGCAGAACGGAAGCTCTACACCCATCAAATAAAAATTCCTCACTACCCCACCCCCGTGACCCCATGACTCTTTTTTTTTTTCAGTCTGTGCAAGCATTGGGTTTGGTGGTACCATCTCTTTAATAAATATCTATCAGTGGCTTTCTGTGTGCCTGGCACTGGGCTAGGGCTGACACGGGAGCAAGTCGTGGCTCTTCACCGGCTCCAATGGTGGAGAACGCCACAAGCCTGAACAAAGTCAAAGAGAATTTTTTTTCATTTCTTCTTTCAATAACTCTCCTGACCCTGCCTGGCTGAGGAGGGCAGAAGGCAGTGATGGAGGCACACTCTCCTCGCCCCAGGGGTGCTCACATCCGGTCCAGGGAAAGGGAGCTCCAACCACTAGCCACGCAGGCTTCCCCTCCCCAGGCCTCTGCTTTCACGGAGCCTACCCTCCCTCCCTGCAGAAATGCAGGGGAGCGCCCACTGCCTCAGCTGAGGAAGAGCACGGACGACCGAGGGTAATTCACAGAGCCCCTGGCACACAGTCCTGCTTTGAGTACTGGTGGCTATGTTTGCTCATGTCATGGAGTGTAACTGGCTTGGCTGTGTGTTCTTGTTGACTTAATATGACTACCTTACTTTGTAACCCAGAGGACTTTTCACAAAGGACACACAAAGGGAGAATTAAAAGGGTTTCCCTCCTTCCTGTCCTCTCCTGCCCCACCTCTAATGTCACCCTGGCTTCAGAAAGAAGAAACTGATTCCCCTGGGCGCCAGGCCAGGGCTGGGGCTCCGTGGGTCCTCAAGACGGGTGGGCTAATTGGGTGGGAATGGAGCGTGTGAGTATCTAATGGGTCTGCTGCAGGGCATAGCCAGACTGTCTTACCTTTCCACGTGGGAAATGAATAGAAACAAGACAGGTTTAGCCTGTTTCATTTCTTCAGGTGAAAGAATGTATTTATGTTGTCAATATTTTAAGTTATGATAAAATATAAGCAACATAAAATTTTTTGTCATCTAAACCATTTTTAAGTGTACAGTTCAGTGGCCTTCGGTACCTTCACATCATGATATTTCAACCATCACCACTGTTCAACTACAGAACCCTTTACATCTTGCAGAACGGAAGCTCTACACCCATCAAATAAAAATTCCTCACTACCCCACCCCCGTGACCCCATGACTCTTTTTTTTTTTTTCAGTCTGTGCAAGCATTGGGTTTGGTGGTACCATCTCTTTAATAAATATCTATCAGTGGCTTTCTGTGTGCCTGGCACTGGGCTAGGGCTGACACGGGAGCAAGTCGTGGCTCTTCACCGGCTCCAATGGTGGAGAACGCCACAAGCCTGAACAAAGTCAAAGAGAATTTTTTTTCATTTCTTCTTTCAATAACTCTCCTGACCCTGCCTGGCTGAGGAGGGCAGAAGGCAGTGATGGAGGCACACTCTCCTCGCCCCAGGGGTGCTCACATCCGGTCCAGGGAAAGGGAGCTCCAACCACTAGCCACGCAGGCTTCCCCTCCCCAGGCCTCTGCTTTCACGGAGCCTACCCTCCCTCCCTGCAGAAATGCAGGGGAGCCGGCGCCCCACTGCCTCAGCTGAGGAAGAGCACGGCACAGTGAGTCTGCACCCTGGGATCCAGCCCAAGTCTACCCAGTCTCACCGGAGACCTTGGGTGACCCCTAACCCATCCCCTCCCCTCCGAATCTCACTCTGCTAACTGTCAATTTGGGACCAATAACCCCAACACACACTCACCCCAAGCGGCCCTTGACATAACTATGTTAGATCATGACTATGAGTGAACTTTGCCAATGAAAGTGTGCTGGGAGCATGAGAGCTCCGATTACAACCTGCCGTGATTTGTAATTTAGAGGAACGGCCATGACTATCCCTTGGGCTGCTCCATAGCCGCCTCCTGATCCCCGACACAGAAGCAGGCAGCCCCAGTCTGTCGTGTCAACCTGCCCTCTTCAGAGGACATGAGAGTCCCGAGGTGGCCACAGACTGAGCAAAGGGCACACTGCAAACAGGCCTGCCCTTCCCTTCTCAGGTAAGTGTTTTATTTCCTGGCTTACCAGATAATATCTTTCTAAAATCAATGAGTAAAAAATCTTTCATATTGTCCCAAATAGATCCATATTGTTCAAATAGGCTTGGAAGGAACCGTAGAGATGCTCAAGAGTAATAGAAATAGGAACAGAAACACTACTATTAGTACAGCATCTCCACTTCTACCACTACTGCTGCCTTGCTCTAAAGGGGTTGGTGGTGGTTTAGTCACTAAGTCATGTCTGATTCTTGCAGCCCCATGAACTCTGGCCCACCAGGCTCCTCTGTCCATGGGATTTCCCAGGCAAGAATACCAGACTGGGTTGTCATTTCCTTCACCACTACAGGTCATGATGATAGCTAATACCTTGTTCCAGACATCAGGATGAAAGTTTTATATGGGCTCATTTAGTCTTCATGTCATTCCCATGAGGTGGGTTTATGATTATCCACATTGGACTGATGAGGTAACTGAGGCACATAGATGCTGAGTAGCTTGCCTAGGGTCATGCTGTCATGTGGGGCAATCTGATCTGGAGCCTCCACCCCCACCTTCTGTGGGCTTCCCTGCTCATCAGGGAGACTGAAGGAGCTGGTCCAACATCATAGAAGAGGAGTCCCTGACCTCAGGCCCTGACCTGTAGCCTTACAGTCAGGAGTGAGCCCCCGTGGAGCACCACCGCTCACTTCTGTTCCAGATATCATGCTTGAGATCATCTGCTGGGAATTCATGGTCAAACCTTCCCAGAGAGGGCACAGGAAAGAGGCCACCTCCTCATTAGCTAGAAGAAAGGTGCCATTGTACTAGTGGACGAGCGGAAATCAGATAGCACTCAACCAAGTCTTTAAGTGAGCGCACTGTGGCAGGTGGAAGGAACTTAGGACCTTAGCGACAGGGGAGTCAGACTGACCTCAAGCTCACCATTAGTGCTACACAGGAAGATTGCCTGGGGCACCACAGAGACCTGCCTCCCATCATTCTGCACAGTCAAAAGAAACTCAGTCTTGGACTTCCCTGGTGGTCTAGTGGTTAAGAATCTACCTGTCAATGCAGAGGACACAGGTTTGATCCCTAGTCCTGGAAGATCCCACATGCCTCAGGGCAACTAAGCTCATATGCCACAACTACTGAGCCTGTGCACTCTAGAGCCCATGCTCCGCAACAAAAGAAGCCATCTCAATGAGAAGCCTGTGCACTGTAGCTAGAGGGTAGTCCCCGCTCGTGGCAACTAGAGAAAGCCTGTGAGCAGCAATGAAGGCCCAGCATGTTCAAAGATTAATTGATTTTTTTTACAAATGCCCAATCTTTGTTCTAACCTTCTCCACAAAGCAAAATCTTAAGTTTCTGGTAAGGGACAGAAAATTCCTTTGTTCCAAGTACTCAGGCAAAATTACCTTGCCTCTGAGGAAGGAGTGAAGCAAAATCATCTATTTCTTGGGACAGAAGTAGGAAACTTTCTCATTGCCCCTAAGACACAGTTCAAGATCCACTGTTGTCACAGAAAGAACAGAACACCCTCCTCTCCCCTTGGGGATGGGAGGCTCAGGAAACTGTCTCCGGCCCAGGGTACTACACTGATACCAAGCAGAGGTGGGTACCACTGGGGGAGGGCAGGAAACTGCTTCCCACTCCAGGTGTGTGTGCATGCTCAGTTGATCAGTCGTGTCCAACTCCTGATGAACTTATGGACTAGCTTGCCAGACTCCTCTGTCCATGGGATTTTCAGGCAAGAATACTGGAGTAGGGGCTTCCCTGGTGGTCAAGCGGGTGGAGGGTCCACCTTGCAGTGCAGGGGGCACTGGTTTGATCCCTGGCCCAGGAAGATCCCGTGTGCTGAGGAGCAGCTGGACCGGTGTGTCCAGCTGCGGGCTGGCACTCTGGAGCGTATGCGCCCAGAGCCGGTGCTCTGCAGGAGAGAGGCCACTGTGAAGGGAGGCCCACACAGGCCAAAGAACAGAGATCAATGAAGAATGGCTTAGAGGCAAAAAAAAAAGGGGGGGGGGGGGGGGGGGGGCACTTCACATTTTAAAAAGGAAAAAAAAAAAAAAAAGAATACTGGCATGGACTACCATGCTCTCCTCCAAGATGTCTTCCCAACCCAGGGATCGAGGCTGCATCTCTGGCATCTCCTACATTGGCAGGTGGATTCTTTAGCACTGAGCCACTCAGGAAGTTTCAAACACAGCAAACAGCTGCCACAGGGAAGAGGTTCAGGAAAGCTGAGAAAGTCCTACGTCCATGACCAAGATGTATAGGGCCTACTTGAGACTCAGCTGAACTCACAAATTGAGAACCCAGCCAGCAACAGTCTTCCACTCAGGGGAGAAACGAGCATGGGAGAGATGTCCCCTGTGACATAGAATTTCAGGGACCATGAAAACAGCAATGAAGGCCCAGCATGTTCAAAGATTAATTGATTTTTTTTACAAATGCCCAATCTTTGTTCTAACCTTCTCCACAAAGCAAAATCTTAAGTTTCTGGTAAGGGACAGAAAATTCCTTTGTTCCAAGTACTCAGGCAAAATTACCTTGCCTCTGAGGAAGGAGTGAAGCAAAATCATCTATTTCTTGGGACAGAAGTAGGAAACTTTCTCATTGCCCCTAAGACACAGTTCAAGATCCACTGTTGTCACAGAAAGAACAGAACACCCTCCTCTCCCCTTGGGGATGGGAGGCTCAGGAAACTGTCTCCGGCCCAGGGTACTACACTGATACCAAGCAGAGGTGGGTACCACTGGGGGAGGGCAGGAAACTGCTTCCCACTCCAGGTGTGTGTGCATGCTCAGTTGATCAGTCGTGTCCAACTCCTGATGAACTTATGGACTAGCTTGCCAGACTCCTCTGTCCATGGGATTTTTCAGGCAAGAATACTGGAGTAGGGGCTTCCCTGGTGGTCAAGTGGGTGGAGAGTCCACCTTGCAGTGCAGGGGGCACTGGTTTGGTCCCTGGCCCAGGAAGATCCCGTGTGCTGAGGAGCAGCTGGACCGGTGTGTCCAGCTGCGGGCTGGCACTCTGGAGCGTATGCGCCCAGAGCCGGTGCTCTGCAGGAGAGAGGCCACTGTGAAGGGAGGCCCACACAGGCCAAAGAACAGAGATCAATGAAGAATGGCTTAGAGGCAAAAAAAAAAAGGGGGGGGGAGGGGGAGGGAGCACTTCACATTTTAAAAAGGAAAAAAAAAAAAAAAGAATACTGGCATGGACTACCATGCTCTCCTCCAAGATGTCTTCCCAACCCAGGGATCGAGGCTGCATCTCTGGCATCTCCTACATTGGCAGGTGGATTCTTTAGCACTGAGCCACTCAGGAAGTTTCAAACACAGCAAACAGCTGCCACAGGGAAGAGGTTCAGGAAAGCTGAGAAAGTCCTACGTCCATGACCAAGATGTATAGGGCCTACTTGAGACTCAGCTGAACTCACAAATTGAGAACCCAGCCAGCAACAGTCTTCCACTCAGGGGAGAAACGAGCATGGGGAGAGATGTCCCCTGTGACATAGAATTTCAGGGACCATGAAAACAGAGAGTTGGGCAAAAGCCCTGAGAAAGACGTCATCGAAAATCTAAAATTGGGCTTCCCTGGTAGCTCAGTGGTGATGAGTTTGCCTGCCAATGCAGGAGACATGGGTTCCATCCCTGATCCGAGAAGATCCCACATGCTGCAGAGCAACTAAGCCCATGAGCCCCAACAATAGAGCTTGTGTTCTAGAGCCTTGGAGCCACAACTATTGAGCCCATGTGCCACAACTATTGAAGCCCATGTGCCCTAGAGACTGAGTTCCACAAGAGAAGTCACCACAACAAGAAGACTGCTTACCTGCAACTAGAGAAGAGCTGGTAGCAGCAGTGAAAACCCAGAATAGCCAAAAATAAGTAATTTTTTTTAAACAAAATCTAAAATTTGTGCTTGAAAGGACACCATGAAGAAATTGAAAATACAACCCACAGAATGGGAGAAAATATTTACAAAGCATATATCTAGATAACAGGTTCATATCTATATATTAATATAATATATAAAGAATCTTACAACTCAATAACAAAAAAGACAACACAATTAAAGATGGGCCAAGGATCGAAAGAGACATTTCTCCAAGTAAGATATAAAACTGGCCAATACGCATACCAAAACATGTTCAACATCACTAGCCATTGGCGAAATACAAATCAAAATCACAATAATGTAACACTTCACCCCCTCTAGAACAGGCACCCACTCAAATCAAAAGAGTTAGACTACAACAGGTGCTGACAAGGATGTGAAGAAACTGGACCTTTCAAAGACGGCTGCCAGGAGTGTGAAATGGTGCACCTTGAAAAACAGCCTGGCACCTACAGAAAGGCAAACACAGAGTTACCATTTGGCTCCTCAGTTCCACTCCTAGGTATGGGCCAAGAGAAACAAAAACAAATGTTTATGTAAACAATTATCCATGGATGTTGGTAATGGCATTATTCATAATAGCCAAGAAGTGGAAATAAGTCATATGCCCACCAACAGATGAATAAACAAAAATATAATACCCATAAAATGAAATGTTACTTGATCATAAAAAGGTACTGACACATGATGCAAAGAGGATTGTCTTAGTCCATCCAGGTTTCTATTACAAAAAAAAAAAAAAAAAAATCACAGACTGGGTAGATTCTACACAACAGAAATTTATTTCTCACGGCTCTGGAGGCTGAAAATCTGTGATCATGGTTCTAGCATGGTCAGGTTCTGAGGAGGGCCACCTTCCAGGTTGTAGATTGCTGACTTCTTGCTGTGTTCTCACATGGCAGAAGGGACGAACTAGGTTTCTGGGGTCTCTTTTACAAGGACACTAGCTCCAATCATAAGAACTACCCTCTAAGCATTTCCTAGAGGGTTCACCTTCTAACACTATCATCTTGGGCAAGAGGTTTTCAACATGTGAATTTTGAAAGCATACGTTCAGTTTATAGCAAGGATGATCCTCATAAGCAAGCTAAGTGAAAGAAGCCAAACACAAAATGTTATGGATTATAATGTTCCATTCGTATGAGAAATCCAGAATAGGCAAATATATAGATGTGGAAAGTAGGCAAGTGGTCACTTAAGGTTAGGACGGATGGGTAGTTGGGAAGGTACAGAGTTTCTAAAAGGGATTTTTAATTGTGTTAACAAACACATAACATAAAATTTCCTCTTGCAACAATTTTAAGGTGGATAGCTCAGTGGCATTAAGTATATTCATAATGTTGCACAACCAATACCAGTTCCTACTTCCAGAAGTTCATCGTTCCCCAAACAGAAATAGAAACTCTATACCTATTTCCCCTTCCTTCTAGTTATCTTGGTGACTATGGGGCTTTTGTTTTGTTTTTGAGGTGATGAAATATTCTAAAACTGACTCTGGCAATGATCGTGAAACTCTGTGAATATAAAATCAATTGAATTATACACTTTAAATGATGAATTTGATGGCATATGAATTACTCCTCAGTTCCACTCCTAGGTATGGGCCAAGAGAAACAAAAACAAATGTTTATGTAAACAATTATCCATGGATGTTGGTAATGGCATTATTCATAATAGCCAAGAAGTGGAAATAAGTCATATGCCCACCAACAGATGAATAAACAAAAATATAATACCCATAAAATGAAATGTTACTTGATCATAAAAAGGTACTGACACATGATGCAAAGAGGATTGTCTTAGTCCATCCAGGTTTCTATTACAAAAAAAAAAAAAAAAAAAAATCACAGACTGGGTAGATTCTACACAACAGAAATTTATTTCTCACGGCTCTGGAGGCTGAAAATCTGTGATCATGGTTCTAGCATGGTCAGGTTCTGAGGAGGGCCACCTTCCAGGTTGTAGATTGCTGACTTCTTGCTGTGTTCTCACATGGCAGAAGGGACGAACTAGGTTTCTGGGGTCTCTTTTACAAGGACACTAGCTCCAATCATAAGAACTACCCTCTAAGCATTTCCTAGAGGGTTCACCTTCTAACACTATCATCTTGGGCAAGAGGTTTTCAACATGTGAATTTTGAAAGCATACGTTCAGTTTATAGCAAGGATGATCCTCATAAGCAAGCTAAGTGAAAGAAGCCAAACACAAAATGTTATGGATTATAATGTTCCATTCGTATGAGAAATCCAGAATAGGCAAATATATAGATGTGGAAAGTAGGCAAGTGGTCACTTAAGGTTAGGACGGATGGGTAGTTGGGAAGGTACAGAGTTTCTAAAAGGGATTTTTAATTGTGTTAACAAACACATAACATAAAATTTCCTCTTGCAACAATTTTAAGGTGGATAGCTCAGTGGCATTAAGTATATTCATAATGTTGCACAACCAATACCAGTTCCTACTTCCAGAAGTTCATCGTTCCCCAAACAGAAATAGAAACTCTATACCTATTTCCCCTTCCTTCTAGTTATCTTGGTGACTATGGGGCTTTTGTTTTGTTTTTGAGGTGATGAAATATTCTAAAACTGACTCTGGCAATGATCGTGAAACTCTGTGAATATAAAATCAATTGAATTATACACTTTAAATGATGAATTTGATGGCATATGAATTATATATCAATAAAGCTATAGAAATAAAGTATGAGAAGAAGGAAGGAAAGGGACTGAGAAGAACCCTCTGACACCATACACTTCACTCGAGGCACAAACTCACATTCAGCAACTTATTTAAGAGAAAAGGAGGCAAGCCTACTTTCAGACATAAATTCTATTTCCCACAGTCTCTTCTCCTTTTCTACACATAATGATTGGCATTCCACCAAAAAAAAAATCACTAAAAGTATTCCAAAGAGGTACAATCAATAATCAAGTAGTAGAATAAAATGGAATCATAATAAAATACAAAATTAATTCTAAATAAGGCCAAAAAAAAGCGGGGGGAAAGGGTAGAATATTAGACAGGAGATTCAAATCCAGCCACATTTATAATTATATTAGTTGTGAAAGATCTAAACACCCAAATAAAAGACAGAGATTGTCAAACCAAATTTTTTGAAAAAGACCCAATGATATACTGTCTGAGAACCTCACTTTAAATATAAAACATGTAACTGTTAAAAAGGGATGGAAAAAATTATACCATGCAAACACTAATCAAAATAAACAGGTTAGCCATATTAATATCATATAAAATAGAATTAAGGGGCTTCCCCTGGTGGTCCAGTGGGTAAGGACACAGCCTTGCAGTGCAAGGGGCGCCGGTTCCATCCCTGGCCTGGGAAGATCCCACGTGCCGTGGAGCAGCTGGACCTATGTGTCCAGTTACCGAGCCGGAGCTCTGGAGCGCATGCGCCCAGAGCCAGCGCTCAGCAACGACAGACGCCACGGCGATGGGAGGCCCACAGGAGCCAAGGAACAAAGACGGATGAAAACAGACAAATGAAAAGACCAATAGAAGTGGCCCGCCGGCTCCCCTCCCTCCCCAACCCGACCCCCGCCTAAAAATAAATAAATAAACAAATCTTTAAAAAAAAATAGAATTAAGAAAAAGTAATATTACAAAGAATAGGGAGAAATGTTATATAATAATAGTCAGTTTATCAAAAATACATAATAATCTTAAAAACATATACTAAGCTTATATAATAATAGTTCATCAAAATATATGAATCAGGGCTTCCCTCGTGGTCCAGTGGGTGAAGAGTCCGCTTTGCAGTGCAAGGGGCACCGGTTTGATCCCTGGCCCGGGAAGATCCCTCATGCCGTGGAGCAGCTGGAGACCAGTGTGTTCAATCACAAGCCGGTGCTCTGGAGCACATGCGCCCAGAACCAGTGCTCTGTAACGAGAGATGCCACTGCGATGGGAGGCCCATGCAAGCCAAAGAATAAAGACAGATGAGAATAAATCAGTAGAAAACCAAAAAAGGGGCTTCCCTGGTGATCTGCTGGGTAAGGACACCGCCTTGCAGTGCAAGGGCGCCTGTTCAATCCCTGGCCTGGGAAGATGCCGTGTGGTGCGGAGCGCCTGGACCTATGTGTCCAACGACCGAGCCGGAGCTCTGGAGTGCATGTGTCCAGAGCCGGTGCTTTGCAGCAACAGAGGTCACTGCGATGGGAGGCCCACACAGGCCAAAAGACCAAAAAGATGGAAATAAATGAAAGACCAATAGAAGTGACCAAAAGAGAATAATAAAACAATAAAAGAGGCCAAAAAAACAAAAATTTAAAAAAAAAAAAAAAACATGAATCAAAACCTGATATAATTGAAGGGAAAGATAGACAAATCCACAATTATAGTTGGAGATTTCAAGTTTCCATTCAGTAATTGATAAAACAATTGGCCAGAAAATCGCCAGAATGTAGTAGACCCAAATAACAATAACAAAACACCTGCTCTAACATTTCTAGAATACTGTACACAACATCAACAGAATAAACACTCTTTTAAAGTACTTATTAAACATGATATATATATATACACATATATATTTGCCAGGACAGACATATTACCACATTCTGTCACATTCTGAAATAAACCTCAACAAATTTTAAAAAATCGAAATCACATAAAACATATTTTCTAAACAAATGGAATCAGACTAGAAATTCATAACAAAAGGTATCTGAAAAAAACCAAATATTTGGAAACAACAAACTTCTTAAGAAAATAGTGAGGGGCTTCCCTGGTGGTCCAGTGGGTAAGGACACCGCCTTGCAGTGCAAGGGGCACCGGTTCCATCCCTGGCCTGGGAAGATCCCACCTGCGGCGGAGCAGCTGGACCAATGTGTCCAATTACCAAGCTGGAGCTCTGAAGCGCATGTGCCCAGAGCCAGTGCTCTGTGACAACAGAGGCCACTGCAATGGGAGGCCCACATGGGCCAAAGAACAAAAAGGATGAAAACAGATAAATGAAAGACCAATAGAAGTAGCCCACCTGCTCCCCTCCCTCCCCACCCCACCCCTCAAAAATCAGTAATAATAGTTAATGCAATATTAAACAATATAACAATTAATGGAAAAACTATGGTAAATAAAATATCAAAAATTTAAAAAAGAAAAAGAAAATAGTGAGTCAAAGAAGAATTTTTTTTTTAAGTTTTATTTATTTACTTTGGGCGGGGGTCAGGTTGGGGAAGGAGGGGAGTGGGCGGGCCACTTCTATTGGTGTTTCATTTCTCTATTTTCATTGTCTTCATTCTTTGGCTCCTGTGGGCCTCCCCTCGCGGTGGCGTCTGTCGTTGCAGAGCACCGGCTCTGGGCGCATGCGCTCCAGAGCTCCGGCTCGGTAATTGGACACATCGGTCCAGCCGCTCCGTGGCACGTGGGATCTTCCCAGGCCAGGGATGGAACCGGCGCCCCTTGCACTGCAAGGCTGTGTCCTTACCCACTGGACCACCAGGGGAAGCCCTCAAAGAAGAAATTGCAAAGGAAATTTTTAAATATTTTGAACTCAGTGAAATTAAAAACACAACATATCAGACTTTATGGGATGCAGGTAGAACAATCTGTAGACAAAAATTTATAACATTAAAATGTTTGTATTAAGAAATACAAAAATTAGAAAATACAAAACTTCCCCGGTGGCACTAATGGTAAAGAATCCACCTGCCAATGCAGGAAACATAAGAGACATGGGTTTGATCCCTGGGTCTGGAAGGACCCCTGGTGAAGGAAATGATACCCCACTTCAGTATTCTTGCCCGGAGAATCCCATGGACAGAGGAGCCTGGTGGGCTACAGTCCATGGGATCACAAAGATTCAGACATGACTGAGCATCTGAGCCTTAGAAAATAAGAAAGGCTAGCCGATTCACTTGGCTGTATAATAGACATATCATTCTTCACTCTGAAACCCAAATTTAAAAAAATCGAAATCACATAAAACATATTTTCTAAACAAATGGAATCAGACTAGAAATTCATAACAAAAGGTATCTGAAAAAAACCAAATATTTGGAAACAACAAACTTCTTAAGAAAATAGTGAGGGGCTTCCCTGGTGGTCCAGTGGGTAAGGACACCGCCTTGCAGTGCAAGGGGCACCGGTTCCATCCCTGGCCTGGGAAGATCCCACCTGCGGCGGAGCAGCTGGACCAATGTGTCCAATTACCAAGCTGGAGCTCTGAAGCGCATGTGCCCAGAGCCAGTGCTCTGTGACAACAGAGGCCACTGCAATGGGAGGCCCACATGGGCCAAAGAACAAAAAGGATGAAAACAGATAAATGAAAGACCAATAGAAGTAGCCCACCTGCTCCCCTCCCTCCCCACCCCACCCCTCAAAAATCAGTAATAATAGTTAATGCAATATTAAACAATATAACAATTAATGGAAAAACTATGGTAAATAAAATATCAAAAATTTAAAAAAAAAGAAAAAGAAAATAGTGAGTCAAAGAAGAATTTTTTTTTTTTTTTTAAGATTTATTTATTTACTTTGGGCGGGGGTCAGGTTGGGGAAGGAGGGGAGTGGGCGGGCCACTTCTATTGGTGTTTCATTTCTCTATTTTCATTGTCTTCATTCTTTGGCTCCTGTGGGCCTCCCCTCGCGGTGGCGTCTGTCGTTGCAGAGCACCGGCTCTGGGCGCATGCGCTCCAGAGCTCCGGCTCGGTAATTGGACACATCGGTCCAGCCGCTCCGTGGCACGTGGGATCTTCCCAGGCCAGGGATGGAACCGGCGCCCCTTGCACTGCAAGGCTGTGTCCTTACCCACTGGACCACCAGGGGAAGCCCTCAAAGAAGAAATTGCAAAGGAAATTTTTAAATATTTTGAACTCAGTGAAATTAAAAACACAACATATCAGACTTTATGGGATGCAGGTAGAACAATCTGTAGACAAAAATTTATAACATTAAAATGTTTGTATTAAGAAATACAAAAATTAGAAAATACAAAACTTCCCCGGTGGCACTAATGGTAAAGAATCCACCTGCCAATGCAGGAAACATAAGAGACATGGGTTTGATCCCTGGGTCTGGAAGGACCCCTGGTGAAGGAAATGATACCCCACTTCAGTATTCTTGCCCGGAGAATCCCATGGACAGAGGAGCCTGGTGGGCTACAGTCCATGGGATCACAAAGATTCAGACATGACTGAGCATCTGAGCCTTAGAAAATAAGAAAGGCTAGCCGATTCACTTGGCTGTATAATAGAAATTGATACAACATTGTAAAGCAACTATACTTCAATAAAAATTAATTTTTAAAAAGTGGAGGGGGCTTCCCCTGGTAGTCCAGTGGGTAAGGACACCGCCTTGCAGTGCAAGGGGCGCCGGTTCCATCCCTGGCCTGGGAAGATCCCACGTGCCGTGGAGCGGCTGGACTGATGTGTCCAATTACCGAGCCGGATCTCTGGAGCGCATGCGCCCAGAGCCGGTGCTCTGCGACAACAGACGCCACCGCGATGGGAGGCCCACAGGAGCCAAAGAACGAAGACGGATGAAAATAGAGAAATGAAAGACCAACGGAAGTGGCCTGCCCGCTCGCCTCCCTCCCCAATCCGACCCCCGCCCAAAATAAATAAATAAATAAAAAGTGGAGGAAAATGAGATGACAAAGGAATAGCTATACTGTGATTCAAATTTTAAAATACACAATGTGTGTGAGTAGATACACACACAAAGGGGGAGAAAAAGCAGTTATACATATATAAAAGAAAAAAGTTCACTTTTGCATGGAAGCAAAATATTGTGATTTTTTTTTCTTTGTGTATATCCATAGTTTTCTAAACTTTATCTTTTCTTCTACTTTCTACCATAACTTTTGTAGCTTAAACAAATTTTTTTAAATAAACTTTTTGACGCTTGGAGGAAAAAAATAAGATGGTCTTATGCAATGCTCTAAACTTAAGAAAAAGAAGGGCAAAGTATAACTTATGACTGAAGCAAGTCAGTGAATAGAAATAACAAAGATAACAGAAATACATAAAATTATAAACATGAAAAATCACTGAAACTAAAGACTGTTATTAGAAAAACAAATAAAATTAATAAACCTCTAGTCAGACTGGTCAAGAGAAAAAGAATGGAGACACAAATTTCCAATATCAAGAATGAAAAGAAACATTACTATGCATCTCCTACAGGATATTAAAAGGATAACAAGGGACAATTACGAACAGCTTTGAGCCAACAGATTTGATATCTTAGTTGATACGTCCTAACAGGGAGGAGCTGGGTTTGATCCCTGGGTCTGGAAGGACCCTGGTGAAGGAAATGATACCCCACTTCAGTATTCTTGCCCGGAGAATCCCATGGACAGAGGAGCCTGGTGGGCTACAGTCCATGGGATCACAAAGATTCAGACATGACTGAGCATCTGAGCCTTAGAAAATAAGAAAGGCTAGCCGATTCACTTGGCTGTATAATAGAAATTGATACAACATTGTAAAGCAACTATACTTCAATAAAAATTAATTTTTAAAAAGTGGAGGGGGCTTCCCCTGGTAGTCCAGTGGGTAAGGACACCGCCTTGCAGTGCAAGGGGCGCCGGTTCGATCCCTGGCCTGGGAAGATCCCACGTGCCGCGGAGCGGCTTGACCGATGTGTCCAATTACCGAGCCGGAGCTCTGGAGCGAGAGAGGCCACTGCGATGGGAGGCCCACAGGAGCCAAAGAAGAAAGACGGATGAAAATAGAGAAATGAAAGACCAACGGAAGTGGCCTGCCCGCTCCCCTCCCTCCCCAACCCGACCCCCCGCCCAAAATAAATAAATAAATAAAAAGTGGAGGAAAATGAGATGACAAAGGAATAGCTATACTGTGATTCAAATTTTAAAATACACAATGTGTGTGAGTAGATACACACACAAAGGGGGAGAAAAAGCAGTTATACATATATAAAAGAAAAAAGTTCACTTTTGCATGGAAGCAAAATATTGTGATTTTTTTTTCTTTGTGTATATCCATAGTTTTCTAAACTTTATCTTTTCTTCTACTTTCTACCATAACTTTTGTAGCTTAAACAAATTTTTTTAAATAAACTTTTTGACGCTTGGAGGAAAAAAATAAGATGGTCTTATGCAATGCTCTAAACTTAAGAAAAAGAAGGGCAAAGTATAACTTATGACTGAAGCAAGTCAGTGAATAGAAATAACAAAGATAACAGAAATACATAAAATTATAAACATGAAAAATCACTGAAACTAAAGACTGTTATTAGAAAAACAAATAAAATTAATAAACCTCTAGTCAGACTGGTCAAGAGAAAAAGAATGGAGACACAAATTTCCAATATCAAGAATGAAAAAGAAACATTACTATGCATCTCCTACAGGATATTAAAAGGATAACAAGGGACAATTACGAACAGCTTTGAGCCAACAGATTTGATATCTTAGTTGATACGTCCTAACAGAGGGCTCTCAGAATGGTCAAGCTATTTCTTCCTCATTAGTGCCTGATACAATATGGAGACTTAGGCAGACAGACAAGAGGGAAAGTTTGGGCCACAGAGTATTCAGGCTGCTATAAAAAACGAGCCTCCAGACCTAAGGGGGTTAGCCTGATAGAGATCACACTGGGCCAGCTGCCTGGGTTAAAATTCCTCTTAAGTTTATTTCAGGTCTGAGTCTCTTTCCCAACACAAAGCAGACAAGATGCAACAACTTTGACTGAATTCTGGGGATTGCCCAATGGCGGTGTTAGAAAATTTTCCAAATTTAGGCTTTCCTTCCTGCCCAAGGTACTGCCACAGCACCATCCCATAGACAGTAGTATATCATAGACAGTAGATAGATCCTCATAATACAATATATAGGTTCTCATAGACAGTATATCATTGGGAACTGAAAGGGTAGTCAAAACCCTAGGTTCAGGGCTTCCCTGGTGGTCGAGTGGGTAGAGAGAGTTCGCCTTGCAGTGCAAGGGGCACTGGTTCGATCCCTGGCCTGGGAAGATCCCACGTGCCATGGAGCGGCTGGACTGGTGTGTCCAATCAGGAGTCAGCACTCTGGAGTGCATGCGCCCAGAGCCGGTGCTCTGCAACAAGAGAGGCCACTGCAATGGGAGGCCCACACAGGCCAAAAGACCAAAAAGATGGATGAAAATAAAGATAAAAATAAAAGAGGCAGGATGGGGGAACAAAAGAAAATCTATGTTCAGCTTCTCTCTATCTCTCTCTCTTCCCTCCCTCCCTTCTATCTAGTGAAAGTGAAAGTCACTCAGTCTTGTCTGGCTCTTTGTGACCCCATGGACTGTAGCCTGCCGGGCTCCTTTGTCCATGGAGTACTCCAGGAAAGAATACTGCAGTGGTCGGTTCCCTTCTCCAGGGGATCTTCCCAACCTAGGGATCCAATCCAGGTCTCCCACATTGCAGGCAGATTCTTTATCATCTGAGCCACCAGGGAAGTCATGACTCCAGATGAATTAGAACAAGCAAGGGCAGACCAGGTAGGATTCCAGTTCCAGCTCTTCCTCTGACCAGATAATCACTCTAAGCCTCAGTTTCTTCATATCTATTTTAAGGCTGCTGTGAACTCATACTTCCAGGGTTATGAAGGTAGTTAACAGGATGCATGTACAGTGTTAAGCACAAGGTCAGAGATAAATTCACATCAGTCTCTGATCTCTTCCCTAATGGACTATGTTTCCTCTTCTCAATCTGACCTTGAGTTATCAAGGTCAGTACTTATATAAGTCTTAGAAAATAACATGTACGTGGTTGAACTGAATGAGTGAATAAATGAAAGAATGAGGACAATTATTCTGGCTAACATGGGATGTGATACTGGATCCCACAGTGTATTTTTCAAGTGCATGTGATTGTAGAGGCAGGGCGTATGCGGTGAGATAAGACCCAGTCCTTGCCCTTGAGGAAGTCAATACATTCTTTGTGATGTCTTCCCTGTACCAGGTATCATGCTAGATTCTGGGACTTCTGGATCAGCCTTATCTCTCTGCCTGAGATAAGAGGAGGAATCTAGACAAACTATTCCATAAACTGTTTCTCCAAACTGTATGCTTCTCCAAACTATGCATTTCTCAAGCTATGAACATCCAAAAGGCAGGGACCCTGCCCTATATACCTCCAAAATCCCAGCGCAGTCCCAGTGTTAAAGTTTTTTGTTTTTCTTTTTATTAAATTTATTTGCTCTTTACAGAGCTTTGTTGTTTACTGCTATACATAAACCCCAGTCAATCCTAGGTATACACTTGACCCCTCCCACTCGAACCTCCCTCCTATCTCCCTCCCCATCCCACCCTTCCTGGTTGTTGCATAGCCCCTGGGTAAATTCCCTTAGTCTTACAGCACAGTCACATTGCTTGTCTCTTTTACAGATGGTAATGTAAGTTTCCATGTTACTCTTTCCATACCTCTCGCCCACTCCTTCCTCCCAACAATGTTCACAAGTCTATTCTCTATGTCTGATTTTCCATTGCTGCTCTGCATATACCCAGTGTTACAGTTTAAGTGAAAGTTTTTTAAAAGTGTGGCAGCAATGGCCAAGTGGATAAGGCATTAACCCACTTGGTATTCTTGCCTGAAAATTTCATAGACAGAGGAAGTGAGTTGTGGGACTTTCCTGTTGGTCCAGTGATTAAGAATTCAATTTTTAATGCAGGGGATGTGAGTTCAATCCCTGGTTGGGGAACTTACATCCCACATGCCACTGAGCAACGAAGCCCACATGCCGAGAGAAATCCCAAGCATGAGAACTACGGAGCCTGCAGGCCACAGTTAGAGTCTGCGCGCCCAATGAATGATCCCACGCGCTACAGCTAAGACCAGATACAGCTAGATAAATAAATAAATATAAATTATTTTGAAATAAATAAAAAGTGGGTTGGTAAGAAGGCACAGAGAGGGAAGATGGGCAGGGTGTAGGAAAAGACAGATTAGGGGAAGGACATTTCGGTTCAAGAGCACAATACAAGCAAAGACCCAGAGATGGAAAAACACATTCGAGGACACAGCGAGTGAACTGATATAATCAGAGAGCTGGATCCATAACAGAGAGGGGTTGTGGGGAGAAGAGCGGAGGGAGGCTGGAGAGGGTGGCCGGGAGGGAACATGAGAGGCGTTGGGTACCGAGTTAAAAAACTTGGGCCTCATCCTAAGAACTCTGAGAGACAACAGGAGAGAATGGTTGGACAGTGTTTCTCAAAGATCATTTCAGAGCTTGATGTGGGCACAAGGCGGGAGAAGGGGCACCAGCGAAGAGTCCAGTACAGTCGTCTTGGCAAGGGAGGCAGTGTAGCCCGGGGCAGTGCGAATGGAGAGAAAGGCATCCTGTTTCTCGAGGATAGAGGCATCTGTGTGTAGGGTCCTAAACATGCCCATGAATGAGTGCATCCTTCCAGGCAGGGTCAGCCTAGTACTCGCTCTCATCTAGAAGAGATATTCCTGCCTGGCCAGGCCCATGCTAGCAGGCACCTGTGCTCATGAACTAGGTGGACACCCAGGGAGGCCAGCTTGGGACTCTAGTGAAGCCAACAGAAAGGAAATCCCCCCAACAATGTTCACAAGTCTATTCTCTATGTCTGATTTTCCATTGCTGCTCTGCATATACCCAGTGTTACAGTTTAAGTGAAAGTTTTTTAAAAGTGTGGCAGCAATGGCCAAGTGGATAAGGCATTAACCCACTTGGTATTCTTGCCTGAAAATTTCATAGACAGAGGAAGTGAGTTGTGGGACTTTCCTGTTGGTCCAGTGATTAAGAATTCAATTTTTAATGCAGGGGATGTGAGTTCAATCCCTGGTTGGGGAACTTACATCCCACATGCCACTGAGCAACGAAGCCCACATGCCGAGAGAAATCCCAAGCATGAGAACTACGGAGCCTGCAGGCCACAGTTAGAGTCTGCGCGCCCCAATGAATGATCCCACGCGCTACAGCTAAGACCAGATACAGCTAGATAAATAAATAAATATAAATTATTTTGAAATAAATAAAAAGTGGGTTGGTAAGAAGGCACAGAGAGGGAAGATGGGCAGGGTGTAGGAAAAGACAGATTAGGGGAAGGACATTTCGGTTCAAGAGCACAATACAAGCAAAGACCCAGAGATGGAAAAACACATTCGAGGACACAGCGAGTGAACTGATATAATCAGAGAGCTGGATCCATAACAGAGAGGGGTTGTGGGGAGAAGAGCGGAGGGAGGCTGGAGAGGGTGGCCGGGAGGGAACATGAGAGGCGTTGGGTACCGAGTTAAAAAACTTGGGCCTCATCCTAAGAACTCTGAGAGACAACAGGAGAGAATGGTTGGACAGTGTTTCTCAAAGATCATTTCAGAGCTTGATGTGGGCACAAGGCGGGAGAAGGGGCACCAGCGAAGAGTCCAGTACAGTCGTCTTGGCAAGGGAGGCAGTGTAGCCCGGGGCAGTGCGAATGGAGAGAAAGGCATCCTGTTTCTCGAGGATAGAGGCATCTGTGTGTAGGGTCCTAAACATGCCCATGAATGAGTGCATCCTTCCAGGCAGGGTCAGCCTAGTACTCGCTCTCATCTAGAAGAGATATTCCTGCCTGGCCAGGCCCATGCTAGCAGGCACCTGTGCTCATGAACTAGGTGGACACCCGAGGGCCCAGGCCGAGGCCAGCTTGGGACTCTAGTGAAGCCAACAGAAAGGAAACTGGTGTATTATATCACTCCTTCTGGATGACTCAGCCTCCACTCCTGATGACCAATGCTTCTTTCTCTCAAAGATAACCCTTTAAAGTGTGTAGTTTATACCACTGACCTCAGAAGCGGCTGGGACTTACACCTTTCATAGAATATAGGCTCAGAAGCTAGAGTACCTGAACTTAAAACCTGGCTCTGTGATCCCCTGACTAGCTTTGTGATCCTAGGCAAGTCTTTAAACCTTTTCTCCTTTCATTTCTTCAGCTATAAAATGGGACAATATATAGTACTGTCTACTCCATAGGGTTGTTGTGAGGCTTCAATAAACTCACACATGTATCTAGAATCAGAACTGACAGACAGGAAATAGTCAAGGAATAGTCCTAGTCAATAGGAAAGTTTACCACCTGTTACTGCTGTTTTCAGGAAATCAACCTTGAATCCAACCCTGGAAGGACTAATGCTGACCCTAAAGCTCCAATACTTGGCCCATCTAATATGAAGAGATGACTCTTGGAAAAGACCCTGATGCTGGGAAAGATTGAGGGCCGAAGGAGAAGGGGATGACAGAGGATGAGATGGATAGATAGTATCACTGACTCAATGAACATGAGTCTGAGCAAATTTCAGGAGATGGTGAAGGACAGGGAAGCCTGGTGTGCTGCAATCCATGGAGTTGCAAAGAGGCGGACATGACTGAGTGATGAAGCACAGTCCAGGTTCTCCTGGGCAGGACAGGTACAGACACTGAGAGTTATAGATGCTCTTAAAGAAGCTAGGGACCTTATGGGGACACAGAGGTGGAGAGCCATTAACCTCAAAACCACTCTCCACCTTTCTCTACCCTAAACTCTGCCCAGGTTCTTGGCACGGACTGCATCATTGGGCTCCTTCGCCCTCTGCCCACTGGGAAGCCCTGGCAGCAGATGAGAGGGAGGATGGGACAGGGGGTGGCCTTGCTAGGTCACGATGGGTTGTCTGTGCCACTAGCTTCCATCAGGAAGCCCTCTTCACCCACCTCCCACCCAGCCTGGTTCCTCCCTGGCCCTTCAGGCCACATGCTCCCACAACATCACTGGCCTTGGGGTACCACACCATCCCTTGACTTTTTTCCTGTATCCTGTCTACATCTTTGCAGACAGTCTTTGTATTAAAATTCCCTTGAACTGCTCAATTACTGATATGCTCTTTCCCATGGGGACCCTGACTCATACAGGACAGAGGTAGTCAGGAAGGGTGCCATGGAGGGGACACTTTGAAGGTGTTCTTACCTGAACAGGGATCCTTTTAAAGCCCAACTGACCATATGACATCCCTGCTAAAACCCTTTATGGTTCCCCATTTCTCTGAGGATAAAGTGCAAACTCCTTAGCCTGGTACCCGAGACTCAGCAGACCAAGCAGCACGTGGTGAAATCACACAGACGGGGCATGGTAGGGGCTTAGAAGGGGAGGGAGAGAGCCCCAGGAGGGAAGCAATTCCTGGATGAGGAAGGAGAAGGGTGACACGTGGCACAGACCTCAGAGCCAGGCCAGGCCCCACCCCCTGCACCCTCACCTCTGTCCTCCGAGTACTGGGAATGAGTCCGACCCAGACAAGCCCTGGCCTCAAGCTATGAGAACAGGCTCAAATCCCAGCCCCAGCTCTGATGTCTGGCAAGCTCTTGGAGTCTGTCTGACTTTTCCCAACTGAAAAATGGAATTGACCTCACAAGACCAGGAGAGAAGTTTTAAGGAGGAAAAGGCTGGGAATTTCCTTTCATCAGGCCGTTCCAGTGTGAGGAGTAGCTCCTCTCCACCTGCCCCATCCCACACCGGCCTTGTGAAGCCGAGAAAGCGCGTGGCGTTGTGGCTCAGGAAGACTCGGGTGTGAATCCCAGCTTTGCTACTTACTTACTGTCTCGTCTTGGACAAGTCCCATTACCTCCCTGTATCTCATCCACAAACCGGGGTGACAGTCACCCCTGTTAGGATGCTGCCTGGACCAGGTGAGCTCACACAGGCAGGGGCCTGGCTGGAGCAGAGCGCTAATAATGTTTGTTTCTGCCTTTCGCCGTGCGCCTCTCTTAGGACAGGTGTCCTCTCTGTCTTGTAGCTTGGCCAATTGCCTCCTTTGTGCAATGGAGGGCTGAGGCTGCCATCACTGCTACAGGTCTCAGAGGTGCCCACGCCCAACCTCTCACAAACCATAAAGCTGCACGCACAATTCCTAATGGCAGCACAACCGTGGTGACTGAACAGTGCAGTGGGACATGCCACCTTTGGGGAAGCCCATCCTGGCCAGATGGTTAGATAACATCACCAACTCAATGGGCATAAATTTGAGCAAATTCCAGGAGACAGTGGGCTTCCTTGGTGGCTCAGAAGGTAAAGAATTTGCCTGCAGTGTTGGAGACCTGGGTTTGATTCCTGGATTAGGAAGATCCCCCTGAAGGAGGGCATGGCAACCCACTCCAATATTCTTGTCTGGAGAATTCTATGGACAGAGGATCCTGGCGGGCTACAGTTCATGGGGTTGCAAAGAGTCGGACACCACTGAGCGCCTTTCTCTTGACTTCTGGGAGACGGTGGAGGACAGAGGGGCCTAGTGTGCCGCAGCGCTGCGAAGAGTGGGGCATGACAGTGACTGAGCAATGGCAATGAGAACCCTGGCCAGTCTGGGCTTCGTGGCTTGACGTGACCTCTCCATCCGAGGCTTGGCCAAAACGTCATGGGAAAAGGTGACTTGCCCAAGGAATGCTTCAAGTCAGTGGGACAGGAAAGGCCAAAACGCAGGCCACCTTCCTCTCAGCCCACACTCTGCCCCTTGGATCTTACCGTGAGGCAGGTGGGTGGGTCAAGTGTTCCAGGCCCAGGTTTCCTCCACAGGAGACCCTTCTGGAGCAGGCACAAGCCCCATGCTGATTTGGGGGCCCTCCAGACCAGTAGGCGTCTTGCCTCCATGGGGCCCCAAAACATCTCTGGGGAGAGGATTGAAGAATTCACAGCAGCTTCAGCATCCACCTCACCACACTGCTCTCTCCCCAGAAATCCATCACCCCTGTTCCAACTCCCGAGCCTGTGCACATCCCTGACCTCTATGTCCCCCACAAACCTGAAAGCTGCTAGCTTTCCCTCAGTTTCCTAAAAGGCACCAAGCGCCGTCCAGCATCATGGCCTCTGCATGCTGGTCTCTCTACCTGAATGCTTTTTCTTCTACTCTTAGTCGACTCGAGCCTCAGGGTTCTAAGTTTTTCTCCAGGCTTACTCCTGTGGCCTAGAACAAATAGCAGCGTTCGTAGGTCCCATAAGTGGCATTTGTCACGTGCTGCGCTGGCACTGTGACTTCTGACAAGAGATGATGAAAACCTCAGCACCGGATAAGAGGTGAGACACCCTCTTGTCTCATGCCCTGAGCCACACCCAGCTGGCTCAAGCTGAGCCCAAGAAATCCGTCTTTTCTGTGACATGCTTGTTGTCCCTGCACCTCCTCTCCCCCTCCACACGCAGTGAATTATTCCTCCACATTCCAGTAGAGCTCCCCTCCTTCTGCACTTCTCTCCAGACGAGGCCTTCCCTCCATCCTTCCACCGCCATCCAAGTTCCGGGTCCATCTCTCTCTCCTGGGTCCCTCCTGCAGCCTCCACGCTGCCCTCTGGGCCTCCAGTCTCTCCCCACACTAAGGCTGGAGGACTCTTAAAAACATGTAACCACTATCATTTCCCCAACCACAGCTATCCCCTCCAATGTCTCAAGAGTGGCAGTCAAGCACCTTCCTGAGATCTAGCCCAGCCTCATTTCCCATAGCTGTCTGGGCTCCAGCCACTCAGGGTACCCCAGCCCTGCCCCAAACATGCTGCCTTTTCTAAGAGCTCATGCCTTACCCTTATGCCCTACAACTATAAAACCATTCATCAAAGGACAATGAAAACAATTTTGGAACACTTTCTATGTGCCTGGCACTGTACTAGGCTTTTTTTTAAAGATTTATTTACTTATTTATTTTGGGCGGGGTCGGGTTGGGGGAGGGAGCGGTGGGCCACTTCTTTGGTCTTTCATGTCTCTGTTTTCATCCGTCTTTGTTCTTTGGCTCCTGCAGGCCTCCAAACATCTCTGGAGAGGATTGAAGAATTCACAGCAGCTTCAGCATCCACCTCACCACACTGCTCTCTCCCCAGAAATCCATCACCCCTGTTCCAACTCCCGAGCCTGTGCACATCCCTGACCTCTATGTCCCCCACAAACCTGAAAGCTGCTAGCTTTCCCTCAGTTTCCTAAAAGGCACCAAGCGCCGTCCAGCATCATGGCCTCTGCATGCTGGTCTCTCTACCTGAATGCTTTTCTTCTACTCTTAGTCGACTCGAGCCTCAGGGTTCTAAGTTTTTCTCCAGGCTTACTCCTGTGGCCTAGAACAAATAGCAGCGTTCGTAGGTCCCATAAGTGGCATTTGTCACGTGCTGCGCTGGCACTGTGACTTCTGACAAGAGATGATGAAAACCTCAGCACCGGATAAGAGGTGAGACACCCTCTTGTCTCATGCCCTGAGCCACACCCAGCTGGCTCAAGCTGAGCCCAAGAAATCCGTCTTTTCTGTGACATGCTTGTTGTCCCCGCACCTCCTCTCCCCCTCCACACGCAGTGAATTATTCCTCCACATTCCAGTAGAGCTCCCCTCCTTCTGCACTTCTCTCCAGACGAGGCCTTCCCTCCATCCTTCCACCGCCATCCAAGTTCCGGGTCCATCTCTCTCTCCTGGGTCCCTCCTGCAGCCTCCACGCTGCCCTCTGGGCCTCCAGTCTCTCCCCACACTAAGGCTGGAGGACTCTTAAAAACATGTAACCACTATCATTTCCCCAACCACAGCTATCCCCTCCAATGTCTCAAGAGTGGCAGTCAAGCACCTTCCTGAGATCTAGCCCAGCCTCATTTCCCATAGCTGTCTGGGCTCCAGCCACTCAGGGTACCCCAGCCCTGCCCCAAACATGCTGCCTTTTCTAAGAGCTCATGCCTTACCCTTATGCCCTACAACTATAAAACCATTCATCAAAGGACAATGAAAACAATTTTGGAACACTTTCTATGTGCCTGGCACTGTACTAGGCTTTTTTTTTTTTTAAAGATTTATTTACTTATTTATTTTTGGGCGGGGGTCGGGTTGGGGTGGGAGGGGAGCGGGTGGGCCACTTCTTTGGTCTTTCATTTCTCCATTTTCATCCATCTTTGTTCTTTGGCTCCTGCAGGCCTCCCATCGCGGTGGCGTCTGCTGCTGCAGAGCGCCAGCTCTGGGCGCATGCGCTCCAGAGGTCCGGCTCGGTGACTGGACACATCAGTCCAGCCGCTCCGCGGCACGTGGGATCTTCCCAGGCCAGGGATCGAACCGGCGCCCCCTGCACTGCAAGGCGGTGTCCTCATCCACCGGACCACCAGGGGAAGCCCTAGGCTATTTTTTAACTTTCTATATTTTACCTCATTTAGTTCTCAAAGCACCTCATGAAATAAGTTTTATTGTTCTTATTGTACAGCTAGAGAAACTGAGGTTCGAGAAAGGGAGCGCCAGAACTGGGCTCCGAGCCTACCTGATTCCAAGCTCTGCTGTGCCTTAATCTCTCTGGGAAGTGCCCTCAGTCTCCAGCTCACAGTTCCCGGCCCAAGGAAGGGACCTCTCTGTTCTGGGTCAACAGCCAGAGATTTCTCACCCTCGCATTGCTGCCAGCTTGTGGGTTTGAATGCCTCTCACCAACAAGACCACCCCTAAGGCAGGGTCGGACTCACCGGTGTGGGTCCCCAGCAAGCAGCAGTGTACAGATGCTCATTGAGGTTTCTCAAGAAACGGAGAGGTAGAGGCAACTTGAGGGGTTTAGGAGCCGGTCCCAACTAATTCCGCTACAACCACCAATCAGAGGCGGGACCTCGGGACCCACAGCCAAAGCGAAGCCCTGCGGAACGGAAAACACAAACCCCCGCCTGCCCGCACGTGCCGGGCTTCCCGGCCCACGTTCCTGCTGCCGGGCTGCACCAACCGCCGCGGGGGAGCGGCTGGGGGCGGGCACAGGGAGTAACCAGGCAGCCCCTTGCCAGGAGGACGCCGCTCCCAGGACTGAGCTCCGGTGGGTAGCGGGGACCCCGACACCGCCCTCGCGCGTCCGGCCGAGCCCGGCGCTCCCCACCCCCACGGGGCCGGCTGCCGCCGCGGTTGGAACGGCCGGCCCCGCCCCCGCCGCGTCGGCCCCGCCCCCTTGTGAGGTTACAAAGAGCCGCGCTCCGAGCCGCGGGCGTAGTGGCCGTGGCTCCGCTTTCCCCGGTGGCTTGAGCTGGTCTGGCGGCCCGCCTCCCTGCATCCCGGGCCGCAGCGATCCCCGCGCTCCCCAGCTCGGCGCGAAGCCCTGGCCCCGGCGGCCGGGGCTTGCGCCAGGGGCGCGGGGTCAGGCGACTTCCCGCAGGGCCCCGACCTTTGCTGGCTTCGCCATGAAGACCCTCATAGCCGCCTACTCCGGGGTCCTGAGAGGTGAGCACCGGGCCCGGCTGCCCGGAAGAAGAGCTCTGACTGAGGAGCCGTGCTGTCGCTTGAGGGCTCTGGGAGTGGGGCCGGGGGTCTGGGAGATGAGCTGTCACAGCCCAGGGTCTGCAGGGCTTTGCGGGCTTCCACCTGGGGCCGTGCAGCTGCGAGAAGGTTTTCCGGAAAGGAGGTGATGAAAGGCTCCTGGGCCGGCATGAGTGTGTTGGTGTACTGGGAGTTCGTTACTGGAGGGCAGGCCAATGGGGGCTGAGGTCCCATCCCTTTTCTTTTCTTTTGGGAAGGCGTGTTGACCTCTCCTCGCCGCCCCTCCCTCACCATTCTTCCCTCCAGCTCATCTGGGTCTGAGATGAGGTTAGGATAACAGTCTGATCCAGGCAACCTGACATGGTAGTCATGTGTGGGCGCCCTCTCCACCTTAGCACGCATCAGTCTGGGGGAGCCCTGTGAGGTCGCTTCTCTTCCTCCAGCCTGTGAGAAAGGGTGTGCCCTGAGAACTCCTCTCCAGCTCCCCAGCATTGCTCCTGGTCCCTGGCAGTTCCCTCCATCTCTCCTCACCTGGTGGATCAAGCTGGTTGTACTGGAGGGGGCAGGCCACCAGACGGCACTATAGGTGTGCCCACACTCCCCCTGCCCCCGCGCATCCTTTAGTCCAGGCTTGGGAGCCCACTTCGCCGCTGCTGTGAGCCTGGCATGCTTAGGAGGAGGAGCAGAGGACCTGGAGAGCCTCCGGTGTGGCCTGTGCCCACCCTATTCCACCAGTGTGCAGTCGAGGCCCTCCGTGAATCAGGGGCAAAGTTGAGATCACACTCCAGAGCTTTCCCACGCAAGGAAGAGCATCCCTTCCACGGCCCCCACCTCTCACCTGTACTTCGAGAAACTGCGGTGAGAGGAGGCATGACCTGCCCAAGGTTTCCTCAACAGGTGCCTAAGCCAGGGGATTAAATACAAATCCAGGAGACCCTGGATCCAGGAGATCCTCACAGCTGTCCTGGTCTGTGGGTCTCTCTTGCTTGAATCCTCCCTTTATTCTGCTTGCTGAGCCTCTCCTACTTAGGATTTTCCTTTAGTAACTAACAATAGCCTACTCCACCCACCTTCATTATGAAAATAAAGCATACAAAGTATAGGATTTTGAAAAATATAGAAAAATAGGTAGAGAATGAAAAATGGCTGGCTAATTGACTATCCAAAGATAGCTTCCTAATAGCATTTTAGTATATTTCAATATAATTTTACTTGTACATATCATTTAAAGTTGAGGGCATGATGTGGATATAGTTCTGAATCCTGTTTTCTTCCTCTTGAGGTTAAATCATGAGTGTTTGATTCTGTTACTCCCAATCACTTAGAATATTCTAGTGGCTCATAGGTAACACTCTGAGCTGTATCGCAGTTTAACCATGTTCTTGGCAGTGGTCTTATTCCCTGCATGGCTGTTAGTGTGATTATCTGCCCTCTTGGCCTGAGGGCGCTCGCTGCCCTTGGAGAGGCACCTAGCTGCTGTTGCCATCTTGGGGACATGCAGCCTGAGCTGTCCCTTGCACCTGGCCCAGTAGCCTCTGACAGCCCCTGCTCTCACTCAGAGCTGCTCGTCCATTCACTGTGTCATGTAATGCCCACAACAGGGAAGGAAGGGACCTGCTCCATGTTCATGCTTTTAAAAACGTTTTTATCTCCAGGGAATAAGACAGGGTTGCTCTCTTTGGGAGTGGTCCTTCCTGGAGATCCCCTTCCCTCACCTCTGCTGTCCACAGATTGTGAGGTGTATCTTCCAAGAGCAGGTAACCCTGATTTCCTCATTTTTGACCTAGAATGTGTTATTGAGGAGGCCTTCCACCAGTGTGCCCCTCCGTGAATCAGGGGCAAAGTTGAGATCACACTCCAGAGCTTTCCCACGCAAGGAAGAGCATCCCTTCCACGGCCCCCACCTCTCACCTGTACTTCGAGAAACTGCGGTGAGAGGAGGCATGACCTGCCCAAGGTTTCCTCAACAGGTGCCTAAGCCAGGGGATTAAATACAAATCCAGGAGACCCTGGATCCAGGAGATCCTCACAGCTGTCCTGGTCTGTGGGTCTCTCTTGCTTGAATCCTCCCTTTATTCTGCTTGCTGAGCCTCTCCTACTTAGGATTTTCCTTTAGTAACTAACAATAGCCTACTCCACCCACCTTCATTATGAAAATAAAGCATACAAAGTATAGGATTTTGAAAAATATAGAAAAATAGGTAGAGAATGAAAAATGGCTGGCTAATTGACTATCCAAAGATAGCTTCCTAATAGCATTTTAGTATATTTCAATATAATTTTACTTGTACATATCATTTAAAGTTGAGGGCATGATGTGGATATAGTTCTGAATCCTGTTTTCTTCCTCTTGAGGTTAAATCATGAGTGTTTGATTCTGTTACTCCCAATCACTTAGAATATTCTAGTGGCTCATAGGTAACACTCTGAGCTGTATCGCAGTTTAACCATGTTCTTGGCAGTGGTCTTATTCCCTGCATGGCTGTTAGTGTGATTATCTGCCCTCTTGGCCTGAGGGCCGCTCGCTGCCCTTGGAGAGGCACCTAGCTGCTGTTGCCATCTTGGGGACATGCAGCCTGAGCTGTCCCTTGCACCTGGCCCAGTAGCCTCTGACAGCCCCTGCTCTCACTCAGAGCTGCTCGTCCATTCACTGTGTCATGTAATGCCCACAACAGGGGAAGGAAGGGACCTGCTCCATGTTCATGCTTTTAAAAACGTTTTTATCTCCAGGGAATAAGACAGGGTTGCTCTCTTTGGGAGTGGTCCTTCCTGGAGATCCCCTTCCCTCACCTCTGCTGTCCACAGATTGTGAGGTGTATCTTCCAAGAGCAGGTAACCCTGATTTCCTCATTTTTGACCTAGAATGTGTTATTCAGGAGGACTTCCAATGAATGATTTTGACCACGTCCCTTACTATCCTTTCAAGAACATTTCTCCACATTGTTATCAGGTCTTGGAAGCATTTTCTTTTTTTTTTTAAACTGGTTGCAAACAATTTCACCCTTGGATGTAGCAAGGGGTGGTATGAAATGCCAACCAATCACTTTAGCTGTCTGGGCTCCACTTTGATGAAAGACTGGGTGGGGAAGGGAGGGAGCTACAGCAAGTCTTGTGTTATCTGCCATCTTCATTAGACCTGCTTTCTATATCCTTGGTGTTTGGAAACACTTCCCAGTGACCTGGTTTTACCAATAAGATCTCTTTGTTGGGAGGGAGTGAACACTCTTGTCAGTGGTGATATTCAAGGAGAGGCCCCAGCTTCTGTGAAGGGAAGCGCTGTGATGGGTGAGATAAATAGATACCTTGGTATCTGACTTCTTGGCCCAAAGAAAAGGCCAGCTGGGGGTGCAGGTGGGGCAGGTGGGTGTGTGCTGTGTGTGTGTGTTGGGAGCGTGGCGGGAAACAGGAGTCTTTGTTGGTATTTTCTAAGATCTGAAGGATTTTCCTGTGCCAGGGCTGGAGGATGCAGAGTCACCCATATTTGCGAGCCTGCCTTTGCCCCTGGATATGAGGTTCTTCCAGTCAGAGCCCTCTGAGGCCTGCCTGCACCCCCAGGGTTCATCACACCAGCGTGAAATGGTGGCAGCCTCAGTAAGATTCTGAACTGATTTGTTCTGTGTGACGCCCCAAAGCACGGCCAGGAGCAGGGGTGGGATTACAGAGGGGACAGGTTTGATATAATGGAGGAATGCCTCCTGACAGTGACCGCAGCAAGTTTGGCGTGGAGGGGGTAGAACTCCCCGTCACTGGCAGTGTGCAAGCAGGTGCTTGGTAGGAGGTGAAACTAAGAGGCTACACTGTTGGAGCCGAACTCTGGCACTAAGGGTTGACACCTAACTCAGTCCTAGATCGTAAGATGAGAATGTGGTTTTCATGGTCCCTTTCCCCCAATTCTTTATAGCTTCGTCTCCCCCACACCGCTTCCCGAAATACACGAATGCCGCTTTGGGGCTCTCTGTGCTGCTGAGAGCTCTTCTGGGCTGGGGGAGGAGGGCCCAGAGAAGTATTTTATTGGCAGATTGGGTGACTCAGTGTTCGATGGAGAAATCCTGCCCCACCCCCATCCTCTTACCCCTAAATTGTGCAGCAGGTATTTTGAGTCATAAAATCATGTTTCTCCGGGAGCGCTGGGTCAGGCACCGTGCTCACGTTACAGGTGAAACACTGAGGGCCCCAGAGAGAAGAGACTCACCCTGGGTTATAAAGCCCAGGTTAGAACCCCGCTCTGCCTCCCAGTCATTGGCTGCCTTAAACCAAGAAAGAAGTTCAGTGAGGCCATGAAAGGCTGCGGGTGGGGCTCTGGCCACTGCAGGTGCGCATTTCCTGGATGGGTGAGGATTTATCCCAGACCATGAGTAGGCTGGCAGATCACCCCTTCCTAAGCTTCTTCAGGAAATTGTCCCAACTTGCCTTGAGGAGTAAATGCACCGTGGGCCTCAGAACTTTGAGGCCAGTTCAGTTCATTGCCCCTCACTGTATTCTAAACCACCCAGACTCCTCCTCGTGGCCGTGGAGCCGCCAGTGAGCAGCCCTCATGGCCTGCTCTCCTGCTGTGTGCTGCTCCAGAACTGATGGGGTCTTCCTGTTCCCCCAGGCTTCCTGTCAATTCAGTCCTACCTAGAGGCCTTTGCATGAGGTGCCCTCTGCCCGGGTCACGGCATGGTTGGCTTCCAGCCGTTCAGTCTCCTCTCAGAGGCCTTTTCTGACCACACCATCTGGACAGCTGCTGCATCCTGTTTTGTTTTCTATAGTCCTTCTCATTATCTAAATTTTCATGTGTCCTTTTTTGTTTAGGTGATGGTCTCCCCTCCAGAAGAATGTCAGCCCCTCAGGTACAGGGACTCTGTTCATTTTTCTGTCTATTTTGTCCCCGCATTTAGCACAGTGCCTGAGTGTAGTAGGTGCTCAGTAAGTATTTGTTGAATGAATGCGTCATTAATGGGACTTCAGTCCTCCTGAGCTCTGTTCCTTCCTCTTGGCAAGAGGCCCTGTTTTTTGCTTCAGTACAGTGCTCAGTCCTTCCTCAGGTTCCTCTGTGCCCACCTGTGCTGCGTGCTGGGCCTGCAGCCATTCCCTGCTCTGTAGACTCCACGGTCTCGCGAGGAGCTGGCTCCAGGACTGAGCGCAGGGGACGACGGGTGCTCACCACAGGCCCCTTTCCCTGCTGCCAGGGCTTAGAAGCCAGAGAGCGAGGACCCCAGTCCTGGCTTCCCTGGAGGACCTGACTGGGTGGCTCTCTTCTCGTCTGGGGGTCTCACTTCCCCTAAGTGGAAAATAGGATCAGGAACTCTCAAAACTCTCAAGGATGTGAGCATTTAGGTTAACATGAATGGAAAGCACTTTGTAAATTAACTTGTGACTCACCTGTTAGTTCCTTGTCCCTCGTTGTATGTGGCATGTGCAACCGTCTCCAACACTGTGAAGAGGGGCAGTCTGCTCTGGCGCATCCAGGAAGGCTTCCCGCAGTGGGGACTTGGCTGCGGGCCCTTCAGTTTATTGATGGAGCACCCCTGTGCGTCAGACTCTGTGCCGCACACAGGTCAAGTCCTGGTCCCCAGCTTTGGGGAAATGAGACTACAGGGTGACAGTGCACAGTGACCACGCAGTGACAGGGGGAGGAAGTGTGGGGAACCAAGGAGGCCCGGAGGTGACGGTTGGGCAGCCAAGTCATCCTGGGCTCAGGAACGGCTTCCTGGAAGAGGTGACAGTCGGTCTGGATATTGAAAGAGGAACCAGCATTAAGACAGGCAAGAACCTTCGGGTGTACAGAGACCAGCATAAATAGAGGCATGAGATCTGGGTGCGAGGGAGAGTCTGACAGCAGGACCTCTGGCTGCTAATCTAAGCTGAGACCCCGGTGTGCTGAGAGGCAAGGGAGACAGAAGATGCTGTATCCAGGCCTGGGGTGGGGCGGGGCAGGCTTGCCTATGCCCTTTGCAGGGGTCGAGTGCAGAGATTTGAGAGCTCCTGGGAAAGGAGCCTAGTGCACTCAGTTTCTTGGCCTCTACCTCTTCTGCAGCCTCCTGGGTGTTGAACTGCTGGCTGTTTTGAGGGTTTGGGGCTAGGAGTCTCAGTCTCCTCATCTGTAAAGTGGGCAGATGCATGATGAGAGTACCTGCCCAGGTTATGGTACAAACCCAAGGAAGCTGAAGCCACAAACCCTTTGGGCAAATCGACAGAAACAGGAAATGTGAATTCGTTTTACTGTTAGAGCAGATCCAGCAGCCAGAAAGCTCACTCTGCACCTGCTTCCTGTGTGACCTTGGGTCAGAGCATCTCTCAGGGCCTCAGCCTCCTTAGCATACAGTAAGGAGGGCTGCCTCAGGCAGCTCATCAGGGTTCCTTCCAGCTCTGCTGAAGGGTGATTCTGATCATGCCCCTTAATGCTGTGGAATCCTGGGGGTAAGCCTCCTCCTCATCCTTGTGCTCAACTTGTCCTTGTGAAAATGGGTTCCTGTCCTGCTTGGGGCCAGGTCCCTGTCCCAGAAGAACCTGGCTCCCTACACTTGCTCAGGTGCTGTGATAAGAGCCTATTTCAAGGACTCCTTGCGGGTGACATACCCACAAGCGGGTGGTGTTGCCATGGCAACCCTCCCACCTCAGTAGCATTTTTTTAATGTGTCAGAAGACGGAGATAGTGAAAGCAGGCCATTGGGGTCCTCACCCCAGGGGTCCTGGTTGCAGTTTCAGAGTCTCAGGAACATGGCTCCCTAAGAGCCTCCCTTCCTTGACCTCACCTCCCAGGACTCTATCCTGTGGCATGAAAACCAAAGGCTTGAAAACCAGGCCTCTGGAGCAGCCCAAGCAGGGGCTTGAAGTCTCTTGAGGGGTATCTTCTGTGGGTAAAAATTCATTAGTCAGTCTTAGCAGAGCACAGAAGGCCCACGTTGTCAAGACCTCAGAGTTCAACTAATTCAACCCTTAATGAATGCCTTTGGGGAAACTGAGGCCTAGAGCGGGGAGGAGGAGGCCCAGAGTCCTAGGGTATTTGTGGATAGTTAGGATGCCCGGCTCCCTGGCAGGATGCTCTGGAGGAGGCCCCAAGGACTCGCTGAGGAATCCATGCAGGTCCCTGATGAGCAAGCCAGGACCACAGCAGCGTGTCGGGTCAGATGTCCCAGTGGACCCTGCTTTAAGGACTCCTCGTGTACTTTAAGGTTGCCTGCTTAAACACCTAACCCTTAAAGGGGAGATGATTGGTCTTTCCCGAGAGGAAATCACCAGCGTATTGGGACCAGCTGGCCAGTGACCTCAGAGTCCTTGCACCGTCTGCAGTTGGTGGAGGGCATAGCGGAAGTGGGCAGCCGTCTCCCTGCTGTCAGGGCGGAGCCTGCTCGGTCATCTGTGCTCTAGGGAGTCCTCAGCCTAGCATTTCCCGTCCTCCACGCCGGCCCCTGCACGTGCTCGACGAGCCTCATTCATTCACATGGCCTGGTTGAACTGCTTGCAGTTAACTCCTCAAACTTGTGCCCTCTCTCCCTTCCAGGCCTTTGCCAGTACCATCCGCAGCACTCTGGTACCTGGCCTCCTGACCCTGCGCTTCTGTCCTATCGGCCTGGCAAACTTACTCATCCTTTACCTCTCACCTGACCCATCCCTGAGAACATTCTCCAGGCCAGTTGGGTACCTCTCATGGACTCCTCAGCCCTGGCCTACCCTGTCTGCCTAATCGTTCACAGCCTGTCTCCCCAGCCATAGCTGAGGTGGGCAGCCTCAGGGCTGGCTCCCACAAGAGCCCAAGAAGCAGAGGAGAGGCAGGGTCTGGCAGTTTCTACCCTAGGGCAGCACCTAGCCTGACCTCTAAAGGATACTCGGAAAGTACTTGCTGAATGACTGTTAATGTTTAGCCTCCACCCTTCTCTCCCTCCCTCTGGAACCTTCCACTTTTACTCCTGACCTTGAAGATACGGCATTTATTTGGCACTTGACCTGGCTTCCTTGACCTCAGAGGGTCTTCCAGGAGTCAGAATGTCCATCTCTCGGCCTCTATGCAGACTTGTGTCCAGCCCTTTGCAGTAGTTTGGGGGCAACTTCCTCACTGTCCAGTTGGAGGCTGCTGGACCAGAGCAGAGCTCTGGTCTGTGGGCCCACATGGGGCATCCTTGAGGCTGGGAACATGAGCAGGCTGACTTCTGCACTCAGGAGCCCCTGGCGGCTGTCCGCATCTCTGCAACCTGACTAGCCCCTTTCTAGCTCTCTTACAGACATGCCACACGCTGTTTGTCCCTTTTCCATGGCGGTTTGGATTCCTCCCAACAACTTCTACATCACAACTGAGGAGGACGCTGAGTCTTAGATGGGAAGTGACTTTTAGGGTCTCACTATAAATAACAGAGCTGGGGTTTGAATCCTTAGCCTACTGACGCCAGTGCCTCCATCCAAAGCAGGACAGGGGTTATTATACCCATTTGTCAGGAGAGGAAACCCAGCCTCCCTTGGTAATTAGCCCGCATTCACACAGGTCTTGACTTTTACGAAGCTTCTGTCTCGTGGAATTCTCACAAGAGTCTGGCAAAGGGGGTATGAACCCCACTGTACATATGAGGAACCTGAGGCCTGCACAGGAAGTGACTCACCAAGGCTGCACTCCTGTTGGAGGCCAGGTTCTCCTGACACACATCCTCCAGTCCTCCTCACCTTCTCCAGGCTGGCGAGCCCCCTCCCAGGAATCTAGTGTGCAGGAGGGTAGGAGAGGCAGTGTGGGCCACCCAGAAGCCCGACCTGGGAATGTCACGTGAGCTGCTGCCTTCACTTGGAGGGAAATCAACCTTGCTCAGGCCTTCTCTCTGCAGGCCAGAGGATTTGTGTTTCCCTCTAACTTATTGCCGCAAATCATGTTTCTTCCTGGCTCTCCTCACTGCCCGATGTGTCATCCTACATTTATATGTAGCTGCTTCGTGTCTCTCTCAGCAGAATTTAAGGCCCCTAACAGGTGAGACTCGACCTGTTGTGTTCACGGCTATTTCTCAGGGACTGATCCAGTGCTGGGCACCTTGTAAGTGCTCCACGCTCCTCCGTACCCCACCACCACCTCCTCCAGGGGCCCACTTCTGGCCACGTGAGCCCTTTCCTTTTTTCCTGTTCTCAGCACCTGTTTTGGGTAAATGGGAACCCCCATTCCTGGGTCATTGAACATTCTTGGGTCAGAGCTGCCTCTTTGTAAGTCCCTCTGAGTCTCTGTGCTGGCTGTGACCCCTTCCTCACTGTCCAGTTGGAGGCTGCTGGACCAGAGCAGAGCTCTGGTCTGTGGGCCCACATGGGGCATCCTTGAGGCTGGGAACATGAGCAGGCTGACTTCTGCACTCAGGAGCCCCTGGCGGCTGTCCGCATCTCTGCAACCTGACTAGCCCCTTTCTAGCTCTCTTACAGACATGCCACACGCTGTTTGTCCCTTTTCCATGGCGGTTTGGATTCCTCCCAACAACTTCTACATCACAACTGAGGAGGACGCTGAGTCTTAGATGGGAAGTGACTTTTAGGGTCTCACTATAAATAACAGAGCTGGGGTTTGAATCCTTAGCCTACTGACGCCAGTGCCTCCATCCAAAGCAGGACAGGGGTTATTATACCCATTTGTCAGGAGAGGAAACCCAGCCCCCCTTGGTAATTAGCCCGCATTCACACAGGTCTTGACTTTACGAAGCTTCTGTCTCGTGGAATTCACACAAGAGTCTGGCAAAGGGGGTATGAACCCCACTGTACATATGAGGAACCTGAGGCCTGCACAGGAAGTGACTCACCAAGGCTGCACTCCTGTTGGAGGCCAGGTTCTCCTGACACACATCCTCCAGTCCTCCTCACCTTCTCCAGGCTGGCGAGCCCCCTCCCAGGAATCTAGTGTGCAGGAGGGTAGGAGAGGCAGTGTGGGCCACCCAGAAGCCCGACCTGGGAATGTCACGTGAGCTGCTGCCTTCACTTGGAGGGAAATCAACCTTGCTCAGGCCTTCTCTCTGCAGGCCAGAGGATTTGTGTTTCCCTCTAACTTATTGCCGCAAATCATGTTTCTTCCTGGCTCTCCTCACTGCCCGATGTGTCATCCTACATTTATATGTAGCTGCTTCGTGTCTCTCTCAGCAGAATTTAAGGCCCCTAACAGGTGAGACTCGACCTGTTGTGTTCACGGCTATTTCTCAGGGACTGATCCAGTGCTGGGCACCTTGTAAGTGCTCCACGCTCCTCCGTACCCCACCACCACCTCCTCCAGGGGCCCACTTCTGGCCACGTGAGCCCTTTCCTTTTTTCCTGTTCTCAGCACCTGTTTTGGGTAAATGGGAACCCCCATTCCTGGGTCATTGAACATTCTTGGGTCAGAGCTGCCTCTTTGTAAGTCCCTCTGAGTCTCTGTGCTGGCTGTGACCCCTGACCTCGGCACCTGCTCTCCTCCTCTTCCCCTCCCAGATCTTGCCTTCCAAGCCGTGTTGAAGATCCTATCTCCCGTCACCTTCTTGGAGCTTCCCCTGCTGCTGCCCCCACTCTGCTCCATTTCCTCACAACACACAGCCTCATGGCCACTCACATCTCGAAAAGTCCTGCGTCTGCTCATCAGTTCCCCTTCCCCTCTGGTCAGTGGTAGAAGCCGGGATGAAAGCTAATCATCTAACAGATACCAATCACCCAACAGGTGCCAAAAGGACCTTACATGCATTTGTTTTCTCCTTCCCAACCAGCCCAAGAGGTAGAGATTCTTATCCTTACTTTATATATGTATTTTTTGTTTGGCCACACTGGGTGTTCACTGTGGCATGCAAGCTTTCTCTAGTTGTGAGGCACAGGCTTGGTTGCCCTGTGGCAGGTGGGATGTTAGTTCCCCAACCAGGGATTGAAGCCACCCCCCACCTTGCATTGGAACGCAGATTCTTAACTACCGGACCTCCAGGGAAATCCCCTTATCCTTACTTTACAGATGAGAAACTAAAGCTGAGAAGCTAAGTGACTTGCCCTGGGTCACAGACCCATGCAAGGGCAGGGCTGGCCCAGGGCCCTTTCTCAGGTTATGGGGACTGGGACTTAGGCTAAGATGGGAGGAAACACCTTGGTCCTTTAGGTTCATGTGGGCAAGAGGCTTAGGCCAAGGATTGTGTTCCCTACTTATTGCCGCAAATCATGTTTCTTCCTGGCTCTCCTCACTGCCCGATGTGTCATCCTACATTTATATGTAGCTGCTTCGTGTCTCTCTCAGCAGAATTTAAGGCCCCTAACAGGTGAGACTCGACCTGTTGTGTTCACGGCTATTTCTCAGGGACTGATCCAGTGCTGGGCACCTTGTAAGTGCTCCACGCTCCTCCGTACCCCACCACCACCTCCTCCAGGGGCCCACTTCTGGCCACGTGAGCCCTTTCCTTTTTTCCTGTTCTCAGCACCTGTTTTGGGTAAATGGGAACCCCCATTCCTGGGTCATTGAACATTCTTGGGTCAGAGCTGCCTCTTTGTAAGTCCCTCTGAGTCTCTGTGCTGGCTGTGACCCCTGACCTCGGCACCTGCTCTCCTCCTCTTCCCCTCCCAGATCTTGCCTTCCAAGCCGTGTTGAAGATCCTATCTCCCGTCACCTTCTTGGAGCTTCCCCTGCTGCTGCCCCCACTCTGCTCCATTTCCTCACAACACACAGCCTCATGGCCACTCACATCTCGAAAAGTCCTGCGTCTGCTCATCAGTTCCCCTTCCCCTCTGGTCAGTGGTAGAAGCCGGGATGAAAGCTAATCATCTAACAGATACCAATCACCCAACAGGTGCCAAAAGGACCTTACATGCATTTGTTTTCTCCTTCCCAACCAGCCCAAGAGGTAGAGATTCTTATCCTTACTTTATATATGTATTTTTTGTTTGGCCACACTGGGTGTTCACTGTGGCATGCAAGCTTTCTCTAGTTGTGAGGCACAGGCTTGGTTGCCCTGTGGCAGGTGGGATGTTAGTTCCCCAACCAGGGATTGAAGCCACCCCCCACCTTGCATTGGAACGCAGATTCTTAACTACCGGACCTCCAGGGAAATCCCCTTATCCTTACTTTACAGATGAGAAACTAAAGCTGAGAAGCTAAGTGACTTGCCCTGGGTCACAGACCCATGCAAGGGCAGGGCTGGCCCAGGGCCCTTTCTCAGGTTATGGGGACTGGGACTTAGGCTAAGATGGGAGGAAACACTGGTTTTGTCAGTCTTGGGTGCGGCCTGGTCAGTTTGCTATCAGATGTTGGGCAAAGAGGCATTCCACACCCAACCTGGGCCAGAGACTGAGGGGTATTTGGCCCTGCTGCTGGGGACAGCTTCAACTTAATTCTTCTAGCAGCTTCTCGCCCTGTGAGAGCTGTGGGTGGGACTTGCGTTCCTCGCACAGCGGGTCCACAGAGAAATGTCCCCGTGAAACTTGGGACATGGTTGAGGCAGAGAGGCAACCCTCCCTTCACCAGGGCTGTGTTCCTGAAGTTGGAGTGTGGACTGGCCTGTGGAATGAGGACCAGCCCTCAAGAACCTGGCCTCGTGGAAATGGTGAGGGACTCAGAGCTCAAACGCCTGCCTTGAGTCCGGGTTCCTCTATACCTTGACCTCAGACAAGGGGGTTAACATCTGTTTTTACCCCACCTTGCTTCAGTTTCCATGTCTGTGAGATGAGGCTGCCCCTTCCTACCTGTCTACCGTCCCAGAGAGTGCTGTGGAATAGGGAAGCCTTGAGGGGCAGGGGGCTCTACTCTGGAGGTAAGAGAGCTGCTCTGGGCTTCTCCCTCAGCTCCACTCCCTCTGCCCTCCCAAACCCAGGAGCAAAGGAGCTGTGTAAAGTAAATAGTGAGAGCAGGGGGTTCCCTGGAGCAGCTATTTGAATTGGTTACTGGAAATTTCTCTTCATAGAATGAGTCAGATACTATATCGCCTGTCTCATCTTCCTTCATGATAGAAAAAAAAAAGCCATCTGTAGGAAGTGGGTTCTGTTCTTATCACGGAAACAGTGGGGAACTCATGTTCAGAGAGGGAAAGGCTTGCTCCCCAATACCCCGCCCCATCTCTGGGGTCCTCAGTGGGAGGCCAGGGGGCCTTCCTGTCAGGCAGCTCCATGTCACTTGAGCATCTAGGCCTTCCGCTGCCTCTGGGACTCACAGGTTTGTTCATGTATGCAGTCAGCCTCTGTGAGCTCCCTGTCTTGTCAGCCTGGCTGGGCTCGGGGCACATGAATGAATCAAGTACCAGCCCTGGAACTCGGGAGAGGAGAATGGCCAAGGAAATAGGCCCTGGCCTGAGTGGGGATGGCGTGTGAGGGTGTGCGGCGAGTGCAGGGTGCGGGGGCGGGTTGGAGCTGAGACTTGGCCCAGTGTTGAGGCTCCCTGCCAGCCCCGCCCAGGACTTGGGGACGGTTGGGCTGGGCATGAAGGCCGAGGCCAGTGGGGGCGTCTGGTTGCAGCACTGGCATCCACCCCAGCTTCTGCTGGGCCCCTCCCGGCCATGCTTGGGGCACCTGGGTGAGGACTGGCAGTGACCTGGCGGTTCCCAGCTGTGTTCCTGAAGTTGGAGTGTGGACTGGCCTGTGGAATGAGGACCAGCCCTCAAGAACCTGGCCTCGTGGAAATGGTGAGGGACTCAGAGCTCAAACGCCTGCCTTGAGTCCGGGTTCCTCTATACCTTGACCTCAGACAAGGGGGTTAACATCTGTTTTTACCCCACCTTGCTTCAGTTTCCATGTCTGTGAGATGAGGCTGCCCCTTCCTACCTGTCTACCGTCCCAGAGAGTGCTGTGGAATAGGGAAGCCTTGAGGGGCAGGGGGCTCTACTCTGGAGGTAAGAGAGCTGCTCTGGGCTTCTCCCTCAGCTCCACTCCCTCTGCCCTCCCAAACCCAGGAGCAAAGGAGCTGTGTAAAGTAAATAGTGAGAGCAGGGGGTTCCCTGGAGCAGCTATTTGAATTGGTTACTGGAAATTTCTCTTCATAGAATGAGTCAGATACTATATCGCCTGTCTCATCTTCCTTCATGATAGAAAAAAAAAAGCCATCTGTAGGAAGTGGGTTCTGTTCTTATCACGGAAACAGTGGGGAACTCATGTTCAGAGAGGGAAAGGCTTGCTCCCCAATACCCCGCCCCATCTCTGGGGTCCTCAGTGGGAGGCCAGGGGGCCTTCCTGTCAGGCAGCTCCATGTCACTTGAGCATCTAGGCCTTCCGCTGCCTCTGGGACTCACAGGTTTGTTCATGTATGCAGTCAGCCTCTGTGAGCTCCCTGTCTTGTCAGCCTGGCTGGGCTCGGGGCACATGAATGAATCAAGTACCAGCCCTGGAACTCGGGAGAGGAGAATGGCCAAGGAAATAGGCCCTGGCCTGAGTGGGGATGGCGTGTGAGGGTGTGCGGCGAGTGCAGGGTGCGGGGGCGGGTTGGAGCTGAGACTTGGCCCAGTGTTGAGGCTCCCTGCCAGCCCCGCCCAGGACTTGGGGACGGTTGGGCTGGGCATGAAGGCCGAGGCCAGTGGGGGCGTCTGGTTGCAGCACTGGCATCCACCCCAGCTTCTGCTGGGCCCCTCCCGGCCATGCTTGGGGCACCTGGGTGAGGACTGGCAGTGACCTGGCGGTTCCCAGCTGAACCCTCACTTCCCATGAGCAGCTATACCAGGCTCATCACGAGGTGGTGAGCCTCTAGGTGGTGTCCTCGGGAGGGTGGGCACCAGAGTCCAAGCAGTCAAAGAGGTCGAGAATTCATCCTCCCCAGCACCATTTACATATGGGGAAACCACAGCCCAGAGAGGTGAAGTGAGTTGGCCAAGGAGATCACAAGAGTCGGGGATCCAACTGGTACTGGAACCCCCAGGCCTGCCGCCCCTTAACTTACGGCACGAGATACCTGCCCCTCTGCAGGAAAATGGGTCATACATTGTCTCCTGTCCTCTCCCAGCCTTCCCTCACTTCCTTTTGGGGAGAAGAGAGAAGGAACTTGGGGAGATTAGCCCAGGAACAGAACACAGACCTAGGAGTTAGGCTTGAATTGAGTCCAACTTTGCCACCCTCTGGCTGAGTGACCTTGACTGTGTCACTTCCCCAAGCCTTCCTCACATCAAAATGACAGTGATGATGCCAAACTCACAGGACTGGTAAGGAACTAGAGTTCCTGTGGACGTGTGTGGGAGACCCCAAAGCTTCAGGGACCGTGTGGGCCGCCTGCCTGTCACCCAGCCCTGCATAGAGAGAGCCGAGGTGATAAACAGCCAGAGCAGAGTTCTGCTCTTCCTTTTGCTGAGAAACCTTTGCTGAGTGCTGACTCTGGGTCAGACTCTTGAGAAGCCACTGCGTGGATCTGACCCAGGCCTTTGAGTAGCTGCTAATGCGATGTGAATGGGCTTGTAATCAGCAGTTGATACAAGGTGAGGGGCAGAGGGAACCTAGAAGGAAAACTCCACCCTTCTCTTACTTCTCTCTCCTGCTGGCCTCTCCTACCTTCATCTACTGACAGGTTCTCTCCAAGACGGGTGGGTGCTGGTGAGATGGCCCCAGCCAGTTCCACACTTGCATGGTCCTGAGAGTCAGTAATCCCAGAGAGGGAAAGACCACCTCACTCTGAAGGCTTACCTATTTGGGTTTTGAAGGATGAGCTTCCTTATCTCATTGTCAGGGGGTCATCAGATGGGCAAGGCAAGGAGCAGCTTGCTAGGCATGGGAGCAGTGACTAGGTACTAGTAGATCTATACGGGGCTTCCCCTGGGCCTGCCATTCAGCATCATGGACAAGCTAGCTCCCAGGGCTGGGCTCTGTGGTCAGCCAGGTCAGGATGGTCTGGCCAGGAGACAGCCAAGTGGGCCTGGGCATGAGTGGCACAGAGTGGCATCCTCCTCCTAGCCCCCCCTCTCCCCAGGCAGCTCCACACTGCTGCCCGCGGGGACCCAAGCCCCTCCTCAGTGGACTTGGCATTTTCTACTCTGTTGCAGAGAGGGCAATGGGCACTCGTTGGGGTGAGGCAGGGAGGAGAGACTAAGGAGTCTGGGAAAAACCTGGCTCCGGCCAACCTGCCCTGGGATAGTGGGAACCCTTCAGGCCTCTTCTTCTGGGTGGGTAATAGGGTGACAGCTGAACAAGATGGTCTACATTTCCTGCACCCTGACTTTATCTAATTGTGAGAGGCCTGCAATAGCAGATGGATCTGGATTAGGAAACACGGAGGAATTTTTCAGTTGTTTCAGTGAGGGGTATGTCACCAGCGTGGACTTACTGTGTGCACCCTGCCCCCAAAGCAGGAGTGCTCCGTGTCACCAGTGCAAGCCGTGGATTGGCCCTGACCCAGTGGCGGAGGCTAGACCGCGAGCCCTTCCCACAAGCACTCTTCGTGGTCCTGTTTGCAGTAGGAGGTGGCCGAGTGAGGCCTTGTCTGATGATTTCCCTTCCATCATATTTTTTTCCCTGTCCAGTAGAAGGAGGGGGCCCCCAGCTCTTCCCGGCACACTCCCCACCCCACACTTACCCTACCCGAGGCTCTGGACTGAGCAGATTTCAGTTCAGTAGATCCAGGCTGGGACCCTGCATTTCTCAGTGGTTCCCAGAGCAGGCTCTGAGTAGGGAGATGCTGGAGAACATTCTGTCCTCTCTGCGGCACCCGGCCTGCTCCAGACCAAGCAAAGGGACTCACCTGCCATGGCCCTGCGTGTCTTCATCCTGCCTGGCTCAGGAAGCAGCTAGGGGACTCTTGGACAGGGGGTTCAGGCCTGTGCTTGGCCTCACTTCCCTCCCTCCTATACTCACCCAGGACTCACTCCTCACTTCTGAGGACAGACCACTCTTGGACTTTCTGTGCCCATAGGCAGAGCCGTTTGTACTTGGTACCTGCTATGGCCCAAATCCAGGTCCCAGCCCTGGCTGAATGACCCAGGGCAAGCCAGTGCGCCTCTCCTCAGTGTCCCCAGGGGTCCAGATGGGCTGTACCAGAGGACCCCAGAGGACTCTCAGGCTCCGGGATGGAGTGTTGGGAGAGGGTGGATGTGGAAAAGGGCCATGATGGTGGATATTTATGTTGAGGGCAGAGGACCAGTTATGTGCCAGACCTCTGGAGTGCCTGTGCACCTTTGCTCTGGCGAGTACACACCACCACCTCTGGCCAGGCGTGCCTGCCGACTGGTGGATTCTACTGAGCACCTGGTACGTGCCGGGTCATGGCAGTACACCCTTGAGGCCGTGCCTGCAGTTGATGGTGAGCGGAACCAAGGTTGGCACAGGGGTAAGACTCTTCTGCCATACCCATGGCATCCCCTCCCTCTTCTCTGTGAGACCAGGGGAAGGGGAAGGACTGAGGGCTCTGCCTTAAGGCCTGCGGGTATCTCTGGGCCTCCTGAAAGTCAGAGTAATTGTTCACTTTGAGCTGATGAGTGTGTGGCCCTTTCTCAGCCCTGCTGTGCAGCTTTGTTGCTCTATAGATTTTAAAGAAAGTCAAGGGCTTGCCTATCAACCGCTAAACCCCTCTCCCTTCCATTTCTGCAGTGGGCCAGGGTGAAAGTTCATGAGACCCTCCAGGATAAGGGACCTTGCACAGCGGGTCATGTGAAGGAGTTTGACCAGCACAGTCAGTGAAGATGTGTTGAGCCAAGGGCATGCAGTTAGGGCTCCACAGGTGTGGGGTTTGAAGGGATGCACTCCTCTGGCCCAGCTTCCAGAAGGAAGGGGGTATTGTCAGGAACCTCACCCATGCTTCTCCCCCGCGCTACCTCTCCTTCAGTCACCAGGCTTTCTGGTCCCTCTGTCCATCAGCCATTAGAATCCGGGGCATCACCCTGGGGGCACAGCCACAGAACCAATTATCTGGGCACATCTTGTCTGACCTTATAGGCTTGGCACTTGCTTGGTAGCGAACGTAATTGCAGCTCTCGGTGTCCCTGGCTGTCCCGAAGCTCAAGCTCACCAGCCACGGGGTCCTCTAGGGAAGCAAAGGTTCCTGCCCGGTTCCCCTCTGGGCCCCAGGCTACGGGCGCTGAGATGAAGCTCAAAGTGTGAACTCCCCTGAAGGTGGTATTGGGGGTGCTGGGGTGGGGCAAGAGGGCTCAACTCCCTGGGAGAGGATGTTAGTCCTGGAGATAAAGGGGTAGGGGGTGGGTCAAGGATTGAAGGTGCTCAAAGTACACTTGGAGGGAAAAAAAACATTGCAAACTGGATGTTGGTCCCCTGTCCTTGGCCTCGCAGACACAGATAGCAAAGGTTAAATATTTGTACTAGATCCAGGTAAAGGAAACATTGGACTGGGGTAGAGGGGAGGAACGAGAACTGGAAACCATGGCAAGGCTCCCCCTCGCCTCTTTGGATACCCTATTTGGTCTCCAAAATGACCCTTTGAGGGGGAACCTCATTCCCACGGGGTATATATAGAAACTGGGGCAGAGGGAAGTGGAGCATGTGAGCAGCCCAGAGTGACAGAACTCTCGTGTGGCCAAGTGCAGGATGTGAGCCCAGGTCCGTCTGACTCCTCGGCCCAGGCTTCTCTCCTGTCTGGGATGGAGTCTGTGGGAGGCGGTGGGTGCTGGGGACGCTGAGGCTGCAGGAAAGGGCGTCAGGCTGACACCTCTCTCCCGTCGCAGGCACCGGCTCCAGCATCCTCTCTGCCCTCCAGGACCTCTTTTCTGTCACTTGGCTCAATAGGTCCAAGGTGGAAAAGCAGCTCCAGGTCATCTCGGTGCTCCAATGGGTCCTGTCGTTCCTTGTGCTGGGTAAGCCGGGGTTCAGAGGGTGAGGGCAACCAGGGGTGGGAGAGCTGAGATCTCACCTCAGCTCTTGGGGTTCCCAGTCAAGTGCTCTGCCCCAGGCAGGCCTGAGGACTTAGGGAGATTCAGCACCCATTTCACAGACAGAAAGCCCAAGTCTCAGAGAAGGTGAATAACTTGTCCAAAGTCACACAGACTTGAGTCCAGGTCTAGAGGACCCCCCCCAAAGTGTGTGCTGTTCCCACATGCCACCCTGCCTCCCGACAGACATTTTCCCACCAGCATGTTGCTGTGGTGTGGTCCTGGGGTTGAGTCCCAGCTCTGCTACACGCAAGCTCTGTGACTTTACACAGGTTCCTTGAACCCCCTGAAAGTCAGTTTACTCACTGAATATGAGGGGAAAGCTGTCTCACATGCCACACAGGGCTTGAACCTGTGGGGAGCAGGGTCCCCAGTGGATGGGCACTGCTGTTGGGAAGTTCCCTGAGACCCCTGCGCCAGACCTCACCCACCCTCTGCTGCTTCCCCAGCCCAGTCTAGACTTCTTCCCTCTCTCGACACCTCTATGTCAGTGCTTTGGTTGCTTCTTCTACAGGCCCAGGTTGGTGCCCCTGTGCCCTGGGTTGCCATCCAGGCCGAGGTCAGGGCACAGTGTTGTCCAGGAGGAGGAAGCACCCCTGCCCGAGCCAGGCCCTGCTCCCCCAGCGGTCTGTCCTCTTCCCCAGGCCCCAGAGTCCGGGCGTGATTCGTGGCTTCCCCAGCACGTCAGGGCAGACACACCTGCTGCCGAGCCTGCAGAGTACATTCCAGGGCCTGTGAGTGAGTCCCTCCGGCAGGCCTGCTCCTCAGGGTTGTTCAGGCTGGTGGGGATTATCGGGAGTTACCACGTCATTCCTGAGCCATGTCCTTCCAGGATGCTTGGGGGCCTCTGAGACCGCGTTTCCAGGGCAGCAGCTGCCTGTCTCTCCCTTGGCAGGGCAGAGGGATGGGATGGGGGTGCTAGTCACTGAGTCCTCTCAATGGATGTGAGTTCCATCCTGGGTCTGGAAGATCCCTTGGAGAAAGAAATGACAACCCACTCCTGTATCTTTCCTGAAAAATCCCATGGACAGAGGAGTCTGGGGGGCTACAGTCCAAGGGGTTGCAAAGAGTCGGACATGACTGAGCTCTCTCACACACACACACACACACACACACAGTGGACTGGTCACTTGATGTGTCTTTCCTTTACTTCCCACTTCATAGATGAGAAAACAGAGACCCACAGAGGCTCAGTGACACTCTGAGATGGTGGAGCTTATTAAGTGGCAGAATTAAGAATTAAGCAGAAGCCCAGAGTGCTCATCAGAGAGCCTAGAGTTAGTGGGCCTGATCTGAAATGACCAGTCTTCACCTTAAGGCCCAAGAGTGGGCTTTGGGGCATATCTGTGAACCCCTAAAATTAGATACAAAATTAAATATGAAAGTACATTTACATTTTTCTGGGTGAAGGGCAATTGTTGTCCTTGTATTTTAACAGAAGAATATGAACCACTGTCTCCCAAACTTTGCTCGATTTCATGTCCATTGAGTCAGTGATGCTATCTAACCATTGCATCCTCTACTGCCCCCTTCTCCCTTTTCCTTCAATCTTTCCCAGCATCAGGGTCTTTTCCAGTGAGTTGTTTCTTTGTATCAGGAGTCAAATATTGGCGCTTCAGCTTCAGCAACAGTCTTTCCAATGAATATTCAGGACAAATGATTGGTTTGATCTCCTTGCAGTCCAAGGAACTCTGAAAATCAGGCGGACACCCTGCTGCTCCCCAGCCGGTCTGTCCTCTTCCCCAGGCCCCAGAGTCCGGGCGTGATTCGTGGCTTCCCCAGCACGTCAGGGCAGACACACCTGCTGCCGAGCCTGCAGAGTACATTCCAGGGCCTGTGAGTGAGTCCCTCCGGCAGGCCTGCTCCTCAGGGTTGTTCAGGCTGGTGGGGATTATCGGGAGTTACCACGTCATTCCTGAGCCATGTCCTTCCAGGATGCTTGGGGGCCTCTGAGACCGCGTTTCCAGGGCAGCAGCTGCCTGTCTCTCCCTTGGCAGGGCAGAGGGATGGGATGGGGGTGCTAGTCACTGAGTCCTCTCAATGGATGTGAGTTCCATCCTGGGTCTGGAAGATCCCTTGGAGAAAGAAATGACAACCCACTCCTGTATCTTTCCTGAAAAATCCCATGGACAGAGGAGTCTGGGGGGCTACAGTCCAAGGGGTTGCAAAGAGTCGGACATGACTGAGCTCTCTCACACACACACACACACACACACACAGTGGACTGGTCACTTGATGTGTCTTTCCTTTACTTCCCACTTCATAGATGAGAAAACAGAGACCCACAGAGGCTCAGTGACACTCTGAGATGGTGGAGCTTATTAAGTGGCAGAATTAAGAATTAAGCAGAAGCCCAGAGTGCTCATCAGAGAGCCTAGAGTTAGTGGGCCTGATCTGAAATGACCAGTCTTCACCTTAAGGCCCAAGAGTGGGCTTTGGGGCATATCTGTGAACCCCTAAAATTAGATACAAAATTAAATATGAAAGTACATTTACATTTTTCTGGGTGAAGGGCAATTGTTGTCCTTGTATTTTAACAGAAGAATATGAACCACTGTCTCCCAAACTTTGCTCGATTTCATGTCCATTGAGTCAGTGATGCTATCTAACCATTGCATCCTCTACTGCCCCCTTCTCCCTTTTCCTTCAATCTTTCCCAGCATCAGGGTCTTTTCCAGTGAGTTGTTTCTTTGTATCAGGGAGTCAAATATTGGCGCTTCAGCTTCAGCAACAGTCTTTCCAATGAATATTCAGGACTGATTTCCTTTAGGATTGATTGGTTTGATCTCCTTGCAGTCCAAGGAACTCTGAAAAGTCTTCTCCAGCACCACAATTTGGAAGCTTCAATTCTTCAGTGCTCAGCCTTCTTTATGGTTCAACTCTCACGTCCATACGTGACTACTGGAAAACCCATAGGGTCAATAGCATTACCAGCTCAGTGGACATGACTTGAGCAAATGCTGGGAGACGGGTAGACAGAGGAGCCTGGCGTGCCACAGTCCGTACAGGCGCAGAGTCTGACACGATGTCGGAACAGAACAACAACAGTGGGTGTCAACCAGATAAAGAAACAGTGGTCTAGGGAACAGAGCCAACTAAACTGGCTCTCTTGAGGCCCAGACTTCCAACTTGTCCTGCTTGGCCAGTTTTTAAAATCCCGGAGTAGACGGAACCCTGTAACTCCTCCATTTTCATATAAGAACCAGGGACCCAATTAGGGCAGAGCCTTGCCCAGAATCACATGAGAAGAAAGTAATGAGACCAAAACAAGACCCCATGGACTCCAGCCTCGAGGGCCCTGCCGCAGTCTGCTGTTCCAGCTCCTTTCATCTTCATCTGCACCCGGAAGCCACCTGTGCTCCCCTGTCTTAGTGGGTCAGAGCTTGGCTGATGGGACACCGAACAGCTGGTAGAACCCCAGCCTGTACAGCATGCCGCAGGGACTGGGCTGAGCTATAGATTAGTAGTTGATTGAGCCAGAAACCAGCCCAGCATCTTCCGGAAAACCTTGTGTAGGTGGGAGCCAAGCCTGCTTGGACAGGCAGGTCTTACGAGCTGCTAATTACTGTCCTGAGCAGGCCAGCCACGCCCTCCCGCTGCCACCTGAATCTGCTGGCAGGGGCTTGCCTGGTGTTGCAAAGGCTGATCTGCTAACCATTGCATCCTGAGTCAGTGATGCTATCTAACCATTGCATCCTCTACTGCCCCCTTCTCCCTTTTCCTTCAATCTTTCCCAGCATCAGGGTCTTTTCCAGTGAGTTGTTTCTTTGTATCAGGGAGTCAAATATTGGCGCTTCAGCTTCAGCAACAGTCTTTCCAATGAATATTCAGGACTGATTTCCTTTAGGATTGATTGGTTTGATCTCCTTGCAGTCCAAGGAACTCTGAAAAGTCTTCTCCAGCACCACAATTTGGAAGCTTCAATTCTTCAGTGCTCAGCCTTCTTTATGGTTCAACTCTCACGTCCATACGTGACTACTGGAAAACCCATAGGGTCAATAGCATTACCAGCTCAGTGGACATGACTTGAGCAAATGCTGGGAGACGGGTAGACAGAGGAGCCTGGCGTGCCACAGTCCGTACAGGCGCAGAGTCTGACACGATGTCGGAACAGAACAACAACAGTGGGTGTCAACCAGATAAAGAAACAGTGGTCTAGGGAACAGAGCCAACTAAACTGGCTCTCTTGAGGCCCAGACTTCCAACTTGTCCTGCTTGGCCAGTTTTTAAAATCCCGGAGTAGACGGAACCCTGTAACTCCTCCATTTTCATATAAGAACCAGGGACCCAATTAGGGCAGAGCCTTGCCCAGAATCACATGAGAAGAAAGTAATGAGACCAAAACAAGACCCCATGGACTCCAGCCTCGAGGGCCCTGCCGCAGTCTGCTGTTCCAGCTCCTTTCATCTTCATCTGCACCCGGAAGCCACCTGTGCTCCCCTGTCTTAGTGGGTCAGAGCTTGGCTGATGGGACACCGAACAGCTGGTAGAACCCCAGCCTGTACAGCATGCCGCAGGGACTGGGCTGAGCTATAGATTAGTAGTTGATTGAGCCAGAAACCAGCCCAGCATCTTCCGGAAAACCTTGTGTAGGTGGGAGCCAAGCCTGCTTGGACAGGCAGGTCTTACGAGCTGCTAATTACTGTCCTGAGCAGGCCAGCCACGCCCTCCCGCTGCCACCTGAATCTGCTGGCAGGGGCTTGCCTGGTGTTGCAAAGGCTGCTGTGGCCTCACCAGTCTCCCTCTGGAGTGGCGGAGTGACTCTCCATCATTCTTGGGCTACGGATTCCTCTGGTATTCTGATAGAGGCTCTAAACCTATTCAGGGTTTTTAAATGTGTAATACAGATTACACTGGACTTCCCAGGTGGCGCTAGTGGTCAAGAACCTGCCTGCCAGTGTACCAGATGTAAGAGTCGTGGGTTCGATCCCTGGGTCAGGAAGATCCCCTGGAGGAGAGCATGGCAGCCACTCTAGTATTCCTGCCTGGAGAATCCCATGGACAGAGGAGCCTGGCGGGCTACAGTCCATAGGGCCACAAAGAGTTGGACACGACTGAAGGGACTGAGCAAGCACGCACAAAGTACATTGGATTTCAAAGGAAGCCAATAGTACTGAAATATAAATACATATTAAGTCAAATTCCACACCTAGTGACTCATTCTTTTTTATTATTACTTTAAATACAGCTGGTAGCAGGCATAATGGTTGCTATAATTCTTTAGAGAGGAGAATAAGTGATTTTTCAAGATATCCCCCGCTGCTATAAATACGATATGGAAACACGTTTGTTTTCTACTGGCATCACTGCCAACAGGGTCTGCTAAGACTGCTGTGGTCTGGTACACTCGTAAGTGAAGGAAACATTGTATTTCTGTAAGAGATGGGTGAGCATTCAGATGCTGGTTTTTTTCCCCATCCAAGCCCATGGTCTCCAGATTGGACACTTCTCTGTGTTAAGTCCTCTTCACACATTATCTCATGTAATCTTCCCAACACCCTGTTGGAAATGGAGGCTCAGGGATGGGCTGTGGCCAGTGCGCAGCAGGGCCAGGAGTCAAGGAAGAGTGTGCCCGTGCTCTTCCTGGGCCGGGCTGCCACCTCCCTGCACGGAGCAGCCACAGGCTGCCCACTGACAGGCTGTGGGGAGCAGAGTTCTGAATCACGAGCTTGGCTGAGTCATTGGTAAGGGATGGTGGTAAAGGTGGATTCAGAACCTTCTGCGTGTGGAACCAAAAGTTATTTACGTCTCTCGGCCACTAGGCGGTTGGTTCCTGCTGCAGACCCTTGCCCTGCAAGGATGGAGCAGGGAGCCCGCTGTTCAGAGGACTGGGCTTATTCTCTGAGAAAGGCACTTGTTTGATGGGTTCAGTTCATTTTTGCTCGATAAACCTTTCCTGTCAGACTTGAATTTGAATCCTGGCTCTGGCTAGTGCCCTCCCCCTAGAGTGTCAGTGTTCTCGACTCTAAAATGGGGTGAACGTCACCCTGCCTCACACTCGAGACAGTGATTTAGCCTGAATCCTGAGCCACAGAGGCACTGGGCAGGTGCCTGTCCTGGTCCCCAGTCCCTCTGGGGGGCAATCCGTGGGCAGAACCCACAGGAGGGGCAGAAAGGACAGCTTCACAAGAAACTGACGTCCACCACCCATGGCGCTTCTGCCCAGACACCAAGCGCTCCTGAGGCCAGGCGGCCCATCAGAGTCTGGGAGATGAGGCCCATGTCCCCGGGAGCCTGTTCCTCTCAGGAGCATCCTTGCCAGCCCCGATCCCAGGCTCCCTCTGCCCAGGGCCCCAGCTGTGCCTCGCTCAGGGCCGCACTCAGTCGCTCTGTGACCCCGTGTCCAGAGGGGACCGAAGCCCGCCCGAGCGCAGGCCTGACGGGGACTGCCTGCCTCCCCAGGAGTGGCCTGCAGCGGCATGCTCATGTACGCGTTCTGCACCGACTGCTGGCTCATCGCGGTGCTCTACTTCACCTGGCTGGCGTTTGACTGGAACACGCCCAAGAAAGGTAGGCCACGGGCCGCCTGCCGGACCCCCTCGCCCGGGGACGCTCCCTCCTGCACCAGCTGCTGCCCCTTCTTGGCTTCGTACCTGCTCTGTGAACAGCGTTGGGCTAAGCCAGCGTGCGGTTCTGCGTGGGCGGGGAGGTGGATAGGGCCTCTAAGGTCACCATCGTGCTCCTCACCGGAGCTCACCCTCGATCCAGGGTGTACAAATCAGCCTGGGCGGGGGAGGAAGGATGCTGCCTCGGTGTGACCCCAGGGTGCTGGTTGTCTGGCTCGGGTTCACACTGGTGCTGCCTGGACGCTGCCCGCCCCCACCCCTGCTCCTTCCCAACCCTGCATTTTGTCCCCTGGAAGGTGGCAGGAGGTCCGAGTGGGTCCGAAACTGGGCTGTGTGGCGCTACTTTCGAGACTACTTTCCCATTCAGGTAAAGACTTATGGGTGTTATCTTGGGAGGGGGGAATGGACGGGAAATCAGAATTCTTAACCCACTCATCCACGATGACCACGTGCAGTGAGTTGAACCATATGGCATCTCCCACTATAAGCATCTGTTGATATTCTGCCCCACTTTATGCAGGATTTGAGGCAATTTAGGATACATACAATGCTGTACTATGTTTTTTAAAAAAATCAAAACTTGGGGCAAAATATACTAGTATTTCGTTGATAAGAGTCAACAAAGTTGAAGTCATTGAGCTTCATGGTCACCTCTGAGCATCCTGACAGCCAAGGCAAAAAGGGAAGCATGATTGTTATTGGGTTATATTTTGGGAAAGGATGAAGTTTCTTTGTTCTTTGGGGAAACCAGAGTTCTTCCAAAGGTGTTTCAGATCCTGAGATCCTGGGTGAGGTAAGGAGCAGAAATCATAATAGATACTATAGCCATTGCTTGTCTGCCTTCCAATGGATATTGAAGTCATAACTTAAAATGGAAGTGATTGAAAATTCCCTGGTGGTTCAGTGGTTAGGACTCAACGCTTTCACTGCTGTAGCCCCAGTTCATTCCCTGGTCAGGGAACTAAGATCCTGCAAATTGCCAGGGAAAAAAAAAAAGAGGAAGTGATTTATTAGGAGAAGTACCAAGGGAGTCCAGGTTTGTCTGGCCGGAACCAGGGACAGCAGTTGGTATGAAGAGCTTTCTTTCCTTCTGAAGCTCTTACAGAAACGTCACTTCTCTCAGCCAGTCGTGGGTTGGTCACTGGCGATCACAGGAATAAGGAGCAGTGAATGAAGAGTGAGACCCTCACTGCTGAAGGGCTTGGATTCTGGAGGTGCTGTTTCTAGAACCCCATCCTAAAGAGAGGCAGCACCGGAGGGGTGGGGAAGACAAGGGGAGCGTAGGCACCTGAGCTTGAGAAGAAGCTGGGATGGGAAAGATAGGGAAGACATGGAGCAGAGAGGGAAGGTTTCTGTTTTCTGGAAGCCTTCTTGGGGCCAGACCCGTTCCCCAAGGCATCTCCTTTAACCCTCGCAGCACCCTGTAAAGGCGGGTCTTCATTTTAATCCCATGTTGTACAGAAGAGGAAACTAAAGGTCTGAGAATAATAGCACAGCTGAATGAGGCGAACCAGGAATGGAGCCAAGCTTCCCATTGGTGTCTTGCTTCAAGTCTGGACACTTACCACCAGAGCACGCTGCCTCCCGATGCAACAGAGCTCTGGGAGATACGCTTGGACAAATCCTCGGGCTTCCGTCTGGCTTCCCTCAGGCTTGGAGGACAGAGGCAGGAAAAGCAGCTCAGTCTGGCCCTGGGTGAGGCCACGTGCTGTCTCCCCACAGGAAGCTAGTCTTGACCAAGTTGACCTCTGGGTGTCCTCCTCCTGCACCCCTGGCTGTTCGGGGTATCCCACACTGATCTTCTGAGCGCCTGTCTTCTCTGGGCAAGAGAAGCCCAAGGTCCTGATAATATAAAAAGTGGCTTGGCCTGGCTTTCAGTCCCACCCTGTTGGGCCCCTGCCAGCGGTCTGCAAGCCAGGTGGGCAGGGCCGAGGCATCCTGCACGTGGTAACCCTGGTGGACTGAGGAGAGCTCTGGCAGAATCTGGAAGGTTTGCCCTACTGGGGAAAGACCTGTCTAACCAGCTTGTTCAGCACCCCAGCCCTGGCACACCCTTGCTCCTGAGGGAACCCAGCAGAAATCCATGGGGTCTGGAGAGTGGAGGCGGCATGTGTGAGTGTGGAAGTGTGCAAGACACAGGGTGGTGTATGTTTGCTGTTGTGAGTCAGTGATTGAGACATCCTGGCCTGCTGCCTGGAGGAGGTGGCTGGATAAACCTGCATTCACCATTGTACTCGGTATTGTGTGGATGGCCCCAGGGCCAGCTCCCACTGCCCATCCCAGCCTGAGCCCAGTTTTCCCAGGATCTTTAGGGTCAGATCCCTACTCCTCGCTTTTCCTGACCCCATCTCTCTAGCTGCAAGGAATCCAAGGGCTATTACCTGAGCTTGAGAAGAAGCTGGGATGGGAAAGATAGGGAAGACATGGAGCAGAGAGGGAAGGTTTCTGTTTTCTGGAAGCCTTCTTGGGGCCAGACCCGTTCCCCAAGGCATCTCCTTTAACCCTCGCAGCACCCTGTAAAGGCGGGTCTTCATTTTAATCCCATGTTGTACAGAAGAGGAAACTAAAGGTCTGAGAATAATAGCACAGCTGAATGAGGCGAACCAGGAATGGAGCCAAGCTTCCCATTGGTGTCTTGCTTCAAGTCTGGACACTTACCACCAGAGCACGCTGCCTCCCGATGCAACAGAGCTCTGGGAGATACGCTTGGACAAATCCTCGGGCTTCCGTCTGGCTTCCCTCAGGCTTGGAGGACAGAGGCAGGAAAAGCAGCTCAGTCTGGCCCTGGGTGAGGCCACGTGCTGTCTCCCCACAGGAAGCTAGTCTTGACCAAGTTGACCTCTGGGTGTCCTCCTCCTGCACCCCTGGCTGTTCGGGGTATCCCACACTGATCTTCTGAGCGCCTGTCTTCTCTGGGCAAGAGAAGCCCAAGGTCCTGATAATATAAAAAGTGGCTTGGCCTGGCTTTCAGTCCCACCCTGTTGGGCCCCTGCCAGCGGTCTGCAAGCCAGGTGGGCAGGGCCGAGGCATCCTGCACGTGGTAACCCTGGTGGACTGAGGAGAGCTCTGGCAGAATCTGGAAGGTTTGCCCTACTGGGGAAAGACCTGTCTAACCAGCTTGTTCAGCACCCCAGCCCTGGCACACCCTTGCTCCTGAGGGAACCCAGCAGAAATCCATGGGGTCTGGAGAGTGGAGGCGGCATGTGTGAGTGTGGAAGTGTGCAAGACACAGGGTGGTGTATGTTTGCTGTTGTGAGTCAGTGATTGAGACATCCTGGCCTGCTGCCTGGAGGAGGTGGCTGGATAAACCTGCATTCACCATTGTACTCGGTATTGTGTGGATGGCCCCAGGGCCAGCTCCCACTGCCCATCCCAGCCTGAGCCCAGTTTTCCCAGGATCTTTAGGGTCAGATCCCTACTCCTCGCTTTTCCTGACCCCATCTCTCTAGCTGCAAGGAATCCAAGGCTATTATTGCTGGGGGGATGTTGCATCATAGGCCCCAACCGTCTCACTTGGGAGGTTAGGAAACTTGAGTCCCCTAGAGTGGGGCAAGGACTGACCTGAGTTGCGCAGTGACTCCATGCCCGGGCTAGTCCTAAAATCCAGACCCCAGGTTCCCTCCCACTGAATTCCTACTGCCTATTTCTCTGAGAGAGATGCCATCCCAGATCTCCCTACTGGGTTGAGCCTCCCTTCGTGGGTCTCCCTCCCTCTGCTGTGCTGTTGGAGATGCGTGTGGAGGTCGTGCCCTGTCACACTGTTCCCTGGCCAGCGCTCTGGCTCCGTGTGCACTGCCAGGCTCCACTGGGCATGGAGACACACAAGAATGCGACTGGACCCTGCCCTGGTCTGGCCTCTAATGGGTCCAGCTGAACTTTGTCACTTTTTGCCCATGGGACTGTGGCTATGCTTTCTCAAGTCCACTAAGCCTCATTTTCCTTATCTGTACATGGAGCTGTTATGGAATTTTTAAAAAGTGGTGAATTATTGTTCATTGTGAGGGATTATGGACTCCGTGTCTTTACTGGGGCACTTTTCCTGGGGGCTCCAGAGTAGCCTGCCCCTCAGGAAACCTCTTCAAGGCTGATAGCTCTGTCCATCGAAATAGGATAACCTGATGACCTTTCATCAGCGCTGGAACAGACAGGCACCCTTTGCCACTGACCTCTGCCCTCCCCAAAGAACCAAAACAAAACCCATGGCCCTAGCTTACCTCTGTTCCAAGACGTCAGCTGGGAGTTGGAGCTGCACGACCCATGGGAGCTGGCTCCTAGGTCCCACCAGACCCAGAGCCAAGCTGGGCCTAGGTCCTCATGCCTCAGCCTGGGCTCTGCTTTTACCTGCTGGTGGCCTTGGCCGAGCCTCTGAGGGGGCCTCAGGCTCCTCTTTTTTGCAGGAAGGTTTGGCCTTTGTATGAACTGATGTCAGGGCTGATGGAGTGATGTATGATCCTCCGGTCCTACACCCTTTCCCCGGCCTCTTGCCCATAGCTGGGTAATGATCTCTAACTGTGCCCACCTACCCGCATCCCCCACTGCCTTGTTGGTGAAGCTCTGCCACCAGCGCTGCTCGGCGGGCACAGTGTGTATCCCTTCTCCCAGTGGAGGCGGGGCTATGTATTACCTACAGCCACCGGGACCCCTGGCTACTGCCTGGGTCACCTCTCCTGGTCGTGTTGAGCAGGATCTTTGGAGAAGAGACTAGGAAAGACTCTCTGAGCTTATAGTCACTTATCTGTCCATCTGCCCTATTTCACAGATGGACCTACTGAGGCCTGGAGAGGAGGGACCGTCCCAAGGGGTGAGACTGGTATAGAAACCAAGGCAGTGTCTGCTTGCGGGCCCCTGCTCCCATGCCTTCACTCCTCAGCCACGGGGCCCCGCAGTGTGAGCGCAGGCGAGTCTCTGCTCCTCTCTGGCTCTGAGTTTCCTCCTCTAGAAGGCCCCAGGCTGGGACAAGGCTACCTGAGCACCTTGCCTGCCGGGGAGGCAGGGTGTGGAGGGCGACTTGCTAGGAAGCGTCCCAGGCTCGTGTTGGCTGGCAGGCCTGGCCTGGCCTGCTGGCTGGCAGTTGGATCCAAGCTGTATCAGATGCCCACACTTCTCTGGGTGCTGCACCAGGGGCCAAGCACCAGCACGCTGCCCCACAGCACCTCATTTAACCAGAGAGAGGTGTAAGATCAGGGAGAGTGATTTAAAGAGCCAGCTAGGGTTCCGCCAAGTGGCCCGTTTGTATTGCGGGACCAAGGAAAGCTCAGCTGCATGGTGAGCCTAGGGGTCACACAGTCTAATCTGCTGGGACCCCCAGAAAAGCAGCAAATGCTTCCCCTGGGCCTCAGTCTCCACCTCGTCCTCAGAGTGGCCCGGATCAGGGCTCTTCCAGCCTAGGCTGGGCTTTAGCCCCCAGGCCCGGGCCTTGGCTCAGGACAGGTTTCCCACGCGTTCCTGGCCATCTCGGCTCTCCTCTCAGTGCCTTCCTCCTCTGTGGAGACCAGCACAGGTGCTTTTTCATTCCAGCTTTCCCAAGAGCTAACGCGGTAGGCACACCTGCTCTCGGGGGCAAAACCTCCGAACACCCCCCTCGCAGGGCCTTCCCCCTTCCACTCACCGTGGATGCAGCTGCTGCTGTCCCCTATTTGTGTGGGGGACAGCTGAAGGTCACCTGCGATCTTGAGCAGCTTAAATCCGCTCGACAAAAGCGAAGAGGGAGGAAAGAGTACAAATGTCCCGAGCAGCCGGGCACAGCCTAGGCGGCCTGGCTCCCGCTCACGTATCCTGGCAGTCACACACCTTGGAGGGGCGCCAGCCACCCGCCCTCCCATCCCCTTCTAGCTCTGTCACCTGAAGATTCAGCTTTCAGTTTCCTGGAGGTCAGTCCCCAGCACCCCACCCCCTCAAACAAAGCACAAGGTCCTCCCTTCAGCCAGGCAGTTTCCACGTCTAGAGTCATAGAAACCGTGGCCCTTGCTCTCCTGTCGGGGGGCCCCAGCACAGGGCGGTGGCGGGGTTCCCCTTTTTGGAGTTTCCTCCTCTAGAAGGCCCCAGGCTGGGACAAGGCTACCTGAGCACCTTGCCTGCCGGGGAGGCAGGGTGTGGAGGGCGACTTGCTAGGAAGCGTCCCAGGCTCGTGTTGGCTGGCAGGCCTGGCCTGGCCTGCTGGCTGGCAGTTGGATCCAAGCTGTATCAGATGCCCACACTTCTCTGGGTGCTGCACCAGGGGCCAAGCACCAGCACGCTGCCCCACAGCACCTCATTTAACCAGAGAGAGGTGTAAGATCAGGGAGAGTGATTTAAAGAGCCAGCTAGGGTTCCGCCAAGTGGCCCGTTTGTATTGCGGGACCAAGGAAAGCTCAGCTGCATGGTGAGCCTAGGGGTCACACAGTCTAATCTGCTGGGACCCCCAGAAAAGCAGCAAATGCTTCCCCTGGGCCTCAGTCTCCACCTCGTCCTCAGAGTGGCCCGGATCAGGGCTCTTCCAGCCTAGGCTGGGCTTTAGCCCCCAGGCCCGGGCCTTGGCTCAGGACAGGTTTCCCACGCGTTCCTGGCCATCTCGGCTCTCCTCTCAGTGCCTTCCTCCTCTGTGGAGACCAGCACAGGTGCTTTTTCATTCCAGCTTTCCCAAGAGCTAACGCGGTAGGCACACCTGCTCTCGGGGGCAAAACCTCCGAACACCCCCCTCGCAGGGCCTTCCCCCTTCCACTCACCGTGGATGCAGCTGCTGCTGTCCCCTATTTGTGTGGGGGACAGCTGAAGGTCACCTGTGATCTTGAGCAGCTTAAATCCGCTCGACAAAAGCGAAGAGGGAGGAAAGAGTACAAATGTCCCGAGCAGCCGGGCACAGCCTAGGCGGCCTGGCTCCCGCTCACGTATCCTGGCAGTCACACACCTTGGAGGGGCGCCAGCCACCCGCCCTCCCATCCCCTTCTAGCTCTGTCACCTGAAGATTCAGCTTTCAGTTTCCTGGAGGTCAGTCCCCAGCACCCCACCCCCTCAAACAAAGCACAAGGTCCTCCCTTCAGCCAGGCAGTTTCCACGTCTAGAGTCATAGAAACCGTGGCCCTTGCTCTCCTGTCGGGGGGCCCCAGCACAGGGCAGAGGGGAGCCTTGAAGCACCACTGGGGGAAATGTCGCCAGCGCCATGTCTCCAGAGGCAGGGCAGCCCACCAGACCAAAATGCTCACACTCTCTGACCCGGGAACTGTATTTCTAGAAGCTTGTCTTAAGAATGCAGAGGCTTCCCTGGTGGCCCAGTGGGTAGAAAGTCGGCCTTGCAGTGCAAGGGGCACCAGTTCGATCCCTGGCCTGGGAAGATCCCACGTGCTGCGAAGCGGCTGGACCGATGTTTCCAATTACCGAGCCGGAGCTCTGGAGCGCATGCGCCCAGAGCCGGCGCTCTGTGACGATAGATGCCACCGCGATGGGAGGCCCACAGGAGCCGAAGAACAAAGATGGATGAAAACAGACAAATGAAAGACCAATAGAAGTGGCCCGCCCGCTCCCCTCCCTCCCCAGCCCGACCCCTGCCCAAAATAAAATAAATAAATCAAAAAAAAAAAAGTGAATGCAAAGAAATATGAGGACAAAAATAAGGTGTCTATGGAAGCATTATTTCTGAGAGAAATTTTAGAAGCTCCTATATTCCATGTAGCACGGTTGTGAGGGATTTTGATAAGGAAAAAATAGCTATGATATGCTTGGGAAGTAATTATGTAAAAATAATATCAACCATATGACCTCAGTTTGGAGATTTTTTAAAAAGAACATGTGTCAGAGTAGGAAAAAACTCGACACCTCAGAATGGTTTATCTGGAGAGAGGTGCGGCAGGAGGTGTTGGTTTTCTTCCAGCCTTCCTGTATTTTTTAAGATTCTCTGATTAGTCGTTATTTTTCTAGTCAGAAAAAAAGTCCTGTTTTCTGAACAAAATGCTCGTCTTCTCCATCCTTCTCAGCACGCTCCACCCCCTCCAGGTTCCCTGTAGCACTGAGTGCCTCCCGCCCCAGGGATCGGGGAGACTTGGTGGCCCCCCTCCCACTGTCCAGGCCTCCGGCCCCAGAGCAGGGCTGGGCTCCGAGGAGCCAGTCACCCTCTAGACCATCCCAGATCAGCTGTGCTGCTAGCACTGCAGGTGAGCGACCCTGGCTGTGCCGCTGACCGCCCCACCCGCCCACTGTGGCTGGCACAGGAGCTGTGACTCGTCCTTGTCCTGCCTGCACCGGAGCCTGAGCTGAGTCTGGCTGCCTGGGAGGACGTTTCCATTCAGGCCAGATGCTTTATCCCGTCTCTGGTCCTTGTCAGGGACTTGGACTTTACCCTGGCGGAGGCGGGACATCCCTCTTTATCGCAGGGTGACAAGGATTGCATGGGGCTTTTAGAGTAGTCATTCTGGCTGTGGAGACAGGGGTGGGCCCCGAGGAATGGAATGCATGAGGCTGGAGAAACAAGGGGAATGAAGGAGGGAGTTTCTTACCCTCTTCTCAGGAACTCGAAGTCCAAACAGTGACTTCCGAGTGCCCGGTGCTGAGGCCGCCTGATGAGAATGTAAGGTCTGGGGAGAGAGTCACTCCAGCCCTTCAGACCCAGGCTCCAGGGGGCAGGGAACACCCAATGCCTCCCTTCCCCCTGGGTGTGCCTCAGTACCCTCTCCTGGGTGGTGCCCCCCTCCTGGGCAGTTTCCTCTGACCGAGGTCTTCCCTGCAGCTGGTGAAGACACACAACCTGCTGACCAGCAGGAACTACATCTTTGGATACCATCCCCATGGCATCATGGGCCTGGGCGCCTTCTGCAACTTCAGCACAGAGGCCACAGAAGTGAGCAAGAAGTTCCCTGGCATAAGGCCCTACCTGGCTACGCTGGCTGGCAACTTCCGGATCCCAGTGCTGCGGGAGTACCTGATTGGGGCTTGTGTCAGAGTAGGAAAAAACTCGACACCTCAGAATGGTTTATCTGGAGAGAGGTGCGGCAGGAGGTGTTGGTTTTCTTCCAGCCTTCCTGTATTTTTTAAGATTCTCTGATTAGTCGTTATTTTTCTAGTCAGAAAAAAAGTCCTGTTTTCTGAACAAAATGCTCGTCTTCTCCATCCTTCTCAGCACGCTCCACCCCCTCCAGGTTCCCTGTAGCACTGAGTGCCTCCCGCCCCAGGGATCGGGGAGACTTGGTGGCCCCCCTCCCACTGTCCAGGCCTCCGGCCCCAGAGCAGGGCTGGGCTCCGAGGAGCCAGTCACCCTCTAGACCATCCCAGATCAGCTGTGCTGCTAGCACTGCAGGTGAGCGACCCTGGCTGTGCCGCTGACCGCCCCACCCGCCCACTGTGGCTGGCACAGGAGCTGTGACTCGTCCTTGTCCTGCCTGCACCGGAGCCTGAGCTGAGTCTGGCTGCCTGGGAGGACGTTTCCATTCAGGCCAGATGCTTTATCCCGTCTCTGGTCCTTGTCAGGGACTTGGACTTTACCCTGGCGGAGGCGGGACATCCCTCTTTATCGCAGGGTGACAAGGATTGCATGGGGCTTTTAGAGTAGTCATTCTGGCTGTGGAGACAGGGGTGGGCCCCGAGGAATGGAATGCATGAGGCTGGAGAAACAAGGGGAATGAAGGAGGGAGTTTCTTACCCTCTTCTCAGGAACTCGAAGTCCAAACAGTGACTTCCGAGTGCCCGGTGCTGAGGCCGCCTGATGAGAATGTAAGGTCTGGGGAGAGAGTCACTCCAGCCCTTCAGACCCAGGCTCCAGGGGGCAGGGAACACCCAATGCCTCCCTTCCCCCTGGGTGTGCCTCAGTACCCTCTCCTGGGTGGTGCCCCCCTCCTGGGCAGTTTCCTCTGACCGAGGTCTTCCCTGCAGCTGGTGAAGACACACAACCTGCTGACCAGCAGGAACTACATCTTTGGATACCATCCCCATGGCATCATGGGCCTGGGCGCCTTCTGCAACTTCAGCACAGAGGCCACAGAAGTGAGCAAGAAGTTCCCTGGCATAAGGCCCTACCTGGCTACGCTGGCTGGCAACTTCCGGATCCCAGTGCTGCGGGAGTACCTGATGTCTGGAGGTGAGACTCCACCTCTGCGTGCCCGAGGGCCCGAGCCTCTCCATTGGCCAGGAAGCCAACTCCCCACACCCTAGTGCCTGATCCTGTGAGACGCGGCCAGCCACGGCCTGGTGAGTCAGGGCCGCGCGAGAGAGCTCTTCATACGATCTTCAGGATTCAACTAGCAAGGCATCTTCCCTAGGAAACCTCCTCCGACTCCTTTCTCTGGGCATCCTCAGCCCCCTGTGCTGCCCTGTGCATAACCTAATCACTGTCCATGACTCTCATAGTCCATCCTTGATCCCGACCAGCCTGACTTACTGGGATTCCGCAGCACTGACACTAGCCTGGCAGTTAGGACTTCGGGGAAGGTTTTCCAAATGAATGCATTCCCTAAACAACCTTGTGTCATTAGCCCCATTTTACAGATAAGTAAGCTGAGACTCAGAAAATGGAATGACTTACATGGGACCATACTTCTAAGTGGTTGGGTTAGGTCTAGGACCCAAATCCAGGGCTCTGTCTCTCTGTGACCCTGTGCCGAGAGGTTAGGGCGTCCATCCATAGGCAGCCCTGACTGTGTGCCCCCTCTCTGCTCCTCAGGCATCTGCCCTGTGAACCGGGACACCATAGACTACTTGCTTTCAAAGAATGGGAGCGGCAATGCCATCGTCATTGTGGTAGGGGGCGCGGCCGAGTCCCTGAGCTCCATGCCCGGCAAGAATGCGGTCACCCTGCGCAATCGCAAGGGCTTTGTGAAACTGGCCCTGCGCCATGGGTGAGTGCCTCCCAGACACGTGTGTGCACATGCCTGCACACACCCGGCCGCAGCTCTCCTCAGCCCAGGGCAGTGGCTCCCTGCCTCCTGGAGGCAGGACCCAAACTCCAGGAAGGCAGAGAAAGGAGTGAGCCATCCATGGGGGAGGGGAGGTTGGAGCCCAGAGGTTCAGGCCAAGGGCTGCTGGGCGGAGAAGAATGCGGCCTGAGTCTCCCGGGCCGTAGCAGGTGGGCTGAGAGGCCCTCCAGGCCCAGAGGTAGGACTGTGCCCTGGGCCAAAGTCTGTCACACAGTTGGGAGAGCAGAAGACCAGGAAGGAGGCTCGTATGGCTGGAAATATCAAGGAAAGGTTCTTGGAGCGGACAGGCAGAGGGGAGCTGGGCGGCTTGGGTTTCTGTGACCTTTTCTAGAAAACCAGGGGCATATGCTCAGCACATTTCATTAGACAGAACACGTGTACTTCTACAGCCCTGTTTGCTTCTCCTGCAAAATCCTACAGGAATTAAAAAAAAAAAATCCCCATTTTCCATTGGAGAAAACTGAGTCAGGCCAAGTGACCTGGCCAAGAGCCACACTGTAAAACCGTGGGGCAGACAACCTGTCCCCATCTAGCAGTGAGGGGACACGTGACTTGGGGTCCCCCAGGGGACTCTTGTACACCTCTGAGGGAGAGGGCCTCTGGGGCTGCAGGAGGGACTGAAGCCAGAGACTGGGCTACAACAGACCCTACCTCTCTTTCCCAGAGCCGACCTGGTTCCCATCTACTCCTTCGGGGAGAACGAGGTGTACAAGCAGGTGATCTTTGAGGAGGGCTCCTGGGGCCGATGGGTCCAGAGGAAGTTCCAGAAGTACATTGGCTTCGCCCCCTGCATCTTCCACGGCCGTGGCCTCTTCTCCTCCGACACCTGGGGACTGGTGCCCTACTCCAAGCCCATCACCACTGTTGGTGAGCCCCCCAAACTCGGGTGCCATAGATCGTTTAGTGGCAGAGGTAGAATTCAAATCCAGGCCCCTGGCTCTGAGGTCCGTGCTCTAAACCAATAGGATGGTGCTATGTGGGTGCTGCTAAGAAAGAGGGGTCTGGGTGGGGGAGTGGGGGTACCTCCATTCCCATGAGCTAAGCTGCCTGAATGAGAAAACGGAACCCAGCAGTTCTGTGTTTGCAGAGCCCGAGTCTATCAGGGAGGACCTTGTCACGGCAATGACCAACAAGGGGCGTGAGGAGGATGTGCTCTGGGGCGGGGTGGGGGCCCTAGTGGACCTCAAGGAGGAGGTGACTCTCACACTATGAGCTGAGTCTCCCGGGCCGTAGCAGGTGGGCTGAGAGGCCCTCCAGGCCCAGAGGTAGGACTGTGCCCTGGGCCAAAGTCTGTCACACAGTTGGGAGAGCAGAAGACCAGGAAGGAGGCTCGTATGGCTGGAAATATCAAGGAAAGGTTCTTGGAGCGGACAGGCAGAGGGGAGCTGGGCGGCTTGGGTTTCTGTGACCTTTTCTAGAAAACCAGGGGCATATGCTCAGCACATTTCATTAGACAGAACACGTGTACTTCTACAGCCCTGTTTGCTTCTCCTGCAAAATCCTACAGGAATTAAAAAAAAATCCCCATTTTCCATTGGAGAAAACTGAGTCAGGCCAAGTGACCTGGCCAAGAGCCACACTGTAAAACCGTGGGGCAGACAACCTGTCCCCATCTAGCAGTGAGGGGACACGTGACTTGGGGTCCCCCAGGGGACTCTTGTACACCTCTGAGGGAGAGGGCCTCTGGGGCTGCAGGAGGGACTGAAGCCAGAGACTGGGCTACAACAGACCCTACCTCTCTTTCCCAGAGCCGACCTGGTTCCCATCTACTCCTTCGGGGAGAACGAGGTGTACAAGCAGGTGATCTTTGAGGAGGGCTCCTGGGGCCGATGGGTCCAGAGGAAGTTCCAGAAGTACATTGGCTTCGCCCCCTGCATCTTCCACGGCCGTGGCCTCTTCTCCTCCGACACCTGGGGACTGGTGCCCTACTCCAAGCCCATCACCACTGTTGGTGAGCCCCCCAAACTCGGGTGCCATAGATCGTTTAGTGGCAGAGGTAGAATTCAAATCCAGGCCCCTGGCTCTGAGGTCCGTGCTCTAAACCAATAGGATGGTGCTATGTGGGTGCTGCTAAGAAAGAGGGGTCTGGGTGGGGGAGTGGGGGTACCTCCATTCCCATGAGCTAAGCTGCCTGAATGAGAAAACGGAACCCAGCAGTTCTGTGTTTGCAGAGCCCGAGTCTATCAGGGAGGACCTTGTCACGGCAATGACCAACAAGGGGCGTGAGGAGGATGTGCTCTGGGGCGGGGGTGGGGGCCCTAGTGGACCTCAAGGAGGAGGTGACTCTCACACTATGAGCTGAGTAGGAATCATCCTGAAAAAGAAGAGGCAGAAGAGGCTTTTTATCAGAAGCAGTAGCCTGAATGAAGTTCCGATAACAGGGCTGCATAGATTTTTGAGGAATAGAAACAAGCCAATAAGACTGAGAAGTGGAGCAAAACTCTGGCTGCACTTCACCCTGGGCCATGTTGTTTTGCATTTAGATGAGACGATTTGGAGGATTCCAAAGACTTACCTATTGTGGGAGTGTGTGTGTGCATCTGTTAATGGTTCACAGTCTGGAGCTCACACAAGGGCACGGAGGCCACAGGCCACAGACTTTAGGAGCCAAAGCTCAGGTAAATACATTGAGCTGTTATCAGGGCCAGAAGTTTTGCTTTGTACTTTTTCCAAAGAGGTCAACTTCCTGCCTTTTAGGTCACATGACCCAGACTCACCCTGGACTCTTGTTATACTCAAATCCCACACCAGGCCTGATGTCTTTGAGGCAAAAGGAACACTTCCATGCATTGGGTGGCTGGAGAGGGACAGGGTCTGGTGCCCAAAATGAAGGAGTTTGCTCTTCACCTTAAGAATGGAAAATTAAAAAAAAAAAAAGGAAAATTGCTTGAGGGTTTGGGGGAGGGGAGGTTCAGTTTTGCATTTTCAAGTGATCCTTGGGACTCCTTAATAGAAAAGAGTTTCAGTTCAGTTTAGTCACTCATTCGCTCATTCGAGTCCATCTCTTTTTGAGACCCCATGGACTGCAGCACACCAGGCTTGCCTGTCCTTCACTATCTCCTGGAGCTTGCTCAAACCCATGTCCGTTGACTTAGTGATGTCATCCAACCATCTCGTCCTCTGTTATCCTCTTCTCCTTCTGCCTTCTATTTTCCCAGCATCAGGTCTTTTCTAATAAGTCTTCTCTTCACATCAGGCGGACAAAGTACTAGCCTCAGCTTCCGTATCAGTCCTTTCAATGCAATACTGTGTTTGCAGAGCCCGAGTCTATCAGGGAGGACCTTGTCACGGCAATGACCAACAAGGGGCGTGAGGAGGATGTGCTCTGGGGCGGGGGTGGGGGCCCTAGTGGACCTCAAGGAGGAGGTGACTCTCACACTATGAGCTGAGTAGGAATCATCCTGAAAAAGAAGAGGCAGAAGAGGCTTTTTATCAGAAGCAGTAGCCTGAATGAAGTTCCGATAACAGGGCTGCATAGATTTTTGAGGAACAGAAACAAGCCAATAAGACTGAGAAGTGGAGCAAAACTCTGGCTGCACTTCACCCTGGGCCATGTTGTTTTGCATTTAGATGAGACGATTTAGAGGATTCCAAAGACTTACCTATTGTGGGAGTGTGTGTGTGCATCTGTTAATGGTTCACAGTCTGGAGCTCACACAAGGGCACGGAGGCCACAGGCCACAGACTTTAGGAGCCAAAGCTCAGGTAAATACATTGAGCTGTTATCAGGGCCAGAAGTTTTGCTTTGTACTTTTTCCAAAGAGGTCAACTTCCTGCCTTTTAGGTCACATGACCCAGACTCACCCTGGACTCTTGTTATACTCAAATCCCACACCAGGCCTGATGTCTTTGAGGCAAAAGGAACACTTCCATGCATTGGGTGGCTGGAGAGGGACAGGGTCTGGTGCCCAAAATGAAGGAGTTTGCTCTTCACCTTAAGAATGGAAAATTAAAAAAAAAAAAAGGAAAATTGCTTGAGGGTTTGGGGGAGGGGAGGTTCAGTTTTGCATTTTCAAGTGATCCTTGGGACTCCTTAATAGAAAAGAGTTTCAGTTCAGTTTAGTCACTCATTCGCTCATTCGAGTCCATCTCTTTTTGAGACCCCATGGACTGCAGCACACCAGGCTTGCCTGTCCTTCACTATCTCCTGGAGCTTGCTCAAACCCATGTCCGTTGACTTAGTGATGTCATCCAACCATCTCGTCCTCTGTTATCCTCTTCTCCTTCTGCCTTCTATTTTTCCCAGCATCAGGTCTTTTCTAATAAGTCTTCTCTTCACATCAGGCGGACAAAGTACTAGAGCCTCAGCTTCCGTATCAGTCCTTTCAATGAATATTCAGGGTTGATTTTCTTTAGGATTGACTGGTTTGATCTCCTTGCCATCTAAGGGACTCCGAAGGGTCTTCTCTTGGTTAGAAAAGGGGTTAGATGTGACACAAATGGAAGCCATGAGATCAGTCCCAAGTCTTCTGTGGTGGCCATTGGCTTGGACTGAGCAAATGGCAGCAGACATGGAAGAGAAGTGCGTAAACTTGGAAAAAATTTCGGAAATATCATCAACAGGACGTCAGGATGGGCTGGATATGGAGAGGAAGCAGGAGGATGAGAAAATAAAATCGTAACACACATTTATGAACGTGGTCCCCTTCTCCTCCTCCTGCCCTTCCATACTTCTCAACACAGATCACATTGTTGCACAGAATCCTCAACGGAGCCCTGTCAGGAAGGGTTCCCCTGTGATCAGTGAGGAGACTACAACAGCAGAGCCATTACGAGATCCCACACCTCCCAGAGGAGCTGCCAGCTGAGTACCGTGGGTGCAGCTGAACTTGATCTCACCTACTGCTCAGTGGCTACGTGGCCTTGGGCAGGTCCCTTCCCATAGCCCTGAGCCCCATTTTCCTCCCCTGTAAAGAGGACCACCTGAAACAGAACAATTCTGGCATACTGCCTGGCACGTGGGTGGCCCGTAGCACACGGTCACGGCCATGAGCATCATAGAAGGCCCAGGGAGGGTAGGCAGAATGGCACTGACTAACCAGGGGCCATTCTGCCCTCTTCCTGCAGTGGGTGAGCCCATCACTGTCCCCAGGCTGGAGCACCCAACCCAGCAAGACATCGACCTTTACCATGCCATGTACATGGAAGCCCTGGTGAAGCTCTTCGACCAGCACAAGACCAAGTTTGGCCTCCTGGAGACCGAGGTCCTGGAGGTGAACTGAGCCTGTCGGCAGGGGCCAGCTTCCGGGAGGAGCTGGCTGCAAATCAGTTTCTACCAAGTGCTCGAGTGCTTTTTGTTCTGTAAATTTGGAAGCCTCATGGGTGTCTGTGGGTTATTTAAAAGAAATTATAATAATTTTGTTAAACCATTACAATCTTAGGTCTTTTTTAAGAAGGAGAAAGTGACTGTCTCAAGTTCTCTTACTTCCAGTCGTCCTGTTCTGGGCGGGGGTTGACACCTCTGGGCCTTTGTGGTTTCTTAACCAACTTCTCTTCTCCCCTTCCCAAAATCACAGAGAAAACTCGGTCCTGGTTAATTGGGGAGGAAGGACAGTCATCAGTGACTCGGACCAGTTAGATTATTTGCCATTTGGGCCTGAGGGATGAGGGGTAGAAGCCTCCTCTAATACCGGCATCTCTAGGCCCAGCTCCCCAGCGCTTGACTGCAGGACTAGCCCCTCTCACCAAGGGAAGATTCAGAGGAACAGGTGTTCCCATTTTGAAGAGCCAGGGATAAGCATCTACAAGATTCAAGCTTGATCCTCCTTTCGGCCACCCCGCATGGCCCCAGTCTCTGAAATCTGAGCCTGGCCTGGCCTCCAGAGAAAATGGAGGTGGCAGCCATCCAGCCCTGGAGAATGGAGCTGTCCGGATGACCCCTCTCCTGGATGATCACCCACCAGTGATCTCCTGGATGATCACTTTCTGGTTGGAGTGACTGGGTTCCCTCAGGGGGCTGATGACTTGGATCCAGTACACACCATGCCTTGGCCTAAGTCACTACTTCCCAGTGGCCTCGGTTCGCTTAACACACATCCTCAGCAGTGGATGGGAGGAAGGGGTCTGCTTTCCTGTTTCCAGAGGGCCCTGGCCTTCTGAGCAGCAGATTGCTACCAGAACAGAAGTTCCCCGAACCCCAAACTCACATTTGTGCCTTTCTGAGAGGGTGCCAGAGAGAAAACCTTGCCCTCTATGTATTCTGTTTTCTCTTGATGAAATCATTATACCATGCCAGACTTTTGTATTTACCTACGTGAATAAACCGAACCGAGCGTCCTCTATGAGTTATTGCTGAGGCCGCGTCAGCATCTTGCTCCTGACGCTGGGGGTGACTATCACCCCAGCTGGGCTGCCTGTTTAGCCCTCTTCCCCTTGCTGCTTCGGCCCACATGGCTCCAGGTGGTGTATTAGCTATCCATTGCTGTGTAGTAAACTACTTCAAAATGTAGTGTTTGCAAACAATAGTGTCCAGTTTCTGAGGGTCAGCAGTCAAGGTTCAGCTTAGCCAGGTCTGCTTCAGGGTCTCCCACAAGGCTGCAGTCATCTCAAGACTCGATCTGGGGAGGATCCCCTTCCAAGGTCACTCTTTTGACCACTGATGGGATTCACTTCTCAATGGCTTTGACCAGAGGCCACTCTCAGTTCCTTGCCACATGGGCCATTCTGTAGGGTGGCTCATTGGGCCATTCTGTAGGGTGGCTCATGGCATGGTAGCTGGCTGCATCAGAGAGAGAAGCAAGAAGTACCAGAGTGCAAACAGAAGCCATAGTCATCTGTAATCTAATCTCAGCAGTGACAGCCTATCGCTTTGGCCACATTCTCTTCATCAGATGCAAGTCACAAGGTCCTGCTCACCCTCGTGAGGATTCCACAGTGAGCACCAGGGGGGTGGGGCTCGCTGAAGCCCCTTCACGCCTGCCTTTCGCTGTGGGAAAGGCAGCGGTCTGCTGTCAGGTCCTGGAATAGCTGAGCTAGAAAGGTCCGTGTGGATCACTCAGCCCTGCTCCTTACCCCTGGCCTCAGTTATACCACGAAAGGGGAGGTCTGGCCTGTTGCACTGTAGTGATCTCATGCTACACCAGGATTTCATAAGATGCTGCCTTTCTGTTCTAATTCCATTCAGTTCAATGAGTATCAAGTACCTGGGAACACTTCCCACCTAAAACTAAAGGAACCTTCGCATTTTCCACTGCCTCATGCCTGTCCTGGTGCTTCCCAGGTGGCGCTAGTGAGAAAGAACCTGCCTGCCGATGCAAGAGATATAAGAGACACTGGTTTAATCTCAGGGTTGGGAAGATCCCCTGGAGAAGGAAATGGCCACCCACTCCAGTAGTCTTGCCCTGAAGGAATCCCAATGGACAGAGGCAACTTAGCACCTGGCCCAGGCCTCGTCCTAGGATCCACCGTGTCAGCATCTTGCTCCTGACGCTGGGGGTGACTATCACCCCAGCTGGGCTGCCTGTTTAGCCCTCTTCCCCTTGCTGCTTCGGCCCACATGGCTCCAGGTGGTGTATTAGCTATCCATTGCTGTGTAGTAAACTACTTCAAAATGTAGTGTTTGCAAACAATAGTGTCCAGTTTCTGAGGGTCAGCAGTCAAGGTTCAGCTTAGCCAGGTCTGCTTCAGGGTCTCCCACAAGGCTGCAGTCATCTCAAGACTCGATCTGGGGAGGATCCCCTTCCAAGGTCACTCTTTTGACCACTGATGGGATTCACTTCTCAATGGCTTTGACCAGAGGCCACTCTCAGTTCCTTGCCACATGGGCCATTCTGTAGGGTGGCTCATTGGGCCATTCTGTAGGGTGGCTCATGGCATGGTAGCTGGCTGCATCAGAGAGAGAAGCAAGAAGTACCAGAGTGCAAACAGAAGCCATAGTCATCTGTAATCTAATCTCAGCAGTGACAGCCTATCGCTTTGGCCACATTCTCTTCATCAGATGCAAGTCACAAGGTCCTGCTCACCCTCGTGAGGATTCCACAGTGAGCACCAGGGGGGTGGGGCTCGCTGAAGCCCCTTCACGCCTGCCTTTCGCTGTGGGAAAGGCAGCGGTCTGCTGTCAGGTCCTGGAATAGCTGAGCTAGAAAGGTCCGTGTGGATCACTCAGCCCTGCTCCTTACCCCTGGCCTCAGTTATACCACGAAAGGGGAGGTCTGGCCTGTTGCACTGTAGTGATCTCATGCTACACCAGGATTTCATAAGATGCTGCCTTTCTGTTCTAATTCCATTCAGTTCAATGAGTATCAAGTACCTGGGAACACTTCCCACCTAAAACTAAAGGAACCTTCGCATTTTCCACTGCCTCATGCCTGTCCTGGTGCTTCCCAGGTGGCGCTAGTGAGAAAGAACCTGCCTGCCGATGCAAGAGATATAAGAGACACTGGTTTAATCTCAGGGTTGGGAAGATCCCCTGGAGAAGGAAATGGCCACCCACTCCAGTATTCTTGCATGAAGAATCCCATGGACAGAGGAACCTGGCAGGCCTCAGTCCATAGGGTCCCACAGAGTCTGACACGACTGAAGCAACTTAGCATGCATGCAGTGCCTGTCCTAACCACTTCACTTCTGGGACCAATCCTCTGTGCCAGAAACACTGAGCTTGGGAGCAGAAACAAACACTGGAAACAGCTGCGGATACACAGGACGGTCAGAGCTGTGACAGAGAGGCCCCTAATCCAACCTGGGGGTCCTCAGCAAGCTGGGGCCCCAGCCTGAGCTGGGACTTGACGGGTGATTGGAAATTAGCCAGGAAGGAATTGAAGGGCAGAGCAACTAAGTGCAAACGGGGAGACTGCTGAGTTGAATCACAAAGAGGTGGTAGTAGAGAGGTCTGCAGTTGGGCGTCTCTTGCAAGGGCAGAGAGCTGTCTTCTCCAGAGTTTTTTGGTGGTGAGGAGGGCAGGGCAGAAAGGAGGTGACCTGGACGGGCCAACAGAGACTGGAGTCTATGGCTCCTCAGGCTGCTGAGCCCAGGTTAGAGCGCATTTCCTATAGGCTAGGGGAAGGCCTGTTTTCCGATGCGTCTCAGCCCCATACCAGCCCTAGTCTGAGGCCAGCCTTGACCCTCAGCATCTGGCTTTCAGACTAAGCTAAGCCACCCCATAAACATAGGCCATTATTTTCAGCACTAATTGTGTGAAGATTGAATACCCATTGTGCATCAAGAAGCTCCAGCATCTCTACTTAAGAACAGGAGAAATAATCAGGCTGCAGATGCTGGCTGGGCCACCTCACCCAAGGCAACGCACGGCTGACCCTCCATATCCATGGCTCTTACATCTGCAGGTACGTGGGGCCAATGCACTACTCTATGATATATGAGGGATTTGAGCATCCTCAAACTGTGTTATTCATTGAGGGGAGGAATTGGAGTGGGGGTGGCAATTCCGATACAGTCCCATGCAGATAGCAAGGGTGTCTGCCTAACAGCCACCTGTACAGAGCAGAGGCCCCAGCCTCACTCTGAACTGTGTGTGGGTAGGCGGGGGAGCTCTACGTAAATGCTATGAACATTGCCCTGGGCTGGGAGTTGTTTCCTTGAGTGAGGAAACTAGAACTTCTTTTCCCAGACCTTTGGTGGAGAAGGGAAATGGTGACTCACTCCAGTGTTCTTGCCTGGAAAATTCCATGGACAGAGAAGCCTGGCAAGCTGCCGTCCATGGGGTCTCAGATAAGTGTATGGGGCTTCCCTGATCGCTCAGTGGTGAGGAATCTGCCTGCCGTGCAGGAGACCTGGATTCCATCCCTGGGTTGGGTAGATCCCCTGAAGGAGGGCATGGCAACCCACTCCAGTATTCTTTCCTGGAGAATTCCGTGGATAGAGGAGCCTGATGGACTGCAGTCCATGGGGTCACGGAATCCAACACGACTGAAGTGATTAAGCAGCAGCAGCAGCTCTGCCTTTGGACAGCGAGAGTGAGGCTGCCGTCTCCCGGTCAAATCCCAGATTCTGCTTGTTGTTCCCAGATATGGCCACTAGGGGTCACTGAGGACAGTGTCAGAGGCAAACCCCGCACAGCTTCCTTCTTTTTTGCATTTTGACACTTAGCTAGAGATAAGTAAAAATCACACTCTCAAAAGCTCAGAGAGAGAAATTTAGCATTCACCATGAGCAATTCCTCCTAATCTGGGGAAGTTGGCACAGAAAGGCCAAGGGACTTGCCGCTAATCACTCAGCAAATCAACATTCACCAATTCCTCATCTTGACAGGAAGTGAGCCGCTTCCAAATGCAATGTCCGGAGGCAGAGACTTACGCAAAACACTTATCTTTTTAAAAACTTTTGCCTCCTTTTATATTCCTGTCTAGGTTCTAGATGTCAGTACTGCTCACCACCAGCAGAACCCCAGCCTCCGGACCTAGCGGGCTCTCCTTCCACTTCCTGCCCGGTTCTAATACAGCCTGCTGATGCTGACGCTGACGCTGACGTTTTTGTCTCTCAAACCATCCGCTCCTTTCTCCTTCCTTAATAACATACATGAATGAGTGCAGGATCCAGCCTGTGCCTTTACCAGCTGCAGTTCCATGTCACTTAACCTTTCTCATCAGCTTCCTCATCTGTAAGTGGAATAATCTATATTCCTGAATAAGTGAGATAATATGTATCTAAATATATGATATATAAATAAGAAGTATTCAGACCTTTGGTGGAGAAGGGAAATGGGACTCTCCAGTTTTTCCTGGAAAATGGAAGGACCTGCGGGTTCATGCCTGGAAAATTCCATGGACAGAGAAGCCTGGCAAGCTGCCGTCCATGGGGTCTCAGATAAGTGTATGGGGCTTCCCTGATCGCTCAGTGGTGAGGAATCTGCCTGCCGTGCAGGAGACCTGGATTCCATCCCTGGGTTGGGTAGATCCCCTGAAGGAGGGCATGGCAACCCACTCCAGTATTCTTTCCTGGAGAATTCCGTGGATAGAGGAGCCTGATGGACTGCAGTCCATGGGGTCACGGAATCCAACACGACTGAAGTGATTAAGCAGCAGCAGCTCTGCCTTTGGACAGCGAGTGAGGCTGCCGTCTCCCGGTCAAATCCCAGATTCTGCTTGTTGTTCCCAGATATGGCCACTAGGGGTCACTGAGGACAGTGTCAGAGGCAAACCCGCACAGCTTCCTTCTTTTTGCATTTTGACACTTAGCTAGAGATAAGTAAAATCACACTCTCAAAAGCTCAGAGAGAGAATTTAGCATTCACCATGAGCAATTCCTCCTAATATGGGGAAGTTGGCACTGAAAGGCCAAGGGACTTGCCGCTAATCACTCAGCAAATCAACATTCACCAATTCCTCATCTTGACAGGAAGTGAGCCGCTTCCAAATGCAATGTCCGGAGGCAGAGACTTACGCAAAACACTTATCTTTTTAAAAACTTTTGCCTCCTTTTATATTCCTGTCTAGGTTCTAGATGTCAGTACTGCTCACCACCAGCAGAACCCCAGCCTCCGGACCTAGCGGGCTCTCCTTCCACTTCCTGCCCGGTTCTAATACAGCCTGCTGATGCTGACGCTGACGCTGACGTTTTTGTCTCTCAAACCATCCGCTCCTTTCTCCTTCCTTAATAACATACATGAATGAGTGCAGGATCCAGCCTGTGCCTTTACCAGCTGCAGTTCCATGTCACTTAACCTTTCTCATCAGCTTCCTCATCTGTAAGTGGGAATAATCTATATTCCTGAATAAGTGAGATAATATGTATCTAAATATATGATATATAAATAAGAAGTATTCATCTAGCTCCCTCAACAGGAAATAGCCATCACACCCTTACTGGGTCGCCCGAACCTATTAAACTAAACTCCCTGTGTCCAGGTCTCTCTCACTTCACTGTTCCCACAGCAAAGTGGCCAGCCGTCCTTATTTTATTTTATTTTTTGGCCTCTTTTATGGGTTATTTGTCAATTTAGTTTCATCCATTTTTGTTCTTTGGCCTGTGTGGGCCTCCCATTGCAATGGCCCCTCTCGCTGCAGAGCACTGACTCCAGGCACAAGTGCTCCAGAGCGCTGGCCTATAATTGGACACACTGGTCCAGCCGTTTCGCATGCACGTGGGATCTTCCCGGCCACGGATCGAACTGCTACCCCTCTGGCTCCAACGCTCACTCCTTACCCTCTGGATCACCAGGGAAGCCCTCCTTATTAATTTTTTGTAAAATAAAAGCTCTAGTGAGATATGCCATATATCATAAAGTCCATCATTTTATTTAAAGTAGATAAGTCAGTGGGTTTTAGTGTATTCACAAAGTTGTGCATCAATCACCACTCTGATTTCAGAACAATTTCATCCCCACCGAAGAAACCCCATGCCAATTAGGAGGCGTTCTTTGTTACCCCTACCATCAGCCCCTGGCTAGTCACTGACTGCCAATTTACTGTTCATCTATATGAATTTGCCTATTTTGGATATTTTATATAAATGGAATTATACAATATGTGGCCTTTTGTGTCTGACTTGTGTGATCTAGCGTAATGTTTCTGAGATGCATCTGTGATGCAGCATGTTTCATGAATTAAATATATCATTTGTTCTCTGAACCACAAAAGTTTTTAATTTATCTAGGTTTTTTTCTGTTTTTGTATTTATTGTTTGTAGTGTGTGCTTTTGTAGCAAAGAAGTCACAGCCTAATCCAAGGTTCTGAAGATTTACTCCTAGATTTTCTTCTAAATGCTTTAGAGTTCTTAGCTGTTACATTTAGATCTCTGATCTATTTTGAGTTAACTTTGTGTATGGTTGGAATAGGGTCTGATTTTCCCTTTGAAGTGAATCTATATTCCTGAATAAGTGAGATAATATGTATCTAAATATATGATATATAAATAAGAAGTATTCATCTAGCTCCCTCAACAGGAAATAGCCATCACACCCTTACTGGGTCGCCCGAACCTATTAAACTAAACTCCCTGTGTCCAGGTCTCTCTCACTTCACTGTTCCCACAGCAAAGTGGCCAGCCGTCCTTATTTTATTTTATTTTTTGGCCTCTTTTATGGGTTATTTGTCAATTTAGTTTCATCCATTTTTGTTCTTTGGCCTGTGTGGGCCTCCCATTGCAATGGCCCCTCTCGCTGCAGAGCACTGACTCCAGGCACAAGTGCTCCAGAGCGCTGGCCTATAATTGGACACACTGGTCCAGCCGTTTCGCGGTACGTGGGATCTTCCCCGGCCACGGATCGAACTGGTACCCCTTATGCTGCAAGGCGGACTCTTTACCCTCTGGATCACCAGGGAAGCCCTCCTTATTATTTTTTTTTAAAATAAAAGCTTTATTGAGATATGCCATATATCATAAAGTCCATCATTTTATTTAAAGTAGATAAGTCAGTGGGTTTTAGTGTATTCACAAAGTTGTGCATCAATCACCACTCTGATTTCAGAACAATTTCATCCCCACCGAAGAAACCCCATGCCAATTAGGAGGCGTTCTTTGTTACCCCTACCATCAGCCCCTGGCTAGTCACTGACTGCCAATTTACTGTTCATCTATATGAATTTGCCTATTTTGGATATTTTATATAAATGGAATTATACAATATGTGGCCTTTTGTGTCTGACTTGTGTGATCTAGCGTAATGCTTCTGAGATGCATCTGTGATGCAGCATGTTTCATGAATTAAATATATCATTTGTTCTCTGAACCACAAAAGTTTTTAATTTATCTAGGTTTTTTTCTGTTTTTGTATTTATTGTTTGTAGTGTGTGCTTTTGTAGCAAAGAAGTCACAGCCTAATCCAAGGTTCTGAAGATTTACTCCTAGATTTTCTTCTAAATGCTTTAGAGTTCTTAGCTGTTACATTTAGATCTCTGATCTATTTTGAGTTAACTTTTGTGTATGGTTGGAATAGGGTCTGACTTCATTTTTTTCCATGTGGATGTCTAGTTATCCTGGCACCATTTATTAGAAAGACCATTCTTTCCTCATAAAATTGTCTTGGCATTTTTGTCCAAAATCCTTTGATCATAGATGTAAGCATTTATTTTTGGATTCTCGGTTCTACTCTGCTGATCTACATTTCTTTACTTTGGTAGTACACTGTCATGATTAGCTTTGTAATACATTTTGAAATCAAAAAAATGTGAGCCCTAACTTTGTTCTTTAGATTGCCTTGGTTATTCTTGCATTTCTATATGATAATCTTGGCTTATCTGAGAGGGCTCTCAAAGGGGAAACACAGGGAAGGGGGAGAGGCCACGTGATGAAAGCAGAGACTGTATGTAGCCCCAAGCCAACGAAACCTGGAGCCACAAGCTGGAAGAGGCAAGAGACGGTTCTCCTCAGGAGTCTCTGAGCAAGTGTAGCCTTTCCAACACCTCAGTTTTGAACTTTGAGCTTCCAGATCTGTGAGAGAGTGATTTCTGCTGTTTTAAGCCAGCCAGTTTATAGCTTAAACTAATACAGTGACCTTCACTATATTAAAGGGGTTATGCTAATGGATGGCAGATTCTTGTCTTCCCGTCAGTGAAACACTCCCCCTTTCTTTACATGGAATAAGCTGCAAATCTGAGACTTTTTTCTAAAACTTCTGAGAAAATAGAAGAAATTCTCATTTAATCTTATTAGAAGGGAATCTCTAGGAAGAGAAAAAATAGGATCTTTCCATACCCCCTTACTTCAACCACAGTTTTTATAACAAAATTCTTCCTGGTGTATATTTCAAACTTCTTTTACATAATCCTGTGCTCTTCCTTGTAAACTCTTTTTCAAGCTGTTTTTCACCACTTACTGCTTAGGGAGTTTTGGTTTGTGTATTTTCATCCCATATATTTTTCATGCATACACACAGTTTTATCTCCTCGATTTTCTTCTAAATGCTTTAGAGTTCTTAGCTGTTACATTTAGATCTCTGATCTATTTTGAGTTAACTTTTGTGTATGGTTGGAATAGGGTCTGACTTCATTTTTTTCCATGTGGATGTCTAGTTATCCTGGCACCATTTATTAGAAAGACCATTCTTTCCTCATAAAATTGTCTTGGCATTTTTGTCCAAAATCCTTTGATCATAGATGTAAGCATTTATTTTTGGATTCTCGGTTCTACTCTGCTGATCTACATTTCTTTACTTTGGTAGTACACTGTCATGATTAGCTTTGTAATACATTTTGAAATCAAAAAAATGTGAGCCCTAACTTTGTTCTTTAGATTGCCTTGGTTATTCTTGCATTTCTATATGATAATCTTGGCTTATCTGAGAGGGCTCTCAAAGGGGAAACACAGGGGAAGGGGGAGAGGCCACGTGATGAAAGCAGAGACTGTATGTAGCCCCAAGCCAACGAAACCTGGAGCCACAAGCTGGAAGAGGCAAGAGACGGTTCTCCTCAGGAGTCTCTGAGCAAGTGTAGCCTTTCCAACACCTCAGTTTTGAACTTTGAGCTTCCAGATCTGTGAGAGAGTGATTTCTGCTGTTTTAAGCCAGCCAGTTTATAGCTTAAACTAATACAGTGACCTTCACTATATTAAAGGGGTTATGCTAATGGATGGCAGATTCTTGTCTTCCCGTCAGTGAAACACTCCCCCTTTCTTTACATGGAATAAGCTGCAAATCTGAGACTTTTTTCTAAAACTTCTGAGAAAATAGAAGAAATTCTCATTTAATCTTATTAGAAGGGAATCTCTAGGAAGAGAAAAAATAGGATCTTTCCATACCCCCTTACTTCAACCACAGTTTTTATAACAAAATTCTTCCTGGTGTATATTTCAAACTTCTTTTACATAATCCTGTGCTCTTCCTTGTAAACTCTTTTTCAAGCTGTTTTTCACCACTTACTGCTTAGGGAGTTTTGGTTTGTGTATTTTCATCCCATATATTTTTCATGCATACACACAGTTTTATCTCCTACGTTTTTTACATTGCACTTAGGCACACTTGAAAAGCATCTTCTTGCAGTTCTAAAATACCAAATGATTTTTGAGATTTCTAATTACTTGTGATGAAAACCAATGCAAAGTATTTTTTTCTCTGATTAAAAGAAAGTATCTTTTTCTGTGTGTGTTTGTGTACATACGTGTGTGTATAGGCATACCAGGTGGTGCTAGTGGCCGAGTACCTGCCTGCCAGCGTAGAAAACATGAGACTTGGGTTCTATCCCTGGGTCAGGAAGATCCCCTGGAGGAGGCCATGTAGCCCATTCCAATATTCTTGGCTGGAGAATCCCATGGGCAAAGGAGCCTGGTGAGCTACAGCCTGTAGCATCACAAGGAGTTGGACATGACTGGTGCAACTTAGCATGCATGCTGGGTCTCAGTTGTGCCAGGTGAGACTTTTAGTTGCAGCATGTGAGCTCTTACTTGGACACACATGGGATCTAGTTCCCTGACCCGGGGTTGAACCCTGGCCACATGCATGCAGAGTCTTAGCCACTGGACCACCAGAGAAGTTCTGATATATCTTAAAAAGTTACCGTATATGGGGGGCTTCCCTGGTGGTCCAGTGGGTAAGGACACCGCCTTGCAGTGCAAGGGGCGCCAGTTCGATCCCTAGCCTGGGAAGATCCCACATGCCGCGGAGCGGCTGGACTGATGTGTCCAATTACCGAGCCGGACCTCTGGAGCGCATGCACCCAGAGCCGGTGCTCTGCGACAGCAGAGGCCACCGTGGTGGGAGGCCCACACGGGCCAAAGAACAAAGCTGGATGAAAATGGACAAATGAAAGATCAATAGAAGTGGCCCACCTGCTCCTCTCCCTCCCCACCCCACCCCCCTCAAATAAAATAAATAAATAAATCTTTTTTTTAAAAAAAGTTACTGTATATGTATAAAAGTATATCCTGAGAATAAACCTGACTTCACTGTATAAATTAAATTTAAAATAGATACTGTAATACTCTTTTATTAGAGGTAGAAAAATGTAGGATTAGTAACATTGGTATTAGACTGCTTTCAAATCTCAACTGAAAACTCAAAACATGGGCTTCCCTGGTGGTCCAGCAGGTAAAGAGTCCGCCTTGCAGTGCAAGGGGCACTGGTTTGATGCTGGGGAAGATCGGGAAGATTCCACGTGATGCGGAGCAGCTGGACCAATGTGTCCAATTATGAGCCAGTGCTCTGGAGCGCATGTGCCCAGAGCGGCATATGCCGAGAGAGGACACTGCAAAGAGAGGCCCACACAGGCAAGTGACAGAACTCTTTTTTAAAAAAATAATTATTGGGGCTTCCCCTGGTGGTCCAGTGGGTAAGGACACCGCCTTGCAGTGCAAGGGGCGCCGGTTCGAGCCCTGGCCTGGGAAGATCCCATGTGCCGCGGAGCGGCTGGACTGATGTGTCCAATCAGTGAGCCGGAGCTCTGGAGCGCATGCGCCCAGAGCCGGTGCTCTGCAACGACAGAGACGCCCCCGCGATGGGAGGCCCACAGGAGCCAAAGAACGAAGATGACTGAAAATAGAGAAATGAAAGACCAATAGAAGTGGCCCGCCCGCTCCCCTCCCTCCCCAACCCGACCCCCGCCCAAAGTAAATAAATAAATAAATCTTTAAAAAAAAAAAATTATTACTTAGTTTTTTAAATTTTGCTTTTACAGAGTTTTGTTGTTTACAGATATGTATAATCCCAGATCAGTTGTAGGTATATTCCTGGCCCCTCCCTGTTGTGCCCCCCCACCCCCAGTCTCCCATCCCACCCCTCCAGGCCATCGCACAGCCCCCATGTAAGATTCCCCTAGTCCCACAATGCATTGACAATAGTTAATCTCTTTTACATAAGATAGTACAGGTTTCCATGTTACTCCTCCCATACCTCTCACCCACCCTTCACTCCCCTCAGTGCCCATAGTTCTCTGTTCTCTATGTCTGTTTTTCTGTCGCTGCTCTGCAAGTGTATTTATCAGTGCCATTTTACTAGATTCCACATATATGTGTTAGTATGCTACATTTGTCCTTCTCTTTCTGACTTAACTTCACTGTGTATAATAGGTTCTAGATTCATCCACCTCATTAGGACTGATTCTTCTGCATTTCTTTTTATGACTGAGAAATATTCCACTGTATATACATACCATAGCTTCTTTATCCACTCATTCTTCAGTGGGCATCTAGCTTGCTTCCATGTTCTAGCTATTGTATTGAATGCTGTGATGAACATTGGGGTACAGGTGTGTCTTTCAATTTTGATTTCATCAGGGTACAAGCCTAATAGTGGGATTGCTCAGTCATATGGTGCTTCTATTTTTAGTTTTTTTTTTTTTTTTTCTTTTCTTCCATCACCATCCTAGCACATCAATGTGTTTACCAGCTAGGAAGCTCTACTGAACTGTGGTGGCCAGGGCTTTATTGGGATTTTATTATTTGGTGGTCCAGTGGGTAAGGACACCGCCTTGCAGTGCAAGGGGCGGTTCGATCCCTGGCCTGGGAAGATCCCACGTGCCGCGGAGCGGCTGGACTGATGTGTCCAATTACCGAGCCGGAGCTCTGGAGCGCATGCGCCCAGAGCCGGTGCTCTGCAACGACAGAGACGCCCCGATGGGAGGCCCACAGGAGCCAAAGAACGAAGATGACTGAAAATAGAGAAACGAAAGACCAATAGAAGTGGGCCTCCCTCCCTCCCCAACCCGACCCCCGCCCAAAGTAAATAAATAAATAAATCTTTAAAAAAAAAAAATTATTACTTAGTTTTTTAAATTTTGCTTTTACAGAGTTTTGTTGTTTACAGATATGTATAATCCCAGATCAGTTGTAGGTATATTCCTGGCCCCTCCCTGTTGTGCCCCCCCACCCCCAGTCTCCCATCCCACCCCTCCAGGCCATCGCACAGCCCCCATGTAAGATTCCCCTAGTCCCACAATGCATTGACAATAGTTAATCTCTTTTACATAAGATAGTACAGGTTTCCATGTTACTCCTCCCATACCTCTCACCCACCCTTCACTCCCCTCAGTGCCCATAGTTCTCTGTTCTCTATGTCTGTTTTTCTGTCGCTGCTCTGCAAGTGTATTTATCAGTGCCATTTTACTAGATTCCACATATATGTGTTAGTATGCTACATTTGTCCTTCTCTTTCTGACTTAACTTCACTGTGTATAATAGGTTCTAGATTCATCCACCTCATTAGGACTGATTCTTCTGCATTTCTTTTTATGACTGAGAAATATTCCACTGTATATACATACCATAGCTTCTTTATCCACTCATTCTTCAGTGGGCATCTAGCTTGCTTCCATGTTCTAGCTATTGTATTGAATGCTGTGATGAACATTGGGGTACAGGTGTGTCTTTCAATTTTGATTTCATCAGGGTACAAGCCTAATAGTGGGATTGCTCAGTCATATGGTGCTTCTATTTTTAGTTTTTTTTTTTTTTTTTCTTTTCTTCCATCACCATCCTAGCACATCAATGTGTTTACCAGCTAGGAAGCTCTACTGAACTGTGGTGGCCAGGGCTTTATTGGGATTTTATTATTTAGGCATGGTTGAACAAATCCTTGACCTTGTGATTGACCTTGGTGCCTTCTCTTCTCTCTAGCAGTTGGTCTGGCCAGAGGTCACTTTAACTAGTGACCAGCACCATTCTCTATTTTTAGTTTTTTGAGGAATCTCCATACTGTCTTCCATAGTGGTTGTATCAATTTACATTCCCACCAGCAATGCAAGAGTATTCCCTTTTCTCCGCACCCTCTCCAGCATTTATTGTCTGTAGATTTGTTGATGATGGCCATTCTAACTGGTGTGAGGTGATATCTCACTGTAGTTTCGATTTGCATTTCTCTAATAATAAGCAAAGTTGAGCATTTTTTCATGTGTTTTTTGGCCATCTATATGTCTTCTTTGGCGAAATGTCTCTTTTTCCCACTTTTTGATTGGGTTGTTTGCTTTTTTTGGTGTTGAGTGTGACGGAACTCTTGCCTTAGCTCTGTAGTCTCCAGCACTGTGGTGAGGGTACGCATACACACCTTACAACAATGCTTGGCATATACCAAGCCGTCCAGAAGCTATTGCATTTTTTAAAATATAAACTTTAATGGGCAAAATGTTGTGAAAAGCCATTTTCATTTTATTTATAGGAAATAGTTACTAACCAAGGAACATTACAAAAATTTCTTCATTATTTTATGGAAAACGATCTCACAAAAAAGTTGCAAGTACAATACAAAAAAAAATGTTTTCCCTCAAACCACTGTGTATAATAGGTTCTAGTTTACCATAGCTTCTTTGCATTTCTTTTTATGACTGAGAAATATTCCACTGTATATACATACCATAGCTTCTTTATCCACTCATTCTTCAGTGGGCATCTAGCTTGCTTCCATGTTCTAGCTATTGTATTGAATGCTGTGATGAACATTGGGGTACAGGTGTGTCTTTCAATTTTGATTTCATCAGGGTACAAGCCTAATAGTGGGATTGCTCAGTCATATGGTGCTTCTATTTTTAGTTTTTTTTTTTTTTTTTCTTTTCTTCCATCACCATCCTAGCACATCAATGTGTTTACCAGCTAGGAAGCTCTACTGAACTGTGGTGGCCAGGGCTTTATTGGGATTTTATTATTTAGGCATGGTTGAACAAATCCTTGACCTTGTGATTGACCTTGGTGCCTTCTCTTCTCTCTAGCAGTTGGTCTGGCCAGAGGTCACTTTAACTAGTGACCAGCACCATTCTCTATTTTTAGTTTTTTGAGGAATCTCCATACTGTCTTCCATAGTGGTTGTATCAATTTACATTCCCACCAGCAATGCAAGAGTATTCCCTTTTCTCCGCACCCTCTCCAGCATTTATTGTCTGTAGATTTGTTGATGATGGCCATTCTAACTGGTGTGAGGTGATATCTCACTGTAGTTTCGATTTGCATTTCTCTAATAATAAGCAAAGTTGAGCATTTTTTCATGTGTTTTTTGGCCATCTATATGTCTTCTTTGGCGAAATGTCTCTTTTTCCCACTTTTTGATTGGGTTGTTTGCTTTTTTTGGTGTTGAGTGTGACGGAACTCTTGCCTTAGCTCTGTAGTCTCCAGCACTGTGGTGAGGGTACGCATACACACCTTACAACAATGCTTGGCATATACCAAGCCGTCCAGAAGCTATTGCATTTTTTAAAATATAAACTTTAATGGGCAAAATGTTGTGAAAAGCCATTTTCATTTTATTTATAGGAAATAGTTACTAACCAAGGAACATTACAAAAATTTCTTCATTATTTTATGGAAAACGATCTCACAAAAAAGTTGCAAGTACAATACAAAAAAAAAATGTTTTCCCCAAACCACTTGAAAGTAAGTTGCAGACATGATGCCTGCCACATGATACTATCAAGCAAGAACATTATCCTAAGGATAAATAACACAATAAAATCATGAGGACCATTAAATTAACAGAGAAACACAGTCCTCAGGTGCTAGTCTAGGTGTCACCATTTGTCTTAATAGGCCCATTTTAGCAAAAGAATCCAGTTGGCTCACACGTTATTTAATTCTCGTTCTAAAGGCAAAAAGTCAATCTCAACTCTCAACACTGCAACACGGCTTCACTTCCCACACCATAATGTGTGGGAATTTTTCCCAGTGATCTGATAGCAGCTGGGTGTCCTACAGTTTAACTCGATTCTGACCTTATCTGCCTGGAAATAGCATCAGCTCCCTCAGGGTAAGGGCTCAGACCCAGAAGACTGCACCCCTCCCAGCCCTCCCTCCACACCCCCACCCCACCCCCACATGCTTCAGATGCCAACTGCAAGGTGGGTTGTTACCTGTGTGTCTGACCTACTGGCTGTAAATCGAAGGTTCCCATAAACCCTTCCTTGGGGTCCATTAGTTTGCTGGAGCAGCTCACAGAACTCAACAAAATGTTTGCTCACAAATTATCCATTTATTATAAAAGGATATCACTCAGGGATAGTGGATGGAAGAGCTGCATAGCACAAAGTATGTGGGAAGGCGTGCAGAGCTTCCACGCCCTCTCCGAGGGTGCCTCCGTCCTAGCACATCTTGGTGTTCATCGATCCCCCCCCTCGCAATCTCTCTCAACCCCATTCTTTCAGGTTTTTATAGAGGCTTCATTCCACAGGCATGACGAATTATATCGTTGACCATTGATGATTGAAGTCAACGTTCCATCCCTCTCCCCTCCACAGATGTCTCGAGTGGGAGGGGCGAGCCTAAAAGTCCCCTGCCTCTAATCAGGTTTGGTTCCCCTGACAATCAGTCCCAACCTTAGGTTATCTAAGACCTTTCCAACAGTCATTTTATTAGCATAAACTCAGGTCTGGTTGAACAGGGCTCATTATGAAAACAAAAGGCCTCCATTTCACTTGTATGATTCTGAAGCTGTTTCAGGAACTTAGGACAAAATTAAATATTGTAACCTGTGGCTCTCATAAAGGAAATTACAAGAGTTTTAAGAGCTATATGTCAGAAACAGCGAATGAAGACCAAAAATATATTGCTTCTTATAAATCACAGTATCACATTCCTTTTATCTGAAACAATTTTCCAATCTCTCTTTGACTATTGTGACCTTGGCAGTCTTGAAGATTGCAGGCCAGGTATTCTGTAAAACGCTGTTCAGATTTGTCGTGTTTCTTCATGACTGATTCAGACTATCCATCTTTAGCAGAAATATCACAGAAGTGAAGACGGACTTTTCTCACTACATCCTATCAGGTCTTCATCCTATCATGATGTCAGTTTCATGATGCCCTTTTTGATCATTTAAGATGATGACTGTCAGGGGTACTGTGTGATGGTCGGGAGGGGTGGGAAGGGGGGATATACATATGACTAATCTGGGAACATGCATATTTCCTCCACCCCACCCCACATGCTTCAGATGCCAACTGCAAGGTGGGTTGTTACCTGTGTGTCTGACCTACTGGCTGTAAATCAAGGTTCCCATAAACCCTTCCTTGGGGTCCATTAGTTTGCTGGAGCAGCTCACAGAACTCAACAAAATGTTTGCTCACAAATTATCCATTTATTATAAAAGGATATCACTCAGGGATAGTGGATGGAAGAGCTGCATAGCACAAAGTATGTGGGAAGGCGTGCAGAGCTTCCACCCCCTCTCCGAGGGTGCCTCCGTCCTAGCACATCTTGGTGTTCATCGATCCCCCCCCTCGCAATCTCTCTCAACCCCATTCTTTCAGGTTTTTATAGAGGCTTCATTCCACAGGCATGACGAATTATATCGTTGACCATTGATGATTGAAGTCAACGTTCCATCCCTCTCCCCTCCACAGATGTCTCGAGTGGGAGGGGCGAGCCTAAAAGTCCCCTGCCTCTAATCAGGTTTGGTTCCCCTGACAATCAGTCCCAACCTTAGGTTATCTAAGACCTTTCCAACAGTCATTTTATTAGCATAAACTCAGGTCTGGTTGAACAGGGCTCATTATGAAAACAAAAGGCCTCCATTTCACTTGTATGATTCTGAAGCTGTTTCAGGAACTTAGGACAAAATTAAATATTGTAACCTGTGGCTCTCATAAAGGAAATTACAAGAGTTTTAAGAGCTATATGTCAGAAACAGCGAATGAAGACCAAAAATATATTGCTTCTTATAAATCACAGTATCACATTCCTTTTATCTGAAACAATTTTCCAATCTCTCTTTGACTATTGTGACCTTGGCAGTCTTGAAGATTGCAGGCCAGGTATTCTGTAAAACGCTGTTCAGATTTGTCGTGTTTCTTCATGACTGATTCAGACTATCCATCTTTAGCAGAAATATCACAGAAGTGAAGACGGACTTTTCTCACTACATCCTATCAGGTCTTCATCCTATCATGATGTCAGTTTCATGATGCCCTTTTTGATCATTTAAGATGATGACTGTCAGGGGTACTGTGTGATGGTCGGGAGGGGTGGGAAGGGGGGATATACATATGACTAATCTGGGAACATGCATATTTGTAAACAACAAAACTCTGTAAAAGTTAAAAGTAAAATAAAAGTTAAAAAAAAAAAAGATGGTGACTGTCAGCCTTTAACACTGTAAAGTTAACTCTTTTTCCATACTTTTGAGACTACCATTGATGAAAACTTAATCCATCAATCTCAGAAGGAAATGAAACATTTTATTTGAGCCAACCTGAGGATTATAATTCGGGAACAGCCTCTTAAAAATCTCTGAGAACTATTCCACCTATTAGGGGTCAGAGGGCTGTGCGTTAAATGATGTGTTACTGACAGTTTACATGATCCAAGCAAGTTCACAGACCACCATGGGCCTTTACAAGACTAAAAAGGAGGGTTATCTTCTAAGGGGTTGTGGTGCTTGATAAAGTTAAAAGGAATTGTTATCTTCTCAGTTAATGCAGGTGCACAATACACTTTAAAGGGAAGAGAGAAAGTCCACATAGACAAAGAAAAAAATGTGTTTAAATTTTTATTCTCTAGCCATTAAAAAAAAAAGGTGGGGCGGGGGATGCTTCCCTAGTGACTCAGATGGTAAAGAATCTGCTTGCCATGTGGGAGAAGTGGCTGATCAGGATTGGGCCAGGGGGAAAAAAAAGGACTCCTACTGGCTCAACTGAGGGGAACTTGAACATCAAAATGAACAATAGAATGGCTTATAGCCCACTAAATAAAAAATAGAGATTCATGAATCTTTGTTGGTATAAATAAATGTCTCATATGGACAAAACGTATTTACATGGTGATTAAATAAATTTATATTTTGTGGCATGAGTGAGTAAAATTTGCTCAGTAATGTCTGATTCTTTGGGACCCCATGGACTGTAGCCTGCCAGGCTCTTCTGTCCATGTGATTCTCCAGGCAAGAATACTGGAGTGGATTGCCATGCCCTTCTCCAGGATTTCATGGCGTAGTGCAAGTGAAAGTGTTAGTCACTCAGTTGTGTCCCGTCCGACTCTTTGTGACCCCGCAGACCGTAGCCCACCAGGCTCTGCTGCCTATGGAATTTTTCAGGTAAGTGTTAGGTTGGTGGAGGCCCATGGGGCCTAGCCATTCCAGGAGGCAGCGGTCTCAAAAGATTTCCCGCTGACTCATCACTGGCGCCATCTGCATCTGGGATTTTCCCGCCAGACCCAGAACAGCTCAAACAAAGAAAATGCCTCCGCGCAGGAGCAAGACCTTGCCCCTCAGCTGACTTGACCCTGAGCAGATAAAAGCCCCCTACCCCTGCCTCTGGGCACGACTTCACTGGCCCACCTCTTGGACCCGTGAACCTCACCCGGGAGCAAGATCCCAATAAAACTTAACTTTTGCTTATAATTTGGCCAATTTGCCTGTCTCTTGCTGCGCCGAGATCTTACAGTAAGAATACAGGAATGGGTTGCCATTTTCTCTTCCAGGGGCTCTTCCCAACCCAGAGATGGAACCTGTGTCTCCTGCATTGGCAGGAGGATATTTTTAACCATTGAGCCATCTGGAAAGCCCCAGTCAGTTTTTATAGGAATGGGTGATTTCATAGGCTATTGAGCAGAAAGAGTATTTCAGCTACTTGGGATAAGGAATGGGACTTTCCAGAAACTGGGTTACTGCCCACTTTTTGACCTTTTTGGTTGGTCTTGGAACTGTCATGGCACCTGGAGGTGTGTCATTTAGCTTGCTGACGTGTTACGATGAGTGTATACTGAGGCTCAAGGTCTATCGGAAGTTGAATGCTCTACCATCTTGGACCTAGTTGGTTCTGACGCGTTTATACTGTATCCTCAAGGCCTATGCCTTTCTATTCAACGTTGTGCCCTGTCCCATTCCCTCCTGTTTCATAACTTTCTGACATTTCTGGGCTTCTCCACTTGTGTGAAGTGCTTCTGTCAGAGCTGCTCTTGTCTTCTGAGTTGAACTGCATTCTGTCTATGAAATGCTTATCTCTTTAAATAAATCCACTTCTTACCTGTCACTTTATCTCTCACTGAATTCCTTCCACGCGGAGACACAAAGAACCTAAGCTTCATTAAATCCTGAGACCAGGTGGGTTCAAGTCCCAGTCTGGGTTTTGGTGAGTTGGAGTCCCATCTGAGTTGTGCAGTTTCAAATTTGCTCTTGATGTGGCAGCAAGAGCAGCATTTCTAAAACATAAATCAGATCATGTCACTTCCCAGCTTGGACCCTTCAGTCTATGTGCCTCAAGCCAAATTAGACTCCACTGGGGCTACCACACCTGGCGGGTCTGGCCCCTACCAGAATCTCCCACTTCATTCTGTGCTATCAAGGCTGGGCGAAAACTCCAGAAACTGAGCACCTAAAAGGTAATGCCACTTCTGCCATATGAAATGACAAATAAAAGCAATGTAACGCTTCCCTGGTGGTCCAGTGGGTAAAGAGTCTGCCTTGCAGTGCAGGGGCACTGGTTTGATCCCTGGTCAGGGAAGATCCCATGTGCCGCGGAGCAGCTGGATTGATATGTCCAATTATGAGCCAGCGCTCTGGAGAGCATGCGCCCAGAGCCAGTGCTCTGCAACGACAGAGGCCACTGCAATGAGAGGCCCACACAAGCTGAAGAATAAAGATGGATGAAAAATGAATAAATAAAAAATCAAGAAAAAGAGCCCAAAATTTAAAAAAGGAAATAAGCAACAGTAAATTGTAAAAGAAATTGAAGGCGGCCTTTGATTTTCTTTTGTTTTCGAAATAGCAATTTCTTGCTGAAAGTGTTCTCTTTCTGCTGCTCCCCCTCCTCCTCCACACTGGCTGCCTCTTCCTGCTTACTCCCACCTGGCCTTCCCTGTAGATCCTTCAGTATCCCATGCGCCTTTTTCAGGCTTTTTCTTCTGTCCAAATTGTTCTTCTTGCTATTGCTAGCTTCTTTTGCCCAGTTAACTCTTACACATCCTCCAGACCTCACTGTAAAAGCCATTTCCCAAGGAAAGCTTTCCCTGGGGACTTCAGCTTAATCAGCCCCCTGTGTTAGATGCATTCGGATCTAATGTGTGTCACCCCGGGCTGGCCTATAAACTCACCAGCTCATGTGCTCACACTGGTACAAAACATAGTCCATGACAGCGTGAAAACCACTGGAACTGAGGAAGGAATGCTAGTCTCAGGGGCAAGAGGTTCGAGTCTTTGTCTCAGCTTTGCGACAAACTTTGAGTGACCTTGGACAAGCTCATTTCCTCCCTCGGGTTGTGTCCAGTGGGGAAAGTATGAGGCCCCTTGTCATCTAAACATTCACTTCCTCAAGCATTCCACCATTCAGTGATTTCATTCATTCAGTCAGTCATTTGCTTACTGAAGCTGATGGAACCTATCCTCGGTGTCAGAGAGCTGGGGATGTAAAGTGAAATCAAGAGCAAGAGTCCAGGGTGGAGTGGGCAAGGCAAGTATTAGTCTCTCAGTGTACGACGAGGCATATGAATACCCGCACGCAAGAGAGATCAGGCAGCTGCTGTGGGAACCTAGAGGAGGTAGCCATTATTAGCTCACACCGAGAAAGGCTTTTTGGAGAAAGTGACGTTGAAGGGTTGAGAAAGGAGGAGAAATGCTGCCCAGGGACTTGCCTTTCAGGTTTGTTGGGTGTGTACAAGCTCTTTGGGAAATGGCCTCTTTGTTTTATAATTCTCCTCTGACTTTCTGCAAGTCTTTCTCTTTTAGCTCTGCCTCTTCAAATGGAAATAAAATCAAGAAAAAGAGCCCAAAATTTAAAAAAGGAAATAAGCAACAGTAAATTGTAAAAGAAATTGAAGGCGGCCTTTGATTTTCTTTTGTTTTCGAAATAGCAATTTCTTGCTGAAAGTGTTCTCTTTCTGCTGCTCCCCCTCCTCCTCCACACTGGCTGCCTCTTCCTGCTTACTCCCACCTGGCCTTCCCTGTAGATCCTTCAGTATCCCATGCGCCTTTTTCAGGCTTTTTCTTCTGTCCAAATTGTTCTTCTTGCTATTGCTAGCTTCTTTTGCCCAGTTAACTCTTACACATCCTCCAGACCTCACTGTAAAAGCCATTTCCCAAGGAAAGCTTTCCCTGGGGACTTCAGCTTAATCAGCCCCCTGTGTTAGATGCATTCGGATCTAATGTGTGTCACCCGGGCTGGCCTATAAACTCACCAGCTCATGTGCTCACACTGGTACAAAACATAGTCCATGACAGCGTGAAAACCACTGGAACTGAGGAAGGAATGCTAGTCTCAGGGGCAAGAGGTTCGAGTCTTTGTCTCAGCTTTGCGACAAACTTTGAGTGACCTTGGACAAGCTCATTTCCTCCCTCTGGGGTTGTGTCCAGTGGGGAAAGTATGAGGCCCCTTGTCATCTAAACATTCACTTCCTCAAGCATTCCACCATTCAGTGATTTCATTCATTCAGTCAGTCATTTGCTTACTGAAGCTGATGGAACCTATCCTCGGTGTCAGAGAGCTGGGGATGTAAAGTGAAATCAAGAGCAAGAGTCCAGGGTGGAGTGGGCAAGGCAAGTATTAGTCTCTCAGTGTACGACGAGGCATATGAATACCCGCACGCAAGAGAGATCAGGCAGCTGCTGTGGGAACCTAGAGGAGGTAGCCATTATTAGCTCACACCGAGAAAGGCTTTTTGGAGAAAGTGACGTTGAAGGGTTGAGAAAGGAGGAGAAATGCTGCCCAGGGACTTGCCTTTCAGGTTTGTTGGGTGTGTACAAGCTCTTTGGGAAATGGCCTCTTTGTTTTATAATTCTCCTCTGACTTTCTGCAAGTCTTTCTCTTTTAGCTCTGCCTCTTCAAAGCTGCACCTCCAAGGCTGCCTGAGGATCTTTCTAAATGACTTCCTGTTGCCTAAGATTAAACCCAAGGTCTTTAGCCTGGTGGTCAGGTTCTTTTCACCAGGCACCACCTTACTAGCTTCTTTGCCTGCTGCTCTTCCAGGCAGCTCTGGTTTCAGCCATATTTAGCCACGTTAATGCCGTGTCCTCTGCCTCAGTGCCTTTGCTCATGCTGTTCCTTCTGCCTAGAGTACTCTTTCTCCTCTAAAAAGCCTTCCTGCACAACACGTGGCAGTTAGCAATATTCTCTTCCATGCTTCCATTATACTTTGTCATCTTAATGATTGCACTTTCCATTTTGTACTGAAATTAGTTGTGAAGTCCCCTGCGGACAGGGATTCTATCTGCATCCTTTCTGTCAATGTAATACCCAGGTTGGACACCTACTTGGCCTGTTTGGTGCTTGACCAAATAGGTAAGTGAATGGAAGAAAGAGGACTCTGTTGAAAGGAAGGGGATAGATTTAATTTAATTCTATTCAAGATGTAGAAGGACCAGTCTGCTCTGTATTGCACTTATTTGGAGAAGGAAATGGCAACCCACTCCAGTATTCTTGCCTGGAAAATTCCATGGACAGAGAAGCCTGGCGAGCTACAGTCCATAAGGTCTCAAGTATATGTGTGTGGGGGGGAGATATAAAGGAAGTAGCATGAAAACCTATACTGTCATATGTGAAAAAAACAGCTATTGCCATTGTGTTATGGGAAAAGGGAACCCTGCAAGGGCACTGTGCAACAGCCTGGAGGGGTGGGATGGGGGGGTGGATATACATATGACTAATCTGGGATCATACATATCTGTAAACAACAAACCTCTGTAAAAGTAAAAAGTAAAATAAAAATTTTTTAAAAAAGAAGAAAAAAAATATATATGGCTTCCCTGATGGCACAGTGGTGAGGAATCTGCCTGCAACGTAGGAGACCCAGTTCTGTCCCTGGGTTGGAAAGATCCCCTTGGAGGCGGTCATGGCAACCTGCTCCAGTATTCTTGCCTGGAGAATTCCATGGACAGAGGAGCCTGACGGGCTGTAGTCCATGGCGGTCATACAGAGCTGGACACGACTGAAGTGACCAAGCAGCAGCAACACTTATTTACCTAACACATCCACCCATGAGACCTGGAGAATGAAGAGGGTGGAGGAAGAGGATGCAGAGTTTATTGGGGAAAGTTTGGCTTTTTAGCCCTACAGACTGACATTTTGATTTTAGTACCCAATGTGGTACTAGTTGGTTGTTAAAACAGGAGCCATCCCTGAACCAAACAGCTCTAGCCCTCTGCGGTTTACCTCAGTTCTGTTCAGTCCTTCAGTCGTGCCTGACTCTTTGTGATCCCATAGAGTGCAGCACACTAGGCTTCCCTGTCCTTCACCATACCCATCAAATTCCTAATTATCCTTTGAAACCTTTGTGAAGCCTGCTCTGACCAGCCCCGGTAGAGTCTGTTGGTTCATTAGAGCCTGTTGGTTCATTACCACTTGACCTTAATCCTTTTTCTATTGCTGCATGTATACTGTGTTTGGCCACTTTTAATTCATGCTCCGAACATGTGAATACTTGATTTGACAGGGGATACATAACACTCTATAAATATTATAATAACTCAATTCTCAGTGAGTAAAAATATTTTTGTGTTGAAACAAGTACAGTCATATTAGGGAGTAAGACCCAAAATAATACACAAATTTTTAGAATGAAATAGGCCACATAAAATAATGATAGGCAGCACTTATTGAACACATGCTCAGCAGGTTATTTCAGTTTTATGCCATGTTCCTGGGGCGAGTGTCATCTCTCCTGAGGTTTGTGACGTGAACGTGGAAAAGACTGACAATGATTATTTGTTTCAGTTCTGTATTTCCAGCATCCAGTAATCTGCCTGATGCAGAGTAAAGGCTTGTGGAAAATCACGCCCACTCTCTCTGCTGGAACATCCTTTCTACCCTCCCTGCTTGTGAACTCTTATGGGTCCTTCAATACCCAGGTTAAATGTCATCTCCACTGTGAAATTTGACTGTCTTCTCTGGTTCCCACAGTCCCTGGACTTACACCTCAGACCCAGCTCTAAGTCCCTTGATTTGGGGCTTCTGGCTTCTAGAACTGTGAAAGAATACCTTTCTGTTGTTTTAAGCTACCCAGGAGGCGGTCATGGCAACCTGCTCCAGTATTCTTGCCTGGAGAATTCCATGGACAGAGGAGCCTGACGGGCTGTAGTCCATGGCGGTCATACAGAGCTGGACACGACTGAAGTGACCAAGCAGCAGCAACACTTATTTACCTAACACATCCACCCATGAGACCTGGAGAATGAAGAGGGTGGAGGAAGAGGATGCAGAGTTTATTGGGGAAAGTTTGGCTTTTAGCCCTACAGACTGACATTTTGATTTTAGTACCCAATGTGGTACTAGTTGGTTGTTAAAACAGGAGCCATCCCTGAACCAAACAGCTCTAGCCCTCTGCGGTTTACCTCAGTTCTGTTCAGTCCTTCAGTCGTGCCTGACTCTTTGTGATCCCATAGAGTGCAGCACACTAGGCTTCCCTGTCCTTCACCATACCCATCAAATTCCTAATTATCCTTTGAAACCTTTGTGAAGCCTGCTCTGACCAGCCCCGGTAGAGTCTGTTGGTTCATTAGAGCCTGTTGGTTCATTACCACTTGACCTTAATCCTTTTTCTATTGCTGCATGTATACTGTGTTTGGCCACTTTTAATTCATGCTCCGAACATGTGAATACTTGATTTGACAGGGGATACATAACACTCTATAAATATTATAATAACTCAATTCTCAGTGAGTAAAAATATTTTTGTGTTGAAACAAGTACAGTCATATTAGGGAGTAAGACCCAAAATAATACACAAATTTTTAGAATGAAATAGGCCACATAAAATAATGATAGGCAGCACTTATTGAACACATGCTCAGCAGGTTATTTCAGTTTTATGCCATGTTCCTGGGGCGAGTGTCATCTCTCCTGAGGTTTGTGACGTGAACGTGGAAAAGACTGACAATGATTATTTGTTTCAGTTCTGTATTTCCAGCATCCAGTAATCTGCCTGATGCAGAGTAAAGGCTTGTGGAAAATCACGCCCACTCTCTCTGCTGGAACATCCTTTCTACCCTCCCTGCTTGTGAACTCTTATGGGTCCTTCAATACCCAGGTTAAATGTCATCTCCACTGTGAAATTTGACTGTCTTCTCTGGTTCCCACAGTCCCTGGACTTACACCTCAGACCCAGCTCTAAGTCCCTTGATTTGGGGCTTCTGGCTTCTAGAACTGTGAAAGAATACCTTTCTGTTGTTTTAAGCTACCCACTTTGTAGTTATGTGATACATCAACTTCAGGAAACTAAACAGCTTGGAAACAGACAACTGTTTTCTATGAAATTCCACCAGATGGTGGGAACCTGATGAGATTTGGGATTTCTCAAATTACTACCTTCTTAACAAACACCTGACTGCCTACCCTAGGCTCTAGCCATGAACAAGAGACAGTTTACATCTTAGCCATCTCTGGGATCAGATCAAAATGTCTTCAGGTAACATCACTATAAATTCTATAGCTGTTAGAAAGGAAATAAAATGATATGAACATCCTAAAAAAAAAAAGTGTCTTCAGGCTTCTGAATACCCTTGAAAGATAGTATGTTTACCTTCTATTAAAATATTTTTAGTGCAATTATTATATGCCAGGTCCTGTAGTGGGCACTATACTACAATGACATATTTGTATATAATCCCCATAGCAATCTTACTACTGTTTTAGAAACGGGAAAACTAAAGTTGAGAAGGGGAACTGGCTTGCCTAGGGACACATAGCTAGAAAGTGGTGGAGCCACGATTCTAGAAGTTTCTGGCTCCTATTGTGTCTGACACTAAAGCACTGTTATTTTTGCTTCATCAGTCAGGGTGGTGGAGAAATTCACAGTCTGAGGAGGAAAAAGATTATTATTCTGTAGAATGAATCAATGATATTTATTATAGAAGCAACTGCTATATATCCTAACATTATGATCCAAGGAGGTCTTCACGGAAGAGGTGTCATTTAAACTGTCTTCACTTAAAAAACACATGTCCTGATTCTCTGTAAGACTATTGGAATCCAGAGATGAATCAGACAAGGTTCTTTTGCTTGAGAAAATAAACTGTGTGTATTTGCGGGAAGGGTACATGGGACTGCTCAAGTATGTTACACACTTATTAAAAGACAATTGAATGCAATAATCAGAAACGTGGTAGAGGCAAGTTTCCTAACTCAGGATCCCAGTAGTCTTGAGAAGCCTTTTGGAATCCCAACGCAAGGTGAAATTTGATGGGTAAGTAAATATTAGTCAGGAAGAGCAAAGTTCATAGCAAAGGCTTTCCAGGGAAAGCATAAACAACCCACTCATAGAAGTCAAACAGCATCCCCAGCGCCCGGCTCAGCCTACCAGTTAGTGAAGAAAGAGGAGGGGCGGGGACTTGTGTGCTGGAATTGGTTGTGGGTGGATCTGGCCGCACTGCCCAAGTTTCTGGTCTCAAGGCATCCTGCGTGGTGGCTTTCCGCCGAACCATAAAGTATTCCTTTTCAATTCTCACATGCTGACGGGAGCTCGTCAGGAAAAGATCGCTCAGAGAATCTGCAACTACAGTCCTTCGCGACCCAGGGGTTGCCAAATGAGTTCCCGCCCTCCAAGGAGGCCGGTTACCACGGCAACTAGGTCAGGGCGGAAGTAGCTCCCAAAACTGACATACACTAATCAGGTGACTCTCCTGCCTCCTGCACGTGACACTAGAGCCCCGGCGCCAGTCTAGCTAGTCAGACTCCGCCCCCTTTTCCTTTCTGATAACTGACAGCCACGTCGAGCAATGGTCCTTGCGGCTCCCCCAGGAGACCCCGCCTGTGGTAGTGAAAGAACCAATTAGACTGGGAAAAAAAGAAGCAACGCCCCAGGTTTCGCCCCGGCTTTGACAGAGGCAATTTAGGCCATCCCACCCCTCGTCTGTTCCTGTCGGCGACAGTCAAATTTGCTGTCCAATAGCGCGTCCCTGTTTTGTCGTTTGGTCCCGCCCCCTTGGGAGCGGAACCAATGGGCAAGCCGGGTCTCAGCGGGTGGTGGGGGTTGCACTGCGGTAATATGGCTCTTCCTTACCCAGCGACGGCGGCCGGAGGTGGGGTAGCACGGTCCTGCCTCTAGGGTGGTTAGTTTCTAGGCTGCAGGGTCTCGGCGGGTCGTGACTCGGCAGTGGGGGCGGATGCCGGAGGAGCGCCGGTCCCGCCGCTTGGCGGCCCCTGGGAGCTTCAGTTACTAACTTGAATGCAATAATCAGAAACGTGGTAGAGGCAAGTTTCCTAACTCAGGATCCCAGTAGTCTTGAGAAGCCTTTTGGAATCCCAACGCAAGGTGAAATTTGATGGGTAAGTAAATATTAGTCAGGAAGAGCAAAGTTCATAGCAAAGGCTTTCCAGGGAAAGCATAAACAACCCACTCATAGAAGTCAAACAGCATCCCCAGCGCCCGGCTCAGCCTACCAGTTAGTGAAGAAAGAGGAGGGGCGGGGACTTGTGTGCTGGAATTGGTTGTGGGTGGATCTGGCCGCACTGCCCAAGTTTCTGGTCTCAAGGCATCCTGCGTGGTGGCTTTCCGCCGAACCATAAAGTATTCCTTTTCAATTCTCACATGCTGACGGGAGCTCGTCAGGAAAAGATCGCTCAGAGAATCTGCAACTACAGTCCTTCGCGACCCAGGGGTTGCCAAATGAGTTCCCGCCCTCCAAGGGAGGCCGGTTACCACGGCAACTAGGTCAGGGCGGAAGTAGCTCCCAAAACTGACATACACTAATCAGGTGACTCTCCTGCCTCCTGCACGTGACACTAGAGCCCCGGCGCCAGTCTAGCTAGTCAGACTCCGCCCCCTTTTCCTTTCTGATAACTGACAGCCACGTCGAGCAATGGTCCTTGCGGCTCCCCCAGGAGACCCCGCCTGTGGTAGTGAAAGAACCAATTAGACTGGGAAAAAAAGAAGCAACGCCCCAGGTTTCGCCCCGGCTTTGACAGAGGCAATTTAGGCCATCCCACCCCTCGTCTGTTCCTGTCGGCGACAGTCAAATTTGCTGTCCAATAGCGCGTCCCTGTTTTGTCGTTTGGTCCCGCCCCCTTGGGAGCGGAACCAATGGGCAAGCCGGGTCTCAGCGGGTGGTGGGGGTTGCACTGCGGTAATATGGCTCTTCCTTACCCAGCGACGGCGGCCGGAGGTGGGGTAGCACGGTCCTGCCTCTAGGGTGGTTAGTTTCTAGGCTGCAGGGTCTCGGCGGGTCGTGACTCGGCAGTGGGGGCGGATGCCGGAGGAGCGCCGGTCCCGCCGCTTGGCGGCCCCTGAGTCAAGATGAACGCTTCAGCGTCGGTCGGGGGCCCGCTGCCCCCGCCGCCTCCGGGCCCGGCCGCTGCGCTGCCGCCGGGTTCTGCCGCGCGGGCCCTGCATGTGGAACTGCCGTCTCAGCAGGTAAGCCTGCGGGCTCGCGGCGCTCGGGAGGGCCCGGGAGGAGGCCGGAGGGAACCCCGCGGACTACCCAGTGCTAGCCGGGGACCGGGAGAATTGTCCGCGGAGAACTCCGAGGACCGAGGAGGGCTGTCCGGCGGTCTTGGGAGGGATCCAGGGATGGCCGAACCTCTGGGTGATTCTCGAGTCCAGGGAGACATCCTGTTACAGGAGATGGGCTGGGAAGAGACGGGATGGGACCCACCGAAGCTCCCCGGGGCCCGCCTCTCCCCCGTAGGGAGCTGGGGATTCCCTGGCGCAGACCCTCCGCTTTATCCCTCTTGGGAGGGCACCTGGGGAAGCCCTGCTGTCTGTCCCAGGAGAGACGGGGAAAGCGATTTTTCTTTTTCAGTTCACTTGCTGACACACCAAGTGGTGCTGCGGGAGAAATGAGGAGTCTTTAGAGTTATCCAGCATTTACTTTTAATCTGTCCTTATGACGTACTATAAACTTACCAAGAAAAATCGTTTGGAACTTTGGGCTTCCTTCCTAATTCTCCGACCCCCAGAGAACGCATTTTAGCAATTTGAGGGCGCTGCTACATTCCGTCAAAAGAGTGTCTGTGGAAGAACATTAGATGTACAGTATTTTTATTCATGTCTTCTCCCATCCTTTAGACTGGGAAAAAGAAGCAACGCCCCAGGTTTCGCCCCGGCTTTGACAGAGGCAATTTAGGCCATCCCACCCCTCGTCTGTTCCTGTCGGCGACAGTCAAATTTGCTGTCCAATAGCGCGTCCCTGTTTTGTCGTTTGGTCCCGCCCCCTTGGGAGCGGAACCAATGGGCAAGCCGGGTCTCAGCGGGTGGTGGGGGTTGCACTGCGGTAATATGGCTCTTCCTTACCCAGCGACGGCGGCCGGAGGTGGGGTAGCACGGTCCTGCCTCTAGGGTGGTTAGTTTCTAGGCTGCAGGGTCTCGGCGGGTCGTGACTCGGCAGTGGGGGCGGATGCCGGAGGAGCGCCGGTCCCGCCGCTTGGCGGCCCCTGAGTCAAGATGAACGCTTCAGCGTCGGTCGGGGGCCCGCTGCCCCCGCCGCCTCCGGGCCCGGCCGCTGCGCTGCCGCCGGGTTCTGCCGCGCGGGCCCTGCATGTGGAACTGCCGTCTCAGCAGGTAAGCCTGCGGGCTCGCGGCGCTCGGGAGGGCCCGGGAGGAGGCCGGAGGGAACCCGCGGACTACCCAGTGCTAGCCGGGGACCGGGAGAATTGTCCGCGGAGAACTCCGAGGACCGAGGAGGGCTGTCCGGCGGTCTTGGGAGGGATCCAGGGATGGCCGAACCTCTGGGTGATTCTCGAGTCCAGGGAGACATCCTGTTACAGGAGATGGGCTGGGAAGAGACGGGATGGGACCCACCGAAGCTCCCCGGGGCCCGCCTCTCCCCCGTAGGGAGCTGGGGATTCCCTGGCGCAGACCCTCCGCTTTATCCCTCTTGGGAGGGCACCTGGGGAAGCCCTGCTGTCTGTCCCAGGAGAGACGGGGAAAGCGATTTTTCTTTTTCAGTTCACTTGCTGACACACCAAGTGGTGCTGCGGGAGAAATGAGGAGTCTTTAGAGTTATCCAGCATTTACTTTTAATCTGTCCTTATGACGTACTATAAACTTACCAAGAAAAATCGTTTGGAACTTTGGGCTTCCTTCCTAATTCTCCGACCCCCAGAGAACGCATTTTAGCAATTTGAGGGCGCTGCTACATTCCGTCAAAAGAGTGTCTGTGGAAGAACATTAGATGTACAGTATTTTTATTCATGTCTTCTCCCATCCTTTAGCAAGGCGTACAGGGCTTCTTGGATTCAACTTGGATCCACGCCGTAAGCAGATAATACGGAGAGAACACCGAGTCTGAGGACCTGGCAAAACTCTCTTTATCATAGACATATCTGTACAGTACTTCTTGCTTTTTCTCCCCTGCCTTCTTGCTATCCTCCAGGAGGAGACTTTGCAGGAACTTTAGCTTTTAAGAGACAGAAGGAAAATACCTTTCATCTTCCCCTGTCCACAAAGAGGACCTAACCTTTCATCTTCCCCCATCCACAAAGAGGACCTAAGAAAACTGGTCTGTTGTTGAGAGTTTACCGTGTTGGGTCTGTGCCAAGCGCTCAGCTGGCTGGTAGTTGATTTAATCTCAGAACTCTGGGAGAAGGCTGTTTTTATTAGCTCCATTTTGTAATTTTGGAGACTGAGGCTTAAATACGTTAAATAGCTTGGCCAAAGCCTTGCCTTTAGTAAGTGGTGAGGCTGAGTTTCAGAATCCAGCTTCTGACGGTACCCCACGTGGTGTTGTGTTGCAGACTTGAGCAATCTCCTCTCCCCGGGTCTTCAGAGCAGGGCAGGGTACTTTCCTTCATATCCTTCCTCCAACTTCCTTCCTATTCCTGTCTTAGGAAAGAGTCAGATGGAAGAGGTCAGAGGTTGGGGCAGGTTTGAATTCAGGGAAGTGCTGGGATGTGGGGGCTGCTAAAGGGCAACAGAGTGGGAGATAAGAGCTACAGTGGTGGCCAGTGAGCTGAGCTGTTTGCAGAAGCAGAGGCTTTTTGTGCTGTGGGGGAGAGGATTGAAAATACTGGGAGAGCACGGGCCCTGGCTTTGTGGTGCAGTTGGGAAGGGAGTTTTGGAAAATATGAGTTTGAGGGTAGTCAAGTTTAAATTGTATTTACAAGGTTCTGGGGGAGAGTGAAAGTCTGGAGGAGGGGGAGACTAACCTCTGGAATGAGCATTAATGTGAATTTTTGTGTATGTGTGTGTGCGCATATTTGCTGGGGGTGGGGGGTGGTTGGATTGTGAGAGTGAATACGGGGAGAGACCGTGATGGGCACAGAAATCCTGCAGGAAGAGTTGAGAGCCAAGAGGGGTTTAGTGTGGGAGAGCTTTGGGAAACTGTGGGATAGGAGAGAGAAAGCATCATTTGTTTCATAGAGCCTGTTCTCTGGTAACAGTTCTCTGTTTAACGTTGGGGAAATAATCCAAACAAACTGCCCATGGAATAAATCCAACTGCATTTGTCCAGTTTTGGGGTTTGTGCCAAGGGATATATAGTGACTTAAGTGTACCGCTGAATGCTGTATGATCGCTGAGTATGGTATTTACAGCTTTCTGGGGGTGTCATCCCTCTTGAATTCTTGGACAACAGCCTGTACAGCAAAAGCACTTTTACTTTTGGTTTTGACATTAATTTTGCCTTCTGGGTCAAAATGCTCAAGTTTTGAGGATATAAATTACAACATTTTAAAAAAGTAAGCATTTTTGTTAAAGGGTTATCTGTATACAATAAAGTGTACCAGCTATTAGTGCAGAGCTTGATGAATTGTCACAAAGCAAGCAAGTTATCTAAGGACTACCCAGATTAAGAAATACAAAATTATTACCATCCCAGAAGTCCCCCCATGTCGTCTTCCATGTCTGCTTTTTCTCTCCAGAGGAGCCACTGTTCTGATTTATGACATACAAGTTTTTGCCTGTTCTTGAACTGTATATAAATGAAATCACACACACAAAAAGGTTTTCTTCTTTCGCTCAACATTGTTTGACAGAATCAGAGAATGTGTGTGTAAAAACTTTTTTAATATTAATTTGGTTTTTTTTTGCCCGTGGCTTTTGCAGAATTTCAAGGCTTTAGATAAATTGGAAATCCAATTAACTTTCTTTTAAATAACACTTTGAAAATTGTAATAGATTCCATGCGATTTGATAAGATGTCAGTGTTTCTTTTTCTTTTTGGCCTCTTTTATTGTTTATTTATTTATTTATTTTCATCCATCATTATTCTTTGGCCTGGCTTCCATTGCAGTGGCCTCTCTCCTTGCAGAGCACCGGCTCTTGTGTGCATGTGCTCCAGAGCACTGGCTCCTAATTGGACACACCAGTTCCTAATTGGACACATCGGCTCCTAATTGGACACACTGGTCCGCAGCACGTGGGATCCTCCCATGCCAGGGATCCAACAGGTGCCCCCTGCACTGCAAGGTGGACTTTTACCCACTGGACCACCAGGGAAGCCCAGGTGTCAATATACTTAAACAGATAAAAAATGCTGTTCATTTCAGATTTTTATGATAATATCAATTGTTTCAAAGCAAAAATTTCAATGGTTGGTCCCCCCACCCTCAGCCTATTTCTAAGGCAGGGTTTTCAGCCTCAGTACTGTTGACATTTGGGTTGGTAGGTGGATCTATCAGATGTTTAGTCACCTCCGAGGCCTCTTGAATTCTTGGACAACAGCCTGTACAGCAAAAGCACTTTTACTTTTGGTTTTGACATTAATTTTGCCTTCTGGGTCAAAATGCTCAAGTTTTGAGGATATAAATTACAACATTTTAAAAAAGTAAGCATTTTTGTTAAAGGGTTATCTGTATACAATAAAGTGTACCAGCTATTAGTGCAGAGCTTGATGAATTGTCACAAAGCAAGCAAGTTATCTAAGGACTACCCAGATTAAGAAATACAAAATTATTACCATCCCAGAAGTCCCCTCATGTCGTCTTCCATGTCTGCTTTTTCTCTCCAGAGGAGCCACTGTTCTGATTTATGACATACAAGTTTTTGCCTGTTCTTGAACTGTATATAAATGAAATCACACACACAAAAAGGTTTTCTTCTTTCGCTCAACATTGTTTGACAGAATCAGAGAATGTGTGTGTAAAAACTTTTTTAATATTAATTTGGTTTTTTTTTGCCCGTGGCTTTTGCAGAATTTCAAGGCTTTAGATAAATTGGAAATCCAATTAACTTTCTTTTAAATAACACTTTGAAAATTGTAATAGATTCCATGCGATTTGATAAGATGTCAGTGTTTCTTTTTCTTTTTGGCCTCTTTTATTGTTTATTTATTTATTTATTTTCATCCATCATTATTCTTTGGCCTGGCTTCCATTGCAGTGGCCTCTCTCCTTGCAGAGCACCGGCTCTTGTGTGCATGTGCTCCAGAGCACTGGCTCCTAATTGGACACACCAGTTCCTAATTGGACACATCGGCTCCTAATTGGACACACTGGTCCGCAGCACGTGGGATCCTCCCATGCCAGGGATCCAACAGGTGCCCCCTGCACTGCAAGGTGGACTTTTACCCACTGGACCACCAGGGAAGCCCAGGTGTCAATATACTTAAACAGATAAAAAATGCTGTTCATTTCAGATTTTTATGATAATATCAATTGTTTCAAAGCAAAAATTTCAATGGTTTCTCCCCCCACCCTCAGCCTATTTCTAAGGCAGGGTTTTTCAGCCTCAGTACTGTTGACATTTGGGTTGGTAGGTGGATCTATCAGATGTTTAGTCACCTCCGAGGCCTCTATCTGCAGTACACCAGCAGCACCATCTCAGGCCTGATGATCAAAAATGCCTTTAGATATTGCCAAATGTCTCATAAGGGGCAAGATTACTTCTGGTTGGAAACCAGAGTTCTGAGATATATTTTTGCTTTAGAATAGAGAGTATCCGTACTCATTTATTCCAGTCTTCCTTAAGTACCATTGATTAGTGGCTGTATCGTTTAAAATTTACTGAATGTTTGTTCCCGAAGTATTGAACTCCCCCAACCCCCAGTCTGGCCCCAGAAAAAGATTTATGTTGTTTTGGCTCAAAGAGTCCACGAAACTGTAAGACCTAACTAATTTTTCTTATTTTAATCCACTTTTCTTAAAGAAAAAAAATTAGTTAATGCTGAATAACTCTTGAGCCTTAATGTGTATGGGTATTACCTGCTGGAGAAGGAAATGGCAACCCACTACAGTATTCTTGCCTGGAAAATTCCATGGATGGAGAAGCCTGTTGGGCTACAGTCCATGGGGTCTCATATTAATGCTATTATATATTGGTGCTCCCTTGAATTTTTAAAAATGGATTTTATTTCTTAGGACAATTTCAGCTTTACAGACAAATTGAGAGGATAGTACAGAAAGGTCCATACCATATACCCATTTTCCTTTATTCTTAACATCTTTCATTAGTATGGTATATTTGTTACAATCGAAGAACCAGTACTGATGCATTATGATTAACTAAAGTCTATATTTTATTGATTTCCTTCATTTAAAAAATTGTGGTCGACTTTCCTGGCTGAAGGGACATCTGGCAGTCCAGTGGTTAAGACTTTGCCTTCCATAAAGGTAAAGATCTTCAGTGTTGAAACTGAAAACTTATAGTCTTACATTAATCTAGGCGTTTACATTAGAGTGTCTCACGTAGCCCTGAGGCCTGGAGACTGTCTTGGGTGTGGGCCTAGAGGGTCTTTACAACCTTAAGATATTCTTTTGATTTATTGTTTTGGTAACTGACTGGAAGATATAAATTGTCATGCTTCAACTGGCAAAGCGGGAATACTCTTCTATCCCCTCTCCAGTGTCTATGCTGGAAGCTTTTCCCTATCCTTTCTTTAATAAACCTTTCACTGCACAGAAAAAAAAAAAAAGACCGCCTTTCAATACAAGGTTCCATCCCTGGTTTTGGAGCTAAGATCACACGTGACTGGCGATCAAAAAACCAAAATATAAAACAAGTAGTGTTGTTTTGTATTAACAACCTCAATGAAAGACTTTAAAAATTTAAAAATGGTCCACGTTAGGACATAGTAGGGAAGGAGAAAGTGGGACAAATTGAGTGAGTAGCATTGAAACATATACTTTGCAATATGTAGAATTAGATAGCCAGTGGGAATGTGCTGTGTGACCCAGGGAGCTCAAACCTGGTGCTCTGTGAGGACCACCTAGAGGGCTGAGACTGGGTGCAGGGTGGGGAGGGGAGGGCAGCACAGGAGGAAGGGGCATATGTCTGTCTGTGACAGCTCTATGTCGGTATATGGCAGAAACCAAAACACTATAGTAAAGCAGTTGTCCTGCTGGAGAAGGAAATGGCAACCCACTACAGTATTCTTGCCTGGAAAATTCCATGGATGGAGAAGCCTGTTGGGCTACAGTCCATGGGGTCTCATATTAATGCTATTATATATTGGTGCTCCCTTGAATTTTTAAAAATGGATTTTATTTCTTAGGACAATTTCAGCTTTACAGACAAATTGAGAGGATAGTACAGAAAGGTCCATACCATATACCCATTTTCCTTTATTCTTAACATCTTTCATTAGTATGGTATATTTGTTACAATCGAAGAACCAGTACTGATGCATTATGATTAACTAAAGTCTATATTTTATTGATTTCCTTCATTTAAAAAATTGTGGTCGACTTTCCTGGCTGAAGGGACATCTGGCAGTCCAGTGGTTAAGACTTTGCCTTCCATAAAGGTAAAGATCTTCAGTGTTGAAACTGAAAACTTATAGTCTTACATTAATCTAGGCGTTTACATTAGAGTGTCTCACGTAGCCCTGAGGCCTGGAGACTGTCTTGGGTGTGGGCCTAGAGGGTCTTTACAACCTTAAGATATTCTTTTGATTTATTGTTTTGGTAACTGACTGGAAGATATAAATTGTCATGCTTCAACTGGCAAAGCGGGAATACTCTTCTATCCCCTCTCCAGTGTCTATGCTGGAAGCTTTTCCCTATCCTTTCTTTAATAAACCTTTCACTGCACAGAAAAAAAAAAAAAGACCGCCTTTCAATACAAGGTTCCATCCCTGGTTTTGGAGCTAAGATCACACGTGACTGGCGATCAAAAAACCAAAATATAAAACAAGTAGTGTTGTTTTGTATTAACAACCTCAATGAAAGACTTTAAAAATTTAAAAATGGTCCACGTTAGGACATAGTAGGGAAGGAGAAAGTGGGACAAATTGAGTGAGTAGCATTGAAACATATACTTTGCAATATGTAGAATTAGATAGCCAGTGGGAATGTGCTGTGTGACCCAGGGAGCTCAAACCTGGTGCTCTGTGAGGACCACCTAGAGGGCTGAGACTGGGTGCAGGGTGGGGAGGGGAGGGCAGCACAGGAGGAAGGGGCATATGTCTGTCTGTGACAGCTCTATGTCGGTATATGGCAGAAACCAACACAATATTGTAAAGCAGTTGTCCTCCAATAAAAAATAAATAAATTTAAATAAAAATGGAAAAAAATGGTCCATAAGAAAAGATCCAAAAAGGAAATTGTAGTAAGATACACATAATATAAAATTGACCCTTTTAGTCATTTTAAAGTGTAATTCAGTGTTATTAAGTGCCTCCTCCATGTTGTGCAACCATCACCACTCTCCGTTTCTGGAGTTTTTCGTCATCTCTGACAGAAACTGTCCTCTCTGAACAGATCCCCATTCTTCCTTCCCCAGCTCCTGGTAAACTCTGTTCCACTTTCTGTCCCTACGAATTTGCTTCTTCTACATTCTTCATATAAGGGGATTCTACAGTATTTGTGTCCAGCTTGTCTCGTTCAACATAATGTTTTCAGCATTCATCCATGTTGTAGCATGTATCATAGTTTCATTTCTTTTAAGGCTGAATAATATTCCACCGTGCCTGTGTATGACATTTGGTTTATCCATTCATCTGTTGATGAGGCCTCACACACCACAGTATGTTTAGTCTCCCCTTGGCTGTAACCGTTCCTCAGAGTTCTTCTTTTTGATGACTTTGCTAGTTTTTAGTGCTTCTGAGGTATTATGTAGGATGCCCTGCTATTGGAATTTGGTATTTTGTTTCCTCATGATTAGATTGGGATTATGGGTTTTTGTGAGAAAGGCTAGATAGGTCAAGTGCCTTTTTCTTCTGATCATATCACGTATACATTCTATTAGCATGATTTATCGCTATTGATGTTAACCTTCCACATCACCAGTGAGATGGTTTATTTGTCAGGTCTCTCTCCTGTTCAGATTACTCTTTCCCACTCACTCCTCCTCACTATCCTCTTTGGGATGAAGTCACTACGTACAGGTCACACTTAAGGAGGGGAATTGATGCTCCCCTCCGTGAGGGCAGAGTATCTACAAAAATTATTTGGAAGTCTTCTGCATGGAAGGAGCTCAAAGGGTGAGGACCACCTAGAGGGCTGAGACTGGGTGCAGGGTGGGAGGGAGGGCAGCCGAGGAAGGGGCATATGTCTGTCTGTGACAGCTCTATGTCGGTATATGGCAGAAACCAACACAATATTGTAAAGCAGTTGTCCTCCAATAAAAAATAAATAAATTTAAATAAAAATGGAAAAAAATGGTCCATAAGAAAAGATCCAAAAAGGAAATTGTAGTAAGATACACATAATATAAAATTGACCCTTTTAGTCATTTTAAAGTGTAATTCAGTGTTATTAAGTGCCTCCTCCATGTTGTGCAACCATCACCACTCTCCGTTTCTGGAGTTTTTCGTCATCTCTGACAGAAACTGTCCTCTCTGAACAGATCCCCATTCTTCCTTCCCCAGCTCCTGGTAAACTCTGTTCCACTTTCTGTCCCTACGAATTTGCTTCTTCTACATTCTTCATATAAGGGGATTCTACAGTATTTGTGTCCAGCTTGTCTCGTTCAACATAATGTTTTCAGCATTCATCCATGTTGTAGCATGTATCATAGTTTCATTTCTTTTAAGGCTGAATAATATTCCACCGTGCCTGTGTATGACATTTGGTTTATCCATTCATCTGTTGATGAGGCCTCACACACCACAGTATGTTTAGTCTCCCCTTGGCTGTAACCGTTCCTCAGAGTTCTTCTTTTTGATGACTTTGCTAGTTTTTAGTGCTTCTGAGGTATTATGTAGGATGCCCTGCTATTGGAATTTGGTATTTTGTTTCCTCATGATTAGATTGGGATTATGGGTTTTTGTGAGAAAGGCTAGATAGGTCAAGTGCCTTTTTCTTCTGATCATATCACGTATACATTCTATTAGCATGATTTATCGCTATTGATGTTAACCTTCCACATCACCAGTGAGATGGTTTATTTGTCAGGTCTCTCTCCTGTTCAGATTACTCTTTCCCACTCACTCCTCCTCACTATCCTCTTTGGGATGAAGTCACTACGTACAGGTCACACTTAAGGAGGGGAATTGATGCTCCCCTCCGTGAGGGCAGAGTATCTACAAAAATTATTTGGAAGTCTTCTGCATGGAAGAATCCTATCAGTAGCCACTTCCTTTCACAGATGAGGAAACTAAGGTCTGGGTAACCTCAGAGTCACACAGGATGTCACCACGGCGACTTCAGGTTAGGTCTTTGATTCCCTCTTGCCATAGATACCTATTCTTGTCAGGGTTCTGGTGAAAAACAAAAGCTTTCAATTATCTCAGGGTTTGAGGTAATCGTGCTTTTTATTTTATTTCCCACAGCACTGTGTTGATGACATAGTAGAAACTAAGCTTATTTTTATTTTAAAATTTTATTTGTATGGATCATTCCTTTGAGGAATTTAATGGCCTAAAGAAAGGAAGGAATGGGATTGAAACACATGCAAGAAAAAAATGATAAAAGCACAAAAGCCTTCCAGAGCTTAGTTTAGCTGTCCATTATATTATTAATATATTTCTCCCTTCATGTCTCTGTTTATTAGATATCGTCTGATTTAATCAACTTTTTATTACGTGTTCAAAGTATCTATTTCTTTGGCAAGGCCACTGAAGACAGAGAGAAGGCTGCACCTTAATTGGGAACGTATGCCCTTTGCAATGTTAAGTATATTTATTCCTTCCACAAATATTTGTTGAGACCCTTTCATGTGACTCAAAAAAAAGTATATAGTTGTGTTAAAACTGTACAGTAAAATGATGGTAGACTTTGAGCTGCTTTTTGAGCTGCTTTGATTCTTGTAAACAAAACTGAGAGGACGCTTCAGAAACAAAGAAGATATCAGCATCCTAAAATCATTACTTTTATGTGATAAAATGCCATTAGGAATTTAAGGCTTTTAATTTTTTGGGTGTGTGTGTGGAAATATTTAATTTTCCTTTGAAAGGAAAAGCTGTGTTCTTAATCACTGTTAACTTTAAAATTTCTCCTCTGGGTGACAATTCTTAGCTTTGTGGCAGAAAATTCAGAAGTGAAACTGACTGGAAATAGAGCAAGAGCAGAACTGAAAACTAGTAAGTTGGGCCTGAATGAGTAATAAAATGAAAAAAAAAATTAGGTTTTCATAGTTTCCAAATGTATATTTTTGATAATATGTGTATTTTCATCAGTAGACATATCACTACTGGGGAAAAAGAAATATTTCATCATTTTTAATGTGCTCTAAGGAGTGCAGGTACAAACTAGGAGTGTTTTAGAAAAATTTAAGACAGATCTATATTAATAGGGGTTCAAACACTAGGTTTTATAGTTTTTTTTCAGGTTTAATGATATCAGTACTGTCTCAGTGAAAAATTTTTCTTAAATGTCTTGTATTTTAGGAGTTATGTTCTTAGATTATACATGGAGAGGAGCAGAGGGAGAAGGGAAACTTGACATTGGATTTTTTTCAAAAGCATAGTATACTTTTTTGGCTTAATATTGTATAACCTTGATTTCTGGCTTCCCTGGTGGTTCAGCAGTAAAGAATTGGCCTGCTCTGTGGGAGACGGGTTTGATCCGTGGGTCAGGAAGATCCCCTGGAGAAAGAAATGGCATCTCACCCCAGTATTTCTGCCTGGGAAATCCCATGGACAGAGGAGCCTGGGAGGATACAGTGCATGGGGTCTGTTGGACATAACTTAGTGACTAAACAACAGCCACCTTGTTCTCCATCTTATTTTAAGGTGAAGCATGAATTTTGAATTATAGAATTTTTTTGTTGTTAATTTTTAAAATTTATTTTTGGCTCTTCTAGGTTTTCACTGCAGCTGCAGGTTCTTCTCTAGTTGCAGAAAGTTGGGGCTACTATCTGGTCGAGGTGAGCAGGCTTCTTGTTGCGGTGACATCTCTTGTTGTGGAACTCTAGGGCACACAGGCTTTAATAGTTGTGGCATGTGGGCTCAGCAGTTGTGGCTCCAAGGCTCTAGAGCACAGGCTGAATAGTTGTGACTCACAGACTTAGCTACTCCTCAGCATGTGGGATCTTCCTGGATCAGGGATCAAACGTATGTCTTCTGCATTGGCAGGAGAGCTCTTTACCACTGAGCTACCAGGGAAGCCCTTGAATCATAGAATTCTATAGATGCAAAATTTGAAGCCCTCAGAGGTGAGGGCTTCTAATCCCCAGAGTGCCCTCAAAACTAGTAAGTTGGGCCTGAATGAGTAATAAAATGAAAAAAAAAATTAGGTTTTCATAGTTTCCAAATGTATATTTTTGATAATATGTGTATTTTCATCAGTAGACATATCACTACTGGGGAAAAAGAAATATTTCATCATTTTTAATGTGCTCTAAGGAGTGCAGGTACAAACTAGGAGTGTTTTAGAAAAATTTAAGACAGATCTATATTAATAGGGGTTCAAACACTAGGTTTTATAGTTTTTTTTCAGGTTTAATGATATCAGTACTGTCTCAGTGAAAAATTTTTCTTAAATGTCTTGTATTTTAGGAGTTATGTTCTTAGATTATACATGGAGAGGAGCAGAGGGAGAAGGGAAACTTGACATTGGATTTTTTTCAAAAGCATAGTATACTTTTTTGGCTTAATATTGTATAACCTTGATTTCTGGCTTCCCTGGTGGTTCAGCAGTAAAGAATTGGCCTGCTCTGTGGGAGACGGGTTTGATCCGTGGGTCAGGAAGATCCCCTGGAGAAAGAAATGGCATCTCACCCCAGTATTTCTGCCTGGGAAATCCCATGGACAGAGGAGCCTGGGAGGATACAGTGCATGGGGTCTGTTGGACATAACTTAGTGACTAAACAACAGCCACCTTGTTCTCCATCTTATTTTAAGGTGAAGCATGAATTTTGAATTATAGAATTTTTGTTGTTAATTTTAATATTTATTTTTGGCTCTTCTAGGTTTTCACTGCAGCTGCAGGTTCTTCTCTAGTTGCAGAAAGTTGGGGCTACTATCTGGTCGAGGTGAGCAGGCTTCTTGTTGCGGTGACATCTCTTGTTGTGGAACTCTAGGGCACACAGGCTTTAATAGTTGTGGCATGTGGGCTCAGCAGTTGTGGCTCCAAGGCTCTAGAGCACAGGCTGAATAGTTGTGACTCACAGACTTAGCTACTCCTCAGCATGTGGGATCTTCCTGGATCAGGGATCAAACGTATGTCTTCTGCATTGGCAGGAGAGCTCTTTACCACTGAGCTACCAGGGAAGCCCTTGAATCATAGAATTCTATAGATGCAAAATTTGAAGCCCTCAGAGGTGAGGGCTTCTATCCCCTGGCCAGAGACTTGGTCCCTCCTTTTATTTGCTTCCTCAAGGAGTCAGTAAAGAGTATTAATTTAACAAATATGAACTGAGTGCCCTGCTCTTCCTGCTAGTGACCTGACCAGATCTTGGGTCTCTCAGAAGCAGTTTCGCTGTGGTTGGCTTGGTGTTTTGAGAATTTGTTTCTTAAAGTTATCTCTGGGCTTTGACACATTATCCCTACAACTTTGGGGATTTGGGACTAGAAGTAAAATGTGAAAAAGACTGAGTTTTAAACTTCTGTTTGCAGGCTGTGCTGTCAGGCTCCACTCTCTCACCCCCTTTATGGTCTGTATTAGTGAAACTTTGAAATGTCCGTCTGTAATTTGAGTGATCAGTCTTCCTGTTTTGTCCCTGGGTGCTTACTATGCCTATCCTTTTTTGAATATCCCACTGAAGTCATCTTGGTTCTTTACCTCTTTAGATTTCAGAAACGGCAATCATCTGGTGATCATGGGTTTTCTGAAGTCAGAAGTTTTATTTGTATAAGATATGATGCTGATTGCCATAGATATCATCTCCTAGTAATGTTGTCAAAAACTGGAATCAAGTGCATTTTTTGGTTGAGAAGCTGAGAAAGCTGAGCATTAGAACCCAGTATTTGTGAATCTGCTTATTTGTTGATCCATTGGCTCTTTCCTGCACCATTTTTGTTACAGTGTCCTATAAGATACAGTCTGACTTTTTTGTAACTAATGAGGAAAACAAGGAAGCTGAAACTGGTGGCTACCCTTGGCTTTTTCTTTTTTTTAAAACATTTATTTTATTTATTTATCTTTTCGGGGGTGGGGTGGGGAGGGAGAGGAATGGGCGGGCCACTTCTGTTGGTCTTTCATTTCTCGATTTTTCATCCGTCTTTGTTCTTTGGCTCCTGTGGGCCTCCCATCGCGGTGGCCTCTGTCGTCGCAGAGCGCCGGCTCTGGGTGCATGCACCCCAGAGCTCCAACTCCGCAGTTGGACACATCAGTCCAGCCCGCGGCACGTGGGATCTTCCCAGGCCAGGGATCGAACCGGTGCCCCTTGCACTGCAAGGCGGTTTCCTTACCCACTAGACCACCAGGGAAGCCCCTATCCTTGGCTTTTGTCAGTAGATTCCTGGGTAGGAAGAAAGAGAAGATGCAAATGAGTGAAAGTGGAAGTCAGACTTTCATAGTCTATTTTTTTTTCCGGAAAAAATTTGGTCCTCTATTAGCATGACTATATTTTTTTGACTAAGGGCTTAGCTGAACTACAAGTAATTCATGTGTCCACGTTAGCCTATGTCAAAACTAAATAGTTCTAAGTGCAGAGGTGGAAGAAATTAACTGAGTAATCCATTTATTCTACAGATATTTATAAAGTAGCTCCTTTGATTTATGTTAAGCATGAGATTAGCAGATATATGTCTTGTTTCTGTCAACTTAATTATGTCTTTCAGAGGATCTGAATTATTGCCTATCATAGTTCCAGTCTTTTTTTGTAGAAGAGCTAATACAGGAAAACTAAAGAATACAGCATAAAAATAATTTAGGAATATGAAAAAGCTGTGTTGTAACATTTTGCCTACAGTATGAATAGAGTAATGTCATTGAGAAAATTGGCAAGGCTTTCATCCATTAAAATGTTAGTATCAGGGTGTGTATGAGAAGCAGCAACATGAGGAAGACGTTCTAATTTTTCATTCTGAAAATAGGTCACAAAGTACAATTAGCAGGTAAGCTGTGGGGTGCTCATTTAACTTAAGGTGTTGTTTTATAGGACTGTACTCATGGTTTAGAGTTGGTCTCATCCTGTGTATGAAGTAGGTATTAAAGGTTTGTTTTTGTGAATTGGTTTAATGGAGTTTATTCTACATGGAAAATATTTAGTATAAGTATAAAGATACAGAACATGTGGCTCAGTGCTCTGGAGTGACTGGTTTATGTTTAATATTCATGTGTTTCTACCAGAAGAAGTCAGTCTGATTACTAGATGGGGACACTAGAATTGCAGAATTTCTTAATTGTAAATTAACTGCGTTTTTTATATCTTATAAGCTTGGATATTTTAAAAACTACCTGAAAATTACCAAGAATCGCTCACTATTCTTACCTTGTATTTCCAAGAAAAAGTTACATTATCAATACCCTCTTTAATGAGCTAACAAAATTGCAGTGCATTTTAGATACAAAAAATTTTCAAACACTGCAAGGCGGTTTCCTTACCCACTAGACCACCAGGAAGCCCCTATCCTTGGCTTTTGTCAGTAGATTCCTGGGTAGGAAGAAAGAGAAGATGCAAATGAGTGAAAGTGGAAGTCAGACTTTCATAGTCTATTTTTTTTTCCGGAAAAAATTTGGTCCTCTATTAGCATGACTATATTTTTTTGACTAAGGGCTTAGCTGAACTACAAGTAATTCATGTGTCCACGTTAGCCTATGTCAAAACTAAATAGTTCTAAGTGCAGAGGTGGAAGAAATTAACTGAGTAATCCATTTATTCTACAGATATTTATAAAGTAGCTCCTTTGATTTATGTTAAGCATGAGATTAGCAGATATATGTCTTGTTTCTGTCAACTTAATTATGTCTTTCAGAGGATCTGAATTATTGCCTATCATAGTTCCAGTCTTTTTTTGTAGAAGAGCTAATACAGGAAAACTAAAGAATACAGCATAAAAATAATTTAGGAATATGAAAAAGCTGTGTTGTAACATTTTGCCTACAGTATGAATAGAGTAATGTCATTGAGAAAATTGGCAAGGCTTTCATCCATTAAAATGTTAGTATCAGGGTGTGTATGAGAAGCAGCAACATGAGGAAGACGTTCTAATTTTTCATTCTGAAAATAGGTCACAAAGTACAATTAGCAGGTAAGCTGTGGGGTGCTCATTTAACTTAAGGTGTTGTTTTATAGGACTGTACTCATGGTTTAGAGTTGGTCTCATCCTGTGTATGAAGTAGGTATTAAAGGTTTGTTTTTGTGAATTGGTTTAATGGAGTTTATTCTACATGGAAAATATTTAGTATAAGTATAAAGATACAGAACATGTGGCTCAGTGCTCTGGAGTGACTGGTTTATGTTTAATATTCATGTGTTTCTACCAGAAGAAGTCAGTCTGATTACTAGATGGGGACACTAGAATTGCAGAATTTCTTAATTGTAAATTAACTGCGTTTTTTATATCTTATAAGCTTGGATATTTTAAAAACTACCTGAAAATTACCAAGAATCGCTCACTATTCTTACCTTGTATTTCCAAGAAAATGTTACATTATCAATACCCTCTTTAATGAGCTAACAAAATTGCAGTGCATTTTAGATACTATATCAAATATAAAAATAAGTTGGTACTCAGAAGTAAACACCAAATCCACTACAAAATGAAAATTTTTAATAAATTGATATTAAATATCTGCTGTGTACCAAATACTGCATTAGACTCTGGTGTACTTCTTTCTCCAACTTTTCTTATTGTTGGAGAACCAGAATATCTTTGAATATGGCTTTAAAAATTCTTAATTTAAAAGTACATAATTAATTCTTTAATAAGGTGTGGCAGGAAGACTGGTGAGGCTAGTTCTGGGTGTAACTAAGGTGATGTTGGGAAAAGCGTGTTCTGGTCTTTGGTTCTTAACTTCACAATGACAGATAGGGTTATCTGTATCTCTGTAAATATTAACCTTTGTATGCCTCCATTTCCTCACTTGTCAGTTGCTTTACTTTTTGTCCCTATCATTTCCATTGTACCAATATTGTGCTCACCTCGGTTCTACACTATCATTTGTTTGCCAGTTTTTTCTTTGTTTTTAGTTTCTGCCATGTGTACCACAGTAGCGAGGAATATGTTTTCTAGAGCATGATGCTTGGATTCAAATCCTGACCCCACTGTTTCCTAGTTGGCAGGCGGGAAGTTACTTAATCTCCCTATGCCTCAGGGAGGCTCAGATCAAAAGGGCAGAAAATGGGCTTCCCTGGTGGTCCAGTGGGTAAGGACACCGCCTTGCAGTGCAAGCGGCGCAGGTTCGATCCCTGGCCTGGGAAGATCCCCACGTGCCTTGGAGTGGCTGGACCGATGTGTCCAATTACTGAGCCGGAGCTCTGGAGCACATGTGCCCAGAGCCAGTGCTCTGCGACAACAGAGGCCACTGCGATGGGAGGCCCACATGGGCCAAAGCACAAAGATGGATGAAAATAGATAAATGAAAGAGCAATAGAAGTGGCCCACCTGTCTCCCTCCCTTCCCACCTCACCCCACCCCCAGAAATAAATAAATTAATAAATCTTTTTTTTTAAAAAAAAAAGGGCAGAAAATTACTTAACCTGTAGGATTGTTGAAAGAGTTATGTGGGTCATCAGTTTGCCTACAAAGGTGCTTGCTGTGTAGTAACTGCTGAGTGCTCAAGAAATGTTAGCTGCTTTTACTATCATTGCTGCTACTACTGCTATTTGTTAGGCTCTGAGGATAAATAAGGCACTGTCCTTGTCCTGGAGGGATTTATAATCTTGTGGTTAAATAGACTTTAGATTTTAGAGCAACGTCAGGTTTACAGCAAAATGGGGCAGAAGTTACGGAGATTTTCCAAGTACTTTCTGCCCCTATATGTACATTTTTGTTTTTAGTTGCTAAGTTGTATTCAGTTCCTTTGTGATCCTGTAGACTGTACCCACCAGTCGCCTTTGTCCGTGGGGTTTTTCCAGGCAAGAATACTAGAGTGAGTTCTGTTTCCTTCTCTGGGAGCTCTTCCCCACCCAGGGACTGAATCTGCTTTTCCTGCATTGCAGGCAGATTCTTTACTGCTAAACCACCTGGGAAGCCATAGCCTCTTCCATTAGTAACATTCCCCACTACAGTTATGCATTTGTTATAGTTGTTGAACTGTATTGACACATCATCATTACCTACAGTTCATGGTTTACATTAGGATTTACCTTTGGTATTATGCATACTTTGTCTTGAACATATGGGTAATGACGTGTTCACCTGTGCAGTGTCATGCAAAGTAGTTTCACTACCTGAAAAATCCTTTGTGCTATATTTACACCTCTCCCTCTATCAAGCCCTGGCAACCACTGATCCTTTTACTCTCTTCAAAGTCTTTCCCACCGTGCAAGCGCGCAGGTTCGATCCTGGCCTGGGAAGATCCCCACGTGCCTTGGAGTGGCTGGACCAATGTGTCCAATTACCGAGCCAGAGCTCTGGAGCACATGTGCCCAGAGCCAGTGCTCTGCGACAACAGAGGCCACTGCGATGGGAGGCCCACATGGGCCAAAGCACAAAGATGGATGAAAATAGATAAATGAAAGACCAATAGAAGTGGCCCACCCGCCCCCTCCCTCCCCACCCCACTGCCGCCTCACCCCACCCCCAGAAATAAATAAATTAATAAATCTTTTTTTTAAAAAAAAAAAGGGCAGAAAATTACTTAACCTGTAGGATTGTTGAAAGAGTTATGTGGGTCATCAGTTTGCCTACAAAGGTGCTTGCTGTGTAGTAACTGCTGAGTGCTCAAGAAATGTTAGCTGCTTTTACTATCATTGCTGCTACTACTGCTATTTGTTAGGCTCTGAGGATAAATAAGGCACTGTCCTTGTCCTGGAGGGATTTATAATCTTGTGGTTAAATAGACTTTAGATTTTAGAGCAACGTCAGGTTTACAGCAAAATGGGGCAGAAGTTACGGAGATTTTCCAAGTACTTTCTGCCCCTATATGTACATTTTTGTTTTTAGTTGCTAAGTTGTATTCAGTTCCTTTGTGATCCTGTAGACTGTACCCACCAGTCGCCTTTGTCCGTGGGGTTTTTCCAGGCAAGAATACTAGAGTGAGTTCTGTTTCCTTCTCTGGGAGCTCTTCCCCACCCAGGGACTGAATCTGCTTTTCCTGCATTGCAGGCAGATTCTTTACTGCTAAACCACCTGGGAAGCCATAGCCTCTTCCATTAGTAACATTCCCCACTACAGTTATGCATTTGTTATAGTTGTTGAACTGTATTGACACATCATCATTACCTACAGTTCATGGTTTACATTAGGATTTACCTTTGGTATTATGCATACTTTGTCTTGAACATATGGGTAATGACGTGTTCACCTGTGCAGTGTCATGCAAAGTAGTTTCACTACCTGAAAAATCCTTTGTGCTATATTTACACCTCTCCCTCTATCAAGCCCTGGCAACCACTGATCCTTTTACTCTCTTCAAAGTCTTACCCATTTCCAGAATGTCATAGCTGGATCATACAACGCCTTTGAGTAAATGTCAAGAACCACGATTCCTAGAATGTATATTAAGAGTGTGTTTAATTTCATAAGAAGCTGCCAAACTGACTTCCAAAATGACGGTACCATTTTGCATTCCTACTAGCAGTGAATGAAAATTGTTCCACATCCTGTCAGCATTTGGTATTGTCAGTATCTGGATTTTGGCTCTTGTTATCTTGTTGTTTTAGTTTGCATTTCCATAGTGAAAAATAATGTGGAACATCTTTTCATATGTTTATTTGCTACCTGCATATCTTATTTGGTGAGGTGTCTGTAAAGGTCTTTGGTCCATTTTTCATTCAGGTTGTTTTTGTTTTTTTATTGTTGAATTTTAAGAGTTCTTTGTGTATTTCAGGTAGCAGTCCTTTGTCAGATGTGTCTTTTGCATATATTTCCCCCCATGGCTTGTTTTCTTATTCTTCTGACACTTTCTTTCAGATAAGTTTTAAATTTTAATGCAGTCTGATTTGTCAGTTATTTCTTTCATGGAGAGTGTGTTTGATGTTGTGTCTGAAAAGTAGTTGCCATTCCCAAGGTCACCTAGATTTCTTCTAAGTTATCTTCTCTAAATTTTATAGTTATGCATTTTTACTTTTAGGGGTATGGTCCATTTTGAGTTGGTTTCTGTAAAAAGCCCAGCTTGAATATGGGATCTTTTTGTGTGTGTGTGGATGTCCAGTTGTTCCAGCACCATTTGTTGATGGCCAGTCTCCTTTGTCAAATGGTCTTTCTGAGCTCTCTATTCAGTTCCTTTGATGTACTTGATCCCTAAGTCTGTCAGTGTTCACAAAATAGCTTACTGGAATTTTGATAGGGATTGCATTGAATCTGTAGATCAAATTGGAAAGAAGTGACATCTTGACAATATGTCTTCTTCCTATCCATGAATGTATAATGTTTCCCCATGTATTTAGTTCTTCTTTGATATCATTCAAGTTGTATAGTTTTCCTATGGATCTTGTTCATATTTTGTTGGATTTATACCCAAGTATTTCATTTCAAGGAGTATTAATGTAAATGATAGTATGATTCTGAATGCAAATTCCATTTGTTCATTTTTGATATATCCCAGAGTTTTTGGTTGATTTTCTTAGATTGCATAGATGATCATATCATCTGTTGGACAAAAACAGTTTTATTTCTTCCTTCTCAATCCCTATACCTTTTATACCTTTTCTGGTCTCACTGATAGTACAGTTACTACTTTCTTTTCTTTGTGTTTTTAAACTTTCTGTTGAGAAAGAATTACAAACGTATTGAAAAATAACAAAAACAAAACCTATACAAGAACACCTTAATATCCTTTACCCAGAGTCATCTATTGTTAACATTCCATTTGCTTTATTGTTTGTAAGCTCTCTCTTCCTAGGTGTATATAGGTAAGGCTTTTTTGAGAGAGAATCATTTGAAGTTACATACTTCATGACCTTAAATATTTTAGTATATATTTCCTAGAATAGGTGTGTTCTCTTTTATATCTAAAGTATAGTTTTTACTTTCAGTAAATTAACCTTGATAAAATGCTCTTATCTAATCTATGGTTCATAGTCTGTCAGTTGATCCCATAATGTCCTTTATAGAAAGTTTCCTTCTCCAGTTTAGAGTCAGGTATTCCATTTAGGTGTTTTATCTCTCCTTTAAGGTAGAACATTTCTACAACTTCTCTTTGTCTCTCTTTTTTTTTTACTGTCAATGTCATAGTACAGATAGACCTCTTCTTCCCTTTTTAAAATAGACTCTTTGTTTTCTGTTTGTCTGGTGTTTCCTTATGGTCAGATTCAGATTATGCATCCTCTCCAGTGGAATTTCATGTGTGGTGATGTGCCCTTCATAGGCTGTCACTTCTGGAGGCACATGATGTCCATTTGTCCCTTACTGGTGATGTTTATTTTGGTCACTTGGTCAAGATGTTATTTGGTTTCTCAACTGTATAATTCTGTTTGTGTGTGTCTGCTCTTGCTTCTAACAGTCTGTAGGGGACACTTAGAGACTTCATGCATAAATCCTGTTCCCCCTGCACCAGCCCTCCTCTACTAGTTATCATCCATCGATGGTTTTTGTCTGAACTCATCTTGGCGTCATGATTGTGGTAAAACTGTGCTCTCCCAGCTGTCAGCACTGCTTCTGCATTCACCAGTCTGCCCTGGGAATATGCTGTGAGAGGAGGAGAGTTTCGAGGAGAGACTGGTGATGAGAAGAGTGACTGAGAAGAGTGGTGGGGAGAAGTCTGCTGACGAGGTTTCTGAGTCCCATGGGAGACTGAGTCCTGAGCTGTTGAGGCAGTGTGTGACATTTGTTCATTCATCATTCCTCTATTCCTTCAACAGACATTTACTGAATATCTGTATAGCTATACTTGGGATAGAAAGACTGTTCTGGTTCGTAAGCATATAGTCATTGAGGCTACAAATGGGCCAAGAACTGTAAAACATTATCTTTTTATCTTTTGTCATGCAGTTTTGTGTTTTTTAGTAGCCAGTGTCTTTAAAACCATTTTCATAGTATTTTTAGCCACAGTAGTTAGAACCATCTCCTCCACTTAACAAGTGAGAGAATCAGTGCCCAGAAAAGAACAATGAAGAGCCAGAGTTCATACCCAGCTATTTTGTTTTGAAATTCAGAGCTTTTCTCACTGCCTTACTCAGTTTCTTGGATTTAGAACACAGGTTTCCAATTTCATCGTTGTCTCTACTTTCATAGACCTGTATAGCTTGGGTTAAGTGGATAGATTTTGAAGCTCCAGGTAAACTGACAACTAACGCTGAAGCAGCTATAGGGTGACTGGTGGTAATGGTAGCATTATTGAACCGTCTTAGGTGCCAGTGCTGTGTCTACATGCTTTGTCATTTACTTGCAGGACTTCCTGGTGGCTCAGATTATGCATCCTTCATAAGTGTGGTGATGTGCCCTTCATAGGCTGTCACTTCTGGAGGCACATGATGTCCATTTGTCCCTTACTGGTGATGTTTATTTTGGTCACTTGGTCAAGATGTTATTTGGTTTCTCAACTGTATAATTCTGTTTGTGTGTGTCTGCTCTTGCTTCTAACAGTCTGTAGGGGACACTTAGAGACTTCATGCATAAATCCTGTTCCCCCTGCACCAGCCCTCCTCTACTAGTTATCATCCATCGATGGTTTTTGTCTGAACTCATCTTGGCGTCATGATTGTGGTAAAACTGTGCTCTCCCAGCTGTCAGCACTGCTTCTGCATTCACCAGTCTGCCCTGGGGAATATGCTGTGAGAGGAGGAGAGTTTCGAGGAGAGACTGGTGATGAGAAGAGTGACTGAGAAGAGTGGTGGGGAGAAGTCTGCTGACGAGGTTTCTGAGTCCCATGGGAGACTGAGTCCTGAGCTGTTGAGGCAGTGTGTGACATTTGTTCATTCATCATTCCTCTATTCCTTCAACAGACATTTACTGAATATCTGTATAGCTATACTTGGGATAGAAAGACTGTTCTGGTTCGTAAGCATATAGTCATTGAGGCTACAAATGGGCCAAGAACTGTAAAACATTATCTTTTTATCTTTTGTCATGCAGTTTTGTGTTTTTTAGTAGCCAGTGTCTTTAAAACCATTTTCATAGTATTTTTAGCCACAGTAGTTAGAACCATCTCCTCCACTTAACAAGTGAGAGAATCAGTGCCCAGAAAAGAACAATGAAGAGCCAGAGTTCATACCCAGCTATTTTGTTTTGAAATTCAGAGCTTTTCTCACTGCCTTACTCAGTTTCTTGGATTTAGAACACAGGTTTCCAATTTCATCGTTGTCTCTACTTTCATAGACCTGTATAGCTTGGGTTAAGTGGATAGATTTTGAAGCTCCAGGTAAACTGACAACTAAACGCTGAAGCAGCTATAGGGTGACTGGTGGTAATGGTAGCATTATTGAACCGTCTTAGGTGCCAGTGCTGTGTCTACATGCTTTGCAGTCCTTACATTTACTTGCAGGACTTCCTGGTGGCTCAGACAGTAAAGCATCTGCCTGCAATGAAGGAGACCTAGGTTCAATCCCTGGGTCAGGAAGATGCCCTGAAGAAGGGAATGGCTTGGAGAAGGGAATGACTACCCACTCCAGTATTCTTGTCTGGAGAATTCCATGGACAAAGGAGCCTGGCAGGCTGGAGTCCGTGGGGTTGCAAACAGCAGAGCGACTAACACTTTCTGTTTTCTTTTTATTTACTCTTCATTGAAACTCTGTGAGGTAGAAGCTGTTATTAGCTCCATTTTACTGTTAAGATGTCTGAAGGTGAGAGAGATTAATTACATACCCAAGTGAAATAGCAGAGCTGAGAATCAAACCCAAGTGGGCTAAGTTTTTTTTTTTCCTTCTCTTTGTGACCCCATGGACTGTAGCCAGCCAGGCTCCACTGTCCATGGGATTTCCCATGCAAGAATACTGGAATGGGTTGCTATTTCCTTCTCCAAAAGTCGACTAAGTTTGTACCACGACACAAAACCAGAATTTGGTATAATTGGAAGAAATAGCTCACAATCTTGATTTTGAACTGAAGCATACACCCTTTGTTTTTCTCAGGTTGATTTAATTGAACTTAATTTGTGGCTGGGAATCTCTGGAAATGTTTACCCTAGTGCTGCAGTGTGCCGCCTCTTGCACAGGAGATAGTCCTCATGCTGTGGATGGTTTAATCTGCCTGATCATCTGTTTTTCTTAAGACTAAGCATCTGGCAAAGTCTTCCTATATTATTTGGTCTTAAAAAAGTCAAAGTGTCAAGGTGCAGATGCTAGAAGTAGGGCAGAGACAAGGGCTCTTAATTTTATTGAATTTATATAGTAGAGGCAGTCAGAAGTATGTAGTCTTTAGTTTCATTGTGTAGTTCCTAGCACATCATGGGTACTCAAGAAATAATGGTTTCATAAGGTACAATGTATGGGAGAGAATTATGAAGACATGAGGGTGTTTGTGAATGTCGTGAGTTTATTGAGACCGATTGGGATTGAAGATGGTACTGGAAAGAAGGTTTAAGGCCTTTGAATTTATTTAGTAAAGCTTATTGGAAAAGACCCTGATGCTGGGAAAAATAGAAGACAGAAGCAGAAGGGGACAACAGAGGATGAGATGGTTGGATGGCATTACTGAGTCAATGGACATGAGCTTTAGCAAGCTCCAGGAGATGGTGAAGGATAGGGAAGCCTGGTGTGCTACAGTCCATGCAGTGGCAAAGAGTTGAACACAACTGAGCAACTGAACTGAACTGAGTAAAGCCTGATTATAGTGTGTGTGTGTGTATGTGAGTCACTCAGTTGTGTCCAATTCTTTCAATCTCATGATTGTAGCCTGCCAGGCTTCTCTGTCTGTGGGATTTCCCCGGCAAGAATACTGCAGTGGGTTGCCATTTTCTTCTCCAGGGCATCTTCCTGACGCAGGGATCAAACCCGTGTCTCTTATGTCTCCTGCATTGTCAGACGGGTTCTTTACCATCTGAGCTAAGTGGGAAGACATTATTAGATAAATGCAGCTTGGGTTAGTTCTAGGGCAAAGAGGAGGGAGTGATGAGAAAGAAAGTAAATCAAGACATGAAGGTTCTGGGTTAGAATTATGAAGTTACAGTTTGCTAGTTTTGGCAGGTTTTAAACATAGATTCTGTCTGAAAGTTGTATGTTAGCATTTAATGCGAATGGGAAATGCCCTGGCAGTTCAGTGGTTAGGATTCGGTTTCTTCTACTGTAAGGGCATGGATTCAGTACTTGGTCAGGAAACTGATATCCTGCGTGCTGTGTATCTTGACACGCTCCCTGTCCCCCCACCCCCCAAAAACATAATGGCTTCTGCTTTCTTAAGGAATTGTATAGAGCTTACTCTTTGTAAGTGAGCTCTTGTTTGCAGAAAATTGACATATATACTAGAGAATGAAGCTGGTTTTTCACAATATAAACCAGATAACTTTAGGGAAGTAAATGAAAATTGTGAAAGAGAAGAAACATATGCCAGAGATGTTGTGAAAAAAGAATTGACGGGCTGGGTGGGTGATTAGAGTAGTTTGTGAATCGTGAGTTTATTGAGACCGATTGGGATTGAAGATGGTACTGGAAAGAAGGTTTAAGGCCTTTGAATTTATTTAGTAAAGCTTATTGGAAAAGACCCTGATGCTGGGAAAAATAGAAGACAGAAGCAGAAGGGGACAACAGAGGATGAGATGGTTGGATGGCATTACTGAGTCAATGGACATGAGCTTTAGCAAGCTCCAGGAGATGGTGAAGGATAGGGAAGCCTGGTGTGCTACAGTCCATGCAGTGGCAAAGAGTTGAACACAACTGAGCAACTGAACTGAACTGAGTAAAGCCTGATTATAGTGTGTGTGTGTGTATGTGAGTCACTCAGTTGTGTCCAATTCTTTCAATCTCATGATTGTAGCCTGCCAGGCTTCTCTGTCTGTGGGATTTCCCCGGCAAGAATACTGCAGTGGGTTGCCATTTTCTTCTCCAGGGCATCTTCCTGACGCAGGGATCAAACCCGTGTCTCTTATGTCTCCTGCATTGTCAGACGGGTTCTTTACCATCTGAGCTAAGTGGGAAGACATTATTAGATAAATGCAGCTTGGGTTAGTTCTAGGGCAAAGAGGAGGGAGTGATGAGAAAGAAAGTAAATCAAGACATGAAGGTTCTGGGTTAGAATTATGAAGTTACAGTTTGCTAGTTTTGGCAGGTTTTAAACATAGATTCTGTCTGAAAGTTGTATGTTAGCATTTAATGCGAATGGGAAATGCCCTGGCAGTTCAGTGGTTAGGATTCGGTTTCTTCTACTGTAAGGGCATGGATTCAGTACTTGGTCAGGAAACTGATATCCTGCGTGCTGTGTATCTTGACACGCTCCCTGTCCCCCCACCCCCCAAAAACATAATGGCTTCTGCTTTCTTAAGGAATTGTATAGAGCTTACTCTTTGTAAGTGAGCTCTTGTTTGCAGAAAATTGACATATATACTAGAGAATGAAGCTGGTTTTTCACAATATAAACCAGATAACTTTAGGGAAGTAAATGAAAATTGTGAAAGAGAAGAAACATATGCCAGAGATGTTGTGAAAAAAGAATTGACGGGCTGGGTGGGTGATTAGAAATGGGAGTAGGGGCATGGGAGAACTGCCTGGCAAAGATGTCTCAAAGGTTTTAAAACTGGGGAGCAAACACATGGTGTACACATAGCCTAGGAGATCAGACCTGGGTGCAAATCTTGATTTTGCTGTATACTCAGAGCATAAACATGGATGGGTCCATTTGCTTAGTGCCTCGATTTTATTATCTAGAAAATAAGTAAAGTGGCTTAGAGGAATGCCTATTAAACTGTGCATACAGACTGCTGGAGGATCTTAAGTAGATTCTGACTGAGTCAGGCCTGTAGTGGGACCTGAAATTCTGCATTTCCAACAGGTTCCCGGGTGATACTGAGTATCAAAGGTTTAGTTGGCTTTCAGGATCCTTTTCAGTTCTGTAACCCTATAACTCTATTTATCTAATGTTTTCCTTTGGAGATCTGTAATATACTCTTGTGGCTTTATTACCTCTATTTAGATAGGTGGATTCTAGATCTCTGTTTACTTCAGATTAGAAACAATAAACCAGCTTGTTGTTTTACACTAACCACGTTCTTTTTTTGACATCCGTATTTCTAATAATACTATATATTTGTAAAATGCAATTTTTCAGAGAGCTTTTATATCCATTATTTCACTTGATCCTTAAAGTAGCCCACAGAAGTAAGCATGGAAGAGAAAACAGGCTATTTTATGGAAGAGAAAACAGGCTCAGAGGGACTGAGTGACTTGCTCACTTGTGAGTGGTTAGAAGCACTGGTTAGCTTGAGTGGTTAGCTTGAGTTCAGGATCACTTGACTCTCTTGCCATGACGTCACACTGCTTCTCGTGATAATTATGCAGGTATCTGGGCTAGAGGGTTCATTGCCATCTCTGTTTTTTTTTTTTTTAATGTAAATTTAGTTTTATTTAGAAAACAGATAATATATTCATAGGGATCACACTTCAGAGGTATATAAAAGGATACAGTGAAGAGTCTCCATACCATTCTGTGCCCCAAATACCCATTTTCCCTTCCCTTGCACAACAGTGTGATCAATTATTTATGTATCTCCCATCATTACATGATCATATTCTTTCTCCCTGTGAAACACAAATGATAACTTGTTAAATGCACTGTATAAACTGTTTTGTACTATTTTTAAAAAACTGATAGTGTATCTGACAGATTGTTCCCTATCAGTGCTCAAAAAGCTGTGTGATTTTTTCATTATGGTTCCTTACTGTTGCAATGTAGGATATATGTACTGTAATTTTGCTAGTCCCCTATTGATGAGCATTGAACTTGTTTCCAGTTTTTGCTAGTATTGTGTTGCATATGTCATATTGTGTATCTGCAGGTATATTTATAATACAAATGCAGAAGTGACCGTATGCATCTTTTAGAGGTTTTACCAATTATACTTTTTTCAGAAAAGTGTATGTTTTGCCACTGCCTGCCTCTGAATGTCTTATCAGACTTTGGGATCTTTGCCAGTTTTAGTGTAGTTTTAAGGTACATTTCTCTTATGAATGAGGTTGAGAGTCTTTTCTTAAGTGCTATTTGTATTTTCTGTGAATTAATCTGTTAATATTCTTTGTCAGTTTTTCCTGTTGGTTTGTTGGACTTTTCATTCTATGAACTGTTTTACTTTATTTTTGACCGTGCTGCACTGCTTGTGGGATCTTCGTTCTTCAACTAGGGATTAAAACCAGGCCCCTGGCAGTGAAAGCGCTGAGTCCCCACCACCAGGGGATTCCCGTATGAAATCTCTGTTTTAGTGAAATTGTCTTTGTTATGTGAATTAAAATTTTTTGTTAGGTTGTTTTTTTCCTTTGACTTTGCATATGATAGTTTTTGTCATGCATAATTTAGAAACATTTTATGTAGGAAATTTTATTGATTCTTTTTTTTTCTTTCTCTCATTTTAGAGCTTCAGAGTTTTAGGTCATTCTTAGACCTTTGAGGTTATAAAATAATTTTTCATGGTTTCTTTTGGTACTTTTATGTTTCAGTTATTTATATTTGAATATTTTTAAGCCATCCGTAATTTGATATATATACATATTTCTTTCCTCCTCTTTGTCTTTACTGATGGCTACTCTATTGTCCTAACACTTTTATTGATTAGTTCTTATTTCTCTCAGGGTCCTTTAACTCTTTTATTTCTTTTATCAATCTTCTCCTTGTCCTGAACCATATTTGTTATCTAATTAGTCTGCTTATTAAGCCCATTTTTATCTTTGCACTCCTATATAGTCTTATCCTTTCTGTTCTTATTGATACTATTTTAAAACTTTTTTATTATGAAAATTTCAATGAGTAAGGAAATACCTATATTATACTTAATGTGCATTGAAATGCATACATACAGGAGGGTGGCATAATAAACTGCCAAGTACCTGTTACCTGTTATTGGCAATGACTGTCAATAACTGTCATCTCATGGTAGGTGTTATTTTATCTAAATGTCTAAGTACTTGTCTTCTCTCCCTCACTCCAGTTGTTCTGCAGCAAGTTACAGGCACACTGTTACTCTCTACTCGGACCACTGAAGCTGTCTCTGTCTCCCAGTGTTTATCTTGCAGACATCCCGTGTAGTTCTGTGTCTTTCTTCTTCAGTCTCACATTTCTAAAATAGAGGTTCTTTAATCAAATGCTCTTTGAAAGTATACGCTGGATGTTTTTACCTTGGACTAGCTTTTTTGTGTGTGCACAAACCCATTTCTTTAGAAAGATTACGTACTCAGAAACTCGAGAATGCCAAGTTTGTATCCCCACAGTTCTAACACAGTCTGTAAAGGAGATTAACAGCAAGGAAAACAGAGGAAAGGGGATTGAGAGAGAGGATGGAAGAGACATACACGGAAAACAGTCCTGGATCTGTCACGTAAAGGCCTATTGTTTAGAGCAACATGACTCAGAGGAATCATGGGGGAAAAAGGGCAAGTTTGGTCTTTCTACCAAGATTGGGGGTGAAAGGGTGGAGATAAAAGAAAAAAAGCCAGAGTGTCTAAGGAATGTAGAAAGTTCAGAGATATAGATATATTTTGTCTTTGCTTGTGGAGAAGCCTGTTTGTGCTTAGTAAGTGACTGAATTAAATTCTAGAACTTATTGGCACTTGGGTAAGAGGAGAGTTAATGTCAAAATAAGGGCTGTGGGGCCAAGGTTGTGTCATTTACGTTGGAGAAAGTTCTCAATCAGGAACAGGAGCTGTAAAGTATTTTAAGAGAGATTAGAGTTGGTGGTTTGTTTAAATCTGTAATATTGCCTGTTGGCACCATTTGCTTTCTATCCAATAACACCAGGCGGTAGTTTTAAAGCATTTTTGTGCTCCTTCAGAACTTTTTACAGTGAGTCGTTCAGGTGGGATCAAAAGATTAGGCAGAATAGGTGATTGAGAGTACTGTAATATAGAAGGGGGTTTTGTGTTTTAAAAAGACTGACCTATTATCAAGCTTACATTCTTGATTTGATAATTCAGTGTTTTCACCTTCTGTGGAGATGTGGAAAACTAATTTTCTCCCAGGTTTGCTTTTGTTGCCCCCTAAAAAAGTGTACCAAAGTAACAGTCATCTGAGTTAACCTGGGCCTTAATTCTTCCACACCCTTTAGTCTGGTCCCATGCTGAGAATAAAGGCTTGACTGAAACGGAAGTGAATTGAGAATAGGGAAGGGGAAAAATATTTAGAACAAGTTTGACTGCTTTTTCAAATAAATTGCTACTTTAAAAATTCTCATAACTCAGTGATTATCTACATTAAGGATTACCACACTGTGGCTAATAGTCATTGATTTTTGTAGCAACTAAGGAAATAAGTAAGGTTTTGACATGGTTAAAGGATTATAAACAAACATGTTTAAACTCAAAAGAATTTGCAGAGACAGAATACACCCTGAAAAGCTTGAAATGTTTACTTTCTGATCCTTTTGAAACAAGGTGACCAATCCATGATCTACATCATTCAGGGTATACAGTGGTATTTATTTATGTGGACATTTAAATTTTCTTGCTCTTTTGTTTGTGTTTCATATTGGCACTTTGTTTTTGTAGTGGTTATGTAATTTTCCTTTGTACGAATATACCACAATTTAAGAGTGGTTATTCAGTTTTTGCCTTTATAGCCCGCATTTGCACAAGTTTTTGTGACTTGTGAAGTTGCCTGGTCAGATATCATATACAGCTTGGTAATTCTTGCTACCTTACCCTCCTTCTGAAATGGGCCGTTCTGTATTTACCCCAACATCATTTTTCTTAACTAGTATCAATACTGAAAGAAACTAAATGGTTCGATTTATCCCATAGATTTCTTTGTTTTCTGTTGTTGAGTAATAAGCAGAAAATTTTGTGGCTTAAAACATCATCATTGGGGCTTCCCTGGTGGGCCAGTGGGTAAGGACAGTGCCTTGCAGTGCATGGGATGCCAGTTCAATCCTTGGCCTGGGAAGATCCCACGTGCTATGGAGTGGCTGGACGCATGTGTCCAACTACTGAGCCAGAGCTCTGGAGCACATGCGCCCAGAGCTGGTGCTCTGCAGCAAGAGGGGCCACTGAGATGGAGGGCCCCACACAGGCCAAAGAACAAAGGTAAATAGATGAAATAGATGAAGGATCAATGGAAGTGGCCAAAAAAAAAAAAAGCGAAGAAGAAAACATCATCATTTATTTTGCTCATGAGAAGTTTTGGTTTGGGCTTGGTGAGAACAACCTGTCTGTGCTTTACTTGATGTCATTTCTCATATCTTGAAGGCTAGGTGCTGAAATGGTCACTTGTGTGCCTCAGAAACCACATGACATCCTTGCCGCCGTAGTCATGGGCCTGCTCTCATTTGAGGGAGAGGGCCGCCTCACACTGTTAGGGGAGCATGTGGGATGGGCAGTGAGTGAGTTTTGGTGGTGGGGCCTTTCTTTGGAAACTGCAGTCTCCACAAGCTGGAATATTTGTTTTGGTGCGTATACCTTTATGAGTAGGATTATACATCTTCTCAAATGGTTACTATCCATTTCTATTTCTTTTCTGGTGGCCTGCCTTTTTATATCCTTTGCCCCCTTTTCTATAGAACTATAGCTTATGGGTTATTGATTTGTAATAGCTCTTGCAGACTAAGCAAGATCCTTTTGTGAGGATCCCTCACTGTGGTCTTAGGAGTCATAAAAGGTGTGTGGGGGATGATAGTTTAGTTTGGTGACAGTGGGGATTTGTGGAGTCATTATATTTAAGAACCACAGTGTAGGGAAAGAGCAATTAGCCAAGATGGCGGTGGTCAGGCTCTCTTGCCTGATTCCGTCTTCCTTCTGCGCCATGTTCCCCTACTCTTATCCCACATTCTGTGAAGAGTGGCTTTGCATGAGTGTAGGAATAGAGCAAACCATTGCAGCTCCATTCGATTTATCCCATAGATTTCTTTGTTTTCAGTAATAAGCAGAAAATTTTGTGGCTTAAAACATCATCATTGGGGCTTCCCTGGTGGGCCAGTGGGTAAGGACAGTGCCTTGCAGTGCATGGGATGCCAGTTCAATCCTTGGCCTGGGAAGATCCCACGTGCTATGGAGTGGCTGGACGCATGTGTCCAACTACTGAGCCAGAGCTCTGGAGCACATGCGCCCAGAGCTGGTGCTCTGCAGCAAGAGGGGCCACTGAGATGGAGGGCCCCACACAGGCCAAAGAACAAAGGTAAATAGATGAAATAGATGAAGGATCAATGGAAGTGGACACAAAAAAAAAAAGCAAGAAAACATCATCATTTATTTTGCTCATGAGAAGTTTTGGTTTGGGCTTGGTGAGAACAACCTGTCTGTGCTTTACTTGATGTCATTTCTCATATCTTGAAGGCTAGGTGCTGAAATGGTCACTTGTGTGCCTCAGAAACCACATGACATCCTTGCCGCCGTAGTCATGGGCCTGCTCTCATTTGAGGGAGAGGGCCGCCTCACACTGTTAGGGGAGCATGTGGGATGGGCAGTGAGTGAGTTTTGCTGGTGGGGCCTTTCTTTGGAAACTGCAGTCTCCACAAGCTGGAATATTTGTTTTGGTGCGTATACCTTTATGAGTAGGATTATACATCTTCTCAAATGGTTACTATCCATTTCTATTTCTTTTCTGGTGGCCTGCCTTTTTATATCCTTTGCCCCCTTTTCTATAGAACTATAGCTTATGGGTTATTGATTTGTAATAGCTCTTGCAGACTAAGCAAGATCCTTTTGTGAGGATCCCTCACTGTGGTCTTAGGAGTCATAAAAGGTGTGTGGGGGATGATAGTTTAGTTTGGTGACAGTGGGGATTTGTGGAGTCATTATATTTAAGAACCACAGTGTAGGGAAAGAGCAATTAGCCAAGATGGCGGTGGTCAGGCTCTCTTGCCTGATTCCGTCTTCCTTCTGCGCCATGTTCCCCTACTCTTATCCCACATTCTGTGAAGAGTGGCTTTGCATGGTTATGGAATAGCTGAAACCATTTAGGGCACTGCGCATCATGCCTATAGAAGCACCACCTGAAATGCCCTTGCTGTGCCTTGTTACGGCATCAGCCGTTAGAGGATAAAGCGTGTTTGCCTTGCAGCTGCGAATAAAGACCTTCGGCAGTTCCTAGGCTCCTCGCATCTTCTTCCAGCTTCCTCCTGTCTGCTTCCCAGATCATACTTTGCCTACCCTGCGTTCAGCAAACAGTGAGACAGTTGGCTTAGTTGGCGGGATACAGTGAGACACAGTTACTCTTGTTTTATTAAGCAAGGGTTGTTGGGAAAGAGAAGGGAGGATAGCCATTTCTTCCTTCTTCAGTTGGCCATCAGCCTCCTCGAATTACTCTCCAGCAGAGATGCGGAGCGGGGACACATTTCTCTTTGGACATTTTTCTGCCTCAGAAGCCAGACAAGTTTAGATATCAGAAGAGGAAGAGTAATATTTGGGAAGAACATAGAAAACACGAATGGTGTACTTTACTACCGAAAATTACTTTGTTTTTCTTTTAGTTCTGATGTGCGATTTGACTTGCTATCACCAAGGATAAGGTTCAAAATTGTATTAACAAAAGTGGATTGACTCACCAGAGATTACTATTTTCTAAAATATGGAAATATTTAACAATATAGGAAATGTTTCTTTGTGTCTTGCTGCTAAATAGAACATTACTTTTCCTTTACTAACCTGTTAGTGGGGAAAATTCTTGAAAAACAGTTACAATATAACTTCTTCTCTAATTCTTCTATAACCTCTCTAGTTGTAATCTTCGACAATTTTAAAGGAACTGGGTTGGTATTTGTCATTATAATTCTTATTTTAAGTATGGTTTGATCCAGAGACTAAAATTCTGTTGGCAGGACTTTTAATTTTATTTTTAAATTAAAGAATAGTTGACTTAATACTAATTTCAGGTGTACAGCATAGTGATTCAGCTTTTTACAGTTCATACTCCATGAATAGTTATTATAAGATAATGCTTTTCATTCCCTATGCTATACACTATATCTTTGTTGCTTATCTGTTTTGTGCATGGTAGTTTGTGTATCTTGCCTTATCCTTGTAATCCCTCACCTCTGACTTACTTACTCCCTGTCTCTAAACTTTGCTCGCTTTCTTGCTGTACTGCTGGTACCTCTAGCGCTAGCTTCTTCCCAGTTCTGGGCCAGTAGGGGAAAAAGAACTGTCAAAATTTAATATAACTTCTGGGTTTTCCATGAATCCTAATTGTGTTGCTATGGAAGAGGAGGGAATGTGCTGATTTGCCTTATTTGAGTCACATGAGCCTCCTGGAAATTGGAGGTGGGGTTAATCTACAGTAGATTGATAGTAGAGGAGGGTAGTTCTACAAAAGAATATCAGAGGTTTTTTGTTTGCTTGTTTTTTAAACAAATAGATGCTGGACAGGACAAAACAAAACAAAATTAAACAAAAAAGAAAAAAATTCTTTAATCTACTGTTAGGTTTTAAAGCAGTTTTTCTAAGAACATTGGTACTGTTAACAAGAAAACCCAACCATTTTAGGTTCTTTAGAGGCACCAATTTACAATTACTAGTGAGTAATGCTTGCTTTTTTACTTAAGAAGTTGTTTCAAATCTGCAACACATAACAATTAAGTCTTTAGAATTTGCACTTGAGAGATTTGTTAAAAAAAAAAAAAGAAAAAAAAATATATAGAGGGATTTAGGATCATTCTGGCGACATTTCAGGTAGCGGCGTTGTACTCTAGCTGTAATCCATCTATCAGTCTTCCAAATCAAAGCTGAATAAGATTTTGTTTGTTAGTGATTGTTTTGAACATTTGTATAGAATATTTTGTAGTTAGTTCTTCAAAGACATTAAAGCCATTTTAATTCCAACTTAAAAATTAAAATCTAGTCAACTTTAGTTTGGGGAATAGGTGTTTTTAGAGCCCAACTTGGCTACCCAGAGCTACTGCTGTAGAAAGAGATGCAAAGAGCATTTTAAACCATGAAAGCTTAAAAGTTTTGAGAAAGTATTAGTATAAGGAGATTGGCAGTTTAAGAGGCTACATGGAATGCTACTTTAAAGAGTTATTCTAGAACTTCCCTGGTGGTCCAGTGATTAAGAATCCTCTTGCCAGATCCTTCAGCGGTGCTGTATGACAGTCTGGAGAGGTGGGATGGGGGGGATATACATATGACTAATCTGAGAACATACATATCTGTAAACAACAAAACCATAAAAGTTAAAAGTAAAATAAAAGTTAAAAAAAAAAAAAATCCTCCTGCCAATGCAAGGGACACAAGTTCGATCCCCTAGTCCGGGAGGATTCCACATGCTGTGGGGCAACTATGCCACAACTACTGGGCCTGTGCTTTAGAGCCCATGCCCTGCAACAAGAGAAGTGACTGCAATACAAAGCCCATTGCTGCAGCTAGAGAAAGTCCATGCATAGCAATAAAGACCCAGCATAGCCAGAAACAGAAATGAAAACAAAGAGTAATTCCAAAGTCGTCGTAAATTTTAATTACTTAATGTTATTACTTTCCTGAGATTTTTGAACCAGTTTAGTTCATAAGGCAGATTTGAATTTATCTCTAGATGGTCCATTGAAGAGATAATCTGATATTGAATTCTGTTTAGACAAAGTTCAAAGCAGTACCATTTATGCTCAGTGGTGCCACCAGGTCATGAAGTGTTGCTAGATTGTGTACTCTGGTGCAGTTACAGGTAGGTGAGTGCTAAGGATTTGCTGTAGTCGAGAAGCACTGCTAAGATCTGACCCCCAATGTCAATTCTGAATTCCAGTCCTAGGTTTGAAGTGCTTGGTTATCTCGTACCATCTCGTGGGTGGGTGTCAGAATCTGCTAAGGGTTCCAGGCCACTTGGGTTCATTGCAAGACCTAGTCATACCAAGACCTTTTTGACTGGGTTAATTCACCGGACATGTATAAATTCAATCAGAAACTATTTATTGTGTTTCTGCTATTTGCTAGGTATTCGTCTAGATACTAGAGATATAACAGTTAATAAAATAAATTCTCTCTTGTACAGGACTTATAGTCTAGTTGGGAAAATAGACAAATATCTGGAGCTATCCATAATTCCTTGTTAGGTATAGTTATACATTGTTTTGGTCAAGTATAGATGTTCTGGAGAACTGAGTACTAGAGAGGATCCTTTAGGTCACCTTGATTTCTTTAGTATTTCCTTGGTTCATAAGGTAGTCATTTGGGCAAAGGTGGGTGATAGAGCCTAAGCCTGGTGGTCATTTTTGCTATTGCTGTTGTATTTTGATCTTGGTTTACTGGATGAGGTTTAGTTGATTTAAACTTTTTCTTTTTTAACTTTATTTTTCGATTATGTAAGTCATTCTTATGGTGCAGAAGGCAAAACCACATAAATAAGTATCAGGGAAATCTTGCTCTTAATCTCCATTCACTCCAGCCTACTCTAACCCCCATAGGTAATTTTCTGAGTTTCTGATTTAACCTTTCAGTGTTTCTTTTTAATGGCATTAAATCTTGGGGAAAGGAGAGGGAGGAAGGAGATGAGTGGGTGGGGACAGAAGAGAGGAGTTCTGTTTAAGGAACATGTGTGGTGTGTTGTTTTACTGGTGCTGGTCCCATTTCCACTCCTAATTCTAAGAGGCAATAGATAACATTTTTTTTACGTTGGAATAATTTTAGATTTACAGAGAAGTTGCAAAGACAGTGCAGAGAATTCCCTTCGTTCAGTTTTCCCTTAGGTTAACATCTTACATTAACATTTTACATTTGTCAAAATCAAAAAATAGCATTAACATATTATTATTTTATTTATTTTTATTGAAGTTTAGTTGATTTATAATATCCTGTTTCAGGTGCACAGTGATTCAGTTGTATAAACAAACACACACTCACACTCTTTTTTGGCTGCACTGGACTGTGGCTTGCAGGTTTTCTCTAGTTGTGACAGGCAGGGCCTTCTCTAGTTGCAGAGCACGGGCTCTAGTGTGTTGGCTCAGTAGTTGTGGTACATGGGCTTAGTTGCCCTGTGGCATATGGGCTGTTAGTCACCTGTACTAGCAGGCAGATTCTTAACCACTGGACCACCAGGAAAGTCCCATATATATTCTTCTTTATCTTTTTAAAATGTATTCTTCTTTAGATTTTCTTTTCTTACAGATTATTACAAAATATTGAGTATAATTCCCTGTGCTATATCCTTTGGCATATTATTGATATTATTAATTAAATTCCATTTATTATTAAAAATCATTATTACAATTTGGTGTTTTTAATATTTTAAATATTCATTACAGTTTAATATTTCATTTATTAAAGTTTAATATTTTAAAAATGATATCCTTTGGCATATTGTTATTAAATTTTACTTACTACTGTTTAATATTTTTAAAAAGAATAAGCAAGTTTATGATAAAATTGGAATGAATATTTTAAAGAGCAAACCAAGACAAAGGGCAAGAAGTTCTCCATGTGTATTTACTGCCTTCACCAAGATTACATCCTTAATTTGGAATGAACCCTTTTTTTTAAAGAGCAAACCAAGATAATACGGTAGAGTTTCTGATTTAACCTTTCAGTGTTTCTTTTTAATGGCATTAAATCTTGGGGAAAGGAGAGGGAGGAAGGAGATGAGTGGGTGGGGACAGAAGAGAGGAGTTCTGTTTAAGGAACATGTGTGGTGTGTTGTTTTACTGGTGCTGGTCCCATTTCCACTCCTAATTCTAAGAGGCAATAGATAACATTTTTTTTACGTTGGAATAATTTTAGATTTACAGAGAAGTTGCAAAGACAGTGCAGAGAATTCCCTTCGTTCAGTTTTCCCTTAGGTTAACATCTTACATTAACATTTTACATTTGTCAAAATCAAAAAATAGCATTAACATATTATTATTTTATTTATTTTTATTGAAGTTTAGTTGATTTATAATATCCTGTTTCAGGTGCACAGTGATTCAGTTGTATAAACAAACACACACTCACACTCTTTTTTGGCTGCACTGGACTGTGGCTTGCAGGTTTTCTCTAGTTGTGACAGGCAGGGCCTTCTCTAGTTGCAGAGCACGGGCTCTAGTGTGTTGGCTCAGTAGTTGTGGTACATGGGCTTAGTTGCCCTGTGGCATATGGGCTGTTAGTCACCTGTACTAGCAGGCAGATTCTTAACCACTGGACCACCAGGAAAGTCCCATATATATTCTTCTTTATCTTTTTTAAAAATGTATTCTTCTTTAGATTTTCTTTTCTTACAGATTATTACAAAATATTGAGTATAATTCCCTGTGCTATATCCTTTGGCATATTATTGATATTATTAATTAAATTCCATTTATTATTAAAAATCATTATTACAATTTGGTGTTTTTAATATTTTAAATATTCATTACAGTTTAATATTTCATTTATTAAAGTTTAATATTTTAAAAATGATATCCTTTGGCATATTGTTATTAAATTTTACTTACTACTGTTTAATATTTTTAAAAAGAATAAGCAAGTTTATGATAAAATTGGAATGAATATTTTAAAGAGCAAACCAAGACAAAGGGCGCAAGAAGTTCTCCATGTGTATTTACTGCCTTCACCAAGATTACATCCTTAATTTACCCCTAGAGTTGATTTCCTTTGTCTGTTCCAGCTGCTGAGACCTTCTTTTATGTTAATTAAGCACGGTGCAATGAGAATACTTATCCTAGTGCTTCAGATATCACCAAAAAAGAAAATAAGACCAGTATCACTGATGAACATAGATGCAGAAGTACTGAACAAAATGCTAGCAAACAGAATCCAACAGCGCATTGAAAGAATCATACAACATGGTCAAGTGTGGTTTATTCCCAGGGGTGCAAGTATTTTTCAATATATGCAAATCAATCAGTATAATATATCATATGAACAAATTGAAAGATAAAAGGACCATATAGTAATCTCAGTAGATACACACTGAGGAGCTAGCATTGGCAAAAGCATGGAGCTAGGATCATACACGATCTTTTCATGGAACAGTAAGCAGTCGTGACTGGAGGTTGGATGTGCGAAGATCTAGTGGGAAGTAAGGATAGGGTATGGAGAGATCGGGTTGCACAAGGCTTTGAAGGGAATAATGGGAAGTTTGTACTTTATGCTAAAGGCTTTGGATGGTGTTTTTAGGTCTTTGAGTAGAGGACAAAGATTGGAATCTTACAGCAAAGTAAAAAATGTGATTATTGTGTATCGGCAATTAGTGGTTCCTGTCAGTTTAAAATTTTGACTCAGGAAGCTAATGAAAAATATATATTTGAAGGAAATGCTGTAATCCAGGGTGTGAAATGGAAACTTTCGGCAGATTGTAGAAATGTAAGTCTTTTAAGGTGAGCCCTAGGAACTTTTTATAAATACATTTGGGGCTTTTCATACTTAGAATGTTAAGTAAATTTATCAGACAGTAATCTTCTCTGTCCAAGAGTATTCATCTCTGGATTTAGAGAAAGAATTGTGTTGGTATGTACATGGAAAGAGAGAACTGTACTTTGCTGGCTGACTGCACCTGCAATTGAAGATGGACTTACCTCAGCAAAGTGGGTGTTCAGTCTGAAGGCAGAGCTTTAAGCACATTTTAAAACTGAACACTCGGTTTCTATTTTTGAGTCTCTGAAATAATGATCTGACACAGGGAACTAGCTTTTGAGAATGAATCTGTTGTGCTCAAACTTCAGCACTGCCAACTTTTTCTCTTTTTGATATAAGATGATTTGGCTACCGCTTAAGGTATCTTATATTTTTGTTGATTTCTCCTGTTGCTTATGGAGCTTTTCTGTTTCCAACACTTGTGACTCTGAATATTTCATGCATCCTAGTTGGAGAAATTGTTTGGAAGGAGGCCTGATGAAGAAATAGGGACTGGTTGACTACTGGTCAAGTGAGACTTTAAGCTGACCGCATTGAGTTATTGACTTGATGAAGTGAACAGTGAGTTACTGTTTTATTTTTGGCTTTGGCTTCTTTTCCTGGTTGTATCAGATGATCTGGCATCAGACTGAACTAGCAACAGAGGTGTGTGTATGTAATAATTGCTCATTTTCCGTTGCTGTAAGATGGACTTTTTGCATCTCTCCCAGCATCCTTCTGAAGGAAAAAAACAAATCAATTCTTAGTTAATATTCCAGGAAATATGAGTACTATTTTGCAGGTATATGGAATTTATATAACATTTATACTTTTTAAGAATATTTCATTTCAAAAAAAAAATATTTCATTTCTGTTTCATGCTCACAACTATCTTGTAAATGATACAGGTCAGGACTCATTCCTATTTAACGGAAAGGTTGCTGAGGCATAAATAAGAGACTGGGATAAGGTTTTGGACAACTAACTAAATTTTATCTTTGAATTGTAACTTTCAGAAAGTTTTATAAGAGGAAAAAACTGAGTGTTTTTTTTTCAGGGGGGCTTAGACACCTTCGGAACATTGCTGCCCGGAACATCATTAATAGGAATGGCCATCAGCTCCTTGACACCTACTTCACACTTCACTTGTGTAGCACTGAAAGAGTATTTAAAGGTAAGGGAATCTGGATTTGCCACCTACAGGTCATTCCATCTGATTTGTACTCTTTTGTAACACAAGCAAGTGATTTCTGCTTGTCTTGTTAGTATTGCTTATTAGAACAGTAAGTTGTCATGGAAAGAGAGAACTGTACTTTGCTTTTGAGAATGACTTACCTCAGCAAAGTGGGTTTCAGTCTGAAGGCAGAGCTTTAAGCACATTTTAAAACTGAACACTCGGTTTCTATTTTTGAGTCTCTGAAATAATGATCTGACACAGGGAACTAGCTTTTGAGAATGAATCTGTTGTGCTCAAACTTCAGCACTGCCAACTTTTTCTCTTTTTGATATAAGATGATTTGGCTACCGCTTAAGGTATCTTATATTTTTGTTGATTTCTCCTGTTGCTTATGGAGCTTTTCTGTTTCCAACACTTGTGACTCTGAATATTTCATGCATCCTAGTTGGAGAAATTGTTTGGAAGGAGGCCTGATGAAGAAATAGGGACTGGTTGACTACTGGTCAAGTGAGACTTTAAGCTGACCGCATTGAGTTATTGACTTGATGAAGTGAACAGTGAGTTACTGTTTTATTTTTTGGCTTTGGCTTCTTTTCCTGGTTGTATCAGATGATCTGGCATCAGACTGAACTAGCAACAGAGGTGTGTGTATGTAATAATTGCTCATTTTCCGTTGCTGTAAGATGGACTTTTTGCATCTCTCCCAGCATCCTTCTGAAGGAAAAAAACAAATCAATTCTTAGTTAATATTCCAGGAAATATGAGTACTATTTTGCAGGTATATGGAATTTATATAACATTTATACTTTTTAAGAATATTTCATTTCAAAAAAAAAATATTTCATTTCTGTTTCATGCTCACAACTATCTTGTAAATGATACAGGTCAGGACTCATTCCTATTTAACAGAAAGGTTGCTGAGGCATAAATAAGAGACTGGGATAAGGTTTTGGACAACTAACTAAATTTTATCTTTGAATTGTAACTTTCAGAAAGTTTTATAAGAGGAAAAAACTGAGTGTTTTTTTTTTCAGCGGCGGCTTAGACACCTTCGGAACATTGCTGCCCGGAACATCATTAATAGGAATGGCCATCAGCTCCTTGACACCTACTTCACACTTCACTTGTGTAGCACTGAAAGAGTATTTAAAGGTAAGGGAATCTGGATTTGCCACCTACAGGTCATTCCATCTGATTTGTACTCTTTTGTAACACAAGCAAGTGATTTCTGCTTGTCTTGTTAGTATTGCTTATTAGAACAGTAAGTTGTCTTGCTGTCTGAAAGTGTTTCATGTGCAGTTATGTATATCGAAGAAACGTCTTTTGGATACTTTGGATAGCTGAACTTTACAATGATAAATTTGTTTTCCTTTATGAATATTAACATTTAATATCTATTCCTGTAGCTGTCATTTAAGTCCAGAATCCAGTACTAATTGGTTTGTCTTTAAAATACAATTGCTTCCTTCAGTCTTATGGCAAAATTTGGACCTAGTTCATATTATATAATGTCTGTAGTTCTCTGTGTGTTGGGATCGTTTTTAGAAGAATGGCATGGTTTCTTTGAATTCAGTTCGCCATATTAAAATGTGGATTCTTCCATAAGCGATTATGCTAAGTGGACATCGTATATTTGATTCAAAATTACAAGCATCTTTTGAATACAAATTGGATGAAAGGCACTTTGATATAATCAGGAGACCTATGTTGAATACTGTAAAAGAAGAAGCATGATGTAATGACAGGAATAGTGGATTAGGATTGAAACTACATTGGTGCTAGTTTTACCTAGTTCAGCTAGTCTGTAACTATATACCAGCTATATCCTATATACTAAAATAGCTATATGCTAGCTATGTAATTTTTGAACAAAGAAACAAGAACTCTAAATTACACTATTTTTGCATAGTTTTATTTCATTCTTAATTTTCATTTTAACCATTGCATGTTTTTAAAACAATTATATTAATTTCAACACATAACACTAGCCATAATAACAAATGCCGTGAGTCCCTCAGTGTCTTGACATAATCAGTTTCATAAACACTGAGTTCAGTGTAGGTATTCCTTATCAGATACTGGCTTTGCCACTCTTCTCTAAGTGGTGGCTCAGGTATCCAGGCTGCTTCTGTTTTGGAATGCTTCTAGCATGGCAAGAGAGAGTGATTATTTGAGGGAGAGGTTTTGTTTTTTTTTTGAGGGAGAGTTTTAAATGGAAATGCTCTACATCAATTCCATCACATTCCATTAGCCCTGTATCAATTGCATTATCCTTTTTAGATGAACAGGGTACTGGGAAATGTTGTCTTCTGATGTGTCCAGAAGGAAAGGGAAACAGTTTGGTCACCGTCTGTCATTTTTATTTTTGCTGATCTTGATACATTTAGTCTGCTGCTCACTAATTGGTTTCATCACTAGCAGTATAAGACAGTGCCAGAGTACTTTACATTTTTGATAGGTTTCTATATAATCAGTTCTTGCTTGTCTTTGTTAGAACTTCTGTGTTCTTGCTACAAGGTTAACTCTGATAATATAGTTACTGACATTGAACTTAGTACATTTTATCTATGTGGTAAATGGTAGCAATTATTACTGGAATTGTTAACAAGCATAATAGTAGTTTCTAAAAAGAGTAGTCATGGGCCTCATGACTGTGATGTAAAGCCTTATCTGAGAGATACAGTGAAAGCAAAGTGATTGTTTTGTTCTTGTCTTCTCTAGTTCAGTCTATATTTTGAGCTTAGAAGTTATTATAGACTGTTTTTGCTTTTCTTTTTTTTTGACTATCTCTTGAGTTATTTTGATAAAGTGATTATTTTTTATTTATTTATTTGTTTTTTGGGGGGAGGTTGGGGAGGGAGGAAGGTGGGCAGGCCACTTCTATTGGTCTTTCATTTATTGATTTTTATCCATCTTTGTTCTTTGGCCCGTGTGGGCCTCCCGCTGCAGTGGTCTCTGTTGTTGCAGAGCACCGGCTCTGGGCACATGTGCTCCAGAGCTCCGGCTTGGTAGTTGGACACATTGGTCCAGCTGCTCCGCAGCACGTGGGATCTTCCCAGGCCAGGGATTGAACTGGCGCCTCTTGCACTGCAAGGCTGTGTCCTTACCCACTGGACCACCAGGGAAGACCCGATAAAGTGATTATTAACACAATTAGGGAAGAGCTGATTTTATACCATAGGGAAGTCCAGCTTCTAGTAGTGGTATTGAGTCTGTCACTAACTGGCAAGCCCTTTGGCTAGGGCATCTAGTTCCTCTTGTATGCTGTTAGTTAATTTATTTCTAAAATGAGAGGGTTGATAGACTTCCCACTATTCCAGAATGTCATGGTTGAATGAAATGTATTATGTCTTCTTGTTAGGCCCACAGGTTCAGCTCTGTTACTTTTTACTACCATAGGAGGAGCCAGGAAGCTCTTTCTTTAGTAAAACTAATTAGTGACACCTTACTGTATTGGAGCTGTGATGATAAGCATGAATATTCATTGCATGATGGCCCTTGGTGTGGAGTGACCATGATGGAAGGCTTGCAGTCTCTTCTTAACAAAGCCATCTATACCACCTGTCTAGTGACATCATTTCTCAGTTTTAAAACAAGGTGTTTTTTTGTTTTTTTTTTTTTTAAACTGGAAGAATATCTGAATGCTGATTTCAAAGTTATTCTTTTATTTCACAGTAGAGTATAAAAAGTTATGTGTGAGGTTTTTTTTTTTTTTTTTTTGATTTTTGACATTTTTCTAGTGTGCTTAGGAGATTGTTTATTTCTCAGGTAGTTCGAATTGTACACCTTTTATTACATTCCCAGAGAACAAAGCCTTGTATTAATGAATGAGGAGCTAGGTTCTAATTCTGGTTCCTTCTTAAATTTGGAAGTTTTGTAAGATCAAGTTTGTTCTTCAACCATAGTTATTTTCTCACCCATGCAATGTGCTTTCCTGGAATACCAGTTATTTCGATAGATCAGAAAACCATCTCTGCACAGTTTAGTTTGGTGGTCTCATGCACATGTCATAGTTTTAAATACCACTTGTTACCCTAACAACTCACAAATGCGTATCTTTAGCTTCAGCCTCCCCACCGCCCATTCCGCCCCCAAACTCATACTCATGTATTCAGTTGCCTACTGTACATCCCCACTTGGAGCCTAGGAGGTACCTTAAACTTGATGTATTCAACACTGAGTTTCTGATGTTCAGCTTTGGTCTGTCTCCTGTATTCATCCTTCTATCAGAAAATGGCAACCCTGTCCTTCCCTTTCCTTGGCCAAAAGCTTTGTAATCATCCTTTATTGTCTTCCTTTATATTCCACACTGTCTTTCAGCAAACACTTTTGGTTCTTGCTACCAAAATATATCCATAATCTTTTCTCTTCTTACTACTTCCAAAGCACTGTCATGGAGTTACTGAGTGAGTTGTTGAAGTAGACTTCTGATGGGTCTGCCCACTCATGCACTCTTTTCAGTGTGATCTCAACCAAGATCCTGTAAAAATGAAAATCAGGTCATTTTATTCCTCCCCTCAGACCCTGTGGCTTCCTATTTCTTCAGAGCAAAAGCTAAAGTTCTTTTGGTCTCCTAGGCCTTTCAGGATCTGGCTGTCTGTCACCTCTTGTCACCTGTATCCTTCTCTTCTAGATCTCTCTGTTCCAGCCTCATTGCCCTGCTGGCTGTTCTTGAATTCATCAAGTTGGCTTCGGGTTAAAGACACCTACGCTGACTGTTTCCTCCTGATAGCTGCTTGACTAGCTTCTCTGTCTTCTTTCAGGTCTTTACTCCAGATGTTTTCTGAGAAACTCTTCTTGATCATTAACTGACCCTTTTAAAAACTGTGACTAGGGGCTTCCCTGGTGGTCCAGTGGGTAAGGACACTGCCTTGCAGTGCAGCGGGCTCTGGTTCGATCCCTGGCCTGGGAAGATCCCACGTGCCACGGAGCAGCTGGACGGATGTGTCCAACTACCGAGCTGGAGCCCTGGAGCTCATGCGCCCAGAGCCGGTGCTCTGCGACAGCAGAGGCCACTGCGGTGGGAGGCCCACACAGGCCAAAGAACAAAGATGGATAAAAATCGACAAATGAAAGACCAATAGAAGGGGCCTGCTGGCCCCCTCCCTCCCCAACTGGCATCCCCCCCCCAAAAAAAAACTGTTAAAAAATAACCAAAACTGTGACTAGTCTCCTTCCTGTATTTTGCGTTTTATTTTTTACGTTGAACATATGTGCCGTTGTTTATTTTGCTGACCCCTTTTGGTGGGCATTTAGTTGCCCCAGGCTGTTGGTGTACACACAGCACTGCCATGAACAGTTTCACTGTTATATATTATTTTGTGTGAATGCTAGTATGGCTATAGGGTAAATTCCAAAGAGTGGAGGTACATACTGCAAAAGTGTCCTTGTTGACTTTCTCAGCAAACACTTTTGGTTCTTGCTACCAAAATATATCCATAATCTTTTCTCTTCTTACTACTTCCAAAGCACTGTCATGGAGTTACTGAGTGAGTTGTTGAAGTAGACTTCTGATGGGTCTGCCCACTCATGCACTCTTTTCAGTGTGATCTCAACCAAGATCCTGTAAAAATGAAAATCAGGTCATTTTATTCCTCCCCTCAGACCCTGTGGCTTCCTATTTCTTCAGAGCAAAAGCTAAAGTTCTTTTGGTCTCCTAGGCCTTTCAGGATCTGGCTGTCTGTCACCTCTTGTCACCTGTATCCTTCTCTTCTAGATCTCTCTGTTCCAGCCTCATTGCCCTGCTGGCTGTTCTTGAATTCATCAAGTTGGCTTCGGGTTAAAGACACCTACGCTGACTGTTTCCTCCTGATAGCTGCTTGACTAGCTTCTCTGTCTTCTTTCAGGTCTTTACTCCAGATGTTTTCTGAGAAACTCTTCTTGATCATTAACTGACCCTTTTAAAAACTGTGACTAGGGGCTTCCCTGGTGGTCCAGTGGGTAAGGACACCGCCTTGCAGTGCAAGGGGCGCCGGTTTGATCCCTGGCCTGGGAAGATCCCACGTCCTGCGGAGCAGCTGGACGGATGTGTCCAACTACCGAGCTGGAGCCCTGGAGCTCATGCGCCCAGAGCCGGTGCTCTGCGACAGCAGAGGCCACTGCGGTGGGAGGCCCACACAGGCCAAAGAACAAAGATGGATAAAAATCGACAAATGAAAGACCAATAGAAGGGGCCTGCTGGCCCCCTCCCTCCCCAACTTGCACCCCCCCCCCCAAAAATAACTGTTAAAAAATAACCAAAACTGTGACTAGTCTCCTTCCTGTATTTTGCGTTTTATTTTTTACGTTGAACATATGTGCCGTTGTTTATTTTGCTGACCCCTTTTGGTGGGCATTTAGTTGCCCCAGGCTGTTGGTGTACACACAGCACTGCCATGAACAGTTTCACTGTTATATATTATTTTGTGTGAATGCTAGTATGGCTATAGGGTAAATTCCAAAGAGTGGAGGTACATACTGCAAAAGTGTCCTTGTTGACTTTCTCATTTGCTATGTATAGATGCCCTTTTCCCCGTAGCCTGAGCAGCAGACTGTGCAATTAAACTTGTGAAATTTTGCCAATCTGATACTTGAAAAATAGTTTCATGGTAGAGTTTGTTTCTTCTTTTATGAGTGAGGTTGAGATATGAAAAAAAGCATTTGTTGAATAAATGGAATGCTATATACCAGCGTGTTTTGACATGCCATTGGAACCTGGCTTTGCAATCTCTGCTTGCTTTGCTTGTTTAGATCTTAGCATGAATGGAGAAGCTCTTGTATCTGTAGTCCATTTTATGTAAAACTAGTTTTGTATATCTTTTTGAAAATTTACTTATCTAATAGTTTTGCTCAAGTTGAATTAATAAAAATTCATAGAATCTATTAATAAAATGATAGCTCATAAAGTATTTTTAATTCAGTATTTCAGTTGAGTCTCATAACAACCCCGTTATTTTCCAGGTGTCATTCTCCCTTAAAGGTGAAGAAACTGTGGCCCAGAAAAGTTAATTGATTTGCCCAGGGTCAAGCTTACACATAGTGCCCTGGGGACTGGAACTGTTCTTTCACTCTGAATTCTCCTCAACTCACTGTTCAGTTGTGCACCATGCTGCTAATTTCATTGACAATAAAAACATAGCTCAGCTGGTAAGAATCTGTCCACAATGCAGCAGACCCTGGTTAGATTTCTGGGTTAGGAGGATCCTCTGGAGAAGAGATAGGCTACTCACTCGAGTATTCTTGGGCTTCTCTGGTGGCTTAGATGGTAAAGACTCCATCTGTAATGTGGGAGGCCTGGGTTCAATCCACGGGATTCCCTGAAGAAGGGAACAGCTACCCACTCTAGTATTCTAGCCTCGAGAATTCCATGGACAGAGGAGCCTGGTGGGCTACAGTCCGTGGGGTTGCAGAGTCCGAAACGACTGAGTGACTTTGACTCTCACTTTCAGTTTTAAAATGTGTAGAATGGTAGATACCGTAGGCCCACATTTAACACTAGAAATTACCTTAGACTCGGTGATTCCTTTCCAAACTGTACGGCTCCTTTGTTGACGCCTCCTCATTTACATTAGCAAATCCATTTTCAGGGTGTAATGGATAGAGCAAATTGTTTAGTTTCATTTATATCAAACTGTTGGAAGAAACCATAGTGCTGTTCATCTTCTTAGAGCAGGAGATGTGTATTTTGGAGACTGTTTAGACACTGCAGATTAAGCTGAGAAATTCTCTCTCCAAAGAGAAAGGAAGCAGCAGACTGTCTCTGTTTTTAGTTTAATGGTAGAGTTTGTTTCTTCTTTTATGAGTGAGGTTGAGATATGAAAAAAAGCATTTGTTGAATAAATGGAATGCTATATACCAGCGTGTTTTGACATGCCATTGGAACCTGGCTTTGCAATCTCTGCTTGCTTTGCTTGTTTAGATCTTAGCATGAATGGAGAAGCTCTTGTATCTGTAGTCCATTTTATGTAAAACTAGTTTTGTATATCTTTTTGAAAATTTACTTATCTAATAGTTTTGCTCAAGTTGAATTAATAAAAATTCATAGAATCTATTAATAAAATGATAGCTCATAAAGTATTTTTAATTCAGTATTTCAGTTGAGTCTCATAACAACCCCGTTATTTTCCAGGTGTCATTCTCCCTTAAAGGTGAAGAAACTGTGGCCCAGAAAAGTTAATTGATTTGCCCAGGGTCAAGCTTACACATAGTGCCCTGGGGACTGGAACTGTTCTTTCACTCTGAATTCTCCTCAACTCACTGTTCAGTTGTGCACCATGCTGCTAATTTCATTGACAATAAAAACATAGCTCAGCTGGTAAGAATCTGTCCACAATGCAGCAGACCCTGGTTAGATTTCTGGGTTAGGAGGATCCTCTGGAGAAGAGATAGGCTACTCACTCGAGTATTCTTGGGCTTCTCTGGTGGCTTAGATGGTAAAGACTCCATCTGTAATGTGGGAGGCCTGGGTTCAATCCACGGGATTCCCTGAAGAAGGGAACAGCTACCCACTCTAGTATTCTAGCCTCGAGAATTCCATGGACAGAGGAGCCTGGTGGGCTACAGTCCGTGGGGTTGCAGAGTCCGAAACGACTGAGTGACTTTGACTCTCACTTTCAGTTTTAAAATGTGTAGAATGGTAGATACCGTAGGCCCACATTTAACACTAGAAATTACCTTAGACTCGGTGATTCCTTTCCAAACTGTACGGCTCCTTTGTTGACGCCTCTCCATTTAAATTAGCAAATCCATTTTCAGGGTGTAATGGATAGAGCAAATTGTTTAGTTTCATTTATATCAAACTGTTGGAAGAAACCATAGTGCTGTTCATCTTCTTAGAGCAGGAGATGTGTATTTTGGAGACTGTTTAGACACTGCAGATTAAGCTGAGAAATTCTCTCTCTCCAAAGAGAAAGGAATATCTTTATTTTTTTTCCCACTGGTTCAAAAAGTTCATATTTGCAGCAGATTCAGCCAATACACAAGTGTATTAAGTGGGCCCCAGTGCTCGGCAATTGGAGTAAGGAGTCATCATTTGGGAGAGGACAAGCTCTGTACAGGAGAATTAAGGTTCCTGCCAAGATGTTCCACATACAAGGCCCACAGTTGCTGCAGATGTTAGAGAAATCCTTGAGGAAGAGCCTCCCTGAGTCCTTAAGGGTTTATGGGACTGTCTTTCACATGAACTAGAGAAATCCGTCTAGTCTGAAAGCCCTGGTGGACAAGTGGCCTGATTTAAATACAGTGGTTATCCACCCTCAGGAATAGCAAATGACTTTGGTCACTACACCAGTACCTATCTAGTCTAGTCTAAGGATCTCAAGAACTGTCAAGAATCCCTTAACACATCAGATGTCATCAACTGGAAACAACATTTGCAGATTCAGAGTTCACAGTCCAGTCTGAATGAGGTGATAAGGAATCTTGCAACCACTAAATTTGTTAAGATCAAGCACACACAGTGCATTCTCTATGTGGTGCCTGAGGCAGCAAGGAAGCTGCTTCCTACTCTGCATGAGACAAAGAACCTACCTGCTAGATATAGTACACCCAAAGCCATTAACCAAGAGATGTTTAAACTCTCACCTGTGGATCCTACCCACGCTGCCTTGGTGAACAAATTCTGGCATTTCGGTGGCAATGAGAGGAGTCAGAGATTCATGGAACACTGTATCCGGACCTTCCCCACCTTCTGCCTGCTGGGGCAAGGGGATCCCTGCATCTTGGTCCCTGATGGATCAGACAGGAGAGGTGCGGATGGGGGCCACCGTGCCCGAGTACCGGGGATATGGTCTCATCTCCCTTATGCTGTTTGTCCACGCCCAGGCTCTGGACAAACTCGGCTTACCCATATATAGCCATACAGACAAAGTCAATAAAATCATACAGAAAGTCACAATCTGCATCACATCCCCATATCTTATGGCTGGAACCAGTGGAACTCTGTGCCTCTGTGAAGCAGCCCTGAAGCTAAGACAGTGTGGGGTGGGCTGGACACATGGCAAGAGATACACAGGGTTGTGCAGAAAGAAAGAATAAATTGCCCATCAGTAGTAAAACAACGTGGGCTTCGGGGAAGCAGTGTGAATGGTCATTGAAACCCCCAGAGTCCCTGCTCACAGATCACTCATGAACTTCCCTTTTGGTCCCTTTCTGTTTCCTCCACATGCCAACCTTGGCAACCGTCCCACTATTCTGTGTATCTTATGAGTCCAATTTCTATGTTTTTTAAGACCCTGTGTATAAAGAGGGAGGTGATATGTCTATAATTATGGCTGATTTGTGGTGTTGTGTGGCAGAAACCACCACATTGTAAAGCAATTTTCCTCCAATTAAGGAATTAAAAAATAAATAAATTTTAAAAAGTAACGCTGTGAAGAAATGTAAAAAAAAAATCTCATGTGTAAGTGATGTCATGCAGTACTTTTCTTTCTGTCTGTTTTTTTCTGTTGGTTCATAAGTTTCTATTAGCCCATATAGCTAGTAAGGAAAGTATCATTAAGCAGTAATAAATGCAGCTCACTGCATTTGAGATCAAAAGAACCTACAAAAACTTGCAACCACAAAGAAAAATGAGGGGCCTGAGGCAGCAAGGAAGCTGCTTCCTACTCTGCATGAGACAAAGAACCTACCTGCTAGATATAGTACACCCAAAGCCATTAACCAAGAGATGTTTAAACTCTCACCTGTGGATCCTACCCACGCTGCCTTGGTGAACAAATTCTGGCATTTCGGTGGCAATGAGAGGAGTCAGAGATTCATGGAACACTGTATCCGGCCCTTTCCCCCACCTTCTGCCTGCTGGGGCAAGGGGATCCCTGCATCTTGGTCCCTGATGGATCAGACAGGAGAGGTGCGGATGGGGGCCACCGTGCCCGAGTACCGGGGATATGGTCTCATCTCCCTTATGCTGTTTGTCCACGCCCAGGCTCTGGACAAACTCGGCTTACCCATATATAGCCATACAGACAAAGTCAATAAAATCATACAGAAAGTCACAATCTGCATCACATCCCCATATCTTATGGCTGGAACCAGTGGAACTCTGTGCCTCTGTGAAGCAGCCCTGAAGCTAAGACAGTGTGGGGTGGGCTGGACACATGGCAAGAGATACACAGGGTTGTGCAGAAAGAAAGAATAAATTGCCCATCAGTAGTAAAACAACGTGGGCTTCGGGGAAGCAGTGTGAATGGTCATTGAAACCCCCAGAGTCCCTGCTCACAGATCACTCATGAACTTCCCTTTTGGTCCCTTTCTGTTTCCTCCACATGCCAACCTTGGCAACCGTCCCACTATTCTGTGTATCTTATGAGTCCAATTTCTATGTTTTTTAAGACCCTGTGTATAAAGAGGGAGGTGATATGTCTATAATTATGGCTGATTTGTGGTGTTGTGTGGCAGAAACCACCACATTGTAAAGCAATTTTCCTCCAATTAAGGAATTAAAAAATAAATAAATTTTAAAAAGTAACGCTGTGAAGAAATGTAAAAAAAAAATCTCATGTGTAAGTGATGTCATGCAGTACTTTTCTTTCTGTCTGTTTTTTTCTGTTGGTTCATAAGTTTCTATTAGCCCATATAGCTAGTAAGGAAAGTATCATTAAGCAGTAATAAATGCAGCTCACTGTTTAAAAAAAATGTATTAAGTGAAAGTACCTGTGATAACACAGTTTTAGGACTAAAAGCTGTAACCCCCACCTGAAACATATTTGGTATAAATTAGAGTATATGTATCATATTGAAAAAAAGTATGCATATATATCAACAAATGCACATACATATATCCATTTATATAGTCAATTTATGATTGGCATTGGTTAACCATTTGGGAAAAAAAGAGTGATACTGAGAGCTGGGCTTCCTTGGTGGTCCAGTGGTTAAGAGTATGCCTGCCAGTGCAGGGGACATGGGTTTGACCGCTGCTTTGGGAAGATCCCACATGCTGCGGAGCAGCTAAGCCTGTGGGCCACAGTTTCTGAGCCTGCCACAGTTGTTGAGCCTGCAGTTTGGACCCTGTGAGCCACAACTGCTGAGCCCGTAGACTGCAACTCCTAAAGACCGAGCACCTAGAGACCATGCTCTGCTCAAGAGAAGCCTTGACAATGAAAAGCCCATGTCCCACAATTAGAGAGTAGCGCCTGCTCTATGTTGCTGCTCTTCATACAGCAGCGAAGACTCAGCACAGCCAATGAAGACATTTTAATTTAAAAAATGGAAAAAAATACTTATGGTTGGCTAGTGTTAAATGGGATTGTAAATTGGTACAGTATTTTTTGAGAACAGTTTGGCTATATCTATCAAAATATTTTTACCCTTTAATCTTACACTTATAAAAGCTTGTAGAGTCACATGTCTTAGGAGGTGCATCTCTGAAAAATTACTTAAATATTACTTGAAATACCCCAAAATTAGCAAACTTAAATATTTATATCAATAGATGTTTCCTTTTAAAAACAACTAGAATTATCCCTTCTCTTATTTAAAGTAATTATTCAAAGTATAAAAATTAAGAACTACCAAGCAAAAAATAAAGGTAAACAGCCTAATAACCCTATCACTTAAGATAAATGTTGTTAACATAATTGCAGACATTTGGATCCTGTTGTAAATTCTCTCATGGAATTTTTTTTTTTTTGACTTGATACATTGTGACTATCTTGCCACAAAGTAGAGTAGTTACTTGTTTTTTTTAAAGGGAGACAGGCATAGAATAGTATAGATACTATGTTTTGTCAAGAAACACTTTAGGGGCTTCCCTGGTGGTCCAGTGGGTAAGGACACCGCCTTGCAGTGCACGGGGCGCCGGTTCGATCCCTGGCCTGTGAAGATCCCATGTGCTGTGGAGTGACTGGACCCATGTGTCCGATTATCGAGCCGGAGCTCTGGAGCGCATGTGCCCAGAGCCGGTGCTCTGCGACAACAGTGGCCACTGCGATGGGTGGCCCACACGGGCCAAAGAACAAAGATGGATGAAAAATAGACAAATGAAAGACGAATAGAAGTGGCCCGCCTGCCCCCTCCCTCCCCAACTCGCCCCCTCCCTCCCAAAAAAAGAAACACTTTAACCGAAAAGCCTTGCCTGTAAGAACTTTATATCTAGGTCCACTTTTCCTTTACTGTTTGATGATTCCCAGACTTCAGTCTGTGGGCTACTCTGACAAGTTTCACTCTCTCTGGGTTTCATCTATAATGCTACATATTGAATATATCTTAAGAAGTTCATTGTTTTCACTTTCTGTGAAGTTGTTGATTCAATAAACATTGTATTGAGTGTCTGTCCTGTGCCAGGAATAGTTTTATGTGCTGAGGAGACAGCAGTTAATACTGAACAAATGCTGCTCCCCTTATGGAGCTTACAGTTAGCGGTTGGGTGTATGAAACATACATTTCAGTGTTAGAAAAAAGTAATGTTTGTCCATGTATCACCCAAGGTCGTCTCATGTATCAGTGATATGTGCATCACCCTGGGGGAAATATGACTCTATAACAGCATAAGGGCAGAGTTCTTGTAGTTCCTGCACTGACAGAGCATAATGGAGTAACTTCAGCAGGGTCAGCAGAGGGGGTGTTGGTGGGTTCCTAGGAATGTCTTTCTGAACCTCTGACACAGTCTCTCTTTTGAGTGTATCTTCAGGTTTTATAACATTTACAGTGTAAATCACGGTGTGTAGAATCATGAAGTTTTAGTATTTACAGAGGACCTTGAGTATTAGTTGGATGGTCAGAAGTTGTTCTAGTGAGGGAATGGACCCAAGGGAAACCGAGGCAGAATGTTAATGACGGGTGAAGCTGTAACTTAGCTTCCCTGGTTGCTGGATGAGTGTTCTCTTCACCGTATTGCAGATGTTTGAGACAGAGTGTATGGAGTTGGTTGTAGACAGTGGCAGTAGGTAAGGGAGAATAACGTCAGAGTTTTTAAGGGCTTACCTTAGAATCTGGGGTAAAAACCAGTCAGGGAAGAATCACTAAATTAAATGTTAAAGATTTTGACGTTTCTTTACTAATGTTTTTCCCTTTGAAACATTTAATTTAAAACAAGGTTCTACTGTGTAGCACAGGGAACTATATTCAATATCCTGTAATAAACCGTAATGGAAAAGAATACGAAAAAGAAGCCTTTACATATGTACAACTGAATCACTCTGCTGCATACTAGAAACTAACACATTTTAAATCAACTCTGCTTAAGTTAAATTTTTACTTAATCATTATCTATTTTAATTTTTGCAGATAAATATACAGAGAATAGATCCCTTGAAAATATTTTAAGTGTGTTTTCTACTAGAGCATATGTTACAAAATTTATAGGATTAAGAGTTAGTGAGCTTATTTTCTTTCACATCACTTATTGTTCTTTTTTTTCTTTTCCAGAATTTTATAGGAGTGAAGTGATTAAGAATTCCTTGGTAAGTTTGCTTTCTGATAGGTGCATACGACTAAGCCTCTTGATTCCTATTTTAGAAAATGCTGAGACATACAACAAGTTGAAGTTAAGTTCTGGTGTTATGCTTCTACAAGTTAAATCTTCTGCTAAATTATTGCTTTATCGATTTGCTCATGGATGTATCTGTAGCGCTTAGAACACACCTGACACAAAATAGGTACTTGATAAATATTTGCTGAATGCAGCAATATTTTTTCTGTTAAAAACATTTTTTTCAACTCATTCTATAATTCTGTCACTTCTATTTACTCTTGAGGATTTTGACTATTTGACTTCCCAAACATCATAATAAATGATATTTTTGTAAGTCATTCTTAAGAATTTTAAGCCTAGGGCCTTTGTATAGAATCCTTCCATTTATTTTTTGGTGATAGCATTGCTCAAGTAGAAAGATGGAAAGGTCCTACTTTTGCTAATGGGTACACTAGACATTTGCATGGTGACTCAATTTGGCCACACTGATACAAAGAAAAGCATTATGGTCCTGATAGTATCCTTTTAACAAGTCAGCCGTCCTGGACTTAGCCCCTGTCCACCTTTTCAGCCTTATCTCCTAACAACTAGCCTCACTCAGCCTAGTGCTCCAGGCTTACTGCATTTTTTTGTGCTTCCAGCATGCCAACTTGTCTTGTCCCTTATGCCTACCACACCTGTTTCCCTGCATCTTCACTTGGCTGAAGAACCCTCTGAGGTCTGAGCTGTGCCACTTCAGCCAGGCTTTCTACTACTGTTCCATCTAAAGCAGTTTCCTTTCCACTCTTTTTCACATCAGCCTGTTTTATTTTCTTTAGAGCATCTATCACCATCGGAAACTCTTGTCCATTTATCTGTTTATTCTCTGTCTCCTACCTATAAGAACACACATTTTATGAGAGCAGGAACCTTGCCAGTCTTGTTAACTTCTGAAACTCTTCCATCTAGAATATTATATTGTAGATGCTCAGTGAATATCTGTTAGATGAGTAGATGGATATCCAGAATGTGTTACCATTACAGAATCCTTTTACACATGTTATCTCATTTTGATCCTTAGAGTAACGTGTAAGGTAGATGGGGGTAGATCTTAAGACACTGACATCCAGAGAGACTCCGTGACTTTTTTTTTTTAATAGTGACTCTCAGAGTCACACACAACTGCAGGACCAGAACCCCAGTCCAGAGCCTCCGTCTTCAAGTCTCTACTTCTCTTTCCTTTTCATCAAACTGTCTTCTTTTTTTGGCCATGCCGCGTGGCTTGTGGGGTCTTGGTTCTCTGATCAGGGATTGAACCCAGGCCATCAGCAGTGAAAGCTTGGAGTCCTAACCACTGCACTGCCTGGGAATTCCCAAATGTGTTCTGAATGTTTCTAAAACATCATGGTAGATTTGGATCCCAGGCCAGACAGCTTTCTTGAGCCCATCTTTGAGGAGCTCTGGTCACCAGTAAAGTTCTTAATTCTACATACATTAAATGAAACATGATAAATTCGTAGCACCGTGTCTGACACACAGTAGCTGCTAAATAAATAGTCCCCCTCACCCCATCCTGACTCAGTTGATGATAGAAATGGTCTACAGACAGTTGAGAGCTGGGGAGGGTAGTTTAGGGAGCGAATAGAATAGAATGACTCCTTAATTTATTCTACTCTCTAAACTATAGTCAAAACTCAATTTTCTCAATAAATACACATATGTAACCAGTTATCCAGATCAAGAATTAGAATATTTTCAGTGCCCCAGAAGCACTCTTATACTGTCTTCAGTTACTACTCCTTTCTGACTTTTAGCCATAAATTAATTGACCTGTTTGTGAGCTTTGTAGAAATGGAGTCATACAGTGTGTGTATTTTTGTGTGTCTGACCTCCATATCTTAACTGAGTATTGTAAGAGTCATTAATATTGTGAGGTGTGTTTACAGTTTGTTTGCTCTGTTGTCTTTCATTCTGTGGCTATACCAGAATTTATCCATTCTTCTGCCGATGGGAATTCAGTTAGTTTCTGATTTTGTTTGTTTGTTTCCTGGCTGTGTTGCATGAAGTGTAGGATTTTAGTTCCCAGACCAGGAAATGAACTTGTGCCCTCTGCAGTGGAAGCATGTAGTCTTAACCACTGGATTACTCGGGGAGTCCTTGTTTCTAGTTTTGAGTTAACATGAATAATATTGCTATGGACATTCTTGGATATATCTGTTGGTTGAATATTCGTATGCATTTGGGTTGGGTGTATATCTAGAAGTGGGCCCGCTGGGAATATGCATATTATAAGCTTTAGTATATATTGCTAAATAGTTCACCAAAATTATTGTTTCATTTACATTCTCATCAGCAGTCTATGAAAGTTTTTTCTGGTTATTCCATATTATTGTGAATGCTTGATATTTTTAAAATGAGTTGAACTTAAATTATTGCTGGATATTATAAATAGGGTTGTTTCATTTTAAATAGAGAGATTTGGGCAGACTAAACACATGCAGTGTCAACTGTGTGTCGAACTTAAAAGAACTGATATTAAGAACAACTCTACACTATTGTGTGTACTAATGACGTCCCTGTGCCATGAGGTCCTCAGTGCTCTGTAATGACCCAAGTGGGAAGGAAATCCAAAAAGTAGGGGATAGGTGTATAGCTTATTCACTCTGCTGTACAGCAGAAACAAGCACAGTTACTGTATACTACAATAAAAAAGCAAAAAACGCAAAAAGTATTTTTAGGTTTGTGCATGTAGAGATAGTGGTACCCGATGACTGCCACCTGGTGGTCAAAGAGTATAATACCTTACTGATCTTAACATTTCTAAAGTCACACTCTATCTTACAATGGAAGAAAAATGTTTGTTAGAATTGATGATAAACTGGAATATGGTAGATGGTAATAAATATAATTAAGTAAAATAAAGCAGTATAGTGAATTATCTGGCAGGGATAGTTGCTGAATTTCTGTGGCAGTCACATGAAAGATCTCATTTGAGCAAACTGCAAAAAATAAGGGAACATACCATGTGTTAGATGATGAGATGGCTGGATGGCATCACTGACTCAGTGGACATGAGTTTGAGCAAACTCCTGGAGTTTGTGAAGGACAGTGAGCCCTGGTGTGTTGCAGTCCATGGGGTCACAAAGAGTCGGACATGACTTAGCAACTGAACAACCACCACCACCATGTAGCTGAGAGAGGAAGACTGTTCCAGGGCAGGAAGTAGAAAACATGACGGTAGGAGTGTACTTAAGGTTTTCAAGGAATGGCTAAGAAATTAGTATGGCCGGAGTAGTGATTTGAGATTTTAACATGCTTGACAAAGACAGGGATAAAGGAATTGAGGATCAGGACAGCAGAGGAAATGACTTGGAGACAGCAGATGGTAGTCAAGGGGTGGATGGCACGAGAAGGAGGTTTTGAGAGGTAAGACAAAATTGAAGATGCCTATTATAAGCTTTAGTATATATTGCTAAATAGTTCACCAAAATTATTGTTTCATTTACATTCTCATCAGCAGTCTATGAACTGGTTACATGGCTTGATATTTTTAAAATGAGTTGAACTTAAATTATTGCTGGATATTATAAATAGGGTTGTTTCATTTTAAATAGAGAGATTTGGGCAGACTAAACACATGCAGTGTCAACTGTGTGTCGAACTTAAAAGAACTGATATTAAGAACAACTCTACACTATTGTGTGTACTAATGACGTCCCTGTGCCATGAGGTCCTCAGTGCTCTGTAATGACCCAAGTGGGAAGGAAATCCAAAAAGTAGGGGATAGGTGTATAGCTTATTCACTCTGCTGTACAGCAGAAACAAGCACAGTTACTGTATACTACAATAAAAAAGCAAAAAACGCAAAAAGTATTTTTAGGTTTGTGCATGTAGAGATAGTGGTACCCGATGACTGCCACCTGGTGGTCAAAGAGTATAATACCTTACTGATCTTAACATTTCTAAAGTCACACTCTATCTTACAATGGAAGAAAAATGTTTGTTAGAATTGATGATAAACTGGAATATGGTAGATGGTAATAAATATAATTAAGTAAAATAAAGCAGTATAGTGAATTATCTGGCAGGGATAGTTGCTGAATTTCTGTGGCAGTCACATGAAAGATCTCATTTGAGCAAACTGCAAAAAATAAGGGAACATACCATGTGTTAGATGATGAGATGGCTGGATGGCATCACTGACTCAGTGGACATGAGTTTGAGCAAACTCCTGGAGTTTGTGAAGGACAGTGAGCCCTGGTGTGTTGCAGTCCATGGGGTCACAAAGAGTCGGACATGACTTAGCAACTGAACAACCACCACCACCATGTAGCTGAGAGAGGAAGACTGTTCCAGGGCAGGAAGTAGAAAACATGACGGTAGGAGTGTACTTAAGGTTTTCAAGGAATGGCTAAGAAATTAGTATGGCCGGAGTAGTGATTTGAGATTTTAACATGCTTGACAAAGACAGGGATAAAGGAATTGAGGATCAGGACAGCAGAGGAAATGACTTGGAGACAGCAGATGGTAGTCAAGGGGTGGATGGCACGAGAAGGAGGTTTTGAGAGGTAAGACAAAATTGAAGATGCCTAGTAAAGAAGGACCCCCAACGTATTCATTTTTCTGTTTTCTAGTGTCCCTAGCACAAGGAAGTCCAGTGAGTGTCTGTTGCATTAACTGGAATAATCCATTGTTGACAGGAGAGGTGTTTCTATGTTACATGTGAGAGTCTCAATTTCTTCTCAGACCTATTTAGCATTCAACAATTAAGTGATGAATGTAGGATTCAACTTTCTTATCTCAGGCTTCAGTCAATGATACCCTTCAAACTATTTAGTTTTGGTTCAGGAGGAGGTTATTTTCTTAACATTATTGAAGGCATTAGTTAATTAAAAACTAAAATAATTGAAGCAGTAAGAAAGAAAGCAACCTAAATTCTCTAAATTGAATTTTGTACATGTACAAAAGTAGAGGCGAATTGTATGATGAACCCACATGCACCATCTTTTAACAATTATCAAGTTAATTATTGTGCATTTTTCTGTTTGTTTGTTTTCTACCAGAAAAGGAGTTTGTCCTTTTTATTAGAAATAAAAATCTGATGGTGGCAGGAAGAAGAGTGATAGCGAGTTCCTATGTGTTTTGAAGCCTCTCTTTCACAGCAGTGTGCTGCCTCCCTCACATCACACCCCCTTCCACTGATGAAATGTCTCCTGGAGGTCTAGCAGAGGTCAGTGATGGGCCTTAAATTGAATAAACAGAGTTCTAGAGCATGTGCCTTCAGGGAAAGCATGTGACAGCGTTATCAGAACCAGAACTTCTTTGGAATTGAGACTGCCTGAGATATTTTTAGACCTTTGGGTAAAAATTGACAGTATAAATGCTTTTATAAGTTACTGGCCTGAGGGTCACAAAGAGTCGGACATGACTTAGCAACTGAACAACCACCACCACCATGTAGCTGAGAGAGGAAGACTGTTCCAGGGCAGGAAGTAGAAAACATGACGGTAGGAGTGTACTTAAGGTTTTCAAGGAATGGCTAAGAAATTAGTATGGCCGGAGTAGTGATTTGAGATTTTAACATGCTTGACAAAGACAGGGATAAAGGAATTGAGGATCAGGACAGCAGAGGAAATGACTTGGAGACAGCAGATGGTAGTCAAGGGGTGGATGGCACGAGAAGGAGGTTTTGAGAGGTAAGACAAAATTGAAGATGCCTAGTAAAGAAGGACCCCCAACGTATTCATTTTTCTGTTTTCTAGTGTCCCTAGCACAAGGAAGTCCAGTGAGTGTCTGTTGCATTAACTGGAATAATCCATTGTTGACAGGAGAGGTGTTTCTATGTTACATGTGAGAGTCTCAATTTCTTCTCAGACCTATTTAGCATTCAACAATTAAGTGATGAATGTAGGATTCAACTTTCTTATCTCAGGCTTCAGTCAATGATACCCTTCAAACTATTTAGTTTTGGTTCAGGAGGAGGTTATTTTCTTAACATTATTGAAGGCATTAGTTAATTAAAAACTAAAATAATTGAAGCAGTAAGAAAGAAAGCAACCTAAATTCTCTAAATTGAATTTTGTACATGTACAAAAGTAGAGGCGAATTGTATGATGAACCCACATGCACCATCTTTTAACAATTATCAAGTTAATTATTGTGCATTTTTCTGTTTGTTTGTTTTCTACCAGAAAAGGAGTTTGTCCTTTTTATTAGAAATAAAAATCTGATGGTGGCAGGAAGAAGAGTGATAGCGAGTTCCTATGTGTTTTGAAGCCTCTCTTTCACAGCAGTGTGCTGCCTCCCTCACATCACACCCCCTTCCACTGATGAAATGTCTCCTGGAGGTCTAGCAGAGGTCAGTGATGGGCCTTAAATTGAATAAACAGAGTTCTAGAGCATGTGCCTTCAGGGAAAGCATGTGACAGCGTTATCAGAACCAGAACTTCTTTGGAATTGAGACTGCCTGAGATATTTTTAGACCTTTGGGTAAAAATTGACAGTATAAATGCTTTTTATAAGTTACTGGCCTGAGGGTTTATCAAATAAGTATATGTTCTACTTGAACTGAATTAACATTTCCTCTGTGTATGTATGGGAGAAGGGAGTTGGATCGTCTTGTTTGGCTATCTTATGTACCCTTGTGTTGAACTTCATCATCGTGCAGTTATAGGACCAGGAAAGAATGATTCTAAGGGAACACCTAGGAATGTCATTTATCTTATGTTGGCGAGGGTGATTAGGAAAGGCTTCTCACAATAAGTAATTCCTAAGTTGAGACATAAAGGATGAATAAAGAGACAAGGGAGAGAGTTTATTGTGCTGGGGAATAATTACTACTTATAAATTTAGTATGCCATTCCTGATAGTTATCTTGTATGTTTTAGGAAAGTTGGAACAGCTTTTATGAATTCTTGCTTGTGTTACTTGAGACCATATGTTTGGTTTTGAGTAATAAAAATAGTGACAACTTTATTGTTTTAGAATTTTCCTATATATGTGTTGCTTCAGCAAACAAGAGGTATCAATTGAGGGGTGTTTTAGAGAAATTGCCCAGATAATAAATAATAATTTTAGGTTCTCCTGGAGGTGACCTTTTCAAAGCTATAAATAGCCTAATATTCTGTCGCTGTACTTTCAGTGAGTAAGGTGTAAGTCCCTCAGTGATATTAGAATTTGAATAATTTGTTCCATCTAGACAGTGGGCTTATATGCATAGGTTCAATATAAAAATCATCTGTATCTTCATGATAACATGATTAGGCAGTGGAGTTGTTCATGTGTGGCAGACCACATCTGTGTCTGAGGGGACCAGCTCAGAAATGACTGGTCACTGTCTGGCAGCTGTTTTATAAAATTATAAAGGAAGGTCATTGAAAAAGAAGACTGACAATAGCTCTGCTGTATTAATGTTCTGTTGATTTAGAATGGAAAGCCAGGCCATCTGTTCAACCACAAGAAGCAAATTCAAAAGATTACTCTTCTCACCAAAGAATTTTAGTTTGTTTTCGAATAAAGTATTTAAGAAGAATTGGTGCAGCAGCTCCCCGCATCTTCTCGCCCCTTACATGCTGTGGCCCTTCAGATACATTCACCAGGTCGTTTTTTTTGTTTTTCCATTTTGGAAAGGGGTGGTTATTTCATGCCTTTTCTGCTAAGGATTTGAAATCAGACTGTATCATATTCTAAAGCACCACAGGTACTTTTATTGAGAGATGATCTTACACACAGGGGCATAAATGGCTGTCTTTTCGGGTGGTGTAATCCTCCAACTCCTGTCTTTAGGCTTTAGGACCAGGAAAGAATGATTCTAAGAACACCTAGGAATGTCATTTATCTTATGTTGGCGAGGGTGATTAGGAAAGGCTTCTCACAATAAGTAATTCCTAAGTTGAGACATAAAGGATGAATAAAGAGACAAGGGAGAGAGTTTATTGTGCTGGGGAATAATTACTACTTATAAATTTAGTATGCCATTCCTGATAGTTATCTTGTATGTTTTAGGAAAGTTGGAACAGCTTTTATGAATTCTTGCTTGTGTTACTTGAGACCATATGTTTGGTTTTGAGTAATAAAAATAGTGACAACTTTATTGTTTTAGAATTTTCCTATATATGTGTTGCTTCAGCAAACAAGAGGTATCAATTGAGGGGTGTTTTAGAGAAATTGCCCAGATAATAAATAATAATTTTAGGTTCTCCTGGAGGTGACCTTTTCAAAGCTATAAATAGCCTAATATTCTGTCGCTGTACTTTCAGTGAGTAAGGTGTAAGTCCCTCAGTGATATTAGAATTTGAATAATTTGTTCCATCTAGACAGTGGGCTTATATGCATAGGTTCAATATAAAAATCATCTGTATCTTCATGATAACATGATTAGGCAGTGGAGTTGTTCATGTGTGGCAGACCACATCTGTGTCTGAGGGGACCAGCTCAGAAATGACTGGTCACTGTCTGGCAGCTGTTTTATAAAATTATAAAGGAAGGTCATTGAAAAAGAAGACTGACAATAGCTCTGCTGTATTAATGTTCTGTTGATTTAGAATGGAAAGCCAGGCCATCTGTTCAACCACAAGAAGCAAATTCAAAAGATTACTCTTCTCACCAAAGAATTTTAGTTTGTTTTCGAATAAAGTATTTAAGAAGAATTGGTGCAGCAGCTCCCCGCATCTTCTCGCCCCTTACATGCTGTGGCCCTTCAGATACATTCACCAGGTCGTTTTTTTTGTTTTTCCATTTTGGAAAGGGGTGGTTATTTCATGCCTTTTCTGCTAAGGATTTGAAATCAGACTGTATCATATTCTAAAGCACCACAGGTACTTTTATTGAGAGATGATCTTACACACAGGGGCATAAATGGCTGTCTTTTCGGGTGGTGTAATCCTCCAACTCCTGTCTTTAGGCTTTAGGGCCTGAAATGTAGATATGTCCTTGTAAAATGCTATATTTTTTCCATTATTGGATCTCTGAAAGTTTTTGTTTTACTACTTTGTATTGAGCTACAGCACACATTACAGTAAAGGGCACAAATGATAGCCTGATGACTTCTCAAGAGGAACAGACCAGTGGAACCAGATCACGAACAACATTGTCTTGTGTTCTCCCTCGAGTCACTGTCTCCTCCCGAAGAGCACCGGTGTGCTGACGTCTCAGTTGTTATTGAACCTTTATATGGCATATTCTTTCTCTCTCTTTTTTCTTTTTTTGCTATTCTGTGTTTTCACTGCTGCCACAGGCTCTCTAGTTGCAGGGAGTGGGGCTGCTCTCTAGTTGAGGTGAGCAGGCTTCTTGCAGTGACTGCTCTTGTGGAACTCAGGCTCTAGGGCACACGGACTTCAGTACTTGCGGCCCATGGGCTCAATAGTTGTGGTTCCGAGACTCTAGAACACAGGCTCACTAGCCGTGGCTCACTGGCTTAGTTGCTCCACGGCATATGGGATCCTCCGGATGAGGGATTGAACTCGTGTCTCCTGCGTTAGCAGGCAGACTCTTTACCATTGAGCTTCCAGGGAAGCCCCTTAGTAGATACTGCTGAATCGTTTTCCAAAGTCTTTGTACCAGTTACGTACATACCAGCAGTGTGAGGTTTTCAGTTGCTGCACGTTCTTGCCCAACCTTGTTATTATTTGTTTTGAAATTTTGAGCCACTCTGGTGAGATAGTGGCATTTATATTGTGACTTAAATTTACATTTCCTAATATATTATTCTAACTGATCAACTTTCCCAGTGTTTATTGGCCATTTAGATGGGCTTCTGTGGTTGCTCAGATGGTAAAAAATCAGTGTGCAATGCAGGAGACCCAGGTTTGAGCCCTAGGTTGGAAAGATCCCCTGGAGAAAGAAATGTCACTCCAGTATTCTTGCCTGGAGAATTCCATCGACAGAGGAGCCTGGTGAGCTATAGTCTATGGAATCGTGAAGAGTTGGACACGACTGAGTGACTAACACTACTTTCACAGATATTCTTTTTCTTAAATTAATATATTTATGAAGTGCTTGTTCTGTGGAAACAGTGCCAGTTAATGCCAATTAAAAATAAATTCTTTGTAAGGATTTGGCTTTTTAAAATATATATAAGTTTATGAGATATATTCAGTCTAATTTGACAGTTTAACTGGTCTATTTTTCATGTTTCCTTTTTTTTAATTATTGAAGGGTTTGTGCACTTGGTTTGTTGAATGCTACACTACCCTGTTATTTCACTCATACCCTGTGAGTATATAGCCTTTTTTGTTGTCTGAGCTCTGTGTGGAGAGAGACTCTTATAGACCCAAGTGAGGCCTGGATCAGAGCTTTGAATTACGTTCTTGTCTCTCTTTAAGACTGCTCAGACCACCATCTCATTATTGTCTTTCTTTATTCTCGATATTTTCCAGTAAATTTATCTAAGAATAACTTTGGCTTCTTAAAATAATTGACTACCTTCAAAGAAAGATTTGCTGTTATCAGATGCTTATGCATTTCCTACAAACAAGGACAGTTTCTTGTATAATCATTAACAGTATTAAAATCAGGAACGTGTAACATTGATGCAGTACAATTAACCACAATGCTTCATCTTCCACCCCCAGCTTTACTGAGGTATAGTTGACAAGAATTGTGTGTACTAGGGTATCCAACGTGCTGTTTTGGCATATATATATATATATGTATATGTATATATATATATGTATATACATATACATACATACATACACATACATAGATACACACACACACATATATATGTATATATGTATAATATATATATAGTAAAATAATGAACAAATCAAACTGATTCACATACCTACTGCTTCACATAGTTACTGTGGGTTTTTTTGGTAGTGAGAACACTTACTACTCTCTTAGCAAATTTCGAGTATACGATATAGTATTATTAACTGTAGTTATTTACCATGTTGTACATTTGATTGGCAGAATGATTTCATCTTACAAAACTGAAACCTTGTACCCTTGTACCCTTTGGCTAACATCTCTCCATTTTACCTAACCTTCAGCCCCTGGAAACCACCGTATATACCTGTTTCTATGAGGTTTTTGTTTGTTTGTTTGTTTATACTGGTTTAATCCATGTCAAATGTAGTTTACAAAGGGAAAGGAGAAGTACCTTTGTATAGAATATACAGACACAGCATCACACCCTGGGGCCCACAGAAGGGCAGGGAGACCTTTTTTGATATTTTTTCAGTCTAATTTGACAGTTTAACTGGTCTATTTTTCATGTTTCCTTTTTTTTAATTATTGAAGGGTTTGTGCACTTGGTTTGTTGAATGCTACACTACCCTGTTATTTCACTCATACCCTGTGAGTATATAGCCTTTTTTGTTGTCTGAGCTCTGTGTGGAGAGAGACTCTTATAGACCCAAGTGAGGCCTGGATCAGAGCTTTGAATTACGTTCTTGTCTCTCTTTAAGACTGCTCAGACCACCATCTCATTATTGTCTTTCTTTATTCTCGATATTTTCCAGTAAATTTATCTAAGAATAACTTTGGCTTCTTAAAATAATTGACTACCTTCAAAGAAAGATTTGCTGTTATCAGATGCTTATGCATTTCCTACAAACAAGGACAGTTTCTTGTATAATCATTAACAGTATTAAAATCAGGAACGTGTAACATTGATGCAGTACAATTAACCACAATGCTTCATCTTCCACCCCCAGCTTTACTGAGGTATAGTTGACAAGAATTGTGTGTACTAGGGTATCCAACGTGCTGTTTTGGCATATATATATATATATGTATATATATATATATATGTATATACATATACATACATACATACACATACATAGATACACACACACACATATATATGTATATATGTATAATATATATATAGTAAAATAATGAACAAATCAAACTGATTCACATACCTACTGCTTCACATAGTTACTGTGGGTTTTTTTGGTAGTGAGAACACTTACTACTCTCTTAGCAAATTTCGAGTATACGATATAGTATTATTAACTGTAGTTATTTACCATGTTGTACATTTGATTGGCAGAATGATTTCATCTTACAAAACTGAAACCTTGTACCCTTGTACCCTTTGGCTAACATCTCTCCATTTTACCTAACCTTCAGCCCCTGGAAACCACCGTATATACCTGTTTCTATGAGGTTTTTGTTTGTTTGTTTGTTTATACTGGTTTAATCCATGTCAAATGTAGTTTACAAAGGGAAAGGAGAAGTACCTTTGTATAGAATATACAGACACAGCATCACACCCTGGGGCCCACAGAAGGGCAGGGGAGACCACACTTTTCTGGGGAACAGCTGCTCTAATCCCAGGAAAGCTTCTCTGCGGAAGGCTGGGAGCCAGGAGCACCCTTGACCAGCCCAGTCTTGGCCCCTGCTTCAGCTCAGCTCCCACATCTGTGCCTCCCTCCGCCCGCAACTCCTTACCAAGAGCTCCAGGAGCTAAGACTGAGAGGATCATGTCCCTTGGGGCATGTGCCCCACGTCCAGGAGAAGAAATATACACCACTGAACACCGAGCACGTGGGAGAGGGAAGGGACACCAGGGACAAGGGGGTGAGGCAGGCGCCCCAAGAGGTGGATGGGCCGAGCCCCCAGCCAGCCCTGAAGGAGGCACTGCCTCCAGGTGTTCTTAACAAAGAAGAAAATCATACAACCGAAGGGAGGGAAGGGGAAAAGAGCAGGGAGCTGTCCCATTTATACACAACATTGTAAATATGCACGGTCTATATTACATGTGCTTCAATCTGGTGTCTGCATGTCTGTCCGTCTGGGGACTGGATCTCAGGAGCCTGGCCTGGCTGCTCCCGCCAGCCCCACTTCCTGCCCTACCCTGGGAACAGAACCTGGAACAGGTATGGTCTCCAGTCTTGGTGGCAGCCAGCAGGCAGGGCCGGGACCTCAGCCTCCAGTGTGGCTAGAGTCCTGTGTGTGCACTTGTGTATGTGCACTTGTGTGTGTGCATGTGCGTACACGGGGAACCTGTGAGCAAATATGTACAGGGGTGTTTCATTGCAGGCGGGGCAGGCGGGACGCTCCAGTCAAGGCCTGCCTGGGGTGGCCAGCTCACAAGTAGATGCTCCGCAGGTCTCCAGGCGCTGTGATGGTACTGCGCTGAGGGCAGAGCTTCTTGGCACCCAGGGTCCACAGCCAGCACTCCTCACAGTGCACATGCCAGCACTGGATGGCCGTCAGGGGCATCGAGTACGAGTTCATGCAGATGAGGCATCTTGTGCTTTCTAGATTCCACACGTGATATTATGCAGTATTTGACTTTCTGTTTCTGACTTACATCACTCATGCTATCCTTGACTGGTTTAATCCATGTCAAATGTAGTTTACAAAGGGAAAGGAGAAGTACCTTTGTATAGAATATACAGACACAGCATCACACCCTGGGGCCCACAGAAGGGCAGGGGAGACCACACTTTTCTGGGGAACAGCTGCTCTAATCCCAGGAAAGCTTCTCTGCGGAAGGCTGGGAGCCAGGAGCACCCTTGACCAGCCCAGTCTTGGCCCCTGCTTCAGCTCAGCTCCCACATCTGTGCCTCCCTCCGCCCGCAACTCCTTACCAAGAGCTCCAGGAGCTAAGACTGAGAGGATCATGTCCCTTGGGGCATGTGCCCCACGTCCAGGAGAAGAAATATACACCACTGAACACCGAGCACGTGGGAGAGGGAAGGGACACCAGGGACAAGGGGGTGAGGCAGGCGCCCCAAGAGGTGGATGGGCCGAGCCCCCAGCCAGCCCTGAAGGAGGCACTGCCTCCAGGTGTTCTTAACAAAAGAAGAAAATCATACAACCGAAGGGGAGGGGAAGGGGAAAAGAGCAGGGAGCTGTCCCATTTATACACAACATTGTAAATATGCACGGTCTATATTACATGTGCTTCAATCTGGTGTCTGCATGTCTGTCCGTCTGGGGACTGGATCTCAGGAGCCTGGCCTGGCTGCTCCCGCCAGCCCCACTTCCTGCCCTACCCTGGGAACAGAACCTGGAACAGGTATGGTCTCCAGTCTTGGTGGCAGCCAGCAGGCAGGGCCGGGACCTCAGCCTCCAGTGTGGCTAGAGTCCTGTGTGTGCACTTGTGTATGTGCACTTGTGTGTGTGCATGTGCGTACACGGGGAACCTGTGAGCAAATATGTACAGGGGTGTTTCATTGCAGGCGGGGCAGGCGGGACGCTCCAGTCAAGGCCTGCCTGGGGTGGCCAGCTCACAAGTAGATGCTCCGCAGGTCTCCAGGCGCTGTGATGGTACTGCGCTGAGGGCAGAGCTTCTTGGCACCCAGGGTCCACAGCCAGCACTCCTCACAGTGCACATGCCAGCACTGGATGGCCGTCAGGGGCATCGAGTACGAGTTCATGCAGATGAGGCATCTTGTGCTTTCTAGATTCCACACGTGATATTATGCAGTATTTGACTTTCTGTTTCTGACTTACATCACTCATGCTATCCTTCAGGTTCATTCATAGTGTTTCAAATGGCAGCATTTCCTTTTTTAAGACTGAATAACATTCCACACATATATGCATTACATTGTTTTCATTCAGTCATCTGTTTTTTTGTTTTTTGTTTTTTACACTGAAGATCTTTTTATTTCTGACTGTTTCTTAACAACCTTAATTAATGTTTCAGTCAACTTCAGTCATCTGTTGATTGATCCATGGGCTGTATTTGACTATTGTGAATAATGCTGCAGTGAACATGGGAGTGCTTCTGTCTCTAAGCCACTTCTGTTTCCTTTGGGTATCTATCCAGAAGAGGGATTACTGGATCACACAGTAGTTCTATTTTAAAGTTTTTGAGTTACCTCCATAGTGTTCTCCAAGTAGTTGTACTAATTTATGTTTCCACCAACTAATTCCTAGTCCTTATTCAGTTTCTCCAAGACTCAATCTAGAATCACTTTGTCTTTAGGTGTCATGTGGTTTTCTTCTTCAGTTAGGACAGTTCTCTAGCCTCTTTTGGGGTGTTTTCTGACTTCAGCATTTAAAACTATGTAGACCAATTATTTTGTAAACTGTCTTTCAGTTTAGCTGGTGTTTCCTCATGATTAGATTTAGGTTATACAATTTTGATGGGAAAACTGTAGCTATAATGCTGTATTCTTTTCAGTGCTTTGTTTTAGGAGGCATCTGTTGCTGGTTTGTCCCAGTTTGTCACTTGACTAAGGTGATTACTGTCAGGTTTCTCCACTGTGAAATTATAATTTTTCCATTTATAATTAATAAGTGATTTGTGAGGGTGAAGTTTTGAAATTTTCTATATATCCTGCTTCTTACCAACTGCCAGTTGTAGCATCCATTGGCTCACAAGTAGATGCTCCAGGTCTCCAGGCGCTGTGATGGTACTGCGCTGAGGGCAGAGCTTCTTGGCACCCAGGGTCCACAGCCAGCACTCCTCACAGTGCACATGCCAGCACTGGATGGCCGTCAGGGGCATCGAGTACGAGTTCATGCAGATGAGGCATCTTGTGCTTTCTAGATTCCACACGTGATATTATGCAGTATTTGACTTTCTGTTTCTGACTTACATCACTCATGCTATCCTTCAGGTTCATTCATAGTGTTTCAAATGGCAGCATTTCCTTTTTTAAGACTGAATAACATTCCACACATATATGCATTACATTGTTTTCATTCAGTCATCTGTTTTTTTGTTTTTTGTTTTTTACACTGAAGATCTTTTTATTTCTGACTGTTTCTTAACAACCTTAATTAATGTTTCAGTCAACTTCAGTCATCTGTTGATTGATCCATGGGCTGTATTTGACTATTGTGAATAATGCTGCAGTGAACATGGGAGTGCTTCTGTCTCTAAGCCACTTCTGTTTCCTTTGGGTATCTATCCAGAAGAGGGATTACTGGATCACACAGTAGTTCTATTTTAAAGTTTTTGAGTTACCTCCATAGTGTTCTCCAAGTAGTTGTACTAATTTATGTTTCCACCAACTAATTCCTAGTCCTTATTCAGTTTCTCCAAGACTCAATCTAGAATCACTTTGTCTTTAGGTGTCATGTGGTTTTCTTCTTCAGTTAGGACAGTTCTCTAGCCTCTTTTGGGGTGTTTTCTGACTTCAGCATTTAAAACTATGTAGACCAATTATTTTGTAAACTGTCTTTCAGTTTAGCTGGTGTTTCCTCATGATTAGATTTAGGTTATACAATTTTGATGGGAAAACTGTAGCTATAATGCTGTATTCTTTTCAGTGCTTTGTTTTAGGAGGCATCTGTTGCTGGTTTGTCCCAGTTTGTCACTTGACTAAGGTGATTACTGTCAGGTTTCTCCACTGTGAAATTATAATTTTTCCATTTATAATTAATAAGTGATTTGTGAGGGTGAAGTTTTGAAATTTTCTATATATCCTGCTTCTTACCAACTGCCAGTTGTAGCATCCATTGGTGATTTACTAATTTCCATATTTCCTTTTATTATTTATCAGCTGACATTCTAACTTTCCTTTATCTCCCATTTAATTAATTATTAATCTATATCATTATGAATTCAAAAATTCTTATTTTATTCAGGGGTTTATAATCTATTACTATCATCATTTATTTTGATGCTTAAATTAGCCCACATTTGGTTAGTGAGATCCTTGTAAACTGATTCCTGAGTCCTTCTGATACGTCCACATCTTTCTTTGAGTACTTCCTGACATTCTGACGTAAGATGTTCCAGACTCATTTGGTACTCTTCCTGCCGTATCCCTGAAATCAGTTTCCTCCCCAAGGAGCCCCTTGGTTCCTTTTTTTGAGAATACTAATTAAATGGCAATGTCTGAGCATGCTCATTGTTACTAGTGTGCTCCTTACTTCTAGACTTTTTAAGGGACTGAGCTGGGAAATCTCTCTCTCTTTCATACACACACATTATACGTATTGTTCTCTCTGTGTATCTTTTAAAAGCCATGGTTCTTACCAATATTTCCAGTTCAGTCCAGCTGAACTCTCAGTTCATTTGTCGCTCCATTCTCTGACAGTGGAAAAACCTGGCTTCCACTGGCCTCAACATCTTTGTTCATGCTTAGAATGCACAGAATTCCTAATCCTTACCACTGTAAGAAGCAAACCTATACATTGGAGTTCATTGCCTGTTTCCATAAGTAAAATCATATTCAGTAAAATTCACAAATTGTGACTATTTCAGTTTAGCTGGTGTTTCCTCATGATTAGATTTAGGTTATACAATTTTGATGGGAAAACTGTAGCTATAATGCTGTATTCTTTTCAGTGCTTTGTTTTAGGAGGCATCTGTTGCTGGTTTGTCCCAGTTTGTCACTTGACTAAGGTGATTACTGTCAGGTTTCTCCACTGTGAAATTATAATTTTTCCATTTATAATTAATAAGTGATTTGTGAGGGTGAAGTTTTGAAATTTTCTATATATCCTGCTTCTTACCAACTGCCAGTTGTAGCATCCATTGGTGATTTACTAATTTCCATATTTCCTTTTATTATTTATCAGCTGACATTCTAACTTTCCTTTATCTCCCATTTAATTAATTATTAATCTATATCATTATGAATTCAAAAATTCTTATTTTATTCAGGGGTTTATAATCTATTACTATCATCATTTATTTTGATGCTTAAATTAGCCCACATTTGGTTAGTGAGATCCTTGTAAACTGATTCCTGAGTCCTTCTGATACGTCCACATCTTTCTTTGAGTACTTCCTGACATTCTGACGTAAGATGTTCCAGACTCATTTGGTACTCTTCCTGCCGTATCCCTGAAATCAGTTTCCTCCCCAAGGAGCCCCTTGGTTCCTTTTTTTGAGAATACTAATTAAATGGCAATGTCTGAGCATGCTCATTGTTACTAGTGTGCTCCTTACTTCTAGACTTTTTAAGGGACTGAGCTGGGAAATCTCTCTCTTTCATACACACACATTATACGTATTGTTCTCTCTGTGTATCTTTTAAAAGCCATGGTTCTTACCAATATTTCCAGTTCAGTCCAGCTGAACTCTCAGTTCATTTGTCGCTCCATTCTCTGACAGTGGAAAAACCTGGCTTCCACTGGCCTCAACATCTTTGTTCATGCTTAGAATGCACAGAATTCCTAATCCTTACCACTGTAAGAAGCAAACCTATACATTGGAGTTCATTGCCTGTTTCCATAAGTAAAATCATATTCAGTAAAATTCACAAATTTTGACTATTTCATTTGCTGAGTTTTGATAAGTGCATACATCCCTTGTCAAGATATGTACGTTTCCTGTCATTCCAGAAAGTTGTCTCATGCCGAGCACTCTCCCCACAAGAGGAAATCAGTTGTCACCACAGATTTGTTTGCTTGTTTTAGAACTCCATATAAATGAAATCATCATAGAGTGTGTATTTTTTTTATATTCTGCTTCACATTCTTGCGTTATCTTGTCAGCTGTACTTCTTTGCATTAATTCTTAAATCATTGCTTTAGGATTACTATCTTTACTCTTACCTACTTCATGTAAAACAGGAGAACCTTGTAACAAAACAGTTCCAGTTGTCCACCTACTCTCATTTGTGCTATTTCTTTTGTTTGTGTGCATCTATATATATGTTATAAAACCCTTTATACAGTTAGAGCTTTTGCTTTAAACAGTCACATATGATATAAATTTTTTAAAAAATGGGCTTTTATAATTGCTGTTTAGCCTTGCCAGTGCTTTTTGTTCCTTCTTATAGATCCAGGTTTATGTCTGGTGTCATTTCTCTTCAACCTGAAGAACTTTCTTTAGCATTTTTTTGTGGTACAGATTTGTCTGCTTATTCTTAGTTACCTTAATGTTCATCTCCGTATTTAAATGAAACTCTGCCCCTATTTAGCAGGGTTGCTAAAGCAGTTATGGTGGGATAGAGATGGGGAAGTCATACAAGAATGGGTTCTGTTGATCTTAGGTTGAAGTTCTTGGGTGGTGTAAAGAACAAGTTTACACACAGTGTAAAACTGTTTGCACAGTGTGCTTGTTGTGCTATTATCATGCTATATACTACGATTGTTCTCTCTTTTTTTATCTTTTAAAAGCCATGGTTCTTACCAATATTTCCAGTTCAGTCCAGCTGAACTCTCAGTTCATTTGTCGCTCCATTCTCTGACAGTGGAAAAACCTGGCTTCCACTGGCCTCAACATCTTTGTTCATGCTTAGAATGCACAGAATTCCTAATCCTTACCACTGTAAGAAGCAAACCTATACATTGGAGTTCATTGCCTGTTTCCATAAGTAAAATCATATTCAGTAAAATTCACAAATTTTGACTATTTCATTTGCTGAGTTTTGATAAGTGCATACATCCCTTGTCAAGATATGTACGTTTCCTGTCATTCCAGAAAGTTGTCTCATGCCGAGCACTCTCCCCACAAGAGGAAATCAGTTGTCACCACAGATTTGTTTGCTTGTTTTAGAACTCCATATAAATGAAATCATCATAGAGTGTGTATTTTTTTTATATTCTGCTTCACATTCTTGCGTTATCTTGTCAGCTGTACTTCTTTGCATTAATTCTTAAATCATTGCTTTAGGATTACTATCTTTACTCTTACCTACTTCATGTAAAACAGGAGAACCTTGTAACAAAACAGTTCCAGTTGTCCACCTACTCTCATTTGTGCTATTTCTTTTGTTTGTGTGCATCTATATATATGTTATAAAACCCTTTATACAGTTAGAGCTTTTGCTTTAAACAGTCACATATGATATAAATTTTTTAAAAAATGGGCTTTTATAATTGCTGTTTAGCCTTGCCAGTGCTTTTTGTTCCTTCTTATAGATCCAGGTTTATGTCTGGTGTCATTTCTCTTCAACCTGAAGAACTTTCTTTAGCATTTTTTTGTGGTACAGATTTGTCTGCTTATTCTTAGTTACCTTAATGTTCATCTCCGTATTTAAATGAAACTCTGCCCCTATTTAGCAGGGTTGCTAAAGCAGTTATGGTGGGATAGAGATGGGGAAGTCATACAAGAATGGGTTCTGTTGATCTTAGGTTGAAGTTCTTGGGTGGTGTAAAGAACAAGTTTACACACAGTGTAAAACTGTTTGCACAGTGTGCTTGTTGTGCTATTATCATGCTATATACTGATAATCTTTTGATATCTTCAAACATCCATTTTGGTTAATTTTGCATTCATTCACTCATTCAGCAAATATTTATTGAGTACCAGGTACTTTTCAAACTTTGGAGATCTTGTGGTAAAAAAAATCAGGCAGTATTCATGCCTATCAGAGCTTTTATTTTAGTACAGGGAAATCAGCCAATAAAAATGTACAAGCAAAGTACATACATGTGACAAAGATCAGACATAAGCACCATGAAACTAGAAGTCACATTCACTCTCCTGTAACGTCAAATTCACAAAAACACCTACATCAGTGTAGCCCCTAAAACAAAAACACTGCCCTGGTCCCCTCCGGCTTTGGTCAGGAAAAACTGCCACAAAGATCAGTTACCTTTATATGAAGACCTTCTGATTTACTGATTTTGGTGGTATTTTGCAATTTTTTTTTTTTTTTAGTTTTGGTCTCTTTTGATTGATTTTTTAAAATTTATTTTTCATCCATCTTTATTCCTTGGCCTCTGTGGGCGTCCCATTGCAGTGTCTTCTTGCTTAGAGCACCAACTCTGGGCGCATGCACTCCAGAGTGCCGGCTCATAATTGGACACACCAGTCCAGCCGCTCCGTGGCATGTGGGATCGATCCGGTGCCCCCTGCACAGCAAGACGGGCTCTTTTACCCACTGGATCACCAGGGAAGCCCTGATTTACTGACTTTATATAGTATGACAATTGATAAAATATGGGCTTTTATAATTGCTGTTTAGCCTTGCCAGTGCTTTTTGTTCCTTCTTATAGATCCAGGTTTATGTCTGGTGTCATTTCTCTTCAACCTGAAGAACTTTCTTTAGCATTTTTTTGTGGTACAGATTTGTCTGCTTATTCTTAGTTACCTTAATGTTCATCTCCGTATTTAAATGAAACTCTGCCCCTATTTAGCAGGGTTGCTAAAGCAGTTATGGTGGGATAGAGATGGGGAAGTCATACAAGAATGGGTTCTGTTGATCTTAGGTTGAAGTTCTTGGGTGGTGTAAAGAACAAGTTTACACACAGTGTAAAACTGTTTGCACAGTGTGCTTGTTGTGCTATTATCATGCTATATACTGATAATCTTTTGATATCTTCAAACATCCATTTTGGTTAATTTTGCATTCATTCACTCATTCAGCAAATATTTATTGAGTACCAGGTACTTTTCAAACTTTGGAGATCTTGTGGTAAAAAAAATCAGGCAGTATTCATGCCTATCAGAGCTTTTATTTTAGTACAGGGAAATCAGCCAATAAAAATGTACAAGCAAAGTACATACATGTGACAAAGATCAGACATAAGCACCATGAAACTAGAAGTCACATTCACTCTCCTGTAACGTCAAATTCACAAAAACACCTACATCAGTGTAGCCCCTAAAACAAAAACACTGCCCTGGTCCCCTCCGGCTTTGGTCAGGAAAAACTGCCACAAAGATCAGTTACCTTTATATGAAGACCTTCTGATTTACTGATTTTGGTGGTATTTTGCAATTTTTTTTTTTTTTTAGTTTTGGTCTCTTTTGATTGATTTTTTAAAATTTATTTTTCATCCATCTTTATTCCTTGGCCTCTGTGGGCGTCCCATTGCAGTGTCTTCTTGCTTAGAGCACCAACTCTGGGCGCATGCACTCCAGAGTGCCGGCTCATAATTGGACACACCAGTCCAGCCGCTCCGTGGCATGTGGGATCGATCCGGTGCCCCCTGCACAGCAAGACGGGCTCTTTTACCCACTGGATCACCAGGGAAGCCCTGATTTACTGACTTTATATAGTATGACAATTGATAATGAGATTGATTATAGTTACATTCAGTAATGAGAGCCCTAACATTTAAAGTAGGGGAAATAGCATATCAAAACTACTGAGATACACTTCACACTGGTAAGAATGGCCATCATCAAAAAATCTACGAACAGTAAATGCTGGAGTTGTAAACAACAGTAAATGTTGGGGTTTGACAAAAGGGAACCCTCTTGCATTGTTGGTGGGAATGTAAATTGGTACAGCCACTATGGAGAACAGTGTGAAAGTGTTAGTCACTCTATTGTGTCTGACTCTTTGCAAACCTGTGGACTGTCCATGGAATTCTCCAGGCAAGAATATGGGAGTGGGTTGCCATTTCCTTCTCCAGGGTATCTTCCTAACCTCGGGATTGAACTTGGGTCTCCTGCATTGCCGGCAGATTCTTTACCGTCTGAGCTACCAGGGAAGCTGAAAAACATTATCAAGATTCCTTAAAAAAACTAGGAATAAAACTCCCAAATGACCCAACAATCCCACTGTTGGGCATATCCCCTGAGGAAACCACAATTGAAAAAGACCCCTGTGTTCATCACAGCACTAATTTACAATAGCTAGGACATGGAAGCAATCTAGATGTCCATCAGCAGATGAATGGGTAAAGAGGTTGTACATATATTCAGTGGACTATTATTCATAAAAAGGCACACATATGAGTTAGTTCTAATGAAATGGATGAACCTAGAGTCTATTATACAGAGTGAAATAAGTCAGAAAGAGAAAAACATCATTTATTAATGCATATATATGGAGTCTAGAAAGATAGTACTGACGAATCTATTTGCAGGACATCAGTGGAGATGCATAGGCAGAGAATAGACTTCTGGGCACATTTGGTAAGGAGAGGAAAGGATGAATTCAGAGTAAACACTGAAACATGTACATTGCCATGTGTACAATAGACAGCCAGTGGGCATTTGGTGTCTGATGCAGGGAGCTCAGGCTTGGTGCTCAGTGACCGCCTAGAGGGGTGGGACAGGATGGGGGTGGGATGGGGTGGAGATGGGAGGGAGATTTACGAAGGAGAGGACATATGTATATATATGACTGATTGATGATATGTGGCATAAATTGACACAACATTGTAAAGCAATTATCTTCCAACTAAAAATCTTGAATAAAAAACAGAAGAAATAATTGAAAGTAACTGATGCATTGTAGTTCATGTCTATTGATAATATTAAAGCCCTGTCATATTTTCACTTTTCAGAGAATGTTTCCACTATGTGAATAATCCTCTTAATGAAAAAGTTCTTTCAGAGCGTAAAGCCGACCTGTTGTTCTTAACCTTAAAGCCTTTCAGTATCCCCATATCTTGTACACAGTAAATTGCCTTCTTGCTACGGAGTCTCCTGTGGATCGCTCCAGCTTGGTGTGCTGCCGGTCTAGTGCTATGCAGTTGTCTTAGTTACTTGACCAGCTGTACTGTTTGACACCCTTGAGCCCTTGTTTATTATGTTTCTGTTGCCTGGAATTTCCTGTTTTAAACTGGTTGAAACACTCTTTGTCCAATTAAAGCCAAGCTCCATGGCCTCTTGCCCCCGTTCCTTCAAAGTCTGTCAATCCCTGCTTTATGAGGGAGCAAGTCCCTCTTCTTTGCTACTTGGTCATCTTTTGCATATTAGACTTTTCATGAAACTGTTTAATTATTTAAAGAGAGATTTGAATCCAGCAAAAGTCGAGGTACTTTATTATGTATTATATGGAATAAATAAATGAATTGCCATAGGAAGCCATGTTAATGAGAGATGAGAATGTGTACTCCTTCTAGTGACTGTAATACATGAGCAGAGAAATTAAAAAGTGTCTGTATCACCCTCTTCATGTTTATTGGAATGTCTTCTTAGTTCACTTAAGTTTGCAATGTAATATATCTGTGAGTTCTTCTGGCTAAAAAACAAAATGATATACAGCCTAGCTGAAATAACTGTGAACATTTAGTGTCTTCCTAAAGAATGTTTCCATTTCCATCAACAGAATCCAACATGGAGGAGTCTTGACTTTGGAATAATGCCAGACCGTCTCGATACAGTGACCGCCTGGGGGGGGGGGACAGGATGGGGGTGGGATGGGGTGGAGATGGGAGGGAGATTTACGAAGGAGAGGACATATGTATATATATGACTGATTGATGATATGTGGCATAAATTGACACAACATTGTAAAGCAATTATCTTCCAACTAAAAATCTTGAATAAAAAACAGAAGAAATAATTGAAAGTAACTGATGCATTGTAGTTCATGTCTATTGATAATATTAAAGCCCTGTCATATTTTCACTTTTCAGAGAATGTTTCCACTATGTGAATAATCCTCTTAATGAAAAAGTTCTTTCAGAGCGTAAAGCCGACCTGTTGTTCTTAACCTTAAAGCCTTTCAGTATCCCCATATCTTGTACACAGTAAATTGCCTTCTTGCTACGGAGTCTCCTGTGGATCGCTCCAGCTTGGTGTGCTGCCGGTCTAGTGCTATGCAGTTGTCTTAGTTACTTGACCAGCTGTACTGTTTGACACCCTTGAGCCCTTGTTTATTATGTTTCTGTTGCCTGGAATTTCCTGTTTTAAACTGGTTGAAACACTCTTTGTCCAATTAAAGCCAAGCTCCATGGCCTCTTGCCCCTGTTCCTTCAAAGTCTGTCAATCCCTGCTTTATGAGGGAGCAAGTCCCTCTTCTTTGCTACTTGGTCATCTTTTGCATATTAGACTTTTCATGAAACTGTTTAATTATTTAAAGAGAGATTTGAATCCAGCAAAAGTCGAGGTACTTTATTATGTATTATATGGAATAAATAAATGAATTGCCATAGGAAGCCATGTTAATGAGAGATGAGAATGTGTACTCCTTCTAGTGACTGTAATACATGAGCAGAGAAATTAAAAAGTGTCTGTATCACCCTCTTCATGTTTATTGGAATGTCTTCTTAGTTCACTTAAGTTTGCAATGTAATATATCTGTGAGTTCTTCTGGCTAAAAAACAAAATGATATACAGCCTAGCTGAAATAACTGTGAACATTTAGTGTCTTCCTAAAGAATGTTTCCATTTCCATCAACAGAATCCAACATGGAGGAGTCTTGACTTTGGAATAATGCCAGACCGTCTCGATACATCTGTGTCTTGTTTCGTGGTGAAGATATGGGGTGGAAAGGAGGACTTCTACCAGCTGTTGATTGAATGGAAAGTCTGTTTGGATGGGCTGAAATATTTGGGTCAGCAGGTAATTTGTAGACTGCAGTTTCAAGTAGTTGTTTTCTCTAAAGAAACCATCTAGTTTATTTGGTTGGATCTTCTGGTTCTACATTTCCTGTTATAAAGAGAGACCTTTTATGATTGTTTGCTTAATTATAGAAATTTCACTCATTGACAGGTTTACAAAAAAAACTGAAAAAAATTTGTGAAGAGCTGCCATAAACTGCAAGTGTAAAAGGATTTTGAGTGGGGTGGGCAAGTGGGAAAGGATATGCTTTCCTGTAGCACTCTACTTCTGTCTTGCTGGATGTTTCCCCTAGAATCCGAAAATTAAGTGGAAAATAAACAGCTCTTTTATGACTAGCAGAGTGGGTTTTTCCAGGAATAAGAAGAGCTGCTGTTTTTGAACACAGGGATGAAAAGTGCCTGGCATATCTACTGCTACCCATTCCCTGTGACTGATGCAACTGACTGATTATAGCACTCAGCTCGCTGAGCTCAGAGGTAGCTCCATAGTCTTTTTCTAACACAGTGTTCCAGAATGTAGCTAGCAGTATACCAGAATTGCATATGAAATGAAACCTGTTTGCGCTTCGCAGACATGGGTAATTACAATTAATGCTTATGGCAACCTTGTGAAAGGTGGAATTACTGCCCATAGTTTCCTGATGGTAAAATCGAACCTCAAAGAATTCCAGAGACTGATCAAGATCACGTTGTGAGGTGGAGCTGGGATTTATATCAGGCCTAGCTGACTTAAAAACTCTTTCCCTTTCTGCCGTACCACACTGCTGTACACATGTGGTCCTTGGTAACCACCATCCCACATCAGAATAAATGCCATTTCTGTTTTGTGATACTTGTGGGGTTGCTGATAAAGGCACCACTAAAATGTTAGTCGTGTCTACAAACATCCTTCACGTTTCTTAATGTTTGTTCAGTATATACTTTCTAGTATGTTTCCCTTAAAGAAACATTCCTACATATACATATATATATATATATGTATATGCATTTTTTTTCTGATTAAAATAAATGCAAAACAACTCTGCCCTGATTTTGTGCACCATACTTTGTATTCTTGGATAGCTACCAAAACAATGCATGCAATAAATATTTTCCTTAACTGAATTTTAACCTGCTATAAATTCTATTTTATTTATATGTATATATTTTTTTCCTGTTTTACCAATGGTCAAAACTCATGGAGTTTTGATATAGGGTCTTTCTTCTCTCTTTTAGTACCAAATGCTCATTGCCTTTATCTTGGCTAACCAGAGCCCTGCACTGGGGCATGTGCTTTCCATCTTCCTGCATGCTGTAGTTGGCTCTCTGTGCATAGACTATGATATGATACTAAGCACTTTGTGGGAGTGCAGTGGTGTGTTTTAACATTAGAGTTGCAGAGCTATAGGCTTTTAGGGGAGTCTTGTCTTGATCAGAGATGACCTTATCCTTTTCAGTTCATACATTCCTTAGTTGGTTGTCTTCTTAAAATACCCCAATGTATTTATGTCTAACTTACCTTACTTTCCGAGAGTTAGCATTCAGGTGTCCTCTTACAGAGTTGGTTGTGTTTGTATAGCAGAGAAAAAGAGAAAGGGAAAATATTTTTCTAAGCCAGTTAGACACTTAATTTCCTTGTAGAAAGTCACCTATGAAATAGGTGTAACAACATACTACTAAAAGTCAAATATGATAGAGTTATAAAGTTTAAAAGGAAAGCAAGGCCAAGATGTGTTAGATTAATAGCTAGAATCACTTAGGTTCATTGATCGGTCATCTGCTTTCTAGCAGGCATTGCTCTTAGTGTTAATGATCAAGAGATGAATAAAATAAGGTTCTTATGACTCGATAAATTGATGATCAATGAATACCTACCTGCAAAGAGGGCTGCGGGAGTATGTTTAAGAGGTATTTAGACCAACCTGGGGGGTTTCCTAGATGGCACTAGTGGCAAAGAACCCGCCTGCCAATGTGTGTAGAGGTAAGAGACGTGGGTTTGATCCCTGGGTTGGAAAGATCCCCTTGAGGAGGGCATGGCAACCCACTCTAGTATTCCTTTTTGGAGAATCCCCCCTTGAACAGAGGAGCCTGGTAGGCTACAGTCCATAGGGTCACACAGAGTCAGACACGACTGAAGCAACTTAGCAGGCATGCATACACGTACACGGTGGGTAGGGTCAGTGAATTAGTGACTTTTTTGGGTGGAGGGGGCACTTCTGTTGGTCTTTCATTTATGTATTTTCTTTGTTCTTTGGCCCGTGTGGGCCTCCTATCGCAGTGACCTCTCTCATCGTAGAGCACTGGCTCTGGACACATGAGCTCCAGAGCTCTGGCTCAGTAGTTGGACACATCGATCCAGCCGCCCCGTGACACATGGTATCTTCGCAGGCCAGGGATTGAACTGGTACCCCTTGCACTGCAAGGTGGTGCCCTTACCCACTGGACCACTAGGGAAGCTCTAATGACTTTTTAAATAAAATATTTTCACAAGTTAGATTTTTGGAGGTACAGTTTGCATACAATAAAATTTACCCTTTTATTGTATATAGTTCAGTGCATTTGACAAATGTTTGAAGTAAGTAACCACTACTGCAATGAATAATGCTGCTGTATTTAAATATAGGTCATTGTGTTGACATAAGTTGTCATTTCTCTTGAATAAATACTGGGTAATGGAGTTTCTAAGTCTAATAGGAAGAGTTGTGCTGATATTTGTAAGAAACTGTGAAACTCTTTTTTCCATAGAATGACAGTGACTGTCATTCTGCATTCCCATCAGCAGTGTATGGTAGTTCCTTATATTTCTATGCATGCTCAGTCTCTTCAGTCTTGTTTGTCTCTTTGTGCCCCCATGGACTGTATAGCCTGGCTGCCATGCTCCTTTGTCCATGGAATTCTCCGGGCAAGAATACTGGAGTAGGTTGCCACACCCTCCTCCAGGGGATCTTCCCCACCCAGGGATCAAACTCATGTCTCTTCTCTCTCCTGCATTGGCAGGCACGTTCTTTACCTCTAGCGCCACCTGGAACTTAACTGTTACCAGTCTTGTTAATTTTTCCCATTCTGATGGTAACACATCCTAATTTTACTTATAATTTCCCTAATGATGAAATGATGTTGCACATTTAAAAACTACGTTTATTTGCTATTAATCCCCCTACCTTCTTTTTTTTTATGAAATATTTGTTCAGATCAACCATTGCTAACATTTTGATGCGTATGAGCTTAATCATTTGCCTCCCAATAAAATATTTCCTCCCAAACAAAAATATTTTATATTTGTAAAATTTTTTGAGTTTCTTCTAATCTTGAAACTGATTTCATAGTGCTTTCTGTCATAAAATCAAACACTCCTTAAAATTGGTTTATAATTTTCCTTATAAGTAGTTTTCATGATAAGTTTATTGTGGCAGGTCTACCTTCTGGTATCACTGTATTCAGCTGAGTAAAGATGTAGGTAAACAGGGAGAATGTGATTACTTTTTCTTTAGTAATAGATGTGACAGGAATGGAAGTCACATAACTGTTCACAGGAATTTTCTGCTGCTGACTTTGGCCTTTGTATCTGTTAGAGAAAGAAAAGGTGAAATGTTCTATTCTGGTAATCTTTGTTCTTTCTCCCACTTGAACCCTCACTTTAATCCCTCACTGCAGAAGCAATTAAAATTTTTAGCACGACTTCTGATCTAATCAAATCTGCTTTTATAAGCAATGTATACTATTTTGAGATTTTCAAAGTTCCTATTTCTTCAATTTTAGAAGTTTTATCTTCCACATTTTAGATAAAGTTTGATTTGAGGCAGCACTGAGTGAAACTCAAGTCAGTTGTATTGGAAAGAATAGTAGGCAGAAAATAGTAGACTTTTTTTTTTTTTTAAAGATTTATTTATTTATTTTGGGGGGATGGGGTGGGGAGGGTAGGGGTGGGTTGGGCCACTTCTATTGGTCTTTCATTTGTCCATTTTCATCCGTCTTTGTTCTCTGGCCCGTGTGGGCCTCCCATCGCGGTGGCCTCTGTTGTCGCAGAGCGCCGGCTCTGGGCGCATGCGCTCCAGAGCCCGGGCTTGGTAATTGGACACATCTGTCCAGCCGCTCCACGGCACTTGGGATCCTCCCAGGCCAGGGACCGAACCAGCGCCCCTTGCACTGCAAGGCGGTGTCCTTACCCACTGGACCACCAGGGAAGCCCCAATAGTAGACTTTTAAAGGTTTGGGGGATTGGAAATTTTTTTAGACTACCTTTTTGAGGATAAAAAAGTATTAACCTTTGGTTTTCTAGGGCCCCTACCTTCTTTTTTTTTATGAAATATTTGTTCAGATCAACCATTGCTAACATTTTGATGCGTATGAGCTTAATCATTTGCCTCCCAATAAAATATTTCCTCCCAAACAAAAATATTTTATATTTGTAAAATTTTTTGAGTTTCTTCTAATCTTGAAACTGATTTCATAGTGCTTTCTGTCATAAAATCAAACACTCCTTAAAATTGGTTTATAATTTTCCTTATAAGTAGTTTTCATGATAAGTTTATTGTGGCAGGTCTACCTTCTGGTATCACTGTATTCAGCTGAGTAAAGATGTAGGTAAACAGGGAGAATGTGATTACTTTTTCTTTAGTAATAGATGTGACAGGAATGGAAGTCACATAACTGTTCACAGGAATTTTCTGCTGCTGACTTTGGCCTTTGTATCTGTTAGAGAAAGAAAAGGTGAAATGTTCTATTCTGGTAATCTTTGTTCTTTCTCCCACTTGAACCCTCACTTTAATCCCTCACTGCAGAAGCAATTAAAATTTTTAGCACGACTTCTGATCTAATCAAATCTGCTTTTATAAGCAATGTATACTATTTTGAGATTTTCAAAGTTCCTATTTCTTCAATTTTAGAAGTTTTATCTTCCACATTTTAGATAAAGTTTGATTTGAGGCAGCACTGAGTGAAACTCAAGTCAGTTGTATTGGAAAGAATAGTAGGCAGAAAATAGTAGACTTTTTTTTTTTTTTAAAGATTTATTTATTTATTTTGGGGGGATGGGGTGGGGAGGGTAGGGGGTGGGTGGGCCACTTCTATTGGTCTTTCATTTGTCCATTTTCATCCGTCTTTGTTCTCTGGCCCGTGTGGGCCTCCCATCGCGGTGGCCTCTGTTGTCGCAGAGCGCCGGCTCTGGGCGCATGCGCTCCAGAGCCCGGGCTTGGTAATTGGACACATCTGTCCAGCCGCTCCACGGCACTTGGGATCCTCCCAGGCCAGGGACCGAACCAGCGCCCCTTGCACTGCAAGGCGGTGTCCTTACCCACTGGACCACCAGGGAAGCCCCAATAGTAGACTTTTAAAGGTTTGGGGGATTGGAAATTTTTTTAGACTGCCTTTTTGAGGATAAAAAAGTATTAACCTTTTGGTTTTTTCTAGGGCTTCATCTTTTTTAAAGCACAAACAGACTTCATTGGACTTTGTTTTCTTTTTTCCTAAAATTTTATTTATTTATTTTAGATTGCTTAGGGCTTTTCAGGTGGTGCTAGTGGTAAAGAACTTGCCTGCCAGTGAATGAAACATAAGAGATGAGGGTCTGATCCCTGGGTTGGAAAGATCCCTTGGAAAAGGGCATGGCAACCCACTCTAGCATTTTTACCTTGAGAATCCAATGGACAGAGGAGCCTGGTGGCTACAGTTGATAGGGTCGCCAAGAGTTGGACATGACTGAAGTTACTTAGCATTTTAGACTGCACTGGGTCTTTGTTGCTGTGCATGGGCTTTCTGTAGTTGCAGACTTTCTCTTTATTGTGTTATGGTGCTCTGGTTTCTCATTGTGGTGGCTTCTCTTATTGCAGAACATGGGCTCTAGGTTTCAGTAGTTGTGACGCATGGGCTTAGCTGCCCCAAGGCATGTGGAATCTTACCGTACCAGGAATCAAACCCATGACCCCTGCATTGGCAGGTAGATTCTTAACCGCTGGACCACCAGAGAAGTCCTGCACAGTGTTTCCTTTGGGATTAAAGAATGTATAGTATGCCTCTGAATCCCCTGTACATAAGGAATATGCCCTCTGTAAAAACCTCAAGAAACGTTTGTGGAAAATGTGTGTGAATGATGGTGCCTGTGATCTCATGTGATGGTTTTGTGAGAGCTTTGACTAAAACAGGAAACTCTAAATTGATTACCTGGTCTTATGATACGTGATTTGCTTTCTGCTGGCTTGTTGAGATGGAGCCAAAGTATTTTCAACATTGAAGTAGGTTCTGTCATTTTCTAATCACATTAAAACTTGATTGGAAGGAGGAGAACTAATAATGTGCTTTCCTCCTCTTCTAGATTCATGAACTAATAATGTGCTTTCGCTCCTGAACTGTTTAGTGCTCCACGGCACTTGGGATCCTCCCAGGCCAGGGACCGAACCAGCGCCTTGCACTGCAAGGCGGTGTCCTTACCCACTGGACCACCAGGAAGCTCCAATAGTAGACTTTTAAAGGTTTGGGGGATTGGAAATTTTTTTAGACTGCCTTTTTGAGGATAAAAAAGTATTAACCTTTTGGTTTTTTCTAGGGCTTCATCTTTTTTAAAGCACAAACAGACTTCATTGGACTTTGTTTTCTTTTTTCCTAAAATTTTATTTATTTATTTTAGATTGCTTAGGGCTTTTCAGGTGGTGCTAGTGGTAAAGAACTTGCCTGCCAGTGAATGAAACATAAGAGATGAGGGTCTGATCCCTGGGTTGGAAAGATCCCTTGGAAAAGGGCATGGCAACCCACTCTAGCATTTTTACCTTGAGAATCCAATGGACAGAGGAGCCTGGTGGCTACAGTTGATAGGGTCGCCAAGAGTTGGACATGACTGAAGTTACTTAGCATTTTAGACTGCACTGGGTCTTTGTTGCTGTGCATGGGCTTTCTGTAGTTGCAGACTTTCTCTTTATTGTGTTATGGTGCTCTGGTTTCTCATTGTGGTGGCTTCTCTTATTGCAGAACATGGGCTCTAGGTTTCAGTAGTTGTGACGCATGGGCTTAGCTGCCCCAAGGCATGTGGAATCTTACCGTACCAGGAATCAAACCCATGACCCCTGCATTGGCAGGTAGATTCTTAACCGCTGGACCACCAGAGAAGTCCTGCACAGTGTTTCCTTTGGGATTAAAGAATGTATAGTATGCCTCTGAATCCCCTGTACATAAGGAATATGCCCTCTGTAAAAACCTCAAGAAACGTTTGTGGAAAATGTGTGTGAATGATGGTGCCTGTGATCTCATGTGATGGTTTTGTGAGAGCTTTGACTAAAACAGGAAACTCTAAATTGATTACCTGGTCTTATGATACGTGATTTGCTTTCTGCTGGCTTGTTGAGATGGAGCCAAAGTATTTTTCAACATTGAAGTAGGTTCTGTCATTTTCTAATCACATTAAAACTTGATTGGAAGGAGGAGAACTAATAATGTGCTTTCCTCCTCTTCTAGATTCATGCCCGCAACCAGAATGAAATAATTTTTGGGCTGAATGATGGCTATTACGGTGCTCCATTTGAACATAAGGTAAGAGGATTTGCATGATGCTGTGAATTCTGTTTAGTGCAGATGTGCCTTAATATATCAGGCAGAAGCTCTGTGTGAACAGAATCATATTTCAAGTATCATTATACGTATGTTGTTGAATGTGGCTTAGGGTGAATGCCTTTCAAAGTGAAAACTCATTTTGTAACCGCATCGATACATCTTTTCTAAATCCAGACTATATTAATTTTCCTAGAGGAAAATCTCAACTAACTGTTTTCTACCATAATTCTTTAGGAGTTAAAGAAGAATAGTGGATTTTTATTAAATGTAATACAATTCTATTAAATGTTTCAGATAACTTTTACAGAATAAATTTAAGAATCCTGAGACAAGTTATATTGTAATCAGCACAGTCTGTGCTGTCTTTGTATGTAAAGACAATCAAAGAAAGGAGAGGGAGTTTATTTTTATAAGTATCTGTTCTCTGTTGTACCACATCAGGTGATTCATGTTCTTTATCCAACTTACTACTAGCCACAGTGAGGTGAGTTTCCTCCATGATTTCCTTAACAGTTATGCCGTTTTCTAATTCTTGGTTGTCTGAAATGCTGTTGTTAGAATGCTCCATTCATTCAACAGCTACTTATTGAGCACCTGCTGTGAGTCAGTTGCTGTGCTCTGAGTGCGAAGGGTACAACAGTGAGAAGACAGGTTTCTTTCCTGTGTCATGGCCTGTAGGGAAGAGTCAGACACTAATAAAGATAACAGGTGACTATGTGACTAACACTAGCAGATAACTGTATAATGGCAGATGGTGGTGAGTGCTTTGAAAGCATATGATGAAGGTCTTACCTACTCTAGTGGCTCGAGAAAGGTCTTTGGGAACTTGACTTTTAAGGCTACAGTCCTGAGGATGAATGGAAATAAACTGTGTGGGGAGAGTGAGGGCTGACTAGAGAGAGCATTCTGGGTAGAGGAGAGTAACATGTTGGAAGGCCATGAAATGCTGAAGAGTGTGGTGAGTTTTAGTGACTGAAGGAAGGTCTGGGTAGTAAGGGAGAATGATACCAGATGTGGCTGGAAAGGTACTCAGGTACCACATAACACAGAACCTTTTAAAGGATTTTATCCTATTCTATCCTAACTCTAAGAGTAGTAGAGTGTGTTGAAGGACTTTTACCATGGCAGAGGTATGATTAGATTTGTGTTTTGATAATTTCACTCTGACTGCTGTAAGGACTGATTTTAGAAGAGTCAAGAATATATGTGGGGAGACAGTGAGAAGGATCTCACTTATATCTGGTAAGAGATTTAAGTCTTTGAAGCTGGGTTATGGTAGAACAGCGGATAGATTTAGGAAAGCTTTAGGAAGTAAAATCATTAGGACTTGGTTTGAATTTAGAGTGTAGGATGTAGGAAAAAAGAGGGTATGAAGGATGACTCTGGGTTTGTGGCTTAGATGAAGTAACCAGATGGTTAAAAGTACCAGGCACTGAGAGAGCTAAGGACATTGAAGGAAGACTGACTTGGTCGGAGGCAGATCATGAGACTCAGTTGCATGGACTTTGAGATGCCTCAGGATATCCCTGGGTAGGTGTTAAAGTAGACATTTGGGTTATATGAGTCTGGGGTTCACAGGAGAGAAGCAGGTTAGAGATACAGAGATATAACTAGCCAGTAGTTACTGAAACCATTGAGTCCAGATAAGAGAGACCAAGGGTAAACTATGTACAGTGAGGGAAAAAGGGACTTAATCATGAGGTTTGAGGGTCTCCCACTTTTAAAGGCCAAATACTGGAGGAGGCAGTGGAGAAGGTGGCAGAGAAGGAATGGTGAGAGATGGATGAGGAAAAGAGAGTGAAATCTCTTTTGGAATCTAGGAGGCTAAAGAGATTTTGGTTTGGTTTTTGATTTTTAAGGGGAGGGTGTGGTCAAATAAGATGAAGACTGAAAAAGGCCCATTAGTTGTGGCAGAATGCAAGCTCTTCTAGGTGACTTCATCAAAACTCAGTTCAAGTTTTGGTAAGCTTGTTTTTCTCTTTATTTTCAAGCATTCATCTTCTAAGTTCCAGTGGACACGTTTGACCTAGGTTCACCACTTTCTAGCTCTCTCTTCTAGTCTGTAAGCTTCTTAAGGACAGATTTCCATACGTAGTTTTGAATTCCTAGTACCTATCATAGTCCTTGAGACATGGTATTTTCTTAGTGAAAACATTTACTTATTTAATGAGAGAATTATGGGAACGACCACTGCAGCTGTTTGTAATGTCCCATTTAATAGGGTGACTGTCCTGAATCTGTTGAGGGATTAGGTTCCTCTTGCAGCTGGTAATTAACTCATCATCTAGCACAGAGTTTGGAACATAGTAATATTAATAACTAGTATATATGGAGTGTACTCCGTGTCAAACACTGTTTTAAAAGAGCTTTATCTATACTCCTGTCTTAATCTTAATCTTCTGAGGAATTCTGTAGCCAGATGCTAGTAGTAGTTGAGGTTTTGGGTAGGTCACTAACTAACATCCCTTTCTTCTCATAATTAGAGGATAGGATGTTAAGGAAAAAAGAGGGTATGAAGGATGACTCTGGGTTTGTGGCTTAGATGAAGTAACCAGATGGTTAAAAGTACCAGGCACTGAGAGAGCTAAGGACATTGAAGGAAGACTGACTTGGTCGGAGGCAGATCATGAGACTCAGTTGCATGGACTTTGAGATGCCTCAGGATATCCCTGGGTAGGTGTTAAAGTAGACATTTGGGTTATATGAGTCTGGGGTTCACAGGAGAGAAGCAGGTTAGAGATACAGAGATATAACTAGCCAGTAGTTACTGAAACCATTGAGTCCAGATAAGAGAGACCAAGGGTAAACTATGTACAGTGAGGGAAAAAGGGACTTAATCATGAGGTTTGAGGGTCTCCCACTTTTAAAGGCCAAATACTGGAGGAGGCAGTGGAGAAGGTGGCAGAGAAGGAATGGTGAGAGATGGATGAGGAAAAGAGAGTGAAATCTCTTTTGGAATCTAGGAGGCTAAAGAGATTTTGGTTTGGTTTTTGATTTTTAAGGGGAGGGTGTGGTCAAATAAGATGAAGACTGAAAAAGGCCCATTAGTTGTGGCAGAATGCAAGCTCTTCTAGGTGACTTCATCAAAACTCAGTTCAAGTTTTGGTAAGCTTGTTTTTCTCTTTATTTTCAAGCATTCATCTTCTAAGTTCCAGTGGACACGTTTGACCTAGGTTCACCACTTTCTAGCTCTCTCTTCTAGTCTGTAAGCTTCTTAAGGACAGATTTCCATACGTAGTTTTGAATTCCTAGTACCTATCATAGTCCTTGAGACATGGTATTTTCTTAGTGAAAACATTTACTTATTTAATGAGAGAATTATGGGAACGACCACTGCAGCTGTTTGTAATGTCCCATTTAATAGGGTGACTGTCCTGAATCTGTTGAGGGATTAGGTTCCTCTTGCAGCTGGTAATTAACTCATCATCTAGCACAGAGTTTGGAACATAGTAATATTAATAACTAGTATATATGGAGTGTACTCCGTGTCAAACACTGTTTTAAAAGAGCTTTATCTATACTCCTGTCTTAATCTTAATCTTCTGAGGAATTCTGTAGCCAGATGCTAGTAGTAGTTGAGGTTTTGGGTAGGTCACTAACTAACATCCCTTTCTTCTCCTCATGAATTTGGAGCAAGTTTAGAAATAAGACAGGTGATAAGTGGAGATCAGAATGTTGGCATTATTACTGATAAAACTAATTGGCAAATGTGGCTTAAATTCTGCAACTGAAGCAGCTTGTGCATAGTACTTCCTTTCAAGTTGAGTTCTCATACCACTAACTAACGCAGCAAACAGAAGTGGGACCTTCCCCTTACAGGGCCAGAGCCTGACCCTCCCAGACAGAAACAGAACGTATGTGTACTTTATCCAGGCTGTTCTTGAACGGGAGGGCACCTGGAAAGAACTGAGGCAGTCATGTTCAGTCTCATCTCCCAAGCTTACCAATCAAGCTCCTGCCTGTCCCGGGGAGGAATGAGTGAAGGACACAGAGAAACTAGAATTTTTTTTTCTCCCAGTAATCTCTCTAGAAATGGAATGGAAAGTTTTCCTCCTCTGTGGAAACATGGAAGTCTAGAGGAAGTGTGTCCCTAACAATTAATAACAATAGTTTATGTTTAGTGGGCACTTATGTGCCAGTTGAGAGTAAGGGTGAAAGAAAGAGAACTTTGAGCACCCAAAGACTGAAGCTTTATTGCTTTTACCTATACTGAATGTCATAGGTGAAGAAGTGATTCCAAAGGGAAGATGTGGGCTGTAACAGCAAGTTACATCAAGATGTATAGAAATGGGAAAACAGTAGAGGATTTAATTAACTATCAGCATTTTAAAAGTCATCACTAGTACCTATCATAGTCCTTGAGACATGGTATTTTCTTAGTGAAAACATTTACTTTTTTAATGAGAGAATTATGGGAACGACCACTGCAGCTGTTTGTAATGTCCCATTTAATAGGGTGACTGTCCTGGATCTGTTGAGGATTAGGTTCCTCTTGCAGCTGGTAATTAACTCATCATCTAGCACAGAGTTTGGAACATAGTAATATTAATAACTAGTATATATGGAGTGTACTCCGTGTCAAACACTGTTTTAAAAGAGCTTTATCTATACTCCTGTCTTAATCTTAATCTTCTGAGGAATTCTGTAGCCAGATGCTAGTAGTAGTTGAGGTTTTGGGTAGGTCACTAACTAACATCCCTTTCTTCTCCTCATGAATTTGGAGCAAGTTTAGAAATAAGACAGGTGATAAGTGGAGATCAGAATGTTGGCATTATTACTGATAAAACTAATTGGCAAATGTGGCTTAAATTCTGCAACTGAAGCAGCTTGTGCATAGTACTTCCTTTCAAGTTGAGTTCTCATACCACTAACTAACGCAGCAAACAGAAGTGGGACCTTCCCCTTACAGGGCCAGAGCCTGACCCTCCCAGACAGAAACAGAACGTATGTGTACTTTATCCAGGCTGTTCTTGAACGGGAGGGCACCTGGAAAGAACTGAGGCAGTCATGTTCAGTCTCATCTCCCAAGCTTACCAATCAAGCTCCTGCCTGTCCCGGGGAGGAATGAGTGAAGGACACAGAGAAACTAGAATTTTTTTTTCTCCCAGTAATCTCTCTAGAAATGGAATGGAAAGTTTTCCTCCTCTGTGGAAACATGGAAGTCTAGAGGAAGTGTGTCCCTAACAATTAATAACAATAGTTTATGTTTAGTGGGCACTTATGTGCCAGTTGAGAGTAAGGGTGAAAGAAAGAGAACTTTGAGCACCCAAAGACTGAAGCTTTATTGCTTTTACCTATACTGAATGTCATAGGTGAAGAAGTGATTCCAAAGGGAAGATGTGGGCTGTAACAGCAAGTTACATCAAGATGTATAGAAATGGGAAAACAGTAGAGGATTTAATTAACTACTGACAAACCAGAAAGCACACAAAGCTAATTTATGCCATAAATGGTAAAACGAGTCACCGCTGTTGTTCAGAGTAGACCAGAGCTAATGTGGAACTGTCACCAGTCTGTTCAAGCCAAGTATAAAAAGTGAAAGCAAATGTTTTTTTTAACATTTATAGCCATTTGACATTGTTGTGCCTTTTTATTGCATTTTATAAAAATATCAGTTCACAGTGAATTGAAGGGAAAGCAACTGACCCTTCCCACAGAGTTTAAGGACTCACTGTTTGCTCTAGACAACAGTAATAAGGTGAGGGAGGCTGAAGAGGAAGACTCACTGAGGTCATTGATTTGTTTGGGAGGAGGATGGAGATAGGAAACAAGTTTAAAATTGCTTAGAAAAGCTTGTGGTCAAGTGTGCATGTTAAATGTTTAAAGATATCTAGTATATACTAGAATATGGAAACAGCATATAGATTTTTGATTAACATGGCAAAATATAAGGAGTAGCAAACTTTGTCAACTTGATCGGAGTCAGAAAAGGAAAGCTAAAGAGAAAACAAATGGTAAACAGAAACATGTTAGTATAGTGATAGAAATAAGTCCAAATATAATTGTAATCGGGCTTCTCTTGTGGCTCAGTGGTAAAGAAGCCACCTGCCAAGCAGGTGGTACAAGTTTGACCCCTGGGTTGGGAAGATCCCCTGGAGAAGGAAATGGTAACTAGATCCAGGATTCTTGCCTAGGAAATCCCATGGACAGAGGAGCCCGGCTGGCTACAGCCCATAGTGTTGCAAAATAGTCGGACATGACTTAGCAACTAAAGAACAACAGTAATACTTATAATCACAGCCATTAAGTATGAATAAAATATCTGTGGTTGGAATATTTCAAAAAGGATTAAAAATGCTAAAACAGCAATGCTTTAAGAACATATGCTCTGCAAAGAACAAAGACGGATGAACATAGAGAAACGAAAGACCAATAGAAGTGGCCCACCCATCCCCCTCCCTTCCCAACTGGACCCCCGCCCAAAATAAATAAATAAATCTTTAAAAAAAAAAAAACAAGAATGTATGCTCTGTATGAAAGAGGAAATGTTACTTGTGAAGCAACAAGGAAGCATGTTTTAAAGCAACTTTTTAAATTGTGACTAAAGTTTTTGTTGAACAGTTCTTCAGCATTCCTGGTCTTTTAGATTAGCTGTAACCAGAAATACATTTAGTATTGCTTCTGATGATATATTGCTGTTAATCCTTTTTTTTTTTTTTAAACCTTTATTTTACTTTTAACTTTTACAGAGTTTTGTTGTTTACAGATATGTATGTTCCCAGATTAGTCATATGTATATCCCCCCCTTCCCACCCCTCCCGACCATCACACAGCACCCCTGAAGGATCCCCTTTTCTCACAGAGCAATGACTAGAGCTATTTTCTTCACATATGATAGTACAGGCCTTCATGCTACTTCCTTTACGCCTCTCACCCACTGTTCCATCCCCACAATGTCCATATGTCCACTGTCCATGTCTGTCTTTCTGTCACTTCACTGCATGTGCCATCATCACCATCCTACTGGATTCCATATATATGTGTTAATATACTGTATTTGTCCTTCTCTTTCTGACTGACTTCACTTTTGATGAGAGGTTCTAGATCCAGCCACCTCATTAGGGTTGATTGTTCTGCATTTCTCTTTACAGCTGTGTAGTATTCCATTATATATATGTACCAGAGCTTTTGGATCCATTCGTTCGTCAATGGGCATCTAGGTTGCTTCTATATTCTAGCTATTGTATAGAGAGCTGCAATGAGCATTGGGGTACAGGTGCTTCTTTCAGATTTGATTTCATCAGGGTATAAGCCTAAGAGTGGGATTGCTGGATCATATGGTGCTTCTATTTTTAGTTTTCTAAGAAATCTCCAGACTGTCTTCCATAGAGGCTGTATCAATTTACACTCCCACCAGCAATGCAGGAATGTTCCCTTTTCTCCGCAGCCTCTCCAGCATTTATTGTCTGTCAATTTGTGGATGATGGCCATTCTGACGGGTGTGAGGTGATATCTCATTGTAGTTTTGATTTGCATTTCTCTAATTATTAGTGAAGTTGAGCATCGTTTCATGTGTTTTTGGGCCATCTGTATGTCATCGTTGGAGAGGTGTCTGTTTAGGTCCTTTTCCCATTTTTTTGGTTGGGTTGTTCGTTTTTCCAGTGCTGAGTTGTCTGAGGTGCTTATAGATTTTGGAGATTAATTCTTTGTCCGTTGTTTCATATGCTATGATTTTCTCCCACTCTGTGGGGTGTCTGTTCAGCTTTTTTGTAATTTCTTTAGCTGTACAAAAGCTTTGAAGTTTCATTAGGTCCCACATGTTCATTTGTCTTTTTAGTTCCACTATTCTAGTAGGTGGGTCAGAGAAGATCTTGCTTTGATTGATGTCCTTGAGGGTTTTGCCTATATTCGCCTCTAAGAGTTTGATGGTTTCTGAAGATAGAGCTATTTTCTTCACATATGATAGTACAGGCCTTCATGCTACTTCCTTTACGCCTCTCACCCACTGTTCCATCCCCACAATGTCCATATGTCCACTGTCCATGTCTGTCTTTCTGTCACTTCACTGCATGTGCCATCATCACCATCCTACTGGATTCCATATATATGTGTTAATATACTGTATTTGTCCTTCTCTTTCTGACTGACTTCACTTTTGATGAGAGGTTCTAGATCCAGCCACCTCATTAGGGTTGATTCTTCTGCATTTCTCTTTACAGCTGTGTAGTATTCCATTATATATATGTACCAGAGCTTTTGGATCCATTCGTTCGTCAATGGGCATCTAGGTTGCTTCTATATTCTAGCTATTGTATAGAGAGCTGCAATGAGCATTGGGGTACAGGTGCTTCTTTCAGATTTGATTTCATCAGGGTATAAGCCTAAGAGTGGGATTGCTGGATCATATGGTGCTTCTATTTTTAGTTTTCTAAGAAATCTCCAGACTGTCTTCCATAGAGGCTGTATCAATTTACACTCCCACCAGCAATGCAGGAATGTTCCCTTTTCTCCGCAGCCTCTCCAGCATTTATTGTCTGTCAATTTGTGGATGATGGCCATTCTGACGGGTGTGAGGTGATATCTCATTGTAGTTTTGATTTGCATTTCTCTAATTATTAGTGAAGTTGAGCATCGTTTCATGTGTTTTTGGGCCATCTGTATGTCATCGTTGGAGAGGTGTCTGTTTAGGTCCTTTTCCCATTTTTTGGTTGGGTTGTTCGTTTTTCCAGTGCTGAGTTGTCTGAGGTGCTTATAGATTTTGGAGATTAATTCTTTGTCCGTTGTTTCATATGCTATGATTTTCTCCCACTCTGTGGGGTGTCTGTTCAGCTTTTTTGTAATTTCTTTAGCTGTACAAAAGCTTTGAAGTTTCATTAGGTCCCACATGTTCATTTGTCTTTTTAGTTCCACTATTCTAGTAGGTGGGTCAGAGAAGATCTTGCTTTGATTGATGTCCTTGAGGGTTTTGCCTATATTCGCCTCTAAGAGTTTGATGGTTTCTGGTCTTACATTTAAGTCTTTAATCCATTTTGAGTTGATCTTTGTGCATGGTGTCAGGGAATGTTCCAATTTCATTTTTTTGCATGTAGCTGTCCAATTTTCCCAGCACCATTTGTTGAAGAGGCTGTCTTTGTCCCATTTTATATGTTCGCCTCCTTTGTCAAAAATAAGGTACCCGTAGGTGCATGGGTTTATCTCTGGGTTCTCAATCTTGTTCCATTGGTCGATATTTCTGTTTTTGTGCCAGTACCATACTGTCTTGATGACTGTTGCTTTGTAGTAGAGTCTGAAGTTGGGGAGGCTGATCCCCCCAGCTCCATTCTACCTCCTGAGGATTGCTTTGGCTATTCGAGGTCTTTTGTGTTTCCATATGAACTGTGTTATTCGTTGGTCTAGTTCTGTGAAGAATGTTATTGGAAGTTTGATAGGGATCGCATTGAATCTATAGATGACATTTGGTAGTATGGTCATTTTCACAATATTGATTCTTCCGACCCAGGAACATGGAATATTTCTCCATCTGTTTAACTCTTCTTTAATGTCTCTCATGAGTGTCTTGTAATTTTCTGTGTACAGTTCTTTTGTTTCTTTGGGTAGGTTTATTCCTAGATATTTGATTCTTTTGGTTGCAATGGTGAAGGGGATTGCCTCTTTGATTTCGTTTTCTGATTTTTCATTATTTGTGTATAGGAATGCCAGTGATTTCTGTGTATTGATTTTGTATCCTGCTACTTTGCTGAATTCGCTGGTTAACTCTAGTAGTTTTGTAATAGTGTCTTTGGGATTTTCTATGTATAATATCATGTCATCTGCAAATAGAGAGAGTTTGACTTCTTCTTTTCCAATCTGGATTCCTTTGATTTCTTTCTCTTCTCTTATTGCTGTTACTAGAACTTCCAGGACTATGTTGAATAAGAGTGGTGAAAGTGGACACCCTTGTCTTGTTCCTGATCTTAGAGGGAATGCTTTGAGTTTTTCACCATTGAGGATAATGTTCGCTGTGGGAATGCCTTTGAAATTCTTCACCATTTTGATTTTTTTGATGTCCTTGAGGGTTTTGCCTATATTCGCCTCTAAGAGTTTGATGGTTTCTGGTCTTACATTTAAGTCTTTAATCCATTTTGAGTTGATCTTTGTGCATGGTGTCAGGGAATGTTCCAATTTCATTTTTTTGCATGTAGCTGTCCAATTTTCCCAGCACCATTTGTTGAAGAGGCTGTCTTTGTCCCATTTTATATGTTCGCCTCCTTTGTCAAAAATAAGGTACCCGTAGGTGCATGGGTTTATCTCTGGGTTCTCAATCTTGTTCCATTGGTCGATATTTCTGTTTTTGTGCCAGTACCATACTGTCTTGATGACTGTTGCTTTGTAGTAGAGTCTGAAGTTGGGGAGGCTGATCCCCCCAGCTCCATTCTACCTCCTGAGGATTGCTTTGGCTATTCGAGGTCTTTTGTGTTTCCATATGAACTGTGTTATTCGTTGGTCTAGTTCTGTGAAGAATGTTATTGGAAGTTTGATAGGGATCGCATTGAATCTATAGATGACATTTGGTAGTATGGTCATTTTCACAATATTGATTCTTCCGACCCAGGAACATGGAATATTTCTCCATCTGTTTAACTCTTCTTTAATGTCTCTCATGAGTGTCTTGTAATTTTCTGTGTACAGTTCTTTTGTTTCTTTGGGTAGGTTTATTCCTAGATATTTGATTCTTTTGGTTGCAATGGTGAAGGGGATTGCCTCTTTGATTTCGTTTTCTGATTTTTCATTATTTGTGTATAGGAATGCCAGTGATTTCTGTGTATTGATTTTGTATCCTGCTACTTTGCTGAATTCGCTGGTTAACTCTAGTAGTTTTGTAATAGTGTCTTTGGGATTTTCTATGTATAATATCATGTCATCTGCAAATAGAGAGAGTTTGACTTCTTCTTTTCCAATCTGGATTCCTTTGATTTCTTTCTCTTCTCTTATTGCTGTTACTAGAACTTCCAGGACTATGTTGAATAAGAGTGGTGAAAGTGGACACCCTTGTCTTGTTCCTGATCTTAGAGGGAATGCTTTGAGTTTTTCACCATTGAGGATAATGTTCGCTGTGGGCTTCTCATAGATGGCTTTCACTATGTTAAGATAAGTTCCTTCTATGCCCATTTTTTGAAGAGTTTTTATCATAAATGGATGCTGTACTTTGTCAGAGGCTTTTTCTGCATCTATTGAGATGATCATGTGATTTTTGTCTTTCAGTTTGTTGATATAGTGTATCACATTGATTGATTTGTGGATGTTGAAGAATCCTTGCATGCCTGGGATGAACCCAACTTGATCGTGATGAATGAGCTTTTTGATGTGTTGCTGAATTCTGTTTGCTAGAATTTTGTTGAGGATTTTGGCATCTAGATTCATCAGTGAAATTGGCCTATAATTTTCTTTTTTTGTGATGTCTTTGCCTGGCTTTGGTATCAGGGTGATGGTGGCCTAGAATGTGTTTGGAAGTGTTCCTTCCTGGGCAATTTTTTGGAAGAGTTTTAGAAGGACAGGCATTAGCTCTTCTTTAAATGTTTGGTAGAATTCACTTGTGAAGCCATCTGGCCCTGGGCTTTTATTTTTGGGGAGATTTTTGATCACAAGGTCGATTTCTGAGCTTGTGATTGGCTTGTTCATAGTTTCTATTTCTTCCTGGTTGAGTCTTGGGAGATTAATCTTCTCTAAGATACTGTCCATTTCTTCCAGGTTGTCCAGTTTGTTGCCATAGAGTTGTTCATAATAGTCTCTTATAATCCTTTGGATTTCTGCATTATCTGTTGTAATCTCTCCTTTTTCATTTTTGATTTTGGTGATCTGGTTCTTCTCTCTCTTTTTCTTGATGAGTCTGGCCAGTGGTGTGTCGATTTTATTGACTTTTTCGAAGAACCAGCTTTTTGTTTTATTTACCTTTACTATTGTTTCTTTTGTTTCTTTTTCATATATTTCTGCTCTGATCTTTATGATTTCCCTTCTTCTGCTGGCTTTGGGGTGTTTTTGTTCTTTCTCCAGTTGCTTTAAGTGTAAGGTAAGGTCATCTGTTTGAGATTTTCCTGGTTTCTTGAGGTGGGAAATTTGAATTTTTCAGTATCCCATAGGTTTTGCACTGTCGTGTGTTCCTGACAAATCTTTGAGTCACCATTGAGGATAATGTTCGCTGTGGGCTTCTCATAGATGGCTTTCACTATGTTAAGATAAGTTCCTTCTATGCCCATTTTTTGAAGAGTTTTTATCATAAATGGATGCTGTACTTTGTCAGAGGCTTTTTCTGCATCTATTGAGATGATCATGTGATTTTTGTCTTTCAGTTTGTTGATATAGTGTATCACATTGATTGATTTGTGGATGTTGAAGAATCCTTGCATGCCTGGGATGAACCCAACTTGATCGTGATGAATGAGCTTTTTGATGTGTTGCTGAATTCTGTTTGCTAGAATTTTGTTGAGGATTTTGGCATCTAGATTCATCAGTGAAATTGGCCTATAATTTTCTTTTTTTGTGATGTCTTTGCCTGGCTTTGGTATCAGGGTGATGGTGGCCTAGAATGTGTTTGGAAGTGTTCCTTCCTGGGCAATTTTTTGGAAGAGTTTTAGAAGGACAGGCATTAGCTCTTCTTTAAATGTTTGGTAGAATTCACTTGTGAAGCCATCTGGCCCTGGGCTTTTATTTTTGGGTAGATTTTTGATCACAAGGTCGATTTCTGAGCTTGTGATTGGCTTGTTCATAGTTTCTATTTCTTCCTGGTTGAGTCTTGGGAGATTAATCTTCTCTAAGATACTGTCCATTTCTTCCAGGTTGTCCAGTTTGTTGCCATAGAGTTGTTCATAATAGTCTCTTATAATCCTTTGGATTTCTGCATTATCTGTTGTAATCTCTCCTTTTTCATTTTTGATTTTGGTGATCTGGTTCTTCTCTCTCTTTTTCTTGATGAGTCTGGCCAGTGGTGTGTCGATTTTATTGACTTTTTCGAAGAACCAGCTTTTTGTTTTATTTACCTTTACTATTGTTTCTTTTGTTTCTTTTTCATATATTTCTGCTCTGATCTTTATGATTTCCCTTCTTCTGCTGGCTTTGGGGTGTTTTTGTTCTTTCTCCAGTTGCTTTAAGTGTAAGGTAAGGTCATCTGTTTGAGATTTTCCTGGTTTCTTGAGGTGGGATTGAATTGCTATAAACTTCCCTCTTAGAACTGCTTTTGCAGTATCCCATAGGTTTTGCACTGTCGTGTGTTCATTGTCATTTTCTTCTAGGAATTTTTAAATTTCCCCTTGATTCCTCAATGATCAGTTGGTTTTTTAGGTACGTGTTGTTTAATCTCCATGTGTTTGTGTTTTTAGCGTTTTTTTCCCTGTAGTTGATCTCTAGTCTCACTGCATTGTGGTCCGAGAAGATGGCTGATATAATTTCAGTTTTCTTGGATTGACTGAGGATTGATTTGTGGCCCAAGATGTGGTCTATCCTGGAGAATGTTCCGTGAGCACTTGAGAAGAAAATGTATTCTGCTTTTGGATGAAAAGTCCTAAAGATATCAATGAGGTCTATTTCTTCTAGTGTGGCATTTAAGGCTTGTGTTTCTTTGTTAATTTTCTGTTTGGATGATATGTCCATTGGTGTGAGAGGAGTATTAAAGTCTCCTACTATGATTGTGTTGCTGTCAATGTCTTCTTTTATGTCTGAAAGTGTTTGTTTTATGTATTGGGGTGCTCCTGCGTTGGGAGCATAGATATTTATGATTGTTATGTCTTCTTCTTGGATCGGTCCCTTAATCATGATGTAGTGACCTGCCTTGTCTCTTAGAATCTTCTTTACTTTAAAATCTATTTTGTCTGATGTGAGGATTGCTGCGCCAACTTTCTTTTGATTTCCATTTGCATGGAATATCTTTTTCCAGCCTCTCACTTTCAGTCTATGAGTGTCTCTAGGTCTGAAGTGAGTTTCCTGGAGGCAGCATATGTATGGGTCGTGTTTTTGGATCCACTCAGCCACTCTGTGTCTTTTGGTTGGGGCATTTAGTCCACTGACATTCAAAGTAATTATTGATACATATGATCCTATTGTCATCTTCTTAGATGGTATGATGGGTTTGTTTCATGGATCTTCTCCTTTTATACTTGTTGTTTAAAGGCTGGTTTGGTGTGACTAAATTCTTTTAAGTTTTGCTTGTCTGTAAAGCTTTTGATTTCTCCATCAATTTTGAATGAGATCCTTGCAGGGTAGAGGATTCTTGGTTGCAGATTGTTCTCTTTCAGCCGTTTAAATGTATCCTGCCATTCCCTTCTGGCCTGCAGAGTTTCTGTTGAAAGATCAGCTGTTAAACAGATGGGCTTTCCCTTGTATGTCACTAGTTGCTTTTCCCTTGCTGCTTTTAGAATTCTATCTTTGTGTTTGATTTGTGTTAACTTCATTAATATGTGTCTTGGTGTGTTTCTTCTCGGATTGATTCTGTATGGTACTCTTTGTGCTTCTTGGACTTGATTGACTATTTCTTTTCCCATGTTGGGGAAATTTTCAACTAGAATCTCTTCAAAATTTTTCTCATAGCCTTTTTTTTCTTCTTCTTCTTCTGGAACCCCTATAATTCGAATATTGGTGCGTTTGATATTATCCCAGAGGTCTCTGAGGCTGTCCTCTGCTCTTTTCATTCTTTGAGCTAGAGTCTGTTTTTCAGCAGTTACTTCCTCCATTTTATCTTCCAGCTCACTTATCCAGTCTTCTGTCTCAGATACTCTGCTCTTGATTCCTTCTACAGTGTTTTCAGTTCAGCAATTGAGTTGTTTGTCTCTGTTACTTTTTTGGTAAGTTCTTGTATTTCTTTATTCAGTGTGTTAGTTGTGTCTTGCAATTTCTCTACCATTCTGTTTTCAGTGTCTTTGATCATCTTTACTATCATTCTTCTGAAATCACTTTCAGAAAGTTTGTCCAAATTCTCTTCATTAATTTGATCTTTTTTTGTGTTTTTGTTTTGGATTGTTTTTTCCAGCCTCTCACTTTCAGTAGTTTATGGGTTCCTGGAGGCAGCATATGTATGGGGCGGGTTTTTGGATCCACTCAGCCACTCTGTGTCTTTTGGTTGGGGCATTTAGTCCACTGACATTCAAAGTAATTATTGATACATATGATCCTATTGTCATCTTCTTAGATGGTATGATGGGTTTGTTTCATGGATCTTCTCCTTTTATACTTGTTGTTTAAAGGCTGGTTTGGTGTGACTAAATTCTTTTAAGTTTTGCTTGTCTGTAAAGCTTTTGATTTCTCCATCAATTTTGAATGAGATCCTTGCAGGGTAGAGGATTCTTGGTTGCAGATTGTTCTCTTTCAGCCGTTTAAATGTATCCTGCCATTCCCTTCTGGCCTGCAGAGTTTCTGTTGAAAGATCAGCTGTTAAACAGATGGGCTTTCCCTTGTATGTCACTAGTTGCTTTTCCCTTGCTGCTTTTAGAATTCTATCTTTGTGTTTGATTTGTGTTAACTTCATTAATATGTGTCTTGGTGTGTTTCTTCTCGGATTGATTCTGTATGGTACTCTTTGTGCTTCTTGGACTTGATTGACTATTTCTTTTCCCATGTTGGGGAAATTTTCAACTAGAATCTCTTCAAAATTTTTCTCATAGCCTTTTTTTTCTTCTTCTTCTTCTGGAACCCCTATAATTCGAATATTGGTGCGTTTGATATTATCCCAGAGGTCTCTGAGGCTGTCCTCTGCTCTTTTCATTCTTTGAGCTAGAGTCTGTTTTTCAGCAGTTACTTCCTCCATTTTATCTTCCAGCTCACTTATCCAGTCTTCTGTCTCAGATACTCTGCTCTTGATTCCTTCTACAGTGTTTTTCAGTTCAGCAATTGAGTTGTTTGTCTCTGTTACTTTTTGGTAAGTTCTTGTATTTCTTTATTCAGTGTGTTAGTTGTGTCTTGCAATTTCTCTACCATTCTGTTTTCAGTGTCTTTGATCATCTTTACTATCATTCTTCTGAAATCACTTTCAGAAAGTTTGTCCAAATTCTCTTCATTAATTTGATCTTGTGTGTTTGTGGATTGTTCCTTCACTTGTGTAGTATTTCTCTGCCGTTTCATTGTTATTATTAATTTTTTAAAACTGACTCAGTTTGGGATTTCCTTTTCCCAGACTTTGAGTTACGTCTGTTGGTGTTTGTTGTTTGGATGGGGCTTCTTATTCTGGGTGATGCTGGTGATTGGGTGATGTCAGGACCTGCATGCAAGTGATTACCTTTGTTGGCGTCCTCACTTGTATACTGCTCTTTAGTGTTAGGCGTTCTCTAGTATTGTAGAGTTTTGGAGTCAGTGCTCCCTACTTAAAACCCCGGGGCTTGTTGCCTGACCAGGGAATGAAGATTTCACGGCTGGTTTGTTATGGCATTAAATGATATTAAAACATATATATGCAAATGAGAAACAGAAGGTATACCTTTGACAAATGGCAATTTAAAAATTATGCAAGTACTATCTAGCGTATTGAATTATACACATAAACATATACAGCTATAACATAACCCAAGCATTCCAACCAAAAATACAGTACAATACGTTAGCACGGCAAATAGAGAAAACCAAGAATGATATCCACCAGTTAATAAGCAAACTAAGTAGAGCACCAATTGGAGAATAATGCTAGAGCAGGATCCCCATTGGGGATAAGGCAATGAGGACAGGACAGACTCAGAAATATGGTGGGGAAAGGGAAAAAGAGAAAGGGAGGATAGAAGAGAAATATAGAATAATATTGCAAAGTTAAATATAGGGAGATAAAGATTTGTATGTATTAGAATTTAGTGCTATAGGAAAGGAGCTTCAGAGAAAGCAAAGAATTATAGAGGAAGTAGTAGTACAAATGAAAAATTATTAAAAATTAAAAGATCTAATTCTATAGAAAAATATAGAAAAACAAATCAAAATAATAAACAAACAAAACCCACAGAACCTTAAAAGGCCAATGGGGAACCAAAGTTATACAAAATAAATGTATGAAAAGTGCTCTTGATTCCTTCTACAGTGTTTTCAGTTCAGCAATTGAGTTGTTTGTCTCTGTTTTTTTTCATTTTATTCAGTGTGTTAGTTGTGTCTTGCAATTTCTCTACCATTCTGTTTTCAGTGTCTTTGATCATCTTTACTATCATTCTTCTGAAATCACTTTCAGAAAGTTTGTCCAAATTCTCTTCATTAATTTGATCTTGTGTGTTTGTGGATTGTTCCTTCACTTGTGTAGTATTTCTCTGCCGTTTCATTGTTATTATTAATTTTTTAAAACTGACTCAGTTTGGGATTTCCTTTTCCCAGACTTTGAGTTACGTCTGTTGGTGTTTGTTGTTTGGATGGGGCTTCTTATTCTGGGTGATGCTGGTGATTGGGTGATGTCAGGACCTGCATGCAAGTGATTACCTTTGTTGGCGTCCTCACTTGTATACTGCTCTTTAGTGTTAGGCGTTCTCTAGTATTGTAGAGTTTTGGAGTCAGTGCTCCCTACTTAAAACCCCGGGGCTTGTTGCCTGACCAGGGAATGAAGATTTCACGGCTGGTTTGTTATGGCATTAAATGATATTAAAACATATATATGCAAATGAGAAACAGAAGGTATACCTTTGACAAATGGCAATTTAAAAATTATGCAAGTACTATCTAGCGTATTGAATTATACACATAAACATATACAGCTATAACATAACCCAAGCATTCCAACCAAAAATACAGTACAATACGTTAGCACGGCAAATAGAGAAAACCAAGAATGATATCCACCAGTTAATAAGCAAACTAAGTAGAGCACCAATTGGAGAATAATGCTAGAGCAGGATCCCCATTGGGGATAAGGCAATGAGGACAGGACAGACTCAGAAATATGGTGGGGAAAGGGAAAAAGAGAAAGGGAGGATAGAAGAGAAATATAGAATAATATTGCAAAGTTAAATATAGGGAGATAAAGATTTGTATGTATTAGAATTTAGTGCTATAGGAAAGGAGCTTCAGAGAAAGCAAAGAATTATAGAGGAAGTAGTAGTACAAATGAAAAATTATTAAAAATTAAAAGATCTAATTCTATAGAAAAATATAGAAAAACAAAGCAAAAATAATAAAAACAAACAAAACCCCCACAGAACCTTAAAAGGCCAATGGGGAACCAGAAGTTTATACCAAAATAAATGTATGGTTTAAAAGGAAAAAGAAAAAAAAATTATGTAAACTTGAATATATTCAGTCTTACTGATAAGATTAGTAGCTTCAATAGAATTCAGTGAAGGAAATGAACACACCCACTCTCTCTCTCTCACACACACACACACACACACACACACACACACACACACCCAAAAAAAGAAAAAAAAAAAAAAGCAGGGGGTGCACTGAGTGGGTTTGGAAAAAAGAGAGAAAAAAAAAATTGAAACTAATACAATACAAAAAATGAAATTTTAAAGTCCAGCAGTAACTCCAGCTTCAGACAAAACGTGAAAATAGTGTTTATGTTCTTCTGTCTCTTGCTGACTATTCAGGAATTATCAGTCTTTTTCTTGCCTCTAGCAGTGGTTGGATCTGAAGACCTCTTTGACTGCTTGTTTGTTTAGGCCTAGTCCAGAACTGAAAGGCCTGCCCAGGCTGACCCTGGGAGTTTCTTAATCCAAATCCCTTTTCTTGCTGGGTGGAGCTAAATTCCCTCCCTGTAGCTTGACCAGCAGCCCTGCAGTTTGCCCAGCAGCCAAACTACAGTAGGGAAAATGGCGTCTGTCTCACAGGGGATTTATTCCCACACGCCCTATGGGAAGCACTTCCGCAGTGACCCCGACCCTGCTGCAGGCCACGGTCGACCCCCGCCACCGCGGGAGACGTCAGGTTACTCAGAGATGAGTCTGGCTCAGTCTCATGCAGGATCGCTGTTCCTCTCTCCCGGATCACAGTGTGCAGAGACTTTCCAGTCCTCCTCGGCGGCTCTGTGATCGGGTTAATGGTAACCTCCTCCAAAGGGAACTGAGTGCCGTCCTTCCGAGGCCTGCTCAAGGGCACTTCTAACTCAAGGGGGCACCTGGACCCTCCAAAGCAGGTCTGGCTCAGTCCCTTGTGGGTGTCACTGCTCCTCTCCTGGGTTTTGATCTGCAACAGGCTTTGCGCCTTTGGCCCGCTCAGCCTCTCTGGCGGGTATGAGGTTTGACTTTCAAAAGTGCGATTGCGCCCCTCCTACCGTCTTGATGCGGCTTCTCCTTTGTTCTTCGATGTGGGATATCCTCTCTGTGATCAGATCCAACCTCCTTTTGTCGACGGTTTCCCAGGAACTCGTCGCAATTCAGGCGATTTTGCAGGAGAGATGAGTGCACGTCCTTCTACGCCGCCATCTTAGCTCCACCTCCAATCCTTTTTCTTTTCATATTAAAGTGTCTTTGGCCACTGTGGGTCTAAAAGCTGAAACGTACTTGTTTGCTCAAAATGTTCACCTCTTTGTTTATCTGCTTCTCAGAAAGGCTTTACTCATTTCTGTTGAGTTTTTAGGAGCCTAGTAAGTCTCTCAGTGTTTTGCTGTGTTGGACAAGTGTTCAGTCTCACATCCAGGGATGTGTTTGGAAATCATTTAATACACTTGAAAATCTTTGACTAAATATATATACCTTGGGTTTGAGTCCTTCATTCAGTAACTTCTGCTGGCATTATTAAGGAGTGACATCTTGTTAATTTTAAGTAGTAAAATTTCATTTATTTGGCATACAGATGTATAACTCATACATGTTTAACAGCAGTGCATACAAAGAAATTTGACTAAATGATGGTCAAAATCTATCTTTATTTGTAAACATGATTCATGATTTTTTTTCTGTCAGTAAATATTAAGTACCTACTGTGTGCCTGTTGTTAGCTTAAGTACTATGGGATGCAGGAGTATTAGATGCAGACTCACAAACGTTTATTCTTTTAGCTGAGATAAAATAGCATTTATCCCAGAAGAGCTGCAGGTTACAAATACATGTGGTTTGAACAATTATTTTTGATGTCAGTTGTTTGGATCTCAATTGTTTTGATGTCAGTTTTTTTTTTTTAAACCTTTATTTTGCTTTTAACTTTTACAGTTTTGTTGTTTACAGATATGTATGTTCCCAGATTAGTCATATGTATATCCCCCCCTTCCTACCCCTCCCAACCATCACACAGCACCCCTGAAGGATCCCCTTTTCTCACAGAGCAATGACTAGAGCTGTTTTCTTCACATATGATAGTACAGGCCTTCATGCTACTTCCTTTACGCCTCCCACCCTCTGTTCCTTCCCCACAATGTCCATATGTCCACTGTCCATGTCTGTCTTTCCGTCACTTCACTGCGTGTGCCATCATCACCATCCTACTAGATTCCATATATATGTGTTAATATACTGTATTTGTCCTTCTCTTTCTGACTGACTTCACTTTTGATGAGAGGTTCTAGATCCAGCCACCTCATTAGGACTGATTCTTCTGCATTTCTCTTTACAGCTGTGTAGTATTCCATTGTATATATGTACCAGAGTTTTTGTATCCATTTGTTCGTCGATGGGCATCTAGGTTGCTTCCATGTTCTAGCTATTGTATAGAGAGCTGCAATAGACATTGGGGTACAGGTGCTTCTTTCAGATTTGATTTCATCAGGGTATAAGCCTACGAGTGAGATTGCTGGGTTGTTATAGCAGAACCTGAAATAATTTGAAGAGAGCCTTAGGAAGAGGTTGGTGAGTAAGGCTAGGTGACCTGCAGAGAGATTTCTCAGGTGAATTTCACTGCCAGGAGGGCAGTTGAGGAGCATAAGGAATGAGAGGATGTTGGGACAGTTCTTGGTCCAGGAAGCTGGGAACTTCTCAGACCCCTGTGCAAGAGTTTTGCCTTTCATATAGGCATGTAGGATTAGCTAAATTTCCTTTTGTCCATGACTCTTCTTTTTAAAAGGATGTTGACAGCTGCTTGGGTGAATGGACACTCCTAGTAGTTAAGAATATGGGTTTTGGGGCTCCCCCTGGTGGTCCAGTGGGTAAGGACCCCCGCCTTGCAGTGCAAGGGGCACCGGTTCGAGCCCTGGCCTGGGAAGATCCCACGTGCCACGGAGCGGCTGGACTGATGTGTCCAATTACCGAGCCCGAGCTCTGAAGCGCATGCGCCCAGAGCCGGTGCTCTGCGACAACAGAGGCCACCACGATGGGAGGCCTACAGGAGCCAAAGAACAAAGACGGATGAAAATGGAGAAATGGAAGACCAATAGAAGTGGCCCGCCCATCCCCCTCCCTCGCCACCCCACTCCACAAAAAGATAAATAAATAAAATAAATGTTAAAAAAAAAAAAAAAGAATATGGGTTTTGGGAAATGCCCCAGACGCCAGAGAGTGACAGGGGCCCCTCTGCCATTGATGGTTTTACAGTCAGAAGGCCAATGGAGCCCAAGGCCAAAGGTGGCTCTGCCTAAAAATACTATCTACATAACTGATGTCCGACCTCAGGTGGTCATTAACGTGGCTGGCCATTTGATAGAATTTCTTGTAGACACTGGTGCAGCCTTCTCAGTCTTAAACCAAAAGCCACCTTTAGGACTGATTCTTCTGCATTTCTCTTTACAGCTGTGTAGTATTCCATTGTATATATGTACCAGAGTTTTTGTATCCATTTGTTCGTCGATGGGCATCTAGGTTGCTTCCATGTTCTAGCTATTGTATAGAGAGCTGCAATAGACATTGGGGTACAGGTGCTTCTTTCAGATTTGATTTCATCAGGGTATAAGCCTACGAGTGAGATTGCTGGGTTGTTATAGCAGAACCTGAAATAATTTGAAGAGAGCCTTAGGAAGAGGTTGGTGAGTAAGGCTAGGTGACCTGCAGAGAGATTTCTCAGGTGAATTTCACTGCCAGGAGGGCAGTTGAGGAGCATAAGGAATGAGAGGATGTTGGGACAGTTCTTGGTCCAGGAAGCTGGGAACTTCTCAGACCCCTGTGCAAGAGTTTTGCCTTTCATATAGGCATGTAGGATTAGCTAAATTTCCTTTTGTCCATGACTCTTCTTTTTAAAAGGATGTTGACAGCTGCTTGGGTGAATGGACACTCCTAGTAGTTAAGAATATGGGTTTTGGGGCTCCCCCTGGTGGTCCAGTGGGTAAGGACCCCCGCCTTGCAGTGCAAGGGGCACCGGTTCGAGCCCTGGCCTGGGAAGATCCCACGTGCCACGGAGCGGCTGGACTGATGTGTCCAATTACCGAGCCCGAGCTCTGAAGCGCATGCGCCCAGAGCCGGTGCTCTGCGACAACAGAGGCCACCACGATGGGAGGCCTACAGGAGCCAAAGAACAAAGACGGATGAAAATGGAGAAATGGAAGACCAATAGAAGTGGCCCGCCCATCCCCCTCCCTCGCCACCCCACTCCACAAAAAGATAAATAAATAAAATAAATGTTAAAAAAAAAAAAAAAGAATATGGGTTTTGGGAAATGCCCCAGACGCCAGAGAGTGACAGGGGCCCCTCTGCCATTGATGGTTTTACAGTCAGAAGGCCAATGGAGCCCAAGGCCAAAGGTGGCTCTGCCTAAAAATACTATCTACATAACTGATGTCCGACCTCAGGTGGTCATTAACGTGGCTGGCCATTTGATAGAATTTCTTGTAGACACTGGTGCAGCCTTCTCAGTCTTAAACCCAAAAGATTGGAAACCTTAGCAGTCATAAGGAGTATGTAGTGGGGTTGTCAGGAAAGAAACAGGGGCACACTTTCCTGGAGCCTGTTTTGTGCAGTGCTAATGGACAGCTGTTTTTTCATTCGTTTCTGTTTGTGCCTGATTGTCCTTTCCCTTAATGGGGAGAGATTTATTAACTAAGTTAGGGGCCACTCTGTCTCTGGAGGAGAAAGGGAACCACCCTCACTGTGTAATTAATATAAACAAAGAGTTATGCATGATCATGATTTAGTTGGGTTGGGTAATGGATTTCAATAGGGATGGGTTAAGACCAGACTAGATTTGGTCTCTCTCTCCAAAGTATGCTTAAAATGCTGCTTTTGACAAATCGATTATGGTTTGACAACTTGTGGTAAATTTCTTTGCCTTTAAGTGATTTGTACTTGCTTGAGAGATCTTCATATAGTTTCAATTAGAAAATAAATATTGTCTCACAGTGACTTATGATCTTTTCTGACCAAAAAGTAACTTTGAGATGTTTTATAGGGTCCCTGTGATGTGGCAAAGAAAAATAGTTAAGTAAGATTAGTTAATATGTTAAATGTAATTGCTTGTAATTCTGGTTATTGTAATCCACCTTTATTGTACACTGTAATCAGATGTTTGACCATACCTTTTAAGTCTTTTGTCATGTATAGATATATTTATGCCCTGGTGCTGGTACAAAACATGCCCAGTCATCAAGGGGATCCATAGGAAGGCTAAGGAACCCAGTTACTACCACTCTACATCAAGATGATGGCTTTGTAGGGATTTCAACCCATATGGACTAAAACTAGGAGCCGCCCTGTCCCTGGGGCCCCTAGATCAGGTACCCAGAGATTTTTACTCCCTGTTAGGCAGGGTCAAAGCCTATGCTCAGCCTTGAATCAATTACAGAAGACGGACCTTCGTCCTTCTGCCTCCAATAGGAAAATGGGAGTAAAATCTCTGAGGGGGGAATGTAAGGGATAGGGAAAGGGGCAGGGCACAATTTTTGAAAAGAATGACACACCCAGAGGTGCCATTACAGTTCCACCCCTTCCCTAAAACAGCTGGAATAATCCTCCCACTCGTTAGCATATGGAATTATCCAGCCCATAAAAGCTAAGAATGCCATATTTTGGGGGCCACGATTTGCTCTGCGATGGTCCACACTCTGTGAAGTGTGCTTTCTCTGAATCTGAATAAATCCATTTCTTACCTAAAAAAAAAGAATATGGGTTTTGGAGTCAGATTGATATGAGTTTAATTTCAGGCACTATTGCTGCTTACCCAGAGAGATTCTGGGCAGATGGAGTCATCTCTGAGTTTGTTTTTTTTTGCTGTGTAAATGGAGGTAACAGTTTCTACCTCATCATACATTCTTTTGCATATTAAAGGTGATAACGAACCTGGCACATGAGTAGAGTTGAGTCCTACACGGACACTGCTACTCAGTAGGCGCTCAGCCCTGTGATGAGGATTACATCCCTGATGCTTACCTCTGTGTCTGCAGTTGTGGCCCTTGAACAGTGCCTGGCATGTGGTAGGTGCTCACCTTGTTAATGAAGAAGGATGAACACTTGTTATGTCTATCATAGCAATAATCGAGATTATAAATTGTTTCCTTTGTGATGGTGGGCAAAGAAAAATAGTTAAGTAAGATTAGTTAATATGTTAAATGTAATTGCTTGTAATTCTGGTTATTGTAATCCACCTTTATTGTACACTGTAATCAGATGTTTGACCATACCTTTTAAGTCTTTTGTCATGTATAGATATATTTATGCCCTGGTGCTGGTACAAAACATGCCCAGTCATCAAGGGGATCCATAGGAAGGCTAAGGAACCCAGTTACTACCACTCTACATCAAGATGATGGCTTTGTAGGGATTTCAACCCATATGGACTAAAACTAGGAGCCGCCCTGCCCCTGGGGCCCCTAGATCAGGTACCCAGAGATTTTTACTCCCTGTTAGGCAGGGTCAAAGCCTATGCTCAGCCTTGAATCAATTACAGAAGACTGACCTTCGTCCTTCTGCCTCCAATAGGAAAATGGGAGTAAAATCTCTGAGGGGGGAATGTAAGGGATAGGGAAAGGGGCAGGGCACAATTTTTGAAAAGAATGACACACCCAGAGGTGCCATTACAGTTCCACCCCTTCCCTAAAACAGCTGGAATAATCCTCCCACTCGTTAGCATATGGAATTATCCAGCCCATAAAAGCTAAGAATGCCATATTTTGGGGGCCACGATTTGCTCTGCGATGGTCCACACTCTGTGAAGTGTGCTTTCTCTGAATCTGAATAAATCCATTTCTTACCTAAAAAAAAAGAATATGGGTTTTGGAGTCAGATTGATATGAGTTTAATTTCAGGCACTATTGCTGCTTACCCAGAGAGATTCTGGGCAGATGGAGTCATCTCTGAGTTTGTTTTTTTTTGCTGTGTAAATGGAGGTAACAGTTTCTACCTCATCATACATTCTTTTGCATATTAAAGGTGATAACGAACCTGGCACATGAGTAGAGTTGAGTCCTACACGGACACTGCTACTCAGTAGGCGCTCAGCCCTGTGATGAGGATTACATCCCTGATGCTTACCTCTGTGTCTGCAGTTGTGGCCCTTGAACAGTGCCTGGCATGTGGTAGGTGCTCGCCTTGTTAATGAAGAAGGATGAACACTTGTTATGTCTATCATAGCAATAATCGAGATTATAAATTGAGGGGATAGTACTTTTCTTATCCCTAGCCCCAGCATCTGGAGTTTTATTTTTAATGTAACTTACATTGTCATAGTAACTGTTGTGCTATTGATGAAATATACAGAGCTTTAAATTGTTAAGAATTGTCCCCTGGAAGAGATAATGGCAACCCACTCCAGTATCTTTGCCTGGAGAATTCTCTTGAACTGAGATGCCTAGCGGGCTGCAGTCCATTAGGGTCGCAAAAGAGCCAGACAGGACTGAAGTGGCCTAGCACGCACCTATAGCAGCAGTGTCTCTAGAGTCCAGTAGATGGCAGTGCTTTCTCATTTTAAACCCCGGGAGCTCGTGCAGGACCTGGAAGCCTGGTGTGCTGCAATTCATGGGATCCCTAAGAATGGGACACGACTGAGCAACTGAACAACAGGAATCCAAATAAAACAGTCCAGTATTTTTGGAGTAAAAACACTCTTAGGAGATTGAAATAACAATTTGGTAATTAATTTCACAAACAGCCACATAAGTTGATCAACTCAAATACATAGTCCAACTGAGATTGAAGATTTTAGGGACAACAGCAAGTTACAGAGCTTGTACAAATGAAAATTCCTGATTTTAAATTGGTTAAGGCATGATACTTTTGACAAATAGAAAACCTGAATTCTAACCCCAGTTTTGTTATGCTACTTGAACAAATCACTTCTTTTAGTTTCTTTAGGTTCCTCATTTCAAAATAAGAAAATTCTTATCAGCTGATTAATGCTGGAGGAATATTAGTAATCTAACTCAATGCCCTTATCTCACAAAAAATAAGGAAACCTTTTAAGAGCTACGATTATTTATTGTTGTGTAAATGGAGGTAACAGTTTCTACCTCATCATACATTCTTTTGCATATTAAAGGTGATAACGAACCTGGCACATGAGTAGAGTTGAGTCCTACACGGACACTGCTACTCAGTAGGCGCTCAGCCCTGTGATGAGGATTACATCCCTGATGCTTACCTCTGTGTCTGCAGTTGTGGCCCTTGAACAGTGCCTGGCATGTGGTAGGTGCTCACCTTGTTAATGAAGAAGGATGAACACTTGTTATGTCTATCATAGCAATAATCGAGATTATAAATTGAGGGGATAGTACTTTTCTTATCCCTAGCCCCAGCATCTGGAGTTTTATTTTTAATGTAACTTACATTGTCATAGTAACTGTTGTGCTATTGATGAAATATACAGAGCTTTAAATTGTTAAGAGTTGTCCCCTGGAAGAGATAATGGCAACCCACTCCAGTATCTTTGCCTGGAGAATTCTCTTGAACTGAGATGCCTAGCGGGCTGCAGTCCATTAGGGTCGCAAAAGAGCCAGACAGGACTGAAGTGGCCTAGCACGCACCTATAGCAGCAGTGTCTCTAGAGTCCAGTAGATGGCAGTGCTTTCTCATTTTAAACCCCGGGAGCTCGTGCAGGACCTGGAAGCCTGGTGTGCTGCAATTCATGGGATCCCTAAGAATGGGACACGACTGAGCAACTGAACAACAGGAATCCAAATAAAACAGTCCAGTATTTTTGGAGTAAAAACACTCTTAGGAGATTGAAATAACAATTTGGTAATTAATTTCACAAACAGCCACATAAGTTGATCAACTCAAATACATAGTCCAACTGAGATTGAAGATTTTAGGGACAACAGCAAGTTACAGAGCTTGTACAAATGAAAATTCCTGATTTTAAATTGGTTAAGGCATGATACTTTTGACAAATAGAAAACCTGAATTCTAACCCCAGTTTTGTTATGCTACTTGAACAAATCACTTCTTTTAGTTTCTTTAGGTTCCTCATTTCAAAATAAGAAAATTCTTATCAGCTGATTAATGCTGGAGGGAATATTAGTAATCTAACTCAATGCCCTTATCTCACAGATAAGGAAACTAAGGCTCAGGAAGCCTGCTGACCTCTTGAGGTTGACATGGAGAGCAGTTTCATGTTTAAGTGGTGACTTGTATGTGTGTTGCTCACTCATTCGTGTCCAACTGTTGCAATTCCATGGACTATAACCCACCAGGCTCCTCTGTCCATGGGATTCTCCAGGCAAGAATACTGGAGTGGGTTTCCATTTCCTTCTCCAGGGGATCTTCCTGACCCAGGGGTCAAACCCCAGTCTCCTGCATTGCAGGCAGATTCTTTACCGTGTGAGCCACCAGGGAAACCCAAGTGGTAACTTAGACATAGCTATAATAATGTCAAATATAATATGAAAACCATTACAGACTTGCATAGCTCATTACCTTTAAGGAGTTGCCTATAAATTATTTTACTCTATTCTTACAACAGCCTGTGGGGAAGGCAGAATAACTGCTACTTGAAGTTTTAGTAGTAGGAGCAGCTGCAGGCACCTAGCAGCTAACAGTAAGTATTTGGGGAGTAAATGAATCACCAGGGAACCAGGATGAGCTAGTGGCAGAACCAGGATCAGAACACAGATCTCCGTCTTTCTAGATACGCACTGTCTTGGTTATACCGTGTCACCTGTGTAAAAGTGATGAATCGATGATTTTCATCATTTAAGTGTTTTTTGAGGTTCCATCATTTTATTTGACTGTGTAGATTAATTGCTATTAAAGATCCCGTCTTTAACTTATAGCAACTCAGGTGGGCAAAGTATTAGTATTTTTTTTACTGTTGACTAGAAAGCTTTCACAAACAGCCACATAAGTTGATCAACTCAAATACATAGTCCAACTGAGATTGAAGATTTTAGGGACAACAGCAAGTTACAGAGCTTGTACAAATGAAAATTCCTGATTTTAAATTGGTTAAGGCATGATACTTTTGACAAATAGAAAACCTGAATTCTAACCCCAGTTTTGTTATGCTACTTGAACAAATCACTTCTTTTAGTTTCTTTAGGTTCCTCATTTCAAAATAAGAAAATTCTTATCAGCTGATTAATGCTGGAGGGAATATTAGTAATCTAACTCAATGCCCTTATCTCACAGATAAGGAAACTAAGGCTCAGGAAGCCTGCTGACCTCTTGAGGTTGACATGGAGAGCAGTTTCATGTTTAAGTGGTGACTTGTATGTGTGTTGCTCACTCATTCGTGTCCAACTGTTGCAATTCCATGGACTATAACCCACCAGGCTCCTCTGTCCATGGGATTCTCCAGGCAAGAATACTGGAGTGGGTTTCCATTTCCTTCTCCAGGGGATCTTCCTGACCCAGGGGTCAAACCCCAGTCTCCTGCATTGCAGGCAGATTCTTTACCGTGTGAGCCACCAGGGAAACCCAAGTGGTAACTTAGACATAGCTATAATAATGTCAAATATAATATGAAAACCATTACAGACTTGCATAGCTCATTACCTTTAAGGAGTTGCCTATAAATTATTTTACTCTATTCTTACAACAGCCTGTGGGGAAGGCAGAATAACTGCTACTTGAAGTTTTAGTAGTAGGAGCAGCTGCAGGCACCTAGCAGCTAACAGTAAGTATTTGGGGAGTAAATGAATCACCAGGGAACCAGGATGAGCTAGTGGCAGAACCAGGATCAGAACACAGATCTCCGTCTTTCTAGATACGCACTGTCTTGGTTATACCGTGTCACCTGTGTAAAAGTGATGAATCGATGATTTTCATCATTTAAGTGTTTTTTGAGGTTCCATCATTTTATTTGACTGTGTAGATTAATTGCTATTAAAGATCCCGTCTTTAACTTATAGCAACTCAGGTGGGCAAAGTATTAGTATTTTTGTTTTGAGACTGAAGATGCTGAAACTTAGAAAAGAGATTTTTGTTGAGTTAACTTTATAGAACTGAGAAACTAAAAAGATGGCTGTTTCCTCTCACTGGTCAAATTCATGGATGCTAACTTGTTTCCAAAGCACGTCCCATGTGGTACTCAAGTAGGACATTCAGAAATGGCGATTAAATGTGTCAAGTAGCCTATGGTTTAACAACGAGAAAAGGATATGGTGTAATTTCTACTCAGGTCTCTCAGTATCTCAGTATGTTGTCAAGTAAAAGTTGGAGGATCACAAAAATAGCTCATTCTTATATGTGTTTTCTTCAGTTTTCCTTGAAGAGCTTTGCCCACCCTGCCCTCTCAACTAGGTTGCAAAATACAAGAAACAGGTCCCAGAGGGCTGTTTCTAATTAATAACTGTCTGCTTTGTTATAAAACATCTAGATATCTGAGCTCAGTTTGAGTCCAGGGTAAAATCTTGTTTGTGAATTAGTTGAGCCAGTGTGCTTTCCTAATAACAGTGTTACCTGGGTGGAGATGGAATGTTTGAAAATGACCATTGGTAGTTTTTGTTTACTGAGTACCTACTGTGTGTCAGATACTAATATTACCTACTTTACATATTTTTTAAAAATCTGTATAACAATTCCATGAGCTGGTTATCGTTATTCTATTTAAATATAGTATCCTAGAAGAAAACGTTCAACTGCTGATCCAAGATTACTTAGTGAGTAGCAGAACAGTGATTTGAAACCAGGTCTGCTCTATTCAAAAGCCTTTTTAACAACTATGCTATGCAGCATCTCTACATTTCTTCTTGTCACGTAGCACGTCAGAGTACCACAGCACTTTTTACATGGAGATGCATCTACTGTGTACATGTGAAACTCAAATGTGAGAGCGCGTGCGTGAGTTCTTTGAATGGTATAGAGTGCATTTTTGTACAGACTTTGGGTATTTTTTTATTGGCAAGTGGACGTGCAAGACCCATGAAGCCATCAGCCTACCAGAGTCCACAAAAGTTCCACTCGTGAGTCACACTGTTTGCTTTCCCTCTGAATCTTGTTTTTTTTTTTTTTTTTCCTCCTTTTCTCTTAGATCAAATTAGCTTCTGATGGATATATGGAAAAATTATCCCATCCTGTAGTTCATATTTATAAATCCTGCTGCTACAGTGTGGTCTCCATTCTCTTTCTTCATTGAAGCCAGAGCATAATCTGGGAGAATGCCACATTTCCTGTTATGAATTTGGAGGATCTTGTCTCCTTAGCACAATTTTTGAGCTTTTCAGAACTTTAATACTGGAAAATTCAAAGCCGAGCATGGTTCTTCTTATAGATGTTTTAGGTTCTTAGAAAGTAAACAGAAACAGAGCTCCAGACTCATCCTCCCTAGGGATTCAAAGATTTGAAAACTTTTAAATTTTGAAAACTTGTCTTTACTATTCTTTCTTAGATTTGTAGTGAGAGCATTCTTGACTTTTTCTCCTTTCCCCTCTGTGAGGCAGTTTCAGTTTAAATTGTTCCTCTGGGAAGCTGGGAGTCCTTTCTTCCAAATTTTCACATCACCTGACGTTGTCTCTTACTCATATTTTTTGTCTCAGGAATTTTTTTTTTTAATTTTGGCCTTTCTTCTTCTTATTATTATTTTAAATATATTTATTTTCATCAATCTTTATTCTTTGGCCTGTGTGGGCCTCCACTGCAGTGGCCTCTCTTGTCACAGAGCACCAGCTCTGGGTGTATGCGCTTGCAACTGGACACACCGGTCCATCCGCTTGACTGCAAGTAGGATCCTCCAGGGCCAGGGATTGAACCGGTGCCCCTTGCACTGTGAGGTGGACTCTTTGCCCATTGGACCACCAGGGAAGACCTAGTCCCAGGATTTAGTGTAGACTTTGCTTAGAAGATATTTTTCTGGAGTGAATGAAGTCTGCTAAGATCACACGGTTCTTATCTCTAGTCTGTAGTATACTTTTCTCTTAAAGGGTGGCTACTTTAGCAGAGTCACTTTCAACCCTCTTGTTAACAGAGTTGCATGGATGACACTTAATCCACTTCGTACTTGGAGTGTGTGACTATGATTGTGATCATCTTTTGAGGTTGTTTAAGAAGACTGAAGTATGAATCTCTTCATCATTGTTGACTTGATTTTTTTTACTTGAATTTTTTTAAAAAAAAGAATTGATTTTTAGCTTCACAGTCTGTATCCGTTTGCTTAAATAAGATTATTCTTATTTTCATTCTTTCTGTTTTGAAGAAGAAGGAAACATATGCTGTCTGTGAGTGAATTATCCCTAGTGGTTAGCACTGTGCCTGGCCTGTAGTAATAATTCAGTAAATATTTGTTGAATGAGTGAATGAATGCTGTAGTAGCAGGTGATTTAAAATTCTGTGATGTGCTGTTTAATTGTCAGCAGTTGTATAGCTTGTTCATCTATGTTTCAATAGTTTCTGACCACTTCTTCATAGATGCATGCCATTTGCAAATTGTTAAATGGATCTCTTTAATCTTTTCTCCAAGTTTTCTTTCCCTTCAAGTTATTTTTACACTTTTATTAGCTGTTTTTCCATTTATCAAGGTCTCAGATTTTGCAGCTAGCCTTGATTGATTTATTTTGTCCACTCAATTCATTCAGCTACTAGACTCTTTTTGAATCCTTCTTTGAAGTCACTCATATGTTTGGCTACTTTTCCATATCCATTGCCATGGTCCAAGCTCAGCCTAGCACCTTCATAAGGCAAGATTACTACAGTAGTTTCCTGACGGGCCGGTGGCTCTGGTCTCTGTATCCACTCTGTCTGATTCACCACCACCTGATTAATCTTATTCCTAAAGCATACTTTCATGTTTTTATTCCTTTACTTAAAGGTTGTGTGGAGTAACTTCTTGTCTGTGTCTAGAATGAGATGTGTCCAAATCTCTAACCTAATTTCCTTTTCTCCATCAACCTAAATTCAGTCAGTAGTGTAGTACCTTTGCTTACATCTCTGCTTTTATCTTTACTTCTTTTCTCTGTCTCCTTTATTCTTCCAAATTTGGGCTCTCATTACCTCTCGTATGTGTGGATTTCTAAAATAGCTTTCTAACTGGTGTTTGGACATTCTGCTTCCTCTAATCTGTCATATTTGTCATTACTAGAGTCACCTTCCTTAAATGCAGCTTTGATCAGTGTCCTCTATTGTTGGAAACCTTTCCTGAGTCCTTCATGTAGGTTGTCTTGCTTTGTAGTATGACATTCAAGGCTTTCTGTGCTCTGGCCCTCTCAGCCTTGTTATGTAGCTACATCTCCCACTATTTTCCCCTCTGGTGTTCCAAGTAACTTTGACATTATTGGAACTGAACAAATTGGACCACTGTTTAATTTTCTCTGAATACTGCTTATACTTTCCCACTGCTATGCTTCAGCTAAAGGTCTTCAGTCTTTGTGGGACTTTGCTTCACTGCCATTCAGCTTTCTGTACTTGTTAGTCTATCCCAAATAGTGCTACCCTGCAGCCTTTGGTGCTTCTCCTTCTACAGGATGGAATTTTTACCATATTAAAACTCCTATAGCTTTTCTTTTTAACCTTTCTTACAGAACTTCTGCTTCACTTGGAACCTTAAACTGGTTATATGCTTTATAGTTTATTAGGTTGTATACTTTTATAAGGATGATAGCCATTTGCAAATTGTTAAATGGATCTCTTTAATCTTTTCTCCAAGTTTTCTTTCCCTTCAAGTTATTTTTACACTTTTATTAGCTGTTTTTCCATTTATCAAGGTCTCAGATTTTGCAGCTAGCCTTGATTGATTTATTTTGTCCACTCAATTCATTCAGCTACTAGACTCTTTTTGAATCCTTCTTTGAAGTCACTCATATGTTTGGCTACTTTTCCATATCCATTGCCATGGTCCAAGCTCAGCCTAGCACCTTCATAAGGCAAGATTACTACAGTAGTTTCCTGACGGGCCGGTGGCTCTGGTCTCTGTATCCACTCTGTCTGATTCACCACCACCTGATTAATCTTATTCCTAAAGCATACTTTCATGTTTTTATTCCTTTACTTAAAGGTTGTGTGGAGTAACTTCTTGTCTGTGTCTAGAATGAGATGTGTCCAAATCTCTAACCTAATTTCCTTTTCTCCATCAACCTAAATTCAGTCAGTAGTGTAGTACCTTTGCTTACATCTCTGCTTTTATCTTTACTTCTTTTCTCTGTCTCCTTTATTCTTCCAAATTTGGGCTCTCATTACCTCTCGTATGTGTGGATTTCTAAAATAGCTTTCTAACTGGTGTTTGGACATTCTGCTTCCTCTAATCTGTCATATTTGTCATTACTAGAGTCACCTTCCTTAAATGCAGCTTTGATCAGTGTCCTCTATTGTTGGAAACCTTTCCTGAGTCCTTCATGTAGGTTGTCTTGCTTTGTAGTATGACATTCAAGGCTTTCTGTGCTCTGGCCCTCTCAGCCTTGTTATGTAGCTACATCTCCCACTATTTTCCCCTCTGGTGTTCCAAGTAACTTTGACATTATTGGAACTGAACAAATTGGACCACTGTTTAATTTTCTCTGAATACTGCTTATACTTTCCCACTGCTATGCTTCAGCTAAAGGTCTTCAGTCTTTGTGGGACTTTGCTTCACTGCCATTCAGCTTTCTGTACTTGTTAGTCTATCCCAAATAGTGCTACCCTGCAGCCTTTGGTGCTTCTCCTTCTACAGGATGGAATTTTTACCATATTAAAACTCCTATAGCTTTTCTTTTTAACCTTTCTTACAGAACTTCTGCTTCACTTGGAACCTTAAACTGGTTATATGCTTTATAGTTTATTAGGTTGTATACTTTTATAAGGATGATAGCAATTGCCTGACATCTTGTGTGTATTAGATATTCAGTAACCACTGAAATGAGTAAGTATGTATATATAATGTTGTTTGCTTCATAAACAGTTATCTGGTCAACTGAGTTATTTTAGCAGAACTTTTATAGTTTTAATAAAGGATTGTCTTCTGACTGTTGTAGCAGCTGAACACTTTGAGAATGTACAGTCACGTATTTTAAAAGGGAATTCATTCAGTGATCTAACACATGGATAAGCAAATTCCAGTCCGCACATGTTTTTATGTGACCTGTGAACTAAAAATGGTTTTTGCATTTGTAAAGAATCTGAAGGCGAAAACAAAGGAAAATATGCAATAGAGATGATGGGGCTTGCAAAGCCTAAAATATTTACAATCTGTCCATTGACTTAGAAAGTTTGTAGACCATTGATCTAGAAACACACCTGACCATCTGCCTGGAATTAACTTCTGCTCCTTGGGTATGTGAAATTATCTGTTCCCCTTTAGCAGTTTTAATAGGCACTCATCCAGACTGGTGCCTATTCTCTTCCCTTCTTTGAAAAAGCTTTGTTAGGCCTGGCTTCAGAAGAATTTGAGTGTCATGTCAATCTCCTGTGGGCTCTTTGGCACTTGGCAGTATCTCCCACAGATAACCAGATACAAATGAGCCGTTTCTTTCCATTATGATCCTTCATCAGAGGTCTGTCTGGATTGCTCATCTGGTGACGTTAGATGTCATTCAGAGCCAGGCTCTTAGCATATTTCAAGAATGTTAATTGCTGAGTTGTGACTGAAGCAGAAGGGTTTAATAATGTCCTTGAGTTGCCTTAAATGTACATGGACCCAGAATTTGAGAACTGGAGAAGGTCTTAGAGATCAAGTAAAGTACAGTCATTAAGAACACGCGCTGTGGAGCCAGACTGCATGGCTCTTCTACTTAATCCTCCCTCCACTCTGTGTCTCAGTTTCCTTACCTTTAAAGTCGTGATAATAATAGTACCTGTTTTTCAGGGTCATGTAAGTATTATGTATGTTAACCTTTAACATGAACATTGAAGCAATTTTGGCAATTAAACTGGTTATATGCATGTTAGTTAAAGTGATAGCAATTGCCTGACATCTTGTGTGTATTAGATATTCAGTAACCACTGAAATGAGTAAGTATGTATATATAATGTTGTTTGCTTCATAAACAGTTATCTGGTCAACTGAGTTATTTTAGCAGAACTTTTATAGTTTTAATAAAGGATTGTCTTCTGACTGTTGTAGCAGCTGAACACTTTGAGAATGTACAGTCACGTATTTTAAAAGGGAATTCATTCAGTGATCTAACACATGGATAAGCAAATTCCAGTCCGCACATGTTTTTATGTGACCTGTGAACTAAAAATGGTTTTTGCATTTGTAAAGAATCTGAAGGCGAAAACAAAGGAAAATATGCAATAGAGATGATGGGGCTTGCAAAGCCTAAAATATTTACAATCTGTCCATTGACTTAGAAAGTTTGTAGACCATTGATCTAGAAACACACCTGACCATCTGCCTGGAATTAACTTCTGCTCCTTGGGTATGTGAAATTATCTGTTCCCTTGAGCAGTTTTAATAGGCACTCATCCAGACTGGTGCCTATTCTCTTCCCTTCTTTGAAAAAGCTTTGTTAGGCCTGGCTTCAGAAGAATTTGAGTGTCATGTCAATCTCCTGTGGGCTCTTTGGCACTTGGCAGTATCTCCCACAGATAACCAGATACAAATGAGCCGTTTCTTTCCATTATGATCCTTCATCAGAGGTCTGTCTGGATTGCTCATCTGGTGACGTTAGATGTCATTCAGAGCCAGGCTCTTAGCATATTTCAAGAATGTTAATTGCTGAGTTGTGACTGAAGCAGAAGGGTTTAATAATGTCCTTGAGTTGCCTTAAATGTACATGGACCCAGAATTTGAGAACTGGAGAAGGTCTTAGAGATCAAGTAAAGTACAGTCATTAAGAACACGCGCTGTGGAGCCAGACTGCATGGCTCTTCTACTTAATCCTCCCTCCACTCTGTGTCTCAGTTTCCTTACCTTTAAAGTCGTGATAATAATAGTACCTGTTTTTCAGGGTCATGTAAGTATTATGTATGTTAACCTTTAACATGAACATTGAAGCATTAATTTAACATGAGAAACAATGCTGGCTGGAATACTGTGAATGCTCATAGTGCTACTTTTGTGTTTGGCCCTTATTCTTTATTACTGCTTGTATTAGGAGTAGTCTCATCATATTTTATTGTGAAACTAAGATCTAGAGGAGTTAAATGATTTTCTTCACTTCCGTGACAGGCAGAGTAGATTAAGACCCAGAATTCTTACTATAATGTGTTGACTTTTAGTTGTATGTTAGTGAGTGTGGATAAGTTTTTAATAGAAATGATGTTTGGCAGCTTTTTGCATAAGATGAGAACAGCTAAGTGGAGTGTCACTAATTATTTCTCCTGAGAATCTTGTTTATTTCTAGTGTCTTTTTGTAGCTCATTTAGAGGATTATCTCCTGTCTCTGTCCTTTCTCTTCAGCTGCCCTCGTGACATGCAGGTTATTTTGTAGCCAGCGCTCTCTCTCTCTCTTTTTTTTATTTAAGAGAAAAAAAAATTTTTTTTTTAGCCACTTCTGTTGGTCTTTCATTTATTCATTTTCATCCATCTTTGTTCTTTGGCCTGTGTGGGCCTCCCATTGCAGTGGCCTCTCTCGCTCCAGAGCTCCGGCGTGGTAATTGGACACATCAGTCCAGCCGCTCCACGGCACGTGGGATCCTCCCAGGCCAGGGATTGAACCAGTGCCCCTTGCACTGCAAGGCAGTGTCCTTACCCGCTGGACCACCAAGGAAGCCCTCTCTCGCTCTTTTTTAATTGAGTTGAAATTTATATAACTAAAGTTAAGCTGGTTTTTTTTTTTTTTGGCCTTGTCACACAGCTTGTGGAATCTTACTTTCCCTACTAGCGATCAAACACAGGCCTTAGCAATGAAAGTATCAAATTATAACCACTGGACCACCAGGGAATTCCCTAAGCATTTTAAAGTGTGCATTTCAGTGGCATTGAAAACGTTCACAGTGTTGTACAAACACTACCTCCATCAAGCTGCATAGCATTTTTATCACACCAAAAGAAATTGCCGTTAAGTGTTCACTCTCCATTTTATGCTCCCAACTTAAATATGTATGTTTTTACATGAAATTGAGTTAACCTTTAACATGAACATTGAAGCATTAATTTAACATGAGAAACAATGCTGGCTGGAATACTGTGAATGCTCATAGTGCTACTTTTGTGTTTGGCCCTTATTCTTTATTACTGCTTGTATTAGGAGTAGTCTCATCATATTTTATTGTGAAACTAAGATCTAGAGGAGTTAAATGATTTTCTTCACTTCCGTGACAGGCAGAGTAGATTAAGACCCAGAATTCTTACTATAATGTGTTGACTTTTAGTTGTATGTTAGTGAGTGTGGATAAGTTTTTAATAGAAATGATGTTTGGCAGCTTTTTGCATAAGATGAGAACAGCTAAGTGGAGTGTCACTAATTATTTCTCCTGAGAATCTTGTTTATTTCTAGTGTCTTTTGTAGCTCATTTAGAGGATTATCTCCTGTCTCTGTCCTTTCTCTTCAGCTGCCCTCGTGACATGCAGGTTATTTTGTAGCCAGCGCTCTCTCTCTCTCTTTTTTTTATTTAAGAGAAAAAAAAATTTTTTTTTTAGCCACTTCTGTTGGTCTTTCATTTATTCATTTTCATCCATCTTTGTTCTTTGGCCTGTGTGGGCCTCCCATTGCAGTGGCCTCTCTCGCTCCAGAGCTCCGGCGTGGTAATTGGACACATCAGTCCAGCCGCTCCACGGCACGTGGGATCCTCCCAGGCCAGGGATTGAACCAGTGCCCCTTGCACTGCAAGGCAGTGTCCTTACCCGCTGGACCACCAAGGAAGCCCTCTCTCGCTCTTTTTTAATTGAGTTGAAATTTATATAACTAAAGTTAAGCTGGTTTTTTTTTTTTTTGGCCTTGTCACACAGCTTGTGGAATCTTACTTTCCCTACTAGCGATCAAACACAGGCCTTAGCAATGAAAGTATCAAATTATAACCACTGGACCACCAGGGAATTCCCTAAGCATTTTAAAGTGTGCATTTCAGTGGCATTGAAAACGTTCACAGTGTTGTACAAACACTACCTCCATCAAGCTGCATAGCATTTTTATCACACCAAAAGAAATTGCCGTTAAGTGTTCACTCTCCATTTTATGCTCCCTGACCCCTAACAAATACCAGCCTGTTTTTCTCTCTATGAATTTACTTATACTGAGTGCTTAGTATAAATGGAGTCATGCAGTATGTAGCCTTTCATGTCTGGCTGCTTTGATTTATCTCAGTGGTTTTGAGGTGCATCTGTATTTAGCATGAAATTAAAAGACACTTGCTTCTTGGAAGAAAAGCTATGAAAAACCTGGACAGCGCATTCATAAGCAGAGACATCACTTTGCCGACAAAGGTCTGTATAGTCAAAGCTATGGTTTTTCCAGTAGTCATGTATGGATGTGAGAGTTGGACCATAAAGAAGGCTGAGTGGCCAAGAATTGATGCCTTTGAACTATGGTGCTGGAGAAGACTCTTGAGAGTCCCTTGGACAGCTAGGAGATCAAACCAGTCAATCCTATAGGAAATCAACCCTGAATAGTCATTGGAAGGACTGATGCTGAAGTTGAAGCTCTCATATTTTGGCCACCTGAAGCAAAGAGATGACTCGTTGGAAAAGACTCTGATGCTGGGAAAAGTGGAAGACAGGAGAAGGGGATGACAGAGGACAAGATGGTTGGATGACGTCACCAACTCAATGGTTATGCGTTTGAGAAACTCCGGGAGATCGTGAAGGACAGAGAAACCTGTTATGCCGCAGTCCATGGAGTCACAAAGAGTTGGACATAACTGCGTGACTAAACTGACTGACTGATATGTAGCATTGTCAATACTTCTTTTTGGCTAAGTGATATTTCGTTGTATGAATATACCACATTTTGTCTATCTGTTCATACATTGATAGATGTTTGAATTGTTTCTGCCTTTTGGCTGTTGTGTATAGTGCTGTTATGAACATTTATGTTCAAGAATGTTTTTTCAGTTTTGGCTATATACCTTGGGGTGGAATTGCTAGTGAAATGTGAGTGTTAGTTGCCCAGTCTTTGTGACCCCAGAGGCTGCCTGCCAGACTCCTCTGTCCTTGGAATTCTCCAGGCAAGAGTACTGGAGTGGGTTGTCATTCTCTTCTCCAGGGGATCTTCTTGACCTTCTTGACCTTCTTGACACTCGAACCCAGTTCTCTTGCATTGCAAGGAGATTCTTTACTGTCTGAACCACCAAGGGTGGTATAGTAGTACTTTTTTGCTTAATTGTTGAGGAGTTACCAAACTTTTTTCCACAGCTACTGATCACTTGATGTTTCTAAAAAGCAGTATAGGAGGAGGGTTCACAGTTTCTCTACCTCCTTACCATCATTTTTTTTTTTAAGATTTTTAATTTTGTTTATTTATTTTTTACTTTTCCTAGTTGGTATAAAGTGGTACCCATTGTGATTTTGAATTGAATTTCCCTAATGATTGACAAATGATATTGGACATTTTTTTCATGTGCTTGTCGGCTCTTTGTATATCTTTTCTGGAAGAGTGTCTCTGAGTCCTTCACACAGTTTTTAATTGGTTTGTATTTTGTTGTTGGGTTATCAGAGTTCTTTATATATTCTGGATATTAGACTTTTATCAGATATGATTTGAAAATATTTTCTCCATTTTTGTGGGTTTATAGTGTTCTTTGATGCATCAAAGCTTAATTTTGATGAAATCCAGTTTATTATTTCTTTTGTTGCTCATTCTTCTAGCATTATATCTAAGAATCCATTGGCAAAGCCAAGGTTATATAGATATTACATTATTTTATCTTCTAATGGTTTTACTATTTTGGCTTTTACACTTAGGTCTTTGATCCTAGTTGTAATTTTTGTATATGGGGTTAGAGTGGGTCCACCTTTATTCTGTTGCATGTGGTCATCTAGTTATTTCAGCATCATTTATTGAAATGACTGTTGTTTCTTAGTCCTGGCACCTTTGTTTCAAATCAGTAGACCATACATATATGAATTTATTGATATATTCTCAGTTCTGTTCCATTGGTGTAAATGTCTATCCTTGTACCAATACAGCACTGTTTTGATTAGTGTTGCTTTGTAGCAAGTACTGAATTGGGAACTATGAGTCTTTCAACTTGGCATGGTTGTATTGATTTGATTTTCATTTATTGAACTTCCCTTACACACCTTGGGTAAATGCTACATGTTCCTGGTATATAAATTTTTTAAAAAATTATGTTAATTGTGGTAAAATATCCATAATATAAAATTGACCATCTTAACCATTTTAAGTGGATAGTTTGGTGGCATTAAGGATACTCGCATTGTACGACTGCCACTGCTATCCATCTCCAGAACTCTTTTCATCTTGTAAAACTAAAACTCTCTGCCCGTTAAGTAATAACTCTCCCCTGTCCCCAAGTTCCTGGCACTCATCCTTATACTTTGTGTTTCTATGTATTTGACTGCTCTTGGTATCTTAGATAACTGGAATCACACAATATTTGATCTTTTGTCGTTGGCTTATTTTATTTAACATAATGTCCTCAAGGGTCACGCATGTTAACAGCAAAATAAGAATTTCTTTCCTTTTTAAGGATAAATAATATTTGATTATATGAATATAGCACATTTCATCTGTTGGTCTGTTGTTGTTCACTTTGGTTACTTCCACCTCTCAACTATTGTGAATAATGCTCCTGTGAACATGGGTGTACAGATGCCCATTTGGCTCTTTGCTTTCAATTCTTTAGCATTGAAGTGGATGAAATCCAGTTTATTATTTCTTTTGTTGCTCATTCTTCTAGCATTATATCTAAGAATCCATTGGCAAAGCCAAGGTTATATAGATATTACATTATTTTATCTTCTAATGGTTTTACTATTTTGGCTTTTACACTTAGGTCTTTGATCCTAGTTGTAATTTTTGTATATGGGGTTAGAGTGGGTCCACCTTTATTCTGTTGCATGTGGTCATCTAGTTATTTCAGCATCATTTATTGAAATGACTGTTGTTTCTTAGTCCTGGCACCTTTGTTTCAAATCAGTAGACCATACATATATGAATTTATTGATATATTCTCAGTTCTGTTCCATTGGTGTAAATGTCTATCCTTGTACCAATACAGCACTGTTTTGATTAGTGTTGCTTTGTAGCAAGTACTGAATTGGGAACTATGAGTCTTTCAACTTGGCATGGTTGTATTGATTTGATTTTCATTTATTGAACTTCCCTTACACACCTTGGGTAAATGCTACATGTTCCTGGTATATAAATTTTTTAAAAAATTATGTTAATTGTGGTAAAATATCCATAATATAAAATTGACCATCTTAACCATTTTAAGTGGATAGTTTGGTGGCATTAAGGATACTGCATTGTACGACTGCCACTGCTATCCATCTCCAGAACTCTTTTCATCTTGTAAAACTAAAACTCTCTGCCCGTTAAGTAATAACTCTCCCCTGTCCCCAAGTTCCTGGCACTCATCCTTATACTTTGTGTTTCTATGTATTTGACTGCTCTTGGTATCTTAGATAACTGGAATCACACAATATTTGATCTTTTGTCGTTGGCTTATTTTATTTAACATAATGTCCTCAAGGGTCACGCATGTTAACAGCAAAATAAGAATTTCTTTCCTTTTTAAGGATAAATAATATTTGATTATATGAATATAGCACATTTCATCTGTTGGTCTGTTGTTGTTCACTTTGGTTACTTCCACCTCTCAACTATTGTGAATAATGCTCCTGTGAACATGGGTGTACAGATGCCCATTTGGCTCTTTGCTTTCAATTCTTATATATACCGAGAAGTAGAATTACTAGACTCGATTAGCTTTGCTAGTACAGTTCACTCTTAAATAACATGTGTTTGATCTGGACAGGACTACTTACATGTGATTTTTTTTTTTTTCAATAAGCTTTAACTACAGCACTATGCACAATCCACAGTTGGTCATATACATGGATGAGAACAATGCATATGGAATCATGGATTCAGAGAAATGACTATGAAGTTATATGTGGCTTTTCAGCTGTGCAGAGGGCGTTGCTTCCACCTCCTCATTGTTCAAGAATATTTTGTTGAACATTTTTTTGTTTTTATATATATATATATATATATATATATATGTATATGCATGTTATATATTATATATATATATGTATAAAGGATATTGGTCTGTAATTTTCTTGTAATGTTGTCTGACTTGGTATCAGGATAACACTGGTCTCATGGAATGAGTTAAGAAGTATTTCCTCCTCTTTCACTTCTTGGAAGACTTTGGGAAGGATTGGTGTTATTTTTTTCTTTAAATGATTGGTAGATTTTGCCATTCAGATCGTGCAGTTTTGGGCTTTCCTGGGAGTTTTTTCTTTTTTCCCGTGCGGGTTTTATGATTACTGATTTACCTTGTTGTGTTGTAACTTTGTTAAATTAATATTTGTTGAGTGGAGCACAGCATACCGCAAGAGAGATGAAAAAGAGAAGTTTGTTATTCATAGGTCCTAGAGGAATTATAGGGAATGTCTTGAAGTGGCCACATGGGAAAGCCAAGGCAAAGTGCAGACAGAGAGATGCAGGACCTGGAGCACATGTCTTTATTTAGAGTGTGTGTGTAGAGTGCTTTGGGGTTCCTGGGCTTGGGCTGGATTGGTCAGTTCAAACCAAAAGAGCAGGGTTTTGGTAAGCTCAACGGCAGTTTTTATTTTAGGGGTGTGTAGATCACACAGGTGCTGGGAAGCGGGGGAGACTATTGATCACAAGTCATAATGGAAGCTACATTTCTTGTGCCTCTGTAGCCTGCAACCTTGGGCATGCACTTCCCTGAAAGGGGCTCTAGTGTTAGTTTAAGGTCCCTGTGGACTGCTTGGTCAAACAAAACAGATACCAAGGCAGTGGTACTGATCAATGCATGATTAGCTTTGCTAGTACAGTTCACTCTTAAATAACATGTGTTTGATCTGGACAGGACTACTTACATGTGATTTTTTTTTCAATAAGCTTTAACTACAGCACTATGCACAATCCACAGTTGGTCATATACATGGATGAGAACAATGCATATGGAATCATGGATTCAGAGAAATGACTATGAAGTTATATGTGGCTTTTCAGCTGTGCAGAGGGCGTTGCTTCCACCTCCTCATTGTTCAAGAATATTTTGTTGAACATTTTTTTGTTTTTTATATATATATATATATATATATATGTATATGCATGTTATATATTATATATATATATGTATAAAGGATATTGGTCTGTAATTTTCTTGTAATGTTGTCTGACTTGGTATCAGGATAACACTGGTCTCATGGAATGAGTTAAGAAGTATTTCCTCCTCTTTCACTTCTTGGAAGACTTTGGGAAGGATTGGTGTTATTTTTTTCTTTAAATGATTGGTAGATTTTGCCATTCAGATCGTGCAGTTTTGGGCTTTCCTGGGAGTTTTTTCTTTTTTCCCGTGCGGGTTTTATGATTACTGATTTACCTTGTTGTGTTGTAACTTTGTTAAATTAATATTTGTTGAGTGGAGCACAGCATACCGCAAGAGAGATGAAAAAGAGAAGTTTGTTATTCATAGGTCCTAGAGGAATTATAGGGAATGTCTTGAAGTGGCCACATGGGAAAGCCAAGGCAAAGTGCAGACAGAGAGATGCAGGACCTGGAGCACATGTCTTTATTTAGAGTGTGTGTGTAGAGTGCTTTGGGGTTCCTGGGCTTGGGCTGGATTGGTCAGTTCAAACCAAAAGAGCAGGGTTTTGGTAAGCTCAACGGCAGTTTTTATTTTAGGGGTGTGTAGATCACACAGGTGCTGGGAAGCGGGGGAGACTATTGATCACAAGTCATAATGGAAGCTACATTTCTTGTGCCTCTGTAGCCTGCAACCTTGGGCATGCACTTCCCTGAAAGGGGCTCTAGTGTTAGTTTAAGGTCCCTGTGGACTGCTTGGTCAAACAAAACAGATACCAAGGCAGTGGTACCATGGAGTAGCTTAGTTAAACTCTTTGCCAACTTGTAGATCTGTCCAGATTTTCTGTTTCTTCCTGAATCATTCTTGGAAGTTTGTTTTGCTAGGAATTTTCATTTGATCTAGGTTACCTGATTTGTCGGCATACAAGTGTTCATAGTATTTTTCTATAATACTTCGTGTCTCTGTAAGATTGATGGTCATCTGTCACTTTTACTCCTGATTTTTGTCCTTTTTTTTTTTTTTTGGTCTTTCTAGTTTAATGCTTGTCAGTTTTATTGGCTCTTTTCAAAAAACTAAGTTGATTTTGTTGATTGTTCTCTATTGTTTTATATTCTCTATTTCCTAGAAAGTGTTAGTCGCTCAGTTGTGTCTGACTCTGCAACACTGTGGACTATAGCTCACCAGGCTTCTCTGTCCATGAAATTCTCCAGGAAAAAATGCTGGAGCCATTCCTTTCTTCATTCCCCTGGTCTAGACCAGGGTTTGAACCCAGGTCTCCTTCATTGTGGGCCAGTTCTTTACTGGCTGAGCCATCAGGATTTTGCCCTAATCTGTTATTTACTTCCTTCTTACTTTGGGTGTAGGTTTTCTTTTTCTTGTTCCTTAAGGTGAAAGATTGGGTTATTGATTTGAACGCTTTTTTCTTCTTTTTTTTAAAATGCAAATATTTACAACTATACTTTTCTCTCTGAGCACTTTTTCACTGTATCCTGTATGTTTTGATATGTTGTATTTTTATACAACATATTATTTAATAATTTACACTAAATTTGTTCTTTGACCCATTGGTCATTTAAGAGTATGTTATTTATTTTGTTGTTTGTGAATATTCCAGATTTCTTTCTATTACTGATTTTTAGTTTCATTTCATTGTGATCGGAAAGGATACTTAGTTGATTTCAGTTTTTAGAAATCTATTGTGGTTTGTTTTGTGGCTGAACATATGGTCTATCCTAGAGAATGTTCCATGTGCATTTGAGAAGAATGTGTGCATGGCTGTTGTTGAGTGGAGCATTCTATATACATCTATTAGGTCTAGTGGATTTATACTATTATTGATGTTTTCTGTTTCCTTGTTCTCTTTTTTATGGTTGTGCTATCCATTGTTAAGTGGGATGTTGACTTCTGCAATTTCTCATTTTAGTTTTTGTAGTTTTAGGTTCATATATTTTGTTATTAAATATTTGTTTATAATCACTTACATCTTCTTGATCCTTTTAAAATTATATGATGTTCTCTTTTGTAATTTGTAACTTTTTTGTCTAAGTATCTGTTTGTATGATATCAGTTGACCCATTCCAGCTCTCTCTCGATTTCTATTTAGGTGGAATATCTTTCCATCCTTCCATTTTCAACCTAATTGTGTTTTTTATTCTAAAGTGGATCTCTTGTAGACAGTGTGTCATGGACCATTAAGAAGAAAATCCATTCTGCCAACCTCTGTCTTTAAATTGTGATGTTTAATCCATTAACACTTAATGTGATTACAGATGGAAGGACTTCTACCATTCTTTGATTTGTTTTCTTCTTTTTTGTTCATTTCTTCCATTACTACCTTCATTTGTGTTATTTTCTCATGTAACATTTGCGTCCTTTCTCATTTCTCTTACTATATATCTTTTAGTTCTTAGCTTAGTGGTTGCCTCTAAGGATTACAATTTACATCTTAATTTATAACAGTCTAGTTAAAATTAGTATTAGTTTTAGTATTATACAAAACTTTCTGCTCTGTAGCTCTGTTTCCCCCATCTTTATCATCACAGGTTACATTAAATCTTTATAATTGTGTGTCTACCAAGATAGACTTATGATGATTGCTTCATTTATTTGCTAAGTGATTGATATTAAATGCTAAACCAACCTTGCATTCTTAGAATAAATTCAGTCAATAATGATGTGTTATTATTTTATCCTTAAAATGTATTGCTGATTCAACTTGCTTATATTTTGCTAAGGATTTTTGTCTGTATTCATGAGGGATACTGATTTATAATTGTCTCTGTCTGTGTGTGTAGGCATGTGAGGTAAATTTTAGTATCAGTAATTTTGGTCTTACTGGTTAGTTGATGCCTCAGATGGTGAAGAATCTGCCTGCAATGCAGGAGACCCACTGGGTTCAATCCGTAGGTTGGGAAGATCCCCTGGAGAAGGGAATGGCAACCCACTCCAGTATTCTTGGCTGAAAAAATCCCATGAACTAGGAGCCTAGCAGGCTACAGTCCCTGGAGTCACAAGGAGTTGGACACGACTGAGCAACGAAAACATACAACACAGAATGCTTGTCTTGGGAGTTGGAAATTGTTCCCTCCCCCTTTGTTTTATGAAGGAGTTTGTAGTAAACTGACAGTATTTCTTAAACATCTGATATAATTCAATGAAACCACCTGGACCTAGATGTTGTGGAGAGATTTTTCAATTACTTTTTCACTTATAAAATATAGTCATAGAGTTACTGAGATACTGTCTGTTAATTTTGTCATGTTGTATTTTTTCAAGAAATTTGTCCATTAAGAAGAAAATCCATTCTGCCAACCTCTGTCTTTAAATTGTGATGTTTAATCCATTAACACTTAATGTGATTACAGATGGAAGGACTTCTACCATTCTTTGATTTGTTTTCTTCTTTTTTGTTCATTTCTTCCATTACTACCTTCATTTGTGTTATTTTCTCATGTAACATTTGCGTCCTTTCTCATTTCTCTTACTATATATCTTTTAGTTCTTAGCTTAGTGGTTGCCTCTAAGGATTACAATTTACATCTTAATTTATAACAGTCTAGTTAAAATTAGTATTAGTTTTAGTATTATACAAAACTTTCTGCTCTGTAGCTCTGTTTCCCCCATCTTTATCATCACAGGTTACATTAAATCTTTATAATTGTGTGTCTACCAAGATAGACTTATGATGATTGCTTCATTTATTTGCTAAGTGATTGATATTAAATGCTAAACCAACCTTGCATTCTTAGAATAAATTCAGTCAATAATGATGTGTTATTATTTTATCCTTAAAATGTATTGCTGATTCAACTTGCTTATATTTTGCTAAGGATTTTTGTCTGTATTCATGAGGGATACTGATTTATAATTGTCTCTGTCTGTGTGTGTAGGCATGTGAGGTAAATTTTAGTATCAGTAATTTTGGTCTTACTGGTTAGTTGATGCCTCAGATGGTGAAGAATCTGCCTGCAATGCAGGAGACCCACTGGGTTCAATCCGTAGGTTGGGAAGATCCCCTGGAGAAGGGAATGGCAACCCACTCCAGTATTCTTGGCTGAAAAAATCCCATGAACTAGGAGCCTAGCAGGCTACAGTCCCTGGAGTCACAAGGAGTTGGACACGACTGAGCAACGAAAACATACAACACAGAATGCTTGTCTTGGGAGTTGGAAATTGTTCCCTCCCCCTTTGTTTTATGAAGGAGTTTGTAGTAAACTGACAGTATTTCTTAAACATCTGATATAATTCAATGAAACCACCTGGACCTAGATGTTGTGGAGAGATTTTTCAATTACTTTTTCACTTATAAAATATAGTCATAGAGTTACTGAGATACTGTCTGTTAATTTTGTCATGTTGTATTTTTTCAAGAAATTTGTCCAATTCATCTAAGTTGTCAAATTTGTTAGCATGAAGTTGTTCGTAATATTCTCCTAACCTTTTAGTGTCTGCAGCAATGTAACTTTTAGAAAATGCTTATGGTAGCATTATAGCAAACATTTATACAATGCTTATTGCATTCCTTTGATTTTACAAATACTAGCTCTTTTAATTCCGACAGCAATTTGTGAGGTAGATAATATTATCTCGATCTTATAGATGAGAAACCAAAGTTAAACTGAAAGAAGTTAGGTGCCTTGCTCAAGATTACAGAGCTGGTGTATTAAGGACTTAAATTGTAATCCAGATTGTCTGGGTCCAGAGTCCTTTATTCTTAACCACTATTTATTTTGCCATTTTGCAATGACAGATTGCTGTTCTGTTCTTAAGGAATTGTGCTGTGTTCTGTCTAGAAACCATCTTTGCTTCCAACACCTTAACACCACTGAGTGGAAGTATTTGTTCCTGGTATTCCTAATTAAAACTTGGAATGCCTTTTCCCCCATAAAAACATTACATACGTTGTCTCTGCATACTTGGAATATTATTGTTAATACTCTTCTTCAGCCACATAATATGTTAAAAAGACTTCTGGGGTTTCACTGGGAAGTTCACCAAAATTTATAATGTGAAACATTGTTTCTGTGGGAAAATATTAGAAGAAATTTATTTTAAATTCACTTGCCTAAAAGGTTAAACATGAATTATATGGAAGTGCTTAACTTTTTTCTAATTTCTTAATGATTTGAATTTACTGAGTTGTTATTAAATCATAACTTTAAAAAGATAAACATCATGATTCACCTGGGCATATATTTTGTTTGACTTTGATTAATTTGTTTACTCATGTCTTTTAGGGTTATACAAATGCTCAGAAGAATATTCTTCTTCAGGTGGATCAGAACTGTGTTCGCAATTCTTATGATGTCTTCTCTTTGCTGCGGTAAGAAACTTCCTAAGAGTCCTCTTGCATTTTCTGAAGAATCTTCCTCATTCTGGGTAGAATTCTGAGTACTTTTCACTTATAAAATATAGTCATAGAGTTACTGAGATACTGTCTGTTAATTTTGTCATGTTGTATTTTTTCAAGAAATTTGTCCAATTCATCTAAGTTGTCAAATTTGTTAGCATGAAGTTGTTCGTAATATTCTCCTAACCTTTTAGTGTCTGCAGCAATGTAACTTTTAGAAAATGCTTATGGTAGCATTATAGCAAACATTTATACAATGCTTATTGCATTCCTTTGATTTTACAAATACTAGCTCTTTTAATTCCGACAGCAATTTGTGAGGTAGATAATATTATCTCGATCTTATAGATGAGAAACCAAAGTTAAACTGAAAGAAGTTAGGTGCCTTGCTCAAGATTACAGAGCTGGTGTATTAAGGACTTAAATTGTAATCCAGATTGTCTGGGTCCAGAGTCCTTTATTCTTAACCACTATTTATTTTGCCATTTTGCAATGACAGATTGCTGTTCTGTTCTTAAGGAATTGTGCTGTGTTCTGTCTAGAAACCATCTTTGCTTCCAACACCTTAACACCACTGAGTGGAAGTATTTGTTCCTGGTATTCCTAATTAAAACTTGGAATGCCTTTTCCCCCATAAAAACATTACATACGTTGTCTCTGCATACTTGGAATATTATTGTTAATACTCTTCTTCAGCCACATAATATGTTAAAAAGACTTCTGGGGTTTCACTGGGAAGTTCACCAAAATTTATAATGTGAAACATTGTTTCTGTGGGAAAATATTAGAAGAAATTTATTTTAAATTCACTTGCCTAAAAGGTTAAACATGAATTATATGGAAGTGCTTAACTTTTTTCTAATTTCTTAATGATTTGAATTTACTGAGTTGTTATTAAATCATAACTTTAAAAAGATAAACATCATGATTCACCTGGGCATATATTTTGTTTGACTTTGATTAATTTGTTTACTCATGTCTTTTAGGGTTATACAAATGCTCAGAAGAATATTCTTCTTCAGGTGGATCAGAACTGTGTTCGCAATTCTTATGATGTCTTCTCTTTGCTGCGGTAAGAAACTTCCTAAGAGTCCTCTTGCATTTTCTGAAGAATCTTCCTCATTCTGAGTTTGTGACATTTCAGTGTGAGGAAATGTATGGGAGTTTTAGAAGCTGTTACTTAGACTTAGCATTTTTTAGTGAGAGCTTCATAAATTTTGTAGCTGCAGCAATTTAAGTTTATCTCTTTTACAAAGCCTTTCAAAGACCATTTTTTCCCTCTGGACAGTGGGAGAGAATGATTGGAAGCTAGTGATCTTAAAACAAGGACGTGACTGTTTCCAGTCTTCTGCACTATAAAGAACAGTAACCAAAGGTATAAAATTTAGAGTTAATCAAAACTTTAACAACAATGCTATTACTTAGAGAAGCTCTCCAATAGTTCTAGACAGCTTAGAGTTTTGACCCGCTGTAAAAGAATCATGTTTGGCAAGGCAAAGAGCTTCGCATGAATCTCATGTGCTCAGAGGCTTAACCGCCTAAGCTCTATATTTTCATAATGTCTGGGCTTAATTTTGAAAGATTTTTAAATTTGGTTTTAATTTTCAGTGTAGTAGATCATCAAGGACATTTTCCCAGGAGGCAGACTACCAGAATAAATGCAATTTAAAAGAAAGTTAACAGTGATACTCAACCTGTGTTCACCGTACTCAGACAGATGGTTCATTCAAATTTGATTTTGGCAATGTTTTCCTAGTGTTTATATAACACATAATAAATTTCAGACCATTAGGCATCCTCTGTTTATCTGCTGGAGGAAGAATCGAGAAAGATGATTAAACTCTTGTCCAATTGGATGATTGTTTATTTTGTAAACACTCTTCTTCAGCCACATAATATGTTAAAAAGACTTCTGGGGTTTCACTGGGAAGTTCACCAAAATTTATAATGTGAAACATTGTTTCTGTGGGAAAATATTAGAAGAAATTTATTTTAAATTCACTTGCCTAAAAGGTTAAACATGAATTATATGGAAGTGCTTAACTTTTTTCTAATTTCTTAATGATTTGAATTTACTGAGTTGTTATTAAATCATAACTTTAAAAAGATAAACATCATGATTCACCTGGGCATATATTTTGTTTGACTTTGATTAATTTGTTTACTCATGTCTTTTAGGGTTATACAAATGCTCAGAAGAATATTCTTCTTCAGGTGGATCAGAACTGTGTTCGCAATTCTTATGATGTCTTCTCTTTGCTGCGGTAAGAAACTTCCTAAGAGTCCTCTTGCATTTTCTGAAGAATCTTCCTCATTCTGAGTTTGTGACATTTCAGTGTGAGGAAATGTATGGGAGTTTTAGAAGCTGTTACTTAGACTTAGCATTTTTTAGTGAGAGCTTCATAAATTTTGTAGCTGCAGCAATTTAAGTTTATCTCTTTTACAAAGCCTTTCAAAGACCATTTTTTCCCTCTGGACAGTGGGAGAGAATGATTGGAAGCTAGTGATCTTAAAACAAGGACGTGACTGTTTCCAGTCTTCTGCACTATAAAGAACAGTAACCAAAGGTATAAAATTTAGAGTTAATCAAAACTTTAACAACAATGCTATTACTTAGAGAAGCTCTCCAATAGTTCTAGACAGCTTAGAGTTTTGACCCGCTGTAAAAGAATCATGTTTGGCAAGGCAAAGAGCTTCGCATGAATCTCATGTGCTCAGAGGCTTAACCGCCTAAGCTCTATATTTTCATAATGTCTGGGCTTAATTTTGAAAGATTTTTAAATTTGGTTTTAATTTTCAGTGTAGTAGATCATCAAGGACATTTTCCCAGGAGGCAGACTACCAGAATAAATGCAATTTAAAAGAAAGTTAACAGTGATACTCAACCTGTGTTCACCGTACTCAGACAGATGGTTCATTCAAATTTGATTTTGGCAATGTTTTCCTAGTGTTTATATAACACATAATAAATTTCAGACCATTAGGCATCCTCTGTTTATCTGCTGGAGGAAGAATCGAGAAAGATGATTAAACTCTTGTCCAATTGGATGATTGTTTATTTTGTAAACATTGTTAAACGGGCCCTTTGTTTGCAAATCTTGAGTCTTATTATATATAATGATAGAGAGTTTGGCCACATGGACTATGTAAATTGCTCTTAAGAGACAATGATTTCAAGTAAAGTAGCCAGACACATTTGATGACTTTTGATTCTTACCTGAGAGTTACTTTCACTTTGACCTCTTAGAGTATAGAGAGAGAGTTTAGTAACTGGATAGTGGAGACAAAAAAGAGTTGTGTCATAATACACAACTCTTATTTTTGAGTCTATTCAGTTTGGAGTTACATTGAGTTTTAAGGATTGAAATGAGGGATATACAGAAACAGTTTGAAATGTTAGTAAGCCACTAATATTTCTTGGCCTGTTTTCCTTAGTAAAATGAGTGTTATAGATAATATTATTTTTAAAGATATTTTCCTAGTATGAGATTTTGTTATCTTATTAGTGTGAAAGTGTTACTTGCTCAGTTTTGTCTGACCCTTTGGGACCCAAAGATTGTGGCCTGCCAGCCTTCTCTGCCCATAGGATTCTCCAGGCAAGAATCCTGGAGTGGGTTGCCATTCCCTTCTCCATGGATGCTCCCAACACAGGGATTGAGCCTGGGTCTCCCACATTGTAGGCAGATTCTTTACCATCTGAGCCACCAGGGAAGCCCAAGACTTCTCTATCTTATTAGAGAAATCAGTAAAGTTAAGAGAAGAAGGACTACAGAGACAGTGAGAAAAAGAGAATTAGGGAAAGTTAGCGTCATAGAATCTAAGGAAATAGAGATTTAGAATATTGAAGGCTCTGTACATTACTGATTTAGGAGAATAAGAGCTGAAGAAAGACTGGGATCTTGGGAATCAACTTGGTAAAGTGGAGAATATGTTGATTGACTTGCTTCGGACTTTAATTATCCTAATTAAGTATAAATCCTTGATATTTCTGAATTCATTTAACCTCTTTGATGTTCTAAAACATTGAAGCAGTGATGTTGCAAATTTCTTTTATTTACAAGCATTTTCACATCTATCACATTATTCTCCCAGGAGTTTTTTGTGTTCCCACATCAAGGGTCAGCTTTTGTCTTCCAGGAGCACTAAATGACTTATCAGAACCTAGCTGAGGGGACACAGCAACTTAGAGCCAGAGTGGACATTGGTATGAAGGTTTTCTGACAAGCAAATTTTGCAAATCCTTTTCACATTCTGCCTTACCTTCCTACACTGGTGGTTATTGGACACATGTAGCATAAAGATGGAGAAAACTTGTGAAAGTCATAGAGCCCTCCACCAATGCAAAATCGTGAAATTAGTTGCTGAGTTATTTAACACTAATCTTGCCAAAATGTCTCTTCGGGGTTTCACTTCTGGAGTGCCTTCTTAATTTCTTAGGCGTGTCAGCGGTTAGAGTAACCTTATTGTCAGTGGCCTGCTCGTCACTTTCATGTCAGTATTTATAGCGGTAACACAGATGTACTTTTTTCTGAACCAGATCTAGTGCCTATTTATCGAGTAAATTACCTGGACCCAGAGAGTTACTCTGGAGCTAGAAACTTTAAATTGTACTTGTCAGTGTTACTGAGTAAAATGGAACTTTCTCTGATAATTCAGACAGTTGGGAGTTACTGTCATGTATCTGCTCAATCAAAAGCTCTTTTCCCACTGTTCTTGCCACACTATATGTATATAAAGTGATTGCTGAACTACTTAATGTGGTGCTGATCAATTTTGTTTATAGTTTCCCTTCCTTCACTCAGGCAACATTGTTCCTGGATGGAGTAATTTTTAAAAATACGCCTTTGCCTTTCCTGATGATTTCTTATTTTTTTCTTTTAATTGTTACTACTTGATCTGAAATGTTTTGTGAAAATATTATCTGAATTCTTTAATATGACTAACTCCACAAAATTCTCAGTGCTGTTTGGAATCAGGATTAGAATCCAGGTGTCCTGTTAATAACTTCACTGTATTTTTGTGGCACTAGTATGAATTTATAATGTTCCACCTTTTATCTGTAAATATCTTACAAAAAAATAGGAACTTTTGACTCAGTAAAGGCTGCTTTTGGAGTACCTTAAACCCTGGCGTGGTGGCCCCTTCAGAGGGATGTGTTGTACCATTTGTAGGAAAAGTGAGGTGCCTGAAGTTTTACTCCTCTGCCAACAGTTGGAAATGAAGACGAATTCCAGTGTTCCCAAACAAAGAGCAGCTCTTTCTAAATTTACATTTAGTATGTGTGATGGCAACTGATTTCTGCTTCCTAACCCTTGGAACTCCCTGGATTACGCGTTAGTTTTGATGTAAACTGGCATTTAATTAGGAGACACTCCCCTGTCACATTTCATACTTTAGGATTTTGCCAATGTCAACGTTGATATTAGTTGCTGAGTTATTTAACACTAATCTTGCCAAAATGTCTCTTCGGGGTTTCACTTCTGGAGTGCCTTCTTAATTTCTTAGGCGTGTCAGCGGTTAGAGTAACCTTATTGTCAGTGGCCTGCTCGTCACTTTCATGTCAGTATTTATAGCGGTAACACAGATGTACTTTTTTCTGAACCAGATCTAGTGCCTATTTATCGAGTAAATTACCTGGACCCAGAGAGTTACTCTGGAGCTAGAAACTTTAAATTGTACTTGTCAGTGTTACTGAGTAAAATGGAACTTTCTCTGATAATTCAGACAGTTGGGAGTTACTGTCATGTATCTGCTCAATCAAAAGCTCTTTTCCCACTGTTCTTGCCACACTATATGTATATAAAGTGATTGCTGAACTACTTAATGTGGTGCTGATCAATTTTGTTTATAGTTTCCCTTCCTTCACTCAGGCAACATTGTTCCTGGATGGAGTAATTTTTAAAAATACGCCTTTGCCTTTCCTGATGATTTCTTATTTTTTTCTTTTAATTGTTACTACTTGATCTGAAATGTTTTGTGAAAATATTATCTGAATTCTTTAATATGACTAACTCCACAAAATTCTCAGTGCTGTTTGGAATCAGGATTAGAATCCAGGTGTCCTGTTAATAACTTCACTGTATTTTTGTGGCACTAGTATGAATTTATAATGTTCCACCTTTTATCTGTAAATATCTTACAAAAAAATAGGAACTTTTGACTCAGTAAAGGCTGCTTTTGGAGTACCTTAAACCCTGGCGTGGTGGCCCCTTCAGAGGGATGTGTTGTACCATTTGTAGGAAAAGTGAGGTGCCTGAAGTTTTACTCCTCTGCCAACAGTTGGAAATGAAGACGAATTCCAGTGTTCCCAAACAAAGAGCAGCTCTTTCTAAATTTACATTTAGTATGTGTGATGGCAACTGATTTCTGCTTCCTAACCCTTGGAACTCCCTGGATTACGCGTTAGTTTTGATGTAAACTGGCATTTAATTAGGAGACACTCCGCTCACTGTCACATTTCATACTTTAGGATGTTCGCCACAAGGTGTCAACGTTGCTCTTTATCTGGCATTTGAAATTTTATTTATTTTACAGTTCTGAAATGAAAAAAGTAGGGTTATATGAATTACAAGTGAGCCGTTAATTTAGAAGTTAGCTTTCCTTCTCTTTATTACTATTCCTTTTAGATAAAGGAGTTTATACTTACTAAAAAGCCTTCTCTTTTGGGATGTGTGTGTGTTGTTTTTTTTAAATTTTTTAATTTATTGTGTATTGTGTGTTGATGATGGGGTTTGTTGAAAGATGATACAGAGAGGAGCGATCTGCTCAGGAGTGCGATTTTTTTTTTTTTCCAAACACTCTAAAGATTTTAATGATTGTATGTCCTCATTAAATTACCTGCAAATATTTTCCTAAATACTTTATAATTTAAAGTCCAAATAAGCCAGTTTAAGCTTGAGAAAACACACTTACTGTAACATGAAAGCCATTCACATTGAGGTACTTCAACCCCAACTTCACAAACTCCTGTAAAGTAGGAGATACTTTGTTGCTAGATGAAAAAAAAATCTCACTTTTGTCAGAGAAAATCAGACGGGACTAGCAGTTTACAATGAGCAAGAGTTCACGTAATATTAATCATCTCTTGCCTTACACAAATGCAGAATACATCTTTTAATCTCCCTTCTCTGTAGAGACTCTCAGCTCACTCTCAGGCTTGGTTTTGGGCCAGTTTTCCATAGCCGCCTCTCCCAGCAACATAGTCCTGATACTCATACCGTACCTGGCCCCCAGAACGCCCACGGCCATAATGCCTGCCCTCCTTAAAGTCCGCGTCCCAGTCTGTGCGAATGATCTGGTCATCCAGACGAGTTCCATTTTACGTAGCGCAGGGCATTTTCTGCATCTGCTCTTAAATAATACTCCACAAAGCAGAACCCGCACACTTTCTTCATCTTATCCAGGCCCATGATGATTTTCTTTATGTTGCCACTTTTGCTGAAGAGCTCATGGATCTGCTCTTCTGTGGTATAAAAGGAAAGATTTCCAACATACAGTGTGCAGCTTTTCTTCAGTAGTTTTTCTTGTTCTTCATTGTCACCCCGGAAGTGCTGGTCCCGGTACTGGCTCAGCTCGACGTAGGAGTCGCTGCGCAGCGCCTTCAGGAGGCCACCCGACATAGTGCACAGAGGTCAGGAGTGCGATTTTGAGTTCTCACGATGGTGGCAGTGTGGAGGAGACCTGAGGGACCAGACCAGGAGCAAGGAGGTGCCTGTAATCCCACCTGTCCTCTGGAACTGAAAGATTATTCTTAGTGTTTAAAAACTTGTTTTTTTCTCTTCCATACTTTCTCGAAAAGGTAACTCAATTGTAATGAGTTTAAGTAAGACTAATTCTGTTTTCTTAGTTATTTTATTTTATTTTATTTCTTTGTTTTCATTCTTTTTTCCCTTTCTTTTGATATATCCTCCTTTTGCCAGTTTAATAAATGGAGATATGGTGGAGAAACCATGGGCTTTGGTCCTCTATCTAGGTTCCAATCCTAAACTGCCAAATGCCTATAACTGGATGCAAAGCTTTGATCACATTACTTAACTTTGGTATGCCTCAGACTGCTCTTGTAAAATGGGAGTAATATTGGTCTCATAGACACATTAAATGAATTAAATAAGGTAAAATACTTGAAAGATCATAGGACAGCTGCTGGTACGTAGTGGACATTCAATAAATAATGCTTTTCGTTTCCCTCTCTACTTCTCCCATCTTGGAACTGGCTTTCTTCCCTATGCCAATGTTCCTTCTACATATTACCACTAGGTTTTCCAATTTTCAGCATTTTTTTTTCACTAGCGTTAATCTTATAACAATCACTTGGTTTTGGGCCAGTTTTCCATAGCCGCCTCTCCCAGCAACATAGTCCTGATACTCATACCGTACCTGGCCCCCAGAACGCCCACGGCCATAATGCCTGCCCTCCTTAAAGTCCGCGTCCCAGTCTGTGCGAATGATCTGGTCATCCAGACGAGTTCCATTTTACGTAGCGCAGGGCATTTTCTGCATCTGCTCTTAAATAATACTCCACAAAGCAGAACCCGCACACTTTCTTCATCTTATCCAGGCCCATGATGATTTTCTTTATGTTGCCACTTTTGCTGAAGAGCTCATGGATCTGCTCTTCTGTGGTATAAAAGGAAAGATTTCCAACATACAGTGTGCAGCTTTTCTTCAGTAGTTTTTCTTGTTCTTCATTGTCACCCCGGAAGTGCTGGTCCCGGTACTGGCTCAGCTCGACGTAGGAGTCGCTGCGCAGCGCCTTCAGGAGGCCACCCGACATAGTGCACAGAGGTCAGGAGTGCGATTTTGAGTTCTCACGATGGTGGCAGTGTGGAGGAGACCTGAGGGACCAGACCAGGAGCAAGGAGGTGCCTGTAATCCCACCTGTCCTCTGGAACTGAAAGATTATTCTTAGTGTTTAAAAACTTGTTTTTTTCTCTTCCATACTTTCTCGAAAAGGTAACTCAATTGTAATGAGTTTAAGTAAGACTAATTCTGTTTTCTTAGTTATTTTATTTTATTTTATTTCTTTGTTTTCATTCTTTTTTCCCTTTCTTTTGATATATCCTCCTTTTGCCAGTTTAATAAATGGAGATATGGTGGAGAAACCATGGGCTTTGGTCCTCTATCTAGGTTCCAATCCTAAACTGCCAAATGCCTATAACTGGATGCAAAGCTTTGATCACATTACTTAACTTTGGTATGCCTCAGACTGCTCTTGTAAAATGGGAGTAATATTGGTCTCATAGACACATTAAATGAATTAAATAAGGTAAAATACTTGAAAGATCATAGGACAGCTGCTGGTACGTAGTGGACATTCAATAAATAATGCTTTTCGTTTCCCTCTCTACTTCTCCCATCTTGGAACTGGCTTTCTTCCCTATGCCAATGTTCCTTCTACATATTACCACTAGGTTTTCCAATTTTCAGCATGATTTCCCTTTCTGTTCGTGTCATTCTAATGCATCTAGCACCTGTTTTTAGAATTACTTTTGTTAATCTTATAACAATCACGATAAAAATTGTTTAGCGTGTGCATGTTTTGTCTCCCCAATGGCACTGAAAACTACGTGAAGGGGAGGGGATTGTTCCACCTCTCTGTATTTTCCCCTCTCCATGTTACTGGCATTATGTTGGAGTTTCTGTGGATTCTGTTGTGATCCTGGAGTCCTTGGTCCTGTGGACCCTGTGCATTACTCCTTCTCCCTGAGGACTTTCTTTCACTAGTAAAACTTCAGCCACCACATCCACATGTTAATAACCCAAATCTGTATCTCTAATCCCAACTTCTCAATTGGATTTCTGCTCTGTAATTTCCAGTGATGAGTAGACTTTCATGTTCTGCAGGAACTTCAGTCCTAACATGTCTGGAGCTACACACGTTGGCCTAATCTTCCTCTTCCTTTTGTTTCCCGTGGCTTCTCTGGTAGTACCATCATCATCTCAGGCACCCTAGTGAGCAGACCCTTCATTCTCACCTCTGTTTTCCTGGACTATTTCTTGACCTCTCAGCTTCCCACTTCCCACTTTCTATTTTTATTTCATGCATTTAGTGGGCGTTCTAAAAAATCATTTATTTACTTTTGGCTGTGCTGGGTCTTCGTTGCCACATGGACTTTCTCTAGTTATGGTGATTGGTAGCTACACTTTGTGGTGGTGCCTAGGCTTCTCATTGTGTCGGCTTCTCTTGTTGTGGAGCATAACCTCTAGGCACCCGGGCCCAGTAGCTGCAGCTCACAGGCTTAGTTGCTCTATGGCATGTAGGGTCTTCCTGAATCAGGGATTGAACCCATCCATGTCCCCTGCATTGGCAGGTAGATTCTTAACAATTGGACCACCAGGGAAGTCATAATCAATATTATTTATTGAGCATTTCCTGTGCCAGAAACTACGTTAAGTGCTTTATATCAATTGACTCTTTTAATTCTTAAAACAACCCCATGTGGTAAAAAATGTTTATTCCTGTTCAAAGATAAGAAAGTTGAGGCACATAGAAGTTGAATAGCTTATCCAAGATCTTACAGTTAACTGGTTCATGTTACCCTATATTTAAACCTAGTTTAGCTCCTGAGCCTGTGTTTATAACCAGCATGTTTTACTACTTTATTTTCACACTGGCTTTAGTATAGTTCATCTGCCACATTGTTGTTAGAGTGACCAAAGACATATCAGTTTGGCACTTAGAGATCACTGAGCTATTGTATACAGGATAAAGTCCATACTTCTTTATTTGGTATTCAAAGGACGTGGTTCTCAACAGTCCAAAGAGACTAAGTATTCTTAGTTCAAGTCCTCCTGCCACTGCTTGTGCAATTAGTAGCTAACATTTGCCAAACACGTACTGTGGTTGTAATTAGTTCTTCGTTGTCTGATTCACTGTCTGCTTAACATCCTGAAACTGAGAGCTCTTTAGGCAAGAATCTTCTTTTTATTTATTTATTTCTTTTTTAAGTATCTTCTTTTTATTGATCCTTGTATTAGTCCTATGATGGCTGCATATAAAGTATATTAAGCAGATAAAAAATGGTGTCTTGATTGATCAAATCAAACGATTGTTCAGGTTACAGAGAACTGGGTTCTGTTGTTCCTGTTTCTGGTTTGCACCTGGTAAAAGGAGAGTTGTAAAAGTTTTCGACCATTATTGAAAAAGTGTTGAAAATACAGTCAGGTCTGTAAACCTTCAGCTGCCTCTTTTCTTTCTGCCACTGTGCTCCATTTAATGTCTGGTATTATTTCAGGATTTTGTGACTTCTAATCTTATTCCTTACACAGATTTTTTTTGGGAAAATCCTTATCTGGCTGTCCGGAGGTAAATTGCTGCCCTATGCCACCAGCACTTTGATAGAAAATGCCTTCTCCTGCGTGCTTGCTAAGATGCTTTAGTTGTGTCCGACTGTCTGCAACCCTATTAGTCTGCTGCGATTGGCAGGTAGATTCTTAACAATTGGACCACGGAAGTCATAATCAATATTATTTATTGAGCATTTCCTGTGCCAAACTACGTTAAGTGCTTTATATCAATTGACTCTTTTAATTCTTAAAACAACCCCATGTGGTAAAAAATGTTTATTCCTGTTCAAAGATAAGAAAGTTGAGGCACATAGAAGTTGAATAGCTTATCCAAGATCTTACAGTTAACTGGTTCATGTTACCCTATATTTAAACCTAGTTTAGCTCCTGAGCCTGTGTTTATAACCAGCATGTTTTACTACTTTATTTTCACACTGGCTTTAGTATAGTTCATCTGCCACATTGTTGTTAGAGTGACCAAAGACATATCAGTTTGGCACTTAGAGATCACTGAGCTATTGTATACAGGATAAAGTCCATACTTCTTTATTTGGTATTCAAAGGACGTGGTTCTCAACAGTCCAAAGAGACTAAGTATTCTTAGTTCAAGTCCTCCTGCCACTGCTTGTGCAATTAGTAGCTAACATTTGCCAAACACGTACTGTGGTTGTAATTAGTTCTTCGTTGTCTGATTCACTGTCTGCTTAACATCCTGAAACTGAGAGCTCTTTAGGCAAGAATCTTCTTTTTATTTATTTATTTCTTTTTTAAGTATCTTCTTTTTATTGATCCTTGTATTAGTCCTATGATGGCTGCATATAAAGTATATTAAGCAGATAAAAAATGGTGTCTTGATTGATCAAATCAAACGATTGTTCAGGTTACAGAGAACTGGGTTCTGTTGTTCCTGTTTCTGGTTTGCACCTGGTAAAAGGAGAGTTGTAAAAAGTCTCTCGACCATTATTGAAAAAGTGTTGAAAATACAGTCAGGTCTGTAAACCTTCAGCTGCCTCTTTTCTTTCTGCCACTGTGCTCCATTTAATGTCTGGTATTATTTCAGGATTTTGTGACTTCTAATCTTATTCCTTACACAGATTTTTTTTGGGAAAATCCTTATCTGGCTGTCCGGAGGTAAATTGCTGCCCTATGCCACCAGCACTTTGATAGAAAATGCCTTCTCCTGCGTGCTTGCTAAGATGCTTTAGTTGTGTCCGACTGTCTGCAACCCTATGGACTGTAGCCCGCCCGGCTCCTCCGTCCATGGGATTTTCCAGGCATTATTAAAGGGAAATGCTCATAATCAGATAACTGATTCTTGCCATAATGCTTATAAAACAGAGAGGATAACATGTATAAGGGTGTAACTGTTTATAATCTTTAAATTTGGAACGTGAAGGGCAACTTTTAGGTTACAGGGAGAGTTTTTCCCCTCTTCCTTACTAATGATCTCTCCCTGAGAGGAAAGTGCAAGTGTGGAGAATATGATTAAGAACCCAGGTGTAAGCAAAAGATGTCAGGAAATTTATGTACCAAGACTCATCTCCTTTTCTGTTCTTAGTAGACACTGGGCTCCTACCCAGTGTCTGTGTGCTATTTCTGATGAATTAGGGGAATTAAGAGGATCGCTGTTAAGGTAGACACACTGACAGCAAGGGGAAGCCAAAGCTGACAGTTTTCTCCGTCTGTGCCGTACTCTGTTTTTAGTGTATAAGTGAGCGGTAAATCCTACTAGCTGCTGTCCTGTCTTTATACTTAACTATGTTTGGATTTGTAAATAACCCTCTGTCACTACTTCATATAAAAGGAGGGCAGGGAGAAACAGAAATTACCCAGCTGTAAAGAGAGACAGACTAAGTTAAAAAGCATAGCTAGCATATTTCTTCTATATGTGATCAGCTTTACACAAGTACAGTTGCGTGCTGTAGTTCATGACTGAATTAATAATGAGAATTGCCAAGTGTCGCATGTTTTCACTAGTGCTCTCTCCATTTAACAGATGAGAACACTGAGGCTGAGGAAGGTGGAGAGGCTTGTCTGGCACCTTAGGGTAGCTAAATGTTACAGCAGATGTGGATGAAGAGTGCACATGCTTTCTTCCCTTGCACCAGGTTGGTGCCAGATCATCAGTGGAAGATAAAGTCATCATTGTTAAAGTCACTGTGAGAAAGCAGTGATGGGGGACAGGATTTAGGAACTGGGTTTGACCCCTGGATTGGGAAGATCCCCTGGACAAGGGACAGGTTACCCGCTCCAGTATTCTTGCCTGGGCGATGCCATGGCTCATCCATTCTCCTGCGTGCTTGCTAAGATGCTTTAGTTGTGTCCGACTGTCTGCAACCCTATGGACTGTAGCCCGCCTCCTCCGTCCATGGGATTTTCCAGGCATTATTAAAGGGAAATGCTCATAATCAGATAACTGATTCTTGCCATAATGCTTATAAAACAGAGAGGATAACATGTATAAGGGTGTAACTGTTTATAATCTTTAAATTTGGAACGTGAAGGGCAACTTTTAGGTTACAGGGAGAGTTTTTCCCCTCTTCCTTACTAATGATCTCTCCCTGAGAGGAAAGTGCAAGTGTGGAGAATATGATTAAGAACCCAGGTGTAAGCAAAAGATGTCAGGAAATTTATGTACCAAGACTCATCTCCTTTTCTGTTCTTAGTAGACACTGGGCTCCTACCCAGTGTCTGTGTGCTATTTCTGATGAATTAGGGGAATTAAGAGGATCGCTGTTAAGGTAGACACACTGACAGCAAGGGGAAGCCAAAGCTGACAGTTTGCTCCGTCTGTGCCGTACTCTGTTTTTAGTGTATAAGTGAGCGGTAAATCCTACTAGCTGCTGTCCTGTCTTTATACTTAACTATGTTTGGATTTGTAAATAACCCTCTGTCACTACTTCATATAAAAGGAGGGCAGGGAGAAACAGAAATTACCCAGCTGTAAAGAGAGACAGACTAAGTTAAAAAGCATAGCTAGCATATTTCTTCTATATGTGATCAGCTTTACACAAGTACAGTTCCGTGCTGTAGTTCATGACTGAATTAATAATGAGAATTGCCAAGTGTCGCATGTTTTCACTAGTGCTCTCTCCATTTAACAGATGAGAACACTGAGGCTGAGGAAGGTGGAGAGGCTTGTCTGGCACCTTAGGGTAGCTAAATGTTACAGCAGATGTGGATGAAGAGTGCACATGCTTTCTTCCCTTGCACCAGGTTGGTGCCAGATCATCAGTGGAAGATAAAGTCATCATTGTTAAAGTCACTGTGAGAAAGCAGTGATGGGGGACAGGATTTAGGAACTGGGTTTGACCCCTGGATTGGGAAGATCCCCTGGACAAGGGACAGGTTACCCGCTCCAGTATTCTTGCCTGGACGATTCCATGGCTCATCCATGGGGTCCCTAAGAGTCAGACACAACTGAGTGACTTGACTTTCTTCCTTTCTTTGACTTGCAGTCAAAATTTAAAATGAAATAGTTCAGGTATTTTTTAAAATCAAAAAAAATTTTTTTTAATTAAAAATTAAAATTTTTTTTAGATGTTTAAGTTTTAGCTAATCAGAATTGGTATTTATGTGTAATAGAACATTTTATTTTTATTCTTTTTGTACATATATACACATAGACAGAAAGATACATATATACTAACAGAAATATTGATAGAATTTAAACAGAGTGCTGGAGTAGTTTTAGATGGGTTTTTCCTCCCTTTCTTTTTACTTCTTCCTTTTCCTCTTGCCCTCATTACCGGAGCACCAGTTGTAGCGCCGCCACCCCACATCCACACACTGAGACGTAATCCCTGGGCGATGACTAGGTCATGAGGGCAGAGCCCGTCTGCAAGGGATTAGTACTCCTATAGAAGAGGTCCCAGGGAGACCCCGTCCATTTCTCCATGTAGTGAAAAGATAGCTGTCTGTGAAAGAGGAAGCAGGCCTTCTACCAGATCCCAGCCATGCCGGTGCCTTGATCTTAGCCTTTTTAGCCCCAGAACTGTGAGAAACACATTACTGTTTATAAGCCACCCTGTCTATGATGTTTTGTTAGAACAGTCTGAACTGAATAAGATACCATCCAGAATATATGTTCACATGATCCCATGTGAACAATCTGTTACACAAGTACAGTTGCTGTAGTTCATGACTGAATTAATAATGAGAATTGCCAAGTGTCGCATGTTTTCACTAGTGCTCTCTCCATTTAACAGATGAGAACACTGAGGCTGAGGAAGGTGGAGAGGCTTGTCTGGCACCTTAGGGTAGCTAAATGTTACAGCAGATGTGGATGAAGAGTGCACATGCTTTCTTCCCTTGCACCAGGTTGGTGCCAGATCATCAGTGGAAGATAAAGTCATCATTGTTAAAGTCACTGTGAGAAAGCAGTGATGGGGGACAGGATTTAGGAACTGGGTTTGACCCCTGGATTGGGAAGATCCCCTGGACAAGGGACAGGTTACCCGCTCCAGTATTCTTGCCTGGACGATTCCATGGCTCATCCATGGGGTCCCTAAGAGTCAGACACAACTGAGTGACTTGACTTTCTTCCTTTCTTTGACTTGCAGTCAAAATTTAAAATGAAATAGTTCAGGTATTTTTTAAAATCAAAAAAAATTTTTTTTAATTAAAAATTAAAATTTTTTTTAGATGTTTAAGTTTTAGCTAATCAGAATTGGTATTTATGTGTAATAGAACATTTTATTTTTATTCTTTTTGTACATATATACACATAGACAGAAAGATACATATATACTAACAGAAATATTGATAGAATTTAAACAGAGTGCTGGAGTAGTTTTAGATGGGTTTTTCCTCCCTTTCTTTTTACTTCTTCCTTTTCCTCTTGCCCTCATTACCGGAGCACCAGTTGTAGCGCCGCCACCCCACATCCACACACTGAGACGTAATCCCTGGGCGATGACTAGGTCATGAGGGCAGAGCCCGTCTGCAAGGGATTAGTACTCCTATAGAAGAGGTCCCAGGGAGACCCCGTCCATTTCTCCATGTAGTGAAAAGATAGCTGTCTGTGAAAGAGGAAGCAGGCCTTCTACCAGATCCCAGCCATGCCGGTGCCTTGATCTTAGCCTTTTTAGCCCCAGAACTGTGAGAAACACATTACTGTTTATAAGCCACCCTGTCTATGATGTTTTGTTAGAACAGTCTGAACTGAATAAGATACCATCCAGAATATATGTTCACATGATCCCATGTGAACAATCTGTTGTGTGTGTATTCACATTTTTCCTATGATCTCTATGTATATGTCATAGATAATAACTATATGCATAATTATGGTATACGTTGAGTTTTAATTGCTATTTGATAAAATTGGATTGGATATTATCTACATGACTCTACCTCTTGTTGCTTGCTTTGACATTCCATGTACGAATCTCTTCAGTTCACTGTTTTAATGATTTTGTAATAGTCCATAGTGAGGTGTGCTGTATTTTTCAATCATTACTCTGTCAATAGACATTTAATATTTACTCTGGCTCTGGCTATTATTTGTTTGTTTTGCGATTATGTGCAGTACTAGAGTAAGTATCTATGTATGTTTATATTTTATATTTGTGATATTTTTGCTTCTGTGTATTATATTTCCAGGAATAGGATTTCTGAGTCAAAGGACACATTTAATTTTAATCTTAAGGAATAGCACACTGTTTCCCCAAAAAGTACATGTAGTATGTGACATTACTCTTTGTCCTGAAGCCCTGCTGGCTGTGGGCACCATCCTCTTTTGTGTGTGTGATTTTTTTATGATTTTGATGGGTATAGCACCTCAGTGTTCATTTCTGTTAGCTTTAGTACCAGTGCTTAGTCTGAGCCACAAGTGAAAGTGAGTATCTTGAGTTTGTTAGCCATTCAGTGTATTCTTCTGTGAATTTGCCTATTCATATACTGTACTTGTCTTTTTTTTTTTGGCCACTTCTATTGGTCTTTCATTTCCATCTTTATTCTTTGGCCTGTGTGGGCCTCCCATCACAGTGACCTCTCTCCTTGCAGAGCACCGGCTCTGGGCGCATGTGCTCCAGAGCTCCGGCTCGGCAATTGGACACATCAGTCCAGCCGCTCTGCGGCACGTGAGATCTTCCCAGGCCAGGGATCGAACCAGTGCCCCTTGCACTGCAAGGCAGTGTCCTTACCGGCTGGACCACCAGGGAAGCCCTGTACTTATCTTTTTAATTGAGTTGCTTACATTTTTTTCGTATAATTTTACAAGTCGTTGGTATTTTTTCCAAATCTCTTAGTTACATACTGAGTTTGTATACCTTATACAAAATGTTTATATTTGTCATATCATATAATTCTGGTTTTTCTTTGATATCTTCTGGGTACTTTGTCTTGGTTTAAGAAGTATCTGTCTTTATAAAAAAAATTTTTAATTGGGATATAGTTTTATAAGAAATCTCTCTTACATCTTAGTTCTACATATATTTTCTAAGTTCTTTTTTTTTAAAATTTTTTTTATTATTATTTCTTTTTGGGGGGGGCAGGGGTCGGGTTAGGGAGGGAGGGGAGCAGGCGGGCCACTTCTATTGGTCTTTCGTTTCTCTATGTTCATCCGTCTTTGTTCTTTGGCTCCTGTGGGCCTTCCATCGCGGTGGCATCTGTTGTTGCAGAGCGCCGGCTCTGGGCGCATGCACTTCAGGGCTCTGGCTCGGTAATTGGACGCATCAGTCCAGCCGCTCCGCGGCACGTGGGATCTTCCCAGGCCGGGGCTCGAACCAGCGCCCCTTGCACTGCAAGGCGGCGTCCTTACCCACTGGACCACCAGGGGAAGCCCTTTTCTAAGTTTTCTTTTGAAATTTATATTATTTTATTTTTACAACTAAACTCTAACACAATTTGGAATTATTCTTAAATATATTGTATAGATATTCCATATATTGAGACAGAAATTCATTTTCTTCATAGATGAATATCCAGTGCCAGTAACTTCCCTTTCTCACTGAATTTAGATACCTCCTTTGTCATATAAGCTGGGGTCCATTTCTGGATTCTGTTTTCGTTCTGATCTTTTTACCTAGTTCTTTGCCAATTTCAGATGAATTTAATTACAATGGTTTTTTTGGTATTCTACTGCCAAATAAGGCAAGTATCCCTCTTGCTACTCTTCTGTTTCATACTATTTTTGGCTGTACTCAGAACTTTATTCTTCCATGTGAACTTTAAGGATATTTTATCCTATTTTTAGAAAAGAAACTTTGTTGGAATTCTAACAGGAATTTTTATATTCATTGATTTTTTAATTTTATATTTGGAGAGAGCTTTCATTTTTATATTGCTATTCCCATCCAAGATATGGTACACCTTATATTTGTTCAAATTTTATTTCATTCCTTCAGTAAGATTTTATAGTTCTCTTCATATGGTCATATGCCTTTCTGTTAAATTTGTTCTTAGGTATGCTATAGTTGTTATACTACTTTTTTTTATACTACTTTTTATAACATGTTTTCCATTTCCATTCCTGTGTGCTCATTACTGTTATAGGGAAAAGCTGTAACTTTAAGAAAGTCATATTCAGTGATGGTACCAAATCGTTTTGTCTTGTGGTTGGGTTTTTTCTTTTTTTTTGACTTTTTAAAAAAAATTTTGACCTCTTTTATTGGTTTTTTATTCATTTTATTTTCTTTTTTTTTTTTTTTTTTTATCTGTTTTTATTCTTTGGCCTATATGGGCCTCCCATTGCAGTGGCCTCTCTCTTTGCAGAGCACCAGCTCTGAGCGCATGAGCTCCAGAGTGCTGGCTCCTAATTGGACACACTGGTCCAGCCGCTCCATGGCACGTGGGATCTTCCCAGGCTAGGGATTGAACCAGTGCCGCTTACACTGCAAGGCAAACTCTACCCACTGGACCAGGGACGCCCTTGTTGTTGGTTTTTAAGGAAAGATCTTCGATTTTCTTGGCGTACACTCTTTATCAATAAAAGGATAGATTTATCTGTTCTTTTCCAGTGTTTATTCTATTTTATGGTCTTTACTGCATTTACTAAACCTTTTAGAATTATTCTTAAATATATTGTATAGATATTCCATATATTGAGACAGAAATTCATTTTCTTCATAGATGAATATCCAGTGCCAGTAACTTCCCTTTCTCACTGAATTTAGATACCTCCTTTGTCATATAAGCTGGGGTCCATTTCTGGATTCTGTTTTCGTTCTGATCTTTTTACCTAGTTCTTTGCCAATTTCAGATGAATTTAATTACAATGGTTTTTTTGGTATTCTACTGCCAAATAAGGCAAGTATCCCTCTTGCTACTCTTCTGTTTCATACTATTTTTGGCTGTACTCAGAACTTTATTCTTCCATGTGAACTTTAAGGATATTTTATCCTATTTTTAGAAAAGAAACTTTGTTGGAATTCTAACAGGAATTTTTATATTCATTGATTTTTTAATTTTATATTTGGAGAGAGCTTTCATTTTTATATTGCTATTCCCATCCAAGATATGGTACACCTTATATTTGTTCAAATTTTATTTCATTCCTTCAGTAAGATTTTATAGTTCTCTTCATATGGTCATATGCCTTTCTGTTAAATTTGTTCTTAGGTATGCTATAGTTGTTATACTACTTTTTTTTATACTACTTTTTATAACATGTTTTCCATTTCCATTCCTGTGTGCTCATTACTGTTATAGGGAAAAGCTGTAACTTTAAGAAAGTCATATTCAGTGATGGTACCAAATCGTTTTTTCTTGTGGTTGGGTTTTTTCTTTTTTTTTGACTTTTTAAAAAAAATTTTGACCTCTTTTATTGGTTTTTTATTCATTTTATTTTCTTTTTTTTTTTTTTTTATCTGTTTTTATTCTTTGGCCTATATGGGCCTCCCATTGCAGTGGCCTCTCTCTTTGCAGAGCACCAGCTCTGAGCGCATGAGCTCCAGAGTGCTGGCTCCTAATTGGACACACTGGTCCAGCCGCTCCATGGCACGTGGGATCTTCCCAGGCTAGGGATTGAACCAGTGCCGCTTACACTGCAAGGCAAACTCTACCCACTGGACCAGGGACGCCCTTGTTGTTGGTTTTTAAGGAAAGATCTTCGATTTTCTTGGCGTACACTCTTTATCAATAAAAGGATAGATTTATCTGTTCTTTTCCAGTGTTTATTCTATTTTATGGTCTTTACTGCATTTACTAAACCTTTTAGAACTTATAACTTTAAAAACAGTGCTGAAAGTAAAGGATATAGTGGAAATTTTCATCTAATTCTTGTTTTAATTAAATCTGTTCAGTATTTTGCTGTTCAGAATACTTTCTGTCAATCTTGAAAAATATTTTCAGTAGTTCTTCCTATGTATTTAACCAATAGGTGCTGGAGTTTTTGAATTGCCTTTCCGCATTTATTAACATATGTTTTTCTTCCTTTAATTTATACTTGCAAAAAGATATGTCAGTTTCTTGATATTTCATTACTAATTACAGATTATTCTTTTGATCATTTCTACCAGTGAGATTGGTACATAGTATTTGTTTTGGGGGGCTGAGGGGCGGAGGATGTGATAAGTAGTCATCTTTCCTAAGATCTTGAAATAGAATTGGGAAGCTTTCATCTTTTTCTGTGACCTTGCTCTGTAAAATGATAGTAATGACCTCATTGGGTTGTTGGAAGATCAAGTGAATTAATATGAGGTGGTGAGTACAGTGGCCAGATGGAACTAATGCTGTATTTGTTAGCTATTAGGATCATAATCAGCTGAAGCATATTACATGATTTGGGAAATTTTTAATTTCCTCAAAGTTCGTTAGAGAATTTAGCCATTAAACCATCTAGTCCAGGTGACTTTTATGATGAGTCTTACTCTCGTACTTGTAGTACTGTTTGCTCTAGTTTTTCCTATTTCTCCATCCTAATAGTTTTTTTTTTTTTTTTCTTTTCAGGAAACCTTTTACTTCCTCTAGATTTTTAAATTTATTGCTGAGACAGTGTGTATCTATTTTGTAATTCTTTTAATCATTTGAACAATTTATAGCAAATTTTCTAATTAAGCTTAGAAACTGGTTAGAAATATGGTTATATTGTAGGACAGGATGCTTTCTGATGCTGAAGTTGTATGCTTTTTTGTGTGTGAGCTAAAACAAAATATATAATACACTTTTTGCCTTTAAAATAATTCCAACCTAAGTCAGAGGAGATGCTCAGTAAATATTTGTTAATTGATGAATGGTAAGTTATTAAGTGAATGCATGAAACACAGTCTGGTTGGATAATCACTGAATAATAGGTTTTTAGAGGAATTTTTTAAAATGGTATTTTTATGTCAGCTTTTCTAAGATAAATTAATACTAACCTTGGATATGTTCTCCCACAACTGTAGTATATATCTACTATAAAATATCTAGGTACTTCATTGTAGACAAAGTGCTTCCTAATGAAAATCACATAAAGGCATTGTGTGGTAGGTTAACTAGTCTATTAAATGAGTTAACCATTAGTCATGAGTTCTCAATAGGTCTCATGGTATTTAATTAGGACCTTTTGTAGGCTCTTCATGCTGCTAAGCTCATTTTCTCTAGTGAACTGAATGTTCAACAGAGGTAGCAACATAGTAGGTAAAATACGTGGGCCCTCCCCAAAATAATGTTCAGCGTATCTGGCTTGGAGCAATAGCCAGTTTTCAAATGTTGTTGGAATGGTGAAAGAGGTGTATAAAATCAGTATAAAGAGGGAAAGAGCATCCTTTGAAGGCAGTTAAATACATGAAGAGTCTTCTGCCCAAGAGATGTCCTCTGTCCCTGCCCGTGTCTTTCAGGCCTGGCTTACTCTCACAGTTCTGCTTTACTAAGACTGCTTTGTGTAAGATGTCACTGCAAATTAAAGCTTTACCATCACACCCCTTATAGCTGCCTTGTAACTTTGACTTTCCCACTGGTGCCAGGCATGTTCCAAGGCAGCTTTCCAAGGTTTAGTAATTTCACCCTGATAGCTCTGCCAATAAAAATAACCAGTTACCATTAAACACCCACCCCACCCATAACTTGATTTTTACATGCTGTATATTAAGAGAACTTATCAGAGATTTTAGGAGAATTAATACGTTATGGTCATCGGGAGATCACCTGGCCTTTGAAGTAACTTTTATATTAACAGGTAGGATGTTTTACCTTTGAATAGAATCTGAGACTCCCCATGTTGTGTGTTGAGGAAAGTGGACGCTGTAATAACCTCATTCTTGCAACTGATTCTTCATGACGGGAAGTACTTTATTAACATGAGAAGCTGAATTTTACTTTGGAGACTTATATTCTAGTTGGACAAATTAGCAGATATGGCAAACAATAGGTCTTGGATTCATTGAGAAGGTAATAGTGATTTCTAAATATTTTACTGGCTTAGTAGTAAAAAGTCATTATCCCATCCTTTTCTGTGCTTAGAAAAGGTAGGGAAAGAAAATAATATTTGATATCTCACACATGAAAGGCACTTAAATGCTGAAAACCTAGCATACCTGTTTTTTTTTTTTTTATAATATCTATAGTGCCATGCTGCAATTATAATTCTGTTTTGCTCATAAGTGAACGATAGCTTAGAGAAGATGAGCTAGTGTGTTACTCAGAGTCCTGGTCTATTTGATGGCAAAGATCTTTCCCATCTATTTCCTCATCTCATATGATCCTAGCACAATGGAGATTTTCATAATAAGCTCTCCTAAGAGCTTCCGTATGCTGCACGCTTCCACATGCTGAAGTGTTAACTAAAGCCTGTCAGTTTGCTATAGGGAAGCGTCTCTTGCTTCTTTTCTTTCAATATTGTATAGAGTAGTAAAGAAAGAAAGGGTTAGTCACTCAGTCATGTCTGACTCTTTGCGATCCCATGGACTATAACCTGCCAAGGTCCTCTATCCATGGAATTCTCCAGGCAAGGATACTGGAGTGGATTGCCGTTTCCTTTTCATGGGATCTGCCCGACTTAAGGATTGAACCCAGGTCTCCCGCATTGTGGGCCAGTTCTTTACTATCTGAGCCACTGAGGAATATGTAGAGTGAGTAGAAACAATGATTTTTTCTTGTTGATATTTCTGTTTTCAAGCTCCAAAAATTGAATTCTGACTCTGCAAGCAGCACACTAATGCCATAGAGGTAAAATGATTTCTGTGGTAGCACTGAATGTTTCTTTTCTTTTTCAAATCTCATATTCTTTGGTTCTAGTGACCATATCAGATATGAACCTTGGACTAGAACTGACCTTAAGCAGTTTGTGGAGATCACCTGGCCTTTGAAGTAACTTTTATATTAACAGGTAGGATGTTTTACCTTTGAATAGAATCTGAGACTCCCCATGTTGTGTGTTGAGGAAAGTGGACGCTGTAATAACCTCATTCTTGCAACTGATTCTTCATGACGGGAAGTACTTTATTAACATGAGAAGCTGAATTTTACTTTGGAGACTTATATTCTAGTTGGACAAATTAGCAGATATGGCAAACAATAGGTCTTGGATTCATTGAGAAGGTAATAGTGATTTCTAAATATTTTACTGGCTTAGTAGTAAAAAGTCATTATCCCATCCTTTTCTGTGCTTAGAAAAGGTAGGGAAAGAAAATAATATTTGATATCTCACACATGAAAGGCACTTAAATGCTGAAAACCTAGCATACCTGTTTTTTTTTTTTTTATAATATCTATAGTGCCATGCTGCAATTATAATTCTGTTTTGCTCATAAGTAAAGCGATAGCTTAGAGAAGATGAGCTAGTGTGTTACTCAGAGTCCTGGTCTATTTGATGGCAAAGATCTTTCCCATCTATTTCCTCATCTCATATGATCCTAGCACAATGGAGATTTTCATAATAAGCTCTCCTAAGAGCTTCCGTATGCTGCACGCTTCCACATGCTGAAGTGTTAACTAAAGCCTGTCAGTTTGCTATAGGGAAGCGTCTCTTGCTTCTTTTCTTTCAATATTGTATAGAGTAGTAAAGAAAGAAAGGGTTAGTCACTCAGTCATGTCTGACTCTTTGCGATCCCATGGACTATAACCTGCCAAGGTCCTCTATCCATGGAATTCTCCAGGCAAGGATACTGGAGTGGATTGCCGTTTCCTTTTCATGGGATCTGCCCGACTTAAGGATTGAACCCAGGTCTCCCGCATTGTGGGCCAGTTCTTTACTATCTGAGCCACTGAGGAATATGTAGAGTGAGTAGAAACAATGATTTTTTCTTGTTGATATTTCTGTTTTCAAGCTCCAAAAATTGAATTCTGACTCTGCAAGCAGCACACTAATGCCATAGAGGTAAAATGATTTCTGTGGTAGCACTGAATGTTTCTTTTCTTTTTCAAATCTCATATTCTTTGGTTCTAGTGACCATATCAGATATGAACCTTGGACTAGAACTGACCTTAAGCAGTTTGTGGAGAGAATATCTGGAGATTTGAATTTTTTTTCTTTATTTATTTATCTTTTTGGGGGGTGAGGTGGGGAGGGAGGAGAATGGGCGGGCCACTTCTGTTTGTCTTTCATTTCTCGATTTTTCATCCGTCTTTGTTCTTTGGCTCCTGTGGGCCTCCCATCGCGGTGGCGTCTGTTGTTGCAGAGCGCCGGCTCTGGGCACATGCGCCCCAGAGCTCCGGCTCGACAATTGGACGCATCAGTCCAGCCGCTCCGTGGCACGTGGAATGTTCCAAGGCCAGGTATTGAACCGGCGCCCCTTGCACTGCAAGGCGGTGTCCTTACCCACTGGACCACCAGGGAAGCCCCTGGAGATTTGAATTTATGAAAAAATTTAGTATAAGCCAAGAGTTTGGCTCAATAGCTCTCTAAAAGGATTTAAGAGTATCTTATGTTGCATTAATTAAACTATAGTACCCAGATCAAGGGAAGTAATAGTTTTCCTGGACTTTGTGTTTATTAGGTCATGTTTGGAATATTCTATTTAATTTGAGCCCAAATTGAACTAGACATATTTGTTATGTACCATCTGTCAGGTAACTACTCTGTATGCTTTATCTCATTTATTCATCAAAGTACACCTGTGAGACTGATGGTCTTCTTTGTTATCCCTGTTCTGCTACTGAGGACACAGATCTGAAAGGGACGTTGACTTGCCTAAGGTTGTGACAGAGGCAGCCAGCCAAAGTTTTTACTCCAATTTCTTTTCTTTCTTCCATGCTGCCACCTGCATTGTAAAGAATTTAGACTCTTTCTGAAGAAAATAAAAGTATACAGGTGTTCCTGTGGGTGCAATAATGATAGTGCCATGGCAGTAGAGTGCACTGGGGATGGTAGGGTGAGTTCTTTTATTTATTTATTTTTTTAAGATTTATTTATTTATTTATTTTGGGCGGAGGTCTGGTTGGGGAGGGAGGGGAGCAGGCGGGCCACTTCTATTGGTCTTTCGTTTCTCTATGTTCATCCGTCTTTGTTCTTTGGCTCCTGTGGGCCTCCCATCACAGTGGCCTCTGTTGTCACAGAGCACCAGCTCTAGGCGCATGCGCTCCAGAGCTCTGGCTCGGTAATTGGACACATCAGTCCAGCTGCTCCGCAGCACGTGGGATCTTCCCAGGCCAGGGATCGAACCTGCGCCCCTTGCACTGCAAGGCAGTGTCCTTACCCACTGGACCACCGGGGAAGCCCGGGTGAGTTCTTTTAGAAAGAATGGACAGGAGACACTTCATTGAGAAGACAATATTTCAACAAAGACATGCAAAAGATAAGGCAGCAAGTTGCGTGGGTATCTTTAGGAAGAACATCCCAGAGAGCAGTTATAGCTGATAGAAGAGCCCTGAGGAAGGAGTGAACTTGGTTTGTTGAAAGAACAACTAAGAGGTCAGTCTGGTTTGAGCGTAGTGAGCAAAGCTGGTAGAGGCCAGCTTGTGTAGAGTTTTAGATTTTTTTTTTCCATATATACTGGGAAGGCATTAGAGGGGTTGAAGCCTAGGGAGTAATATGATCTGACTTTTATTTAAAGAAAATGACTCTGGCATGGAGAATAGACTGTGGGGATGGAGAGTAGTAAGTGAGAGAGATTAGTTAAGAGACTGTTGTCTTATCCAGGCAAGAGACAAGAGTGACTTAGGCTGGTCTGATAGCATTTGACGTAGATGAAGAGAAGTGGTCTAATTTCTGACATATATTTTTTTTTTTTTTTCTTTTTGGCCACTTCTATTGGTCTTTTATTCATTTAGTTTCATCCATCTCTGTTCTTTGGCCTGTGTGGGCCTCCCATCACAGTGGCCTCTCTTGTCGCAGAGCTCTGACTCAGTAGTTGGACACACTGGTCCAGCTACTCGGCAGCACATGGGATCTTCCCAGACCAGGGATGGAATCAGCGCTCCTTGCACTGCAAGGCGGTGTCCTTACCCACTGGGCCACCAGGGAAGCCCCCTGACATTTCTTTTTAAACATTTTTATTTTATTGCTTATTTGCATCCATCTTTATCCTTTAGCCTGTGTGGGCCTCCCACTGCAGTGGCCTCTCTCGTTGCAGAGCACCAGCTCTGGGTGCCTGTGCTCTAGAGCCCCACCGGCCCAACCACTCCATGGCATGTGGGATCTTCCCAGGCCAGGGATTGAACTGGTACCCCCTGCATTGCAAGGCAGAATCTGTACCCACTGGACCACCAGGGAAGGCCTAATTTCTGACATATTTTGAAGTTGGAGCTAACCAGCCTTGGTAATGGATTTTGATGTGGGCATGTGAGAGAAACTGGACTTAAAAATAATGTATAGATATTTAACCTGTGCATCTGTGTGAATTGTGGTGGCATTTATGGGATGAGATTTGTAGCGGGAAGGCAGATGAAATCATGGGGAATCAAAAGTGTATTTGGGACTTTGGGTTTGAGATATGTGTGAGTTATGAAGGTGGATGTACTAGGAGGGCAATTGGATATGCACTTTTGGTCAAGAGTCAGTGTAGGAAACAGAAACCATTCTATGTATTTTCGTCAGGAAGAGATTTCACACAGAGAGTTGGGTATTTATAGAATCACTTGGCGGCAGAAGGAGTAGACGCTAGGGGACTGCTCAGCTTCAAGAACACGCTGCTTACTACTAGACTTTGAGATCAACCCAGCACAGCTGTGATCCCGTGCTCACAGAACTCCTGCTAGTGAAATAACCACCCTGCACCCACATACTGCAGAAACTCATATGGAGAGGTTCTGTCACTGCTCCTGGAAGAATGACCTCCCCCCTTGTACCTTCCAGATTTTGTTCAAGATTCTCCAACATGTAGGAAGAGGAGGATATAGTAGAGGACTAGGGGCAGCTAGTAAGGTCTGGGGGAAGTCTGGGACAGTGTGGCATCCCAGAGCTAGAGGAAATGAAGTGTTTTCAAGGAACTGATCAACTGAATCAAATGCTGTGTATTGATTGAATACGAAGAGGACTGATAATTGAATGCTGTTTCCAGCAACTGAGGGCTCACTGGTGACATTTGTTAAGAGCAGTTTGGGTAATGTTGTAGGGGTTGTTCAAGGAGAGAATGGGAGGGAGGAAATGAAGACAAGAAGTCTAACCTGTTCCTGTGACATTTTTCTGTAAGAGGAGCCAGGGTTAAAGCTGGAGGGAGATGAGGGGTCAAGTGAAGAGTATTTTTGTTTTGAGGTGGGAGATACTTAGCATGTTCATGTGCCGAAGGAAAATTCGTCAGTGCCCTAGAAAGAGTGGGTGGGGTAACAGCAGGCACAGAAACTTTTTTTTTTTCCAATATTTATTTATTTATTTTGAGGGGGCGGGTTGGGGAGGGAGGAGGGCAGGCAGGTCACTTCTATTGGTCTTTCATTTATCCATTTTCATCCATAGTTGTTCTTTGGCCCGTGTGGGCCTCCCATCACAGTGGCCTCTGTTGTCACAGAGCACTGGCTCTGGGCGCACACACTCCAGAGCTCTGGCTCGGTAATTGGACACATCAGTCCAGCCGCTCCGCGGCATGTGAGATCTTCCTGGGCCAGTGATCGAACCGGCACTCCTTGCACTGAAATCATGGGGAATCAAAAGTGTATTTGGGACTTTGGGTTTGAGATATGTGTGAGTTATGAAGGTGGATGTACTAGGAGGGCAATTGGATATGCACTTTTGGTCAAGAGTCAGTGTAGGAAACAGAAACCATTCTATGTATTTTCGTCAGGAAGAGATTTCACACAGAGAGTTGGGTATTTATAGAATCACTTGGCGGCAGAAGGAGTAGACGCTAGGGGACTGCTCAGCTTCAAGAACACGCTGCTTACTACTAGACTTTGAGATCAACCCAGCACAGCTGTGATCCCGTGCTCACAGAACTCCTGCTAGTGAAATAACCACCCTGCACCCACATACTGCAGAAACTCATATGGAGAGGTTCTGTCACTGCTCCTGGAAGAATGACCTCCCCCCTTGTACCTTCCAGATTTTGTTCAAGATTCTCCAACATGTAGGAAGAGGAGGATATAGTAGAGGACTAGGGGCAGCTAGTAAGGTCTGGGGGAAGTCTGGGACAGTGTGGCATCCCAGAGCTAGAGGAAATGAAGTGTTTTCAAGGAACTGATCAACTGAATCAAATGCTGTGTATTGATTGAATACGAAGAGGACTGATAATTGAATGCTGTTTCCAGCAACTGAGGGCTCACTGGTGACATTTGTTAAGAGCAGTTTGGGTAATGTTGTAGGGGTTGTTCAAGGAGAGAATGGGAGGGAGGAAATGAAGACAAGAAGTCTAACCTGTTCCTGTGACATTTTTCTGTAAGAGGAGCCAGGGTTAAAGCTGGAGGGAGATGAGGGGTCAAGTGAAGAGTATTTTTGTTTTGAGGTGGGAGATACTTAGCATGTTCATGTGCCGAAGGAAAATTCGTCAGTGCCCTAGAAAGAGTGGGTGGGGTAACAGCAGGCACAGAAACTTTTTTTTTTTCCAATATTTATTTATTTATTTTGAGGGGGCGGGTTGGGGAGGGAGGAGGGCAGGCAGGTCACTTCTATTGGTCTTTCATTTATCCATTTTCATCCATAGTTGTTCTTTGGCCCGTGTGGGCCTCCCATCACAGTGGCCTCTGTTGTCACAGAGCACTGGCTCTGGGCGCACACACTCCAGAGCTCTGGCTCGGTAATTGGACACATCAGTCCAGCCGCTCCGCAGCATGTGAGATCTTCCTGGGCCAGTGATCGAACCGGCACTCCTTGCACTGCAAGGTGGTATCCTTACCCACTGGACCACCAGGGAAGCCCAGGCACAGAAACTTTTGATAAGTGAAACACTGATCCAGTAGAATCTAGTGTACAGATAGATGATTAGGTCTTGTAAAGAAGGGATGTACAGGGCTTCCCTGGTGGTCCAGTGGGTAAGGACACCGCCTTGCAGTGCAAGGGGCGCCAGTTTGATCCCTGGCCTGGGAAGATCCCACGTGCCATGGAGCGGCTGGACCGATGTGTTCAATTACCGAGCCGAAGCTCTGGAGCGCATGCGCCCAGAGCCGGTGCTCTGCTACAACAGACGCCACCACGATGGGAGGCCCACATGGGCCAAAGAACAAAGATGGATGAAAATAGACAAATGAAAGACTGATAGAAGTAGCCCGCCTTCTCCCCTCCCCCCCACCCCACTCCACTCCCCAAAATAAATAAATAAATTAATCTTAAATAAAAAAAAAGAAGAGATGTACAACATATGTGGGGAGGCAGAATATGTGGGTACAGATACTGAACGACATGGTAAATATAGGGCTAGAAGAATGAGTAAATTGTTTTCTGATCACATCTGTCTTTTAGTAGGGTCATTAGCCCGGTATCAGGAGGTAGAAGGTTTGTATCAAGTTTGATGAGAAAAGAGAAGATTTAAAATAGTCATCTTGGAGAACAAGAGTGAATTAACAAGGCCTGATAGCTCTCAAGCTATCGGAATCAGCTGTAGGGCTTGGTGCAGCACTGACTGCTTGTCTCCACCAAGTTCCAGATGCATTAGGCCTGGGGTGAGGTCTGTAAAGTTGCATGCCTAGTTCTCCAGGTGATCTGATGCTTTGGGTCCAGGTTCCATGCTTTGATCATACGTTTAAAGAAGAACATTCTGCATTCTTTTTGTTGTTGTTGTTTTTACCAACTGTCTTCAGCCACTTGGGTACAGTGGTGGAGAAGACAATTTAACCAGAATGAGAGTTTTGCCAGGTGAATTCATGGGCAAGGATAGAGGTCCACAGGAGGGATTTATAATGGTGGACCATGGACTCTTTAAATTGGTTAAGGGGAGAAGTGAGGACATGAGGAAAGTGATTATCAGCTGAAAAGAGATAGAATCCATGGATTGGAAATTCTGATGGTGAAAACAAGTTGTTGGAGTGAAGTATGGAGAGCAGTGGTCAGAGGTTGAGATGCTTGAAGTTGAGGTTTTAAAGCTGCTGTTATTAATTAGGATATAAAGTCAGAGAATAACTTTATATCATAAAAAGACTCATTGGAAAAGACCTTGATGCTGGGAATAATAGAAGGCAGGAGGAGAAGGGGACAAGAGAGGATGATATGGTTGGAAGGCATCACTGAGTCAGTGGACATGAGTTTGAGCAAGCTCCAGCAGATGGTAAAGGACATGGAAGCCTGGCGTGCTGCAGTTCATGGGGTTGCGAAGAGTCAGACACAACTGAGTGACTGAACTGAACTGAAGGGAATAACCGAACTAACTGAATTAGGCGGCAGTCAAGAATCTGAGAGGTTGGAACACTGCCTGAATGTAAAAGTCAGCAAGAACCATGGCAGGAATAGTAGAGGAGGCGAGGATGATGAGTCAGGTGCTAAAATCTTCAGTTACCAAGCTGGGATGGGAGGACTGTTGATAAGAGCAGCAGGAAGAGAGAGCCTCGATGGGAAGGAGGGTCTTAGGAAATCTGATCACATCTGTCTTTTAGTAGGGTCATTAGGATCAGGTAGAAGGTTTGTATCAAGTTTGATGAGAAAAGAGAAGATTTAAAATAGTCATCTTGGAGAACAAGAGTGAATTAACAAGGCCTGATAGCTCTCAAGCTATCGGAATCAGCTGTAGGGCTTGGTGCAGCACTGACTGCTTGTCTCCACCAAGTTCCAGATGCATTAGGCCTGGGGTGAGGTCTGTAAAGTTGCATGCCTAGTTCTCCAGGTGATCTGATGCTTTGGGTCCAGGTTCCATGCTTTGATCATACGTTTAAAGAAGAACATTCTGCATTCTTTTTGTTGTTGTTGTTTTTACCAACTGTCTTCAGCCACTTGGGTACAGTGGTGGAGAAGACAATTTAACCAGAATGAGAGTTTTGCCAGGTGAATTCATGGGCAAGGATAGAGGTCCACAGGAGGGATTTATAATGGTGGACCATGGACTCTTTAAATTGGTTAAGGGGAGAAGTGAGGACATGAGGAAAGTGATTATCAGCTGAAAAGAGATAGAATCCATGGATTGGAAATTCTGATGGTGAAAACAAGTTGTTGGAGTGAAGTATGGAGAGCAGTGGTCAGAGGTTGAGATGCTTGAAGTTGAGGTTTTAAAGCTGCTGTTATTAATTAGGATATAAAGTCAGAGAATAACTTTATATCATAAAAAGACTCATTGGAAAAGACCTTGATGCTGGGAATAATAGAAGGCAGGAGGAGAAGGGGACAAGAGAGGATGATATGGTTGGAAGGCATCACTGAGTCAGTGGACATGAGTTTGAGCAAGCTCCAGCAGATGGTAAAGGACATGGAAGCCTGGCGTGCTGCAGTTCATGGGGTTGCGAAGAGTCAGACACAACTGAGTGACTGAACTGAACTGAAGGGAATAACCGAACTAACTGAATTAGGCGGCAGTCAAGAATCTGAGAGGTTGGAACACTGCCTGAATGTAAAAGTCAGCAAGAACCATGGCAGGAATAGTAGTGGAGAGCGAGGATGATGAGTCAGGTGCTAAAATCTTCAGTTACCAAGCTGGGATGGGAGGACTGTTGATAAGAGCAGCAGGAAGAGAGAGCCTCAGAGTCGTGTATACGTGAAAGGACCGAGGGTCTTAGGAAATAGAGGAGAGCGCTGGTCTGAAATGCATCAGTGAATTGCAAAGGAGACACCTACCACATCCCCAAGCTCAGTGGTATACAAGACATGGGAAAAAACACTTGAGGGTTATTTACTTCTTGCAACACTCCCCATTATTCCTACTTTTACAGTGAGGAAACTGAGGCTTAAAGTAACTGGCCTTGACAGTCGTTACTGGTGACTACTGGAGGCGGCCTCGTGTGAGCCCAGTGGAGGCTAAAGGAAGGCAGTTTTTGGTTCAGTATAAGAAAGTACATTTCAGCATTAGAGGTGTGCACCAGTGGCAGTGTTCCTCTGGGTTGAGGTGGGGGGCTCCCTGTCACTGGAGTGGGGTCTACCCACTGCCATCACCACCACAAACTAATTTGATCACAGAATGACATAAGAAAACCAATATATAGTAAAGGAGGAAGGGGATTGATACTTGTTAGCTGTTGGACAAGTGGGCAGAGAGGCGGTTGAATTCAGTTATCTCTGAGCTAAGAGTTGATCATTATAGTTATTCAGTATTGTGAGCACACTTAAATGCCACTGGACTGTACCGTTTAAAATGGTTAATTGTATGTGATGTGTATTTCATCACAATTTAACAATGGCTGTGATTAAACTGGTTATTCCCATTTCATTCTATTGGCAGTTCATTTCTGTATGGAATTTCACATGTAAGACACTTTGGGTACAAAAAGTAGAAAAATGGTTACTGCTTTCATGGAACTTATATTTTGGGTGAATGTGTGCATATCTAAATATACAAAGAATTACCTGGTCACGTGAGGTGGTAGGTCTTAAGTGCCCCCACATGGGGTGAATAATTGCCATGGAGCTTCTAAGTAGGAGGAGCTCACGTGGGTTCCACTACCTGTTCTTACCTCAGTGTGCTTAGCACGAAGCAGCGTTCCAGGTGTCCTGCTTTTTCTCAGTGTTAGAATTTGGGCCAGCCCACTTTGCTCAATTTTCGTCTTGAACTATGACATCAGTTCAAACATTTGTGAAAGAGGCTTGAATTGATATTTGAAAAGAACATCCTGTCAGGTAAATCCCCAGGAAACAGACTCAGTGGCAAAATACAGGACTGTTGTTCTTGCAGGGGATGGGTGTATTTTTCTTAGGGTTGATTGCAATCTGGCAGAATTTTGGAGGGGGAAAATATTCTTTGTTTAAATAAAAGGAACTGTTTGTTCAGGTTTTGTTGGCTAATTTCTAATAGTATTTTAGATATTGATTTTTCACTCTCGTGGTATAAACATCCTGAGTCTGATGTTATGAAAAATCAGCTATTCTTTATTTTGTTTTCATTTTTGAACATGTCTGTTTTTATTTTACCAAATGCCTTACAGAAACATTGAAGGATAGTCCTGAAAGTTCCTATACACTGTACACCTAGTTTCCCCTCTTCTTAGGATCATCCACGAGTGTGGTTGAGTAGGAAAAACTCAATCCTCTCACACTATCACTGCGCTCGCAATGTTTCTGATACCAGATGTGTTGAGGGGTTTTCACACCAAGAAGTTCTGCTTGCTGAATGTCCTGCGGTTTAACCGAATGCTGACATTGTCTTTCTGGCGACAGTGGCAGATCCCACAGGTTAAGGGCTCAGTCCACAAGACTGCCCCCAACTTCAGACACTGGTCTCGATTCCAGGCTATCACCTGTGCTTCTGATCAGCTGGCTGTAAATCAGAGGAGAGGTTCCCACACTCATCCTCAAGTTTGATCAATTTGCTAGGAGCTCACTGAACTCAGATAGGCAGTTTATGACTGTTGACTAGCTGATTATAAAAGGATATAATAGAGAATCTGTGAATTTTTTTTGGTTTTGTGTTCAATGACACTTTGGGTACAAAAGTAGAAAAATGGTTACTGCTTTCATGGAACTTATATTTTGGGTGAATGTGTGCATATCTAAATATACAAAGAATTACCTGGTCACGTGAGGTGGTAGGTCTTAAGTGCCCCCACATGGGGTGAATAATTGCCATGGAGCTTCTAAGTAGGAGGAGCTCACGTGGGTTCCACTACCTGTTCTTACCTCAGTGTGCTTAGCACGAAGCAGCGTTCCAGGTGTCCTGCTTTTTCTCAGTGTTAGAATTTGGGCCAGCCCACTTTGCTCAATTTTCGTCTTGAACTATGACATCAGTTCAAACATTTGTGAAAGAGGCTTGAATTGATATTTGAAAAGAACATCCTGTCAGGTAAATCCCCAGGAAACAGACTCAGTGGCAAAATACAGGACTGTTGTTCTTGCAGGGGATGGGTGTATTTTTCTTAGGGTTGATTGCAATCTGGCAGAATTTTGGAGGGGGAAAATATTCTTTGTTTAAATAAAAGGAACTGTTTGTTCAGGTTTTGTTGGCTAATTTCTAATAGTATTTTAGATATTGATTTTTCACTCTCGTGGTATAAACATCCTGAGTCTGATGTTATGAAAAATCAGCTATTCTTTATTTTGTTTTCATTTTTGAACATGTCTGTTTTTATTTTACCAAATGCCTTACAGAAACATTGAAGGATAGTCCTGAAAGTTCCTATACACTGTACACCTAGTTTCCCCTCTTCTTAGGATCATCCACGAGTGTGGTTGAGTAGGAAAACTCAATCCTCTCACACTATCACTGCGCTCGCAATGTTTCTGATACCAGATGTGTTGAGGGGTTTTCACACCAAGAAGTTCTGCTTGCTGAATGTCCTGCGGTTTAACCGAATGCTGACATTGTCTTTCTGGCGACAGTGGCAGATCCCACAGGTTAAGGGCTCAGTCCACAAGACTGCCCCCAACTTCAGACACTGGTCTCGATTCCAGGCTATCACCTGTGCTTCTGATCAGCTGGCTGTAAATCAGAGGAGAGGTTCCCACACTCCCTCCTCAAGTTTGATCAATTTGCTAGGGAGCTCACTGAACTCAGATAGGCAGTTTATGACTGTTGACTAGCTGATTATAAAAGGATATAATAGAGAATACAGGTGGACATCCAGGTGGAATGGATGCATGGGGGGAGGTGTGGAGAGGAGTGTGGAGCTTCCTAGTGCTCCAGCCTCGCAGCACCTCCTTGTGGTCAGCAGCCCAAAAGCTCTCTCAACCCCTTATTATTGGGATTTTTATGAAACCGTCATCAATTAGGCATGATCTATTATTAGTTCTATTTCCAGCTCCTGCCCACTTGCTGGAGAATTCCAAGCTTCTGATCACAACTTGGTCTTTCTGGTGGCTAGCCCCCATCCAGGAGCCTGACTGGTCAGACTGACTGACCAACAGTCAGTCTCCATCAGAACAAAAGACACTGCTATCACTCAGGAGATTCCAAAGGATTTAGCAACTGTGTGTTAGGAACTGGTGTCAGAGACCAAATATTAGAAGATGCTCCTAATGCATGTGTCGTTTAGGAAATGACAAGCATTTTATTAGTTCTGTGTCAGGAGCCAGGGGAAGAGACCAGTATACTTGTTTTCAATTGCCTCACAATGGCATATTTGTTACGTTTAGTGAACTAGTGTTGGTATATTATTAATTCAAGTCTGTATTTCATTCAGATGTCCTCTTTCAAGATCCCATTCTGGACACCATATTGTATCTAGTCATTGTGCCTCCTGAGTTTTTTCTTGGCTGTCAGTTTCTCAGATATTTCTTGTTGTTGATGCTCTTGATAGTTTTTTCTTTTTAAAAAATATTTATTTGGCTGCATCAGTCTTAGTTGTGGCACATGGGATCTTAGTTCCCTGACCAGGGATCAAACCTACGTGCCCTACATTTCAAGGTGGATTCTTAACCACTGAGCCATCAATGAAGTCCCTCTTGATAGTTTTGAGGGTGACTGGTCAGTTGTTGTGTAGAGTGTCCCTCAATTGAGATGTCTGATATTTTTCATGTTATTAGATTGAATGTATGGATCTTCTGACATTTATGATGATCAAACAATTATGATTACATGATTGTAAGAGTATATGGGGGAGCTTCCCTGGTGGTCCAGTGGGTAAGGACACCACCTTGGGGAAAAGTTTGATCAATTTGCTAGGGAGCTCACTGAACTCAGATAGGCAGTTTATGACTGTTGACTAGCTGATTATAAAAGGATATAATAGAGAATACAGGTGGACATCCAGGTGGAATGGATGCATGGGGGGAGGTGTGGAGAGGAGTGTGGAGCTTCCTAGTGCTCCAGCCTCGCAGCACCTCCTTGTGGTCAGCAGCCCAGAAGCTCTCTCAACCCCTTATTATTGGGATTTTTATGAAACCGTCATCAATTAGGCATGATCTATTATTAGTTCTATTTCCAGCTCCTGCCCACTTGCTGGAGAATTCCAAGCTTCTGATCACAACTTGGTCTTTCTGGTGGCTAGCCCCCATCCAGGAGCCTGACTGGTCAGACTGACTGACCAACAGTCAGTCTCCATCAGAACAAAAGACACTGCTATCACTCAGGAGATTCCAAAGGATTTAGCAACTGTGTGTTAGGAACTGGTGTCAGAGACCAAATATTAGAAGATGCTCCTAATGCATGTGTCGTTTAGGAAATGACAAGCATTTTATTAGTTCTGTGTCAGGAGCCAGGGGAAGAGACCAGTATACTTGTTTTCAATTGCCTCACAATGGCATATTTGTTACGTTTAGTGAACTAGTGTTGGTATATTATTAATTCAAGTCTGTATTTCATTCAGATGTCCTCTTTCAAGATCCCATTCTGGACACCATATTGTATCTAGTCATTGTGCCTCCTGAGTTTTTTCTTGGCTGTCAGTTTCTCAGATATTTCTTGTTGTTGATGCTCTTGATAGTTTTTTCTTTTTAAAAAATATTTATTTGGCTGCATCAGTCTTAGTTGTGGCACATGGGATCTTAGTTCCCTGACCAGGGATCAAACCTACGTGCCCTACATTTCAAGGTGGATTCTTAACCACTGAGCCATCAATGAAGTCCCTCTTGATAGTTTTGAGGGTGACTGGTCAGTTGTTGTGTAGAGTGTCCCTCAATTGAGATGTCTGATATTTTTCATGTTATTAGATTGAATGTATGGATCTTCTGACATTTATGATGATCAAACAATTATGATTACATGATTGTAAGAGTATATGGGGGAGCTTCCCTGGTGGTCCAGTGGGTAAGGACACCACCTTGCAGTGCAAGGGGCGCCGGTTCGATCCCTGGCCTGGGAAGATCCCACATGCCGCGGAGCGGCTGGACTGATGTGTCCAATTACCGAGCCAGCGCTCTGAAGCGCATGCGCCCAGAGCCGGCGCTCTGCGATGACAGACACCACCGCGATGGGAGGCCCGCAGGAGCCAAGGAACAAAGACGGATGAAAATAGAGAAATGAAAGACCAATAGAAGTGGCCCACCTGCTCCCCTCCCTCCCCACCCCACCCCCACCAAAATAAATAAATAAATAAATCTTTAAAAAAAAAAAAAGAGTTTGTGGAGACCATTCTACTCTTTAAAAAAAAAAAAAAGAGTATATGGGAGCATTAACAATAAAAATTTTTATTATATATTGTCTGCAGTTAGAGTTTTAGGATGAATTAAGTGCAGTACTAATCCAGTAATGTGAAGAAAGAACACTGGTCATTCATTTGAAATAAAATATCACTAGCAACAAGTCTTCACTGAGAACCTACTAGTTGTAGGGCCTTGTGTTACTCAATCAACCGCTCAGTTCCAGCAGGCACTTTGCACACAGTAAGCACTAGCAGAATGAAGATGGAAGCAGCTTTATGAGCAGATGCCCAAATGCAGCCAGTGCAGCTCTCCGGAAAAAGGCAAAGGTAGAGCAGGTAGCCTGCAGGAGCCTCTTACCTTACCCGCAATGTGAATCCTGGCATTAGCACTGCGTCTTCAGTTTTGGGTGTGTGTTGATGATGGAGAGGAAGGAGGCCCCATACTATCTCCTGTTATAAAACTTTACATGGTGACATAAATTGCCTGTTTAATTACTCTGTTTCCTCCAATCGGTTGTAACTGTTGCAGGGACAGGGAATCTGGCTTATCTTGCTCACTATTATGGCCTCTGGTGCTTAGCCTATTCCCTAGGACACAGTAGGTGTTAAATGAATAAAAGAATAAATGGGAGTTTGTCAGGCAGTACAAGGAACAGAAGCCTATACCAGATAAAACCATGTAGAAAAGGTAGGGAGAGCTTGCCGGATATGTAAAATAAATTATTCCAGATGTAGATCACATTCCTCTGCTCTAAGAAGCCTTTTTTGGGTCTCAGTTCATTTCCTGCACCCTTGTTGCACTTAACAAGCATTTTGTGCCCTGGTTACTTAGTTTTATTGACTTTGCATTATTAATTTTTTAAAAGATGCCTTGTCACCTCAATGCAAGCTACTTTGAGGGAAGGACAGAGTGCCTGTCATGTAAAAATATTGTGTTAGGTGTTGTACATATTTTGTTATCCTGTTTAATCCTTTCAACAACACAGCACAATGACCATATGAGGAAATTGAGGCCCAGGAAGGCTTAAGAACATGCCCAGGTTTATACATCACTTTCTTGGCACCCTCCAGGAGCTCAAGGGGTCTTCTGCCCTTCTCTGCTGTTTTTAACAGGATACATTGCTTCAGTAGAATTTATACGCTTCATGAAAACCTTTCATATATTTCTTAGACCTTACCACAATTCCATTCTGTTTTCTTGTTTTTTTTCTTTTTTTTTGATACTATTTGATCGAGGGAAAGGAAAAAAAAAAACACTGGTCATTCATTTGAAATAAAATATCACTAGCAACAAGTCTTCACTGAGAACCTACTAGTTGTAGGGCCTTGTGTTACTCAATCAACCGCTCAGTTCCAGCAGGCACTTTGCACACAGTAAGCACTAGCAGAATGAAGATGGAAGCAGCTTTATGAGCAGATGCCCAAATGCAGCCAGTGCAGCTCTCCGGAAAAAGGCAAAGGTAGAGCAGGTAGCCTGCAGGAGCCTCTTACCTTACCCGCAATGTGAATCCTGGCATTAGCACTGCGTCTTCAGTTTTGGGTGTGTGTTGATGATGGAGAGGAAGGAGGCCCCATACTATCTCCTGTTATAAAACTTTACATGGTGACATAAATTGCCTGTTTAATTACTCTGTTTCCTCCAATCGGTTGTAACTGTTGCAGGGACAGGGAATCTGGCTTATCTTGCTCACTATTATGGCCTCTGGTGCTTAGCCTATTCCCTAGGACACAGTAGGTGTTAAATGAATAAAAGAATAAATGGGAGTTTGTCAGGCAGTACAAGGAACAGAAGCCTATACCAGATAAAACCATGTAGAAAAGGTAGGGAGAGCTTGCCGGATATGTAAAATAAATTATTCCAGATGTAGATCACATTCCTCTGCTCTAAGAAGCCTTTTTGGATCTCAGTTCATTTCCTGCACCCTTGTTGCACTTAACAAGCATTTTGTGCCCTGGTTACTTAGTTTTATTGACTTTGCATTATTAATTTTTTAAAAGATGCCTTGTCACCTCAATGCAAGCTACTTTGAGGGAAGGACAGAGTGCCTGTCATGTAAAAATATTGTGTTAGGTGTTGTACATATTTTGTTATCCTGTTTAATCCTTTCAACAACACAGCACAATGACCATATGAGGAAATTGAGGCCCAGGAAGGCTTAAGAACATGCCCAGGTTTATACATCACTTTCTTGGCACCCTCCAGAAGCTCAAGGGGTCTTCTGCCCTTCTCTGCTGTTTTTAACAGGATACATTGCTTCAGTAGAATTTATACGCTTCATGAAAACCTTTCATATATTTCTTAGACCTTACCACAATTCCATTCTGTTTTCTTGTTTTTTTTCTTTTTTTTTGATACTATTTGATCGAGGGACCATGTAAGCCTAATGCTTCTTCAGACTTTGGAGCTTAACATCAAAACTGGTGAAATCTAACTTTAAGTGTTACCTCTTCGTGGCTAAAAGTGGATGTCTAAGGTAACAATTCCTTACACGATAAACTGTTATTATAAAAGTGTTTTTATATAGAGCAGACAGAAATAGAAAATTTTAAAATTAGTTAAAGAAAAAATATACTTAGTTGAAGTGTGTTAGGCATTACCGTTTTGATGCTTCAACACAGAGCTGTCCCCTCTAGCCTTGGAAACCATAACTTCTCAGTGCTTATTTTTAAACTATGGTTTCCTTTTTAATATAAGTAGATTTTGATGGTAGAAAAAAGTCATCATGTGGCATTACTCTGTGGAGGCACTTGAACAAACTTGAAACATTGTTTATGCGTAAATAAATTCACTACTCTGAAAAATATTCTCAACAGGCACAGTATGTACTGGCACCTGCAAGTCAGCCCACATTGGATACTGAGTTTAAGACAACTTGTAAGAGGTACTCTGCGACAACAGAGGCCACAGTGATGGGAGGCCCACATGGGCCAGAGAACAAAGATGGATGAAAATAGATAAATGAAAGACCAATAGAAGTGCCCCCCACCTCCCCCAAAAAGAAATGGATGAATCTAAATAAAAATTGTTTAAAAAAAAAAAAAAGAAATTAAAATGAATCCTGCATACTTCACTTATTTTCCAAAATCAAAGTCCAGAGTGAAAAGGAAAAGTTCCTATTTTTATCCACCCACACCCTGTCCCAGCCTCTCTCCTTAGCAACAACCATCTTTAACAAAATTTTCCTTTACAGTGGTTATTATAAAAACTTGAACTATATACTTTGTTTCTGATATTTGATAAATTTTAGATAATGACTCTTGGCTTTAGAGAATGAAAGAAGAGGAATTTAGCATATTTAGTACTGGTCACCTTTTCTTCTCTACCCCTATGTTTTTGTTGGTTATTCTGTTATCAAGGGTTGTTTTTTTTTTTTTTAATCGTGTTTTTGTTATAGTTAATTCTTCCATGCTTTGTCTGTAGGATAACTGAAAAAATTGAGCCACAAAGAAATAACATACTATAGATCTAAGTATATGTTAATACATATCTTACTACAGTATTTAGTAACACCCACAATATTACTGTAGGTCCATAAATGCTATGTTAAAGTCACTGAATTGACCTTTATTTCGACAGAATAAGGGATTGGACAGGCTGCCTTGTATGGAGGAGTCTTGGTTTGGGATACTGCTGACTTTTTCCAGCACTTCTTGCTTTTCTCTTTTGAGTATTTCATGTCTTTTTCCTTTGAAATATTTTGAAATTTACAGAAATATTGTAAAAGTAGTATAAGAACCACCCCAGCCTTTACGATTTGAGATTAGATTAGAAAAATGATCCCTTATTACTCCTACTAAAGAAATTAGTGTGCATTTTCTACAAACAAGACCATTCTCCTTTATAACTACAGTATAGCCATCAAAATCAGGAAATTAACATTGACACATTACTACAATCTTAATTCACACATCCCATTCAGGCTTCTCCAACTGTCTCAATGTCCCTTTTAACAAAAGGACACCATCCAGGATCACACATTGCATTTAGGAATCATGTGTCTTTATTCTCCATCAATCCAAAACAATTCCTCAGTCTTTCCTTAACTTTTGTGACTGTGGCATTTTGAAAGATTTTAGACTATTTATTTTGTTGCTGTTGTTGTTCACTTGCTTAGTTGTGTCTGACTCTTTGTGGCCCCATGGCTGCAGCACACCAGGATTCCCTGTCCTTTACTGTCTCCTAGAGTCTGCTCAAACTCATGTTCATTGAGTCAGTGATGCTATCCTGCCATTTCATCCTCTTTCGCCCCCTTCTCCTCCTGCATTCAATCTTTCCCAGCATCAAGATCTTTTCCAAATAAGTTGGTGCTTTGCATCAGGTTTCTAAATATTGGAAGCTAGCTTCAGCATTAACTTCCAGTGAATATTCAGGATTGATTTCCTTTAGGATTGACTGATTTGATCTCATTGCTATCCAAGGGATTCTAAAGAGTCTTCTCCAGCACCACAGTTCAAAAGCATCAGTTCTTCAGCATTTAGCCTTCTTTATGGTCCAACTCTCACATCCATAAATTAACCATAGCTTTGACCATATGAACCTTTGTCAGCAAAGTGACATCCCTGCTTTTTAATATGCTGTCTAGATTTGTCATAGCTTTTCTTCCAGGGAGCAAGTGTCTTTTAATTTCATGGCTGCAGTCATCATCTGCAGTGATTTTGGAGCCCAAGAAAATTAGTCACTGTTTCCATTGTTTTTTCATCTATTTGCCATGAAGTGAAGGAACTGGATGGCATGATCTTTGTGTTTTGAAGGTTGGGTTTTAAGCCAGCTTTTTTACTCGCTCACCTTCATCAAGAGGCTCTTTAGTTCCTCTTCGCTTTCTACCATTAGGGTGATGTTATCTGCAGAGTTCCTCAATTTTAATCTCTCTGACGTATCCTCATGAAGAGATTCAGGTTTTGTCTTTTTGTTTGTTTATTAACTTGTTTAATTACATATTTTTGACTGTGCTGGATCTTCCTTGCTGCACTTGGGCTTTCTCTAGTAGCAGTGAGTGGTGGTCACTCTTGTGGTAAATGGACGTCTCATTGTGGTGGCCTCTCTCGTTGAACACAGGCTGTAGGTGTTTGGAGCACATGGGCTCAGTAATTTCAGGGCATGAGCTTTGTTGCCTCATGGCACATGGGGTCCTCCAGGATCAGGGATCAAACCCACATCACCCACACTGGCAAGCAAATTCCCAACCACTGGACCACCATGAAAGTCTTTCAGGGTATGTATTTTTAGAAGGAATCTTGTACAAGTGATGTTGTGTTCTTCTTGCATTGTCTTGAGTGGTACACAATTTCGATTTGCCAATTGTTAGTGATGTTAACTGTGAACACTTCACTGGAGTTGTGTCTGCCAAGTTTCTCCTCTTTGAAGTTACCCTTTTTGACTTTGTAGGCTATAAGTATTTTGTGGGGAGGTATTTTTAGATTATATGTAATTATTTCATTTCTCATCAATTTTCCATCAGTTTTAACATACATTGATGTTTTCTTGGCTGAATCAATTATAAGGTGATGATGGCCAAATGGTTCCTTTATAATTTTAATCATCTCTTCTAAATTCATCAGTTGACATTTCACTGTAAGGAAAAGCCGCTTTCTTGTCTTCCTCATTCATTTATATCAGTATGGACTCATGATTCCTTTTTTACCCAATGAGAATAATCTGTTACTGTAATTTTTTTTTTTTTTTAATACTCAAATTATTCCAGGTTTGGCCATAGGAACCTTTTCTAGCTGGCTTCCATTTTCTTCTTATGACATATTTCCATCACTCTTTGAATCCATCTTTACTTTTTGGCACAGAGTATTCCAGACTTATATTCCCTTTGCCCTTGCATAAAAATTAGTCATTTCTCCAAGGAGCTTTGATTTCTTTCAGTGAAGAACAGTTTTTTAGAAACCACAATCTGAGTCTGTGTGTGTTCTTTGCACCTAGGTTATCACTGCCCCAGGTCTTCACTGGAGAGAACTAGGAGATATCTGCATGTGTACACACATACACACACATCTGTATTGTTATATTGTCTTTCTATCCTGTTTGTCTGTCTATCTACCTACCTACCTACCTACTTAACCTGTCTCAAAAACCATGAGTTCACGCAGATATCTTCAGCTCTAGTCTAACACCATAGGTTCATTTTAGGTTTCTTTCTGTATTTGTGACTCCTTTCTCCAAAAATGGAAACCTGGCTTCCCATTATCTTCAGTGTACTTATTAGATCAGTTTCCTCTATGTGTGACCGATTTCCTGTTGCTACTGCCATCCCACCAACCATCATGTGGGATGTACTCTGCAATGCATCATCATGCTCCTACCTCTGTTTGGACTCCCCTGTAACCATGATCTGGCTCTTACAATCCAAGTTAGACTAAAGTAAGTAATTCTAAAGTTTCCTACCAGCCTGGTGAGCAAGTATAAAATTGGAGCAGACTGTTACATCAGTTTCTGTAGAGAGACATGAACAGTCAACATGTGTATGCATCTCTGTTTGCTTGTCTGTGGACTAGGGACCAGAAAATGAGAAAGATCACTGTTTCTTATTAGTGTCATTAAACTTTGATTAAATATTTTATAAGAGATGGTTGGAAAACAGCAGTTGTAATTCATCTTTGTACTGTTAGCATCTGGCTCAGCACTTTGCTGTATTTTAGGTTCTGAGAAAGTACTGTTGAAGGAATGAGTGTATGCTTGTGTTTGAGTATGTCTAATAAATACTTGGTAAATTTTCCACTCTAGTTTTTAGGAAATTATACTGTATAGGATCTCTGTCTAAGGGCTAGATGTGTACCTGTGTAAGAATGAATGGAGATGAAAGTTCTTGAGATTTGGTGCTAAGGAATTTTTAAAGAATACCTTTATCCAGGTATATTGGACATAGAAACTTCACAGAGTTGGGGTGTACAACTTGAAAAGTTTTCATCTGCAAACATCCACGAAACTGTCACCAAAAGTAAGATAATGAGCATATCAAACAACTCTAAAAGTTCCATGTCCTTGTTAATCCCTCCCCTCCTTCATTCTTTCCTCATCTCCAGGCAACCACTAATATGTTTTATTGTTACCATAGATTAATTTGAACTTTCTAGAATTTTCAATAAATAGAGCCATACAGTGTGTATTCTTTTTTGTCTGCTTTCCATAGCTCAAGATTATTATTTTGAGATTTATCCATGTTGGTATGTGTACCAGTATAGTCCATTTCTTCTTGTTGTATGGATATTCCACAATACATGTACCTACCATTTGACCCAGCCATTCTACTCCTAGATTCTTAATTTGTGACTCCTTTCTCCAAAAATGGAAACCTGGCTTCCCATTATCTTCAGTGTACTTATTAGATCAGTTTCCTCTATGTGTGACCGATTTCCTGTTGCTACTGCCATCCCACCAACCATCATGTGGGATGTACTCTGCAATGCATCATCATGCTCCTACCTCTGTTTGGACTCCCCTGTAACCATGATCTGGCTCTTACAATCCAAGTTAGACTAAAGTAAGTAATTCTAAAGTTTCCTACCAGCCTGGTGAGCAAGTATAAAATTGGAGCAGACTGTTACATCAGTTTCTGTAGAGAGACATGAACAGTCAACATGTGTATGCATCTCTGTTTGCTTGTCTGTGGACTAGGGACCAGAAAATGAGAAAGATCACTGTTTCTTATTAGTGTCATTAAACTTTGATTAAATATTTTATAAGAGATGGTTGGAAAACAGCAGTTGTAATTCATCTTTGTACTGTTAGCATCTGGCTCAGCACTTTGCTGTATTTTAGGTTCTGAGAAAGTACTGTTGAAGGAATGAGTGTATGCTTGTGTTTGAGTATGTCTAATAAATACTTGGTAAATTTTCCACTCTAGTTTTTAGGAAATTATACTGTATAGGATCTCTGTCTAAGGGCTAGATGTGTACCTGTGTAAGAATGAATGGAGATGAAAGTTCTTGAGATTTGGTGCTAAGGAATTTTAAAGAATACCTTTATCCAGGTATATTGGACATAGAAACTTCACAGAGTTGGGGTGTACAACTTGAAAAGTTTTCATCTGCAAACATCCACGAAACTGTCACCAAAAGTAAGATAATGAGCATATCAAACAACTCTAAAAGTTCCATGTCCTTGTTAATCCCTCCCCTCCTTCATTCTTTCCTCATCTCCAGGCAACCACTAATATGTTTTATTGTTACCATAGATTAATTTGAACTTTCTAGAATTTTCAATAAATAGAGCCATACAGTGTGTATTCTTTTTTGTCTGCTTTCCATAGCTCAAGATTATTATTTTGAGATTTATCCATGTTGGTATGTGTACCAGTATAGTCCATTTCTTCTTGTTGTATGGATATTCCACAATACATGTACCTACCATTTGACCCAGCCATTCTACTCCTAGATATTTATTCAAGAGAAATGAAAGCATATGTCCAAATAAAGATTTGTATTTCAGTGTTCTTAAGATATTTGTTTGTGTTAGCACCAAACTGGAAACAATCGAAATGTCCATCAATACTTGATCTACCTTAAAGGGATCATATAATGAATTGAGAAATATTCCCTCTTCAGTATTCTGGAAGAGAGTGTATTGAATTAGTATTCTTTCTTCTTTACATGTTTTTTAGAATTTACAGTAAAGCCATCCAGCCCTGAAATTTTCTTTGTAGAAAGATTTTTAACTAAAATTTCTTTAGTTATAGGACTATTCAGGTTATCTATTTCTTCTTCTTTTTTTAAACTGAATTCCACCACCTTGTTTTTTTTAATATTTGTTTTATTTATTTGGCTGCACCAGATCTTAATGGTGGCATGTGAGATCTTACTTCCCTGATCAGGGATTGAACCCTGGTCCCCTGCGTTGGGAACTCAGAGTCTTACCCACTGGACCACCAGGGAAGTCCCTATCTATTTCTTCTTGATGAGTCTTAGTAGTTTATGTCTTTCAATGAATTTGTCCACTTTGTCTGAGTGGTAAAATTTAATACATATAGGATTTAATATATATAGCACTACAGATAGTGCTATTACTTCCTCCAGTTCCTACTCCTGGTAATTTAAGTTTCCCCCTCCCCCCCGCCCCCAATTAATCTAGCTGTAAATTTACCAATGTTATTAACCTTCTCAAAGGAACAGCCTTTGGTGTCATCAGTTTTTCTCTGTTTTGTTGATGTCAGTTTTGAATTTATTTTTCGTTTCTCCTACTGTCTTTGAGTTTAATTTGCCCTTCTTCTAGGTTTGTTTTTTCATGGTAGAAGCTGAAGTCATTAATTTGAAGCGTTTCTTATTTTCTAATACAAAGGTTTAGTACTAAAAATTTCTAAGGAGGAAGTTAGCTGCTTTTCATACGTTTAGATGTATTGTGTTTTCTATTTTGTTTATTTAAAAATACTTTTTAATTCTCTCTCTTTTTTTTTTTTCTTTGATTCATGGGGTTACATAGACGTTTGTTGTTTTTTGGTTTCACATAGTTGCTTTCCAGATTTAAAAAAATTTGATTTCTACTTAAATTCCATTGTGATGGCATTGCATGACTCCTTTTAAATTTATTGAGACTTGTGTTATGGTTCAGAATATGTTCTTTAATGCTGAATGTTTCATGTGCATTTGAAAAGAATATCTGTGCTGCTGCTGTTGAGAAAGGTATTCTTTGTGTTCAAATGTATATGCTTACTTATTTTCTGTCTGCTTTTTCTGTTACATATTCAAAGAGAAGTGTTAAAATACTGTCTTATGATTATGGATTTGTCTGTTTCACATTAACAGTTTTATCACATTTTGCTCATGCATTTTCAAACAACTATGAATTGTGGAAACATTTAGAATTGTTTTGTCCTCCTGACCGATTGACTTTATCATTATGATCTTGCCTCTATATTCCTGGTAATATTCTTTACTCTGAAGTCAACTTTGTATAATACTAATAAAATCACATCAGCTTCTTTTGAAAATTGTTAGCGTGGTGCATCTTTTCCTCATTTGCTTTTTATATTTAACCCTTTTATTTCTTCTTGATGAGTCTTAGTAGTTTATGTCTTTCAATGAATTTGTCCACTTTGTCTGAGTGGTAAAATTTAATACATATAGGATTTAATATATAGCACTACAGATAGTGCTATTACTTCCTCCAGTTCCTACTCCTGGTAATTTAAGTTTCCCCCGCCCCCAATTAATCTAGCTGTAAATTTACCAATGTTATTAACCTTCTCAAAGGAACAGCCTTTGGTGTCATCAGTTTTTCTCTGTTTTGTTGATGTCAGTTTTGAATTTATTTTTCGTTTCTCCTACTGTCTTTGAGTTTAATTTGCCCTTCTTCTAGGTTTGTTTTTTCATGGTAGAAGCTGAAGTCATTAATTTGAAGCGTTTCTTATTTTCTAATACAAAGGTTTAGTACTAAAAATTTCTAAGGAGGAAGTTAGCTGCTTTTCATACGTTTAGATGTATTGTGTTTTCTATTTTGTTTATTTAAAAATACTTTTTAATTCTCTCTCTTTTTTTTTTTTCTTTGATTCATGGGGTTACATAGACGTTTGTTGTTTTTTGGTTTCACATAGTTGCTTTCCAGATTTAAAAAAATTTGATTTCTACTTAAATTCCATTGTGATGGCATTGCATGACTCCTTTTAAATTTATTGAGACTTGTGTTATGGTTCAGAATATGTTCTTTAATGCTGAATGTTTCATGTGCATTTGAAAAGAATATCTGTGCTGCTGCTGTTGAGAAAGGTATTCTTTGTGTTCAAATGTATATGCTTACTTATTTTCTGTCTGCTTTTTCTGTTACATATTCAAAGAGAAGTGTTAAAATACTGTCTTATGATTATGGATTTGTCTGTTTCACATTAACAGTTTTATCACATTTTGCTCATGCATTTTCAAACAACTATGAATTGTGGAAACATTTAGAATTGTTTTGTCCTCCTGACAGATTGACTTTATCATTATGATCTTGCCTCTATATTCCTGGTAATATTCTTTACTCTGAAGTCAACTTTGTATAATACTAATAAAATCACATCAGCTTCTTTTGAAAATTGTTAGCGTGGTGCATCTTTTCCTCATTTGCTTTTTATATTTAACCCTTTTTATTTTTACTTTTTGTATTTAAAAAGGGTTCCTTATTCAGTACACTGTCTTCTTTTTTATCCAGTATAACAATTTTGACCTTTTAATTGATATATTCAGACTATTTTTAAATTAAATAAATTACTGCTTTTGTTAAGTTTTGATCTATCTGTTTGTACCCAATCTGTCACATTCTAGCCTTTTTTCCTCTTCCTCTTTATATGTTTGCATTTGTATTTTATTTCCTTTGTTGGCTTCTCAGCTATAATTGTTTGCTTTTGGTATTTGAGCGGTTGTTTTAAGCCTTATAATGTATATTTTCAAGTGATGGTATGCTGTGCTACACACAATAATGATTTCAAATCAGTGACCTACATTTTTCTCTTACTAACCAGTCTTTTTGTTACTGCCGTTACATGTTACTTTTACATATGTAATAAATCCCACAGTACATTACTATTATTTCTGCTTTAAACAGTTGATTAACAGTTTATATTTGCTCACATAGTTATCATTTCTGATGCTATTCATTGCCAAATATAGATCCACATTTCCATCTGGTATCATTTTCCTTACGTCTCAAGTATTTCCTTTTACATTTCTTATGGTACATTTCTGCTGGTAATTGAACTGTTTCACCTTTTATATGTCTGAAAATGTCTTCATACCATCTTGGTTTTTGAAAGATAGTTTCACTGAGTATGGAGATCTGGGTTTTTTCTTTTAATTCTTTAAAGATGTTACTCTGCTGTCTTCTAGCTTGCACCTTTTCTGATATGAAATCTGTCAGTCTTGTATTTGTTGCCCTTTATGTCATTTTCTCTGGCTGCTTTTAAGATTTCTTCTTTATTATTGCTGTGAGCAATTTGATTTTAATGTGCTTTGGTACAGTTTTCTTTGTGGTGCTTTCCTTGGGACTAGTTGGGGATTCTTGGGTCTATGGGTTCCTAGTATTCATCTAATTTCGCAATTTTTCAAATATTTTTTTCTGTCTCTTTATTGCTTCTCCTTCTTTAACTACAATTTTTATATATGTTGGGTCTTGGAAGTTGTCTCACCACTTGCTGATGCTTTGTTTTCTTTTCGTTTAAGTTTTATTTCTCATTTTGAATATTTCCTGTTCAGTATCCATAGATGGACATAATGCCTCATTTGTTTATCCACTAATTTTTTTTTCCTTTGCAACCATTGTAGTTTTCATCTCTAAAAGTTCAGTTTGGATCTTTAAAATTTTTCCATGTCTCTAACACGTTCAGTCTTTTGTCTCTGTTTTTTAAAAATATTTATTTATTTATTTATTTTGGTGGGGATGGGGTGGGGAGGGAGTGGGCGGGCGGGCCACTTCCTTTGGTCTTTCATTTATCTATTTTTCATCCATCTTTGTTCTTTGGCCCGTGTGGGCCTCCCATCGCGGTGGCCTCTGTTGTCGCAGAGTACCAGCTCTGGGAACATGCACTCCAGAGCTCCGGCTCGGTAATTGGACACATTGGTCCAGCCGCTCCGCGGCACATGGGATCTTCGCAGGCCAGGATCGAACTGGCACCTTGCAGTGCAAGGCGGTGTCCTTACCCACTGGACCACCAGGGAAGCCCTCTCTGGTTTTTGAACATATGAATTATAATTGTAATAACTGTTTCGTAGTACGCTAATTCTGGGCCAGTTTTTATTGATTGATATTGCTGCAAAGATATTTCCATTGGAGATCTGGACATTTCTGCTGGTAATTGAACTGTTTCACCTTTTATATGTCTGAAAATGTCTTCATACCATCTTGGTTTTTGAAAGATAGTTTCACTGAGTATGGAGATCTGGGTTTTCTTTTAATTCTTTAAAGATGTTACTCTGCTGTCTTCTAGCTTGCACCTTTTCTGATATGAAATCTGTCAGTCTTGTATTTGTTGCCCTTTATGTCATTTTCTCTGGCTGCTTTTAAGATTTCTTCTTTATTATTGCTGTGAGCAATTTGATTTTAATGTGCTTTGGTACAGTTTTCTTTGTGGTGCTTTCCTTGGGACTAGTTGGGGATTCTTGGGTCTATGGGTTCCTAGTATTCATCTAATTTCGCAATTTTTCAAATATTTTTTTCTGTCTCTTTATTGCTTCTCCTTCTTTAACTACAATTTTTATATATGTTGGGTCTTGGAAGTTGTCTCACCACTTGCTGATGCTTTGTTTTCTTTTCGTTTAAGTTTTATTTCTCATTTTGAATATTTCCTGTTCAGTATCCATAGATGGACATAATGCCTCATTTGTTTATCCACTAATTTTTTTTTCCTTTGCAACCATTGTAGTTTTCATCTCTAAAAGTTCAGTTTGGATCTTTAAAATTTTTCCATGTCTCTAACACGTTCAGTCTTTTGTCTCTGTTTTTTAAAAATATTTATTTATTTATTTATTTTGGTGGGGATGGGGTGGGGAGGGAGTGGGGCGGGCGGGCCACTTCCTTTGGTCTTTCATTTATCTATTTTTCATCCATCTTTGTTCTTTGGCCCGTGTGGGCCTCCCATCGCGGTGGCCTCTGTTGTCGCAGAGTACCAGCTCTGGGAACATGCACTCCAGAGCTCCGGCTCGGTAATTGGACACATTGGTCCAGCCGCTCCGCGGCACATGGGATCTTCGCAGGCCAGGGATCGAACTGGCACCCCTTGCAGTGCAAGGCGGTGTCCTTACCCACTGGACCACCAGGGAAGCCATCTCTCTGGTTTTTGAACATATGAATTATAATTGTAATAACTGTTTCAGTAGCTTTGTACTAATTGTATCATCTCTCTTAATTCTGGGCCAGTTTTTATTGATTGATATTGCTGCTTCTTTTGGATTCTTTTCTCCTGCTTCTTTGCATGTATGGTAGTTTGGGGTAGGATGCCAGAAAATTGTACATTTTGCCTTCTTGTTTGTGGGATATTTTTTGTAGCTGTATAAATATTCTTGCGGTTTATTCAGAGATACAGTTATATTACTTGGAAAAGCTTTCGTCCTTTCAGGTCTTGCTTTTAAGCTTTGTAAGGCTGCACTAAAGTAGCATTTAGTCTAGGGTTGATTTTATCCACAAACTTTTCTCAATGCTTTATTATATGGCTCTTGGATTATGGCCCATACCCTTTCTAGAAGGAATAGGCAGGCTACCTGGCCCTGGGCAGTCTCTGTTTTTCTAGTCCTTTCAGGTGGCTTCCCCGCCTCCTCTAGCCTCGAGTAGTTTCCTTAGACATTTCACTGGATCAGTCACAGCTGAATACTAGAGTACTCTGCAGATTTTGGAGTTCTCTGTTGGGGCTTTCTCTTTTCCAATACTTTGTGCCGAGAACTCTAGCACTTGTGGTTTCCCCTGGCCTTCCAGCTTTCTCTTTAACTCAGGTAGATCTCTGTGCTCTGTTGGGGTCTCCCACCCTGTACTTTGCTCTTTTAACTTCCTCTTGGCTGTAAATTGGGGGCAGTCATAGGGCTCACCTTGTGTGTTTCCTCATTCTCAGGTATTACTGTCCTTTGTTACCTAATGGGCAATCTTGAGACTACTGTTTCACGTGTGTTCTTGGTTTTTATTCTAGTCGTTTTAGCTGGTAGAGTAAATCTGGTCTCTGTTACTCTTTCTTTCTTTTTTTTTTTTTTTAAAGATTTATTTATTTATTTATTTATTTATTGGGCGGGGGTCAGTTTGGGGAGGTAGGGGCGTGGGCGGGCCATTTCTATTGGTCTTTCATTTCTCTATTTTCATCCGTCTTTGTTCTTTGGCTCCTATGGGCCTCCCATCGCGGTGGCCTCTGTTGTCGCAGAGCACCGGCTCTGGGCGCATGCGATCCAGAGCTCCGGCTCCGTAATTGGACACATCAGTCCAGCCACTCCGCAGCACGTGGGATCTTCCCAGGCCAGGGATCGAACCGGCGCCCCTTGCACTGCAAGGCGGTGTCCTTACCCACTGGACCACCAGGGGAAGCCCTCTGTTACTCTTTCTTAGCCAACAGTCAGATAAGTCAGACTGGTCTTAAGGATTTTGGTGTCCTGAAGACCATTTTCATAAATTCAGGGTAAAAAATGACTTCATACTCCATTTTAATACAAGGTGTGGATCTTACCTTGCTACTTCTGTATCATTTGCTTTGTTTCCTCCCCACCCACCCCATTTAAGTTTGAATAGAACCATATTTATGGAAAGCCTACTATGGACCAGGCACAGTAGAGTGGAAATTAAAAAGATTAATATATAGTCTGATCCCTTTCCATAGAGAATTCAGAACTTACAGATAAATAGAGTGGTTATGTAATAACCTCCAAATCATAGCTCTTTAATTGGTAGAGCTGAGTTAGAAGCTGATCCTTCAGCTTCCAGTTGAATTTCCTTCTTATTAATAGTAATATAATCCCTACACATACATGTGTGTGTGCTCCGCTGAGTTGTGTCCGACTCTTTGGATGGACTTTGCCAGCCAGGCCCCTTCCCTGGAGGGTTTTTTTTTTTCCCCAATACTTTGTGCCGAGAACTCTAGCACTTGTGGTTTCCCTGGCCTTCCAGCTTTCTCTTAACTCAGGTAGATCTCTGTGCTCTGTTGGGGTCTCCCACCCTGTACTTTGCTCTTTTAACTTCCTCTTGGCTGTAAATTGGGGGCAGTCATAGGGCTCACCTTGTGTGTTTCCTCATTCTCAGGTATTACTGTCCTTTGTTACCTAATGGGCAATCTTGAGACTACTGTTTCACGTGTGTTCTTGGTTTTTATTCTAGTCGTTTTAGCTGGTAGAGTAAATCTGGTCTCTGTTACTCTTTCTTTCTTTTTTTTTTTTTTTAAAGATTTATTTATTTATTTATTTATTTATTGGGCGGGGGTCAGTTTGGGGAGGTAGGGGCGTGGGCGGGCCATTTCTATTGGTCTTTCATTTCTCTATTTTCATCCGTCTTTGTTCTTTGGCTCCTATGGGCCTCCCATCGCGGTGGCCTCTGTTGTCGCAGAGCACCGGCTCTGGGCGCATGCGATCCAGAGCTCCGGCTCCGTAATTGGACACATCAGTCCAGCCACTCCGCAGCACGTGGGATCTTCCCAGGCCAGGGATCGAACCGGCGCCCCTTGCACTGCAAGGCGGTGTCCTTACCCACTGGACCACCAGGGGAAGCCCTCTGTTACTCTTTCTTAGCCAACAGTCAGATAAGTCAGACTGGTCTTAAGGATTTTGGTGTCCTGAAGACCATTTTCATAAATTCAGGGTAAAAAATGACTTCATACTCCATTTTAATACAAGGTGTGGATCTTACCTTGCTACTTCTGTATCATTTGCTTTGTTTCCTCCCCACCCACCCCATTTAAGTTTGAATAGAACCATATTTATGGAAAGCCTACTATGGACCAGGCACAGTAGAGTGGAAATTAAAAAGATTAATATATAGTCTGATCCCTTTCCATAGAGAATTCAGAACTTACAGATAAATAGAGTGGTTATGTAATAACCTCCAAATCATAGCTCTTTAATTGGTAGAGCTGAGTTAGAAGCTGATCCTTCAGCTTCCAGTTGAATTTCCTTCTTATTAATAGTAATATAATCCCTACACATACATGTGTGTGTGTGCTCCGTCGCTGAGTTGTGTCCGACTCTTTGTGGCTCTATGGACTGTGGCCAGCCAGGCTCTTCTACCCATGGAACTTTCCAGGCAGGAATAGTGGAGAAGGGTGCCATTTCCTACTCCAGGGAATATTCCTGACCCAGGGATCCAACCCACGTTTCTTTTGTCTTCTGCATTGGCAGATTCTTTGCCACCAGCACCAAAACTTATATGTGTATGTGTATATAAATATAATGCATATTTGCATAAATCCCCTGTAGAGCTCAGGAGGCTGCATGAACTTCATAGATTTAAGACTACGGGACTATAGAGTCTTTCCCTCTTCAGATTACTTTTTGTTCAGCAGTGATGAAAAGACTTATGAGACATTTGCAGGTGTGCAAGACTAGTAATGAACTGGATATCCAATGGGAAGAAAAGGGAAGAAAAAAGAAAGTTTTGCTGGTTTCTTTTTTTTTGGAACAGACTTCAAGAGTTTTAAGTAGTCAAGTGCTGATAGAAGCATGTCTTTGGAGACATGGCAGTAATTTTGATTTCTGTCCAGTTCAAACTGCAGCAAAACTGCCAATTTAGAAAGAATTCTGTATTTGCTCGTTTTCTTCAGATAGTAGGCCAAATGGAGAAATTTGTTAAGCCAATCCTGAAATATTATACTAAAAATCCAAACGAGCAAAGTTGATATAGTATATTAGCAATAGGGGATTGCAAGAGGACATTTCAGTTTTTTACATTCTAATACTAGTAATAAGACCATTTGTATAAATATAAATATAGCATGCAGACGTGGGAAAGAAGACAAGGCAGTGTGGTACCGAGAGGAAAAGTGAATTGGAAGTTAGGAATCTGGATTTTAGTCACTGCTTTCTTTGAGATTCTGACATTGACTTGAGCTAACTATGGTTCTGTTTACATATTCAAAATGAGAGTGGAAATTAAAAAGATTAATATATAGTCTGATCCCTTTCCATAGAGAATTCAGAACTTACAGATAAATAGAGTGGTTATGTAATAACCTCCAAATCATAGCTCTTTAATTGGTAGAGCTGAGTTAGAAGCTGATCCTTCAGCTTCCAGTTGAAATTCCTTCTTATTAAAAGTAATATAATCCCTACACATACATGTGTGTGTGTGCTCCGCTGAGTTGTGTCCGACTCTTTGTGGCTCTATGGACTGTGGCCAGCCAGGCTCTTCTACCCATGGAACTTTCCAGGCAGGAATAGTGGAGAAGGGTGCCATTTCCTACTCCAGGGAATATTCCTGACCCAGGGATCCAACCCACGTTTCTTTTGTCTTCTGCATTGGCAGATTCTTTGCCACCAGCACCAAAACTTATATGTGTATGTGTATATAAATATAATGCATATTTGCATAAATCCCCTGTAGAGCTCAGGAGGCTGCATGAACTTCATAGATTTAAGACTACGGGACTATAGAGTCTTTCCCTCTTCAGATTACTTTTTGTTCAGCAGTGATGAAAAGACTTATGAGACATTTGCAGGTGTGCAAGACTAGTAATGAACTGGATATCCAATGGGAAGAAAAGGGAAGAAAAAAGAAAGTTTTGCTGGTTTCTTTTTTTGGAACAGACTTCAAGAGTTTTAAGTAGTCAAGTGCTGATAGAAGCATGTCTTTGGAGACATGGCAGTAATTTTGATTTCTGTCCAGTTCAAACTGCAGCAAAACTGCCAATTTAGAAAGAATTCTGTATTTGCTCGTTTTCTTCAGATAGTAGGCCAAATGGAGAAATTTGTTAAGCCAATCCTGAAATATTATACTAAAAATCCAAACGAGCAAAGTTGATATAGTATATTAGCAATAGGGGATTGCAAGAGGACATTTCAGTTTTTTACATTCTAATACTAGTAATAAGACCATTTGTATAAATATAAATATAGCATGCAGACGTGGCAAAGAAGACAAGGCAGTGTGGTACCGAGGGAGGAAAAGTGAATTGGAAGTTAGGAATCTGGATTTTAGTCACTGCTTTCTTTGAGATTCTGACAGATTGACTTGAGCTAACTATGGTTCTGTTTACATATTCAAAATGAGAGTATTGAATTAAAAGACTTCTAAACTAGCTCTGAATGTCATGGTCCTTTGACTATAAAGGTGACCTTAATTAACAGTGAGATTTCCTAGCTCCTATTGACTCTTGAACAATGCAGGGCTTAGGGATGCCAACCCTGTGCAGTTGAGATTTTGTGTATAAAGTTTGACTCCCCCAAAACTTAACTGCTAGTAGCCTAATGTCATCTGGGATGCCTTACTGGTAACATATATAGTCAATTAGCACATATTTAGTATGTTATATGCATTATATTCTGTATTCTTACAGTAAAGTAAGCTAGAGAAAAGTATCCTGAAGAAAGTTACATGGAAAAGATAATACATTTATAATACTCTATTGTATGCACCTATACAGTAAGTTTGCATTGTCTGTTTTCAAGGTGAATCATTTTCCGGTACCTGCATCAGTGTTGCCTTATATGCTACAAAACACTGTAGCTATTATACATATTACTAAGGCTGGCTAACAAATAGGAAAAAGTAATATGAAAAAATTCATATTTATTTGCAGGTAAAGTGATTCATACATTGGTAAGGAAGAAGCAGCAATATGATTACTTTATGGTAGCCTAATGTAACTATGGGATTCTTGATGGTAGCCTAGTCTATACACTAATGAGTGAATCATCACAAATTCTTCATGGCAAACAGTATTACAATTTTATTCATAATACAACATAGGTTTAAATAAAATAGAAGCCAGTGTGATTTCCCAGAAGTCTTCAGGGAATAAATAAAGAAAGCTCTAGGATTAGCAGAGTTTTGAGGGTCTAGAGAGTAGTGTAAGAGCATGCTAGAAGGATGGAGGGAGGTATATATAGTAGGAAGAGTCTACTGGCATAGAAGGGTTAGCTTGAAATTATAGAGTGCGGGACAGTGAAAGTCACACTCAGAAGTGTTAATTTGGTAGGATAGGCTGTCTGGAGGCAGTGGATTCTTTTTAATGAGGCCTGAGAGTGATGAGATTTAAACAGTATTTTTGGAATTAGTACATGCTACTTCAAATGCATTCTTCTTGCCCATCTTTCTTGCAATCAAACATTCAGATTTATAAGCTGGTTGACCAGGGTTAAAGATAAAATCTATGGCCATAAGCCAAAAGCAAAGCCAAACAGTACATTTGTAGTAATGCAGTTATATTTAATACTTCACTGATACAATGATTCCAGCAATTGACATAGTCTGTTCAGTATATCATATGAAGTTAATGGAGAAGCTCTTGAAATTAAAAACATTCTAGATTATGGATGCTGATGATGCATCCAGTGACTTTACTGAAGTCTTTTATTCTAATAGTTTTTACTGATTCTCTAAGGTGTAATTATTATATAAGTAAATATCGCTTGTCAGTGGTGACAGTTTTGTCTCTTATTTTCTAAGCGTATTTGTTTAGTTTTATGTACCTTATTACATTAGCTAAGTCCTCCATAGTGAGTATTCTATTACTACATAGCAAGTCATTCCTAGACGTAATAGTTGAAAACAACAATGTATTATCCTCAGACCCTTACAGTTCTTTGGGACGTCTGTAAGCTTAGCTTGGTTGTTCCCCTTGGGACCTTCCACGTAGTTGTAGTGAGATAGCAGCTGTGGCTGGAGCCACCTGAAGATGCAGCCAGGTTGGACATAATGGCTGCTTCTTCATCGACATGTTTGATGTCTAAGCTGGGATGGCTGGAACAGTGGAGGCTGGCCAACTGTCTCTCTCTATTTCTCCAAATAGTTCTGTGCATGTCCAGCTTCCTCACATATGGCATCTTCAGGGTAGTTGGGTTTCTTATCTTGAGTCTGGTTTGCCCCAGGGTGAATGTTTACAGAGAGGACAAATAGAAGTTAAGGGTTATGCCCAAAAGTAGCACAGGGTTCTTCCTGCCATGTTGTTTGTGGACACAGCCACAGAGTCTGCTCAGATTCAAGGAATAGATAAATAAGTTCTACCTCTTGGTGGGGAAATACAAAGTCTCCATTGCAGAAGACCATGTAGGATGGAGATATTATTGTGGAAAATTCAATTTGCCACAGAGGGCATCATTGATATTCTGACATTTCACCATTGATTATAAGTTGAAGTTTTCTAATAGATCCCTTTTATCAAATAAGAAAGTTTCTATGTCTAGTATAACTTCTCAGGAAACACATTTAGTGTTTCTCCTTTGTACTGTGAATGTAATGAATTACCCAGCCTAAATGATGTTAAAGCATCTGCATAATCCTGGGATAAATTTTACTTGCTTATTTATGAACATTAACATTTTATTTAATCAAACATCAGTTAACTGGTTGAACAGGGTTAAAGATAAAATCTATGGCCATAAGCCAAAAGCAAAGCCAAACAGTACATTTGTAGTAATGCAGTTATATTTAATACTTCACTGATACAATGATTCCAGCAATTGACATAGTCTGTTCAGTATATCATATGAAGTTAATGGAGAAGCTCTTGAAATTAAAAACATTCTAGATTATGGATGCTGATGATGCATCCAGTGACTTTACTGAAGTCTTTTATTCTAATAGTTTTTACTGATTCTCTAAGGTGTAATTATTATATAAGTAAATATCGCTTGTCAGTGGTGACAGTTTTGTCTCTTATTTTCTAAGCGTATTTGTTTAGTTTTATGTACCTTATTACATTAGCTAAGTCCTCCATAGTGAGTATTCTATTACTACATAGCAAGTCATTCCTAGACGTAATAGTTGAAAACAACAATGTATTATCCTCAGACCCTTACAGTTCTTTGGGACGTCTGTAAGCTTAGCTTGGTTGTTCCCCTTGGGACCTTCCACGTAGTTGTAGTGAGATAGCAGCTGTGGCTGGAGCCACCTGAAGATGCAGCCAGGTTGGACATAATGGCTGCTTCTTCATCGACATGTTTGATGTCTAAGCTGGGATGGCTGGAACAGTGGAGGCTGGCCAACTGTCTCTCTCTATTTCTCCAAATAGTTCTGTGCATGTCCAGCTTCCTCACATATGGCATCTTCAGGGTAGTTGGGTTTCTTATCTTGAGTCTGGTTTGCCCCAGGGTGAATGTTTACAGAGAGGACAAATAGAAGTTAAGGGTTATGCCCAAAAGTAGCACAGGGTTCTTCCTGCCATGTTGTTTGTGGACACAGCCACAGAGTCTGCTCAGATTCAAGGAATAGATAAATAAGTTCTACCTCTTGGTGGGGAAATACAAAGTCTCCATTGCAGAAGACCATGTAGGATGGAGATATTATTGTGGAAAATTCAATTTGCCACAGAGGGCATCATTGATATTCTGACATTTCACCATTGATTATAAGTTGAAGTTTTCTAATAGATCCCTTTTATCAAATAAGAAAGTTTCTATGTCTAGTATAACTTCTCAGGAAACACATTTAGTGTTTCTCCTTTGTACTGTGAATGTAATGAATTACCCAGCCTAAATGATGTTAAAGCATCTGCATAATCCTGGGATAAATTTTACTTGCTTATTTATGAACATTAATATTTTATTTGTTTTCTTATAATGAAAACTTTTAATAACTCCTATCTTAGCAACTTTCAAATAAGCAGTACAGTATTGTTAACTGTAGCCACCATACCGTACATTACACAGCCTCCTGTCGTTTCAGTTTGTACCTCTGGACCGCTTTGCCCATTTCTCCCACCTCTCACTCTGAGCTTGTTTTTCTTTTTTCACATTTTTTGTGGGGTGGGCAGGGGTGTTTGCTTTTTATTTTTAAGATTCCTCCATGTAAAAGTAGCACTAATATTTTGTACTTTGCAGATTTTTTTTATACATGAGACAGACAGTTTATTTTTATGTGTACTGTTCCTGTTCAAATCAAAACTGGTAAAGGTTATACTAGCCTAAAGTGAATTGAGAAGCTCTCTCTAGTTTCTCACGATTTAAGACAATTTATGTAACTTAGATTTAGTTAAGTCATGTGTAAGACCGTCAGGGCCCACAATCTCTCTTCCTGCAAAATGCTTTACCCTTTAGTTAACTTTTTTTATTTCTTCATGAGTATTAATCTATTCAGATTTTTAATCTCTTGTTGAGACAACTTGGTAATTAATAGTTTTCTACAAAATCATTTACTTTTTTTAGTTTATTGGCATAAAGTCAGAGATAGTATTACTTTTAATTTTTTTTTTAACTTTTAAGTTTTAAAACCTTGCCATATCCTAGTTTGTCCACATTCTTGTTTCTAGTTTTGAAATACTTTTGTATGTACTTCCTCAAATATGTTTATTGTACAATGAATATATTTAAAATTTTAACACATGGATGATATTATGAAAAAAAATCTGGGGATGATTTAGCCTGCTCTTAGGCCAACTGTGGTTGTTCGTGCCTGAAGTGGGTTTTTGAGATGTAAGTTGAAAATTCACAGAGTTGATTTTTTTTCTGTAACTTTGACTTCCTCAGTGCTGCTTTGTTAGTTTTTGAGGGCACATCTTGGTTAGACCTGACACACTCATTATCACATGCTTTCACACCACCTACTGTCTCCTCAGTAGGACTCCCCACCCACAAAGCTCCCATTTACTTTTCTATGAGAGTATGTTAATTTCATAAGTAGCAATAGTCTTCTGTCTTATTTGATGCCATTACCATGAGATCGTGTATTCTTCTCAACTATGTGCATAGTCTAGACAGAGGATTGTGGAATCGGGCTTATCGACTTCTGGTCTTCTGGGAAGCACTCATATTTAGTAAACCCATTAGCAAGTATTTGAGTGATTTTCACATGTCCAAGACTGCTGTAGGTGTTATGAAGATACAAAAGATTTCTCAATTCAAAGTCCACAGCAATTTGGCTCTTCCCAGACGCAGTGACGTTGCTTTCATGTGCCCTTTGCTTTAACATGGTACCTTTTCCTATTTTGAACATGCAGTGCGCTCTACTCCCTTAAGGAATGTGAAAAGCTATTCCCAGTATCCTGAATGACTGCTTTCTTGCACACAGTTGTCAGAGTCCTACCTACCCTTCTTTCACACTGAAGCTTAAATCCCTTCCCTTATGAGCCTTTCCTAAGAAAATTAACTCACACTAATGTGTCCATTTGGAAAGGGTAAGTAGATGTATAGATCCAGGTATTGGTAGGGTCCTTGGCAGTCTATGTGTTGAAAGCTTGGGGAGCAAGATGAGAAGGAGAAGCTAGATGATAGTAAAGATAGGAAAATTTGTAACCACTTAATGGCTTAATGTCTAAATATTTAGTTTATTGGCATAAAGTCAGAGATAGTATTACTTTTAATTTTTTTTTTAACTTTTAAGTTTTAAAACCTTGCCATATCCTAGTTTGTCCACATTCTTGTTTCTAGTTTTGAAATACTTTTGTATGTACTTCCTCAAATATGTTTATTGTACAATGAATATATTTAAAATTTTAACACATGGATGATATTATGAAAAAAAATCTGGGGATGATTTAGCCTGCTCTTAGGCCAACTGTGGTTGTTCGTGCCTGAAGTGGGTTTTTGAGATGTAAGTTGAAAATTCACAGAGTTGATTTTTTTTCTGTAACTTTGACTTCCTCAGTGCTGCTTTGTTAGTTTTTGAGGGCACATCTTGGTTAGACCTGACACACTCATTATCACATGCTTTCACACCACCTACTGTCTCCTCAGTAGGACTCCCCACCCACAAAGCTCCCATTTACTTTTCTATGAGAGTATGTTAATTTCATAAGTAGCAATAGTCTTCTGTCTTATTTGATGCCATTACCATGAGATCGTGTATTCTTCTCAACTATGTGCATAGTCTAGACAGAGGAATGTGGAAGCGGGCTTATCGACTTCTGGTCTTCTGGGAAGCACTCATATTTAGTAAACCCATTAGCAAGTATTTGAGTGATTTTCACATGTCCAAGACTGCTGTAGGTGTTATGAAGATACAAAAGATTTCTCAATTCAAAGTCCACAGCAATTTGGCTCTTCCCAGACGCAGTGACGTTGCTTTCATGTGCCCTTTGCTTTAACATGGTACCTTTTCCTATTTTGAACATGCAGTGCGCTCTACTCCCTTAAGGAATGTGAAAAGCTATTCCCAGTATCCTGAATGACTGCTTTCTTGCACACAGTTGTCAGAGTCCTACCTACCCTTCTTTCACACTGAAGCTTAAATCCCTTCCCTTATGAGCCTTTCCTAAGAAAATTAACTCACACTAATGTGTCCATTTGGAAAGGGTAAGTAGATGTATAGATCCAGGTATTGGTAGGGTCCTTGGCAGTCTATGTGTTGAAAGCTTGGGGAGCAAGATGAGAAGGAGAAGCTAGATGATAGTAAAGATAGGAAAATTTGTAACCACTTAATGGCTTATCAACCTAGAAGAAATTCTATGGCATGGCATAGGGCTCTGTTTTTATCTGGTCTCGTTCAACTTGTTCATCCATTCAGCTATTTACTTACCATATGTTTATTGAGTTCTGCATATTGGAAACTATACAATATGCTGGGGGGTTAATGGCAAACCAGGGAGACATAGTACTTCCCTATGGACTGGACATTATAATCTAAGATTTGAACAGAGTTATAGAAACATAGGCAAAGCTAAAGAGCTTAGACAGTTAATGCAGTGATAATGTAGAGCTTGTCAAGATGGTGATCATTTTGTGTAACAGAATCAGTATATAAAATGATCTCTGGGGAATGGAAAGGTAGATTATTTTCAGCCCATCATTAATTGCAAGTCGAATTTATTGGGATAAATTAAGTTCCCAAACAAATTGTTATAAGAAGAGGAAGGCTTGATCTATGGACACAACCTGACTGAAAAAAAAGACATGAAACCTTTCATCAGTAATCAAGTCAGTATTAATAATCAGTGGAATGTGACAGCCAGAAAAAAAAAAAAATCAGGCTCTGTTGTTAGACAGGTATTATAATATCTAGAATGAGAAGTGATAGATCTTCCCTGCTTTGTTTCAGACAGGCACATCTGAATTGCTATGTTCCTTTATAAAAAAAACATTCTGTAAAAGGGATTTCAACAATCAAAAATCTGTCCTCTAATCTTGTGTGATTTGTAAACTTGAAAAAATATTTTTAAGACTTCCCTGATGGTCCAGTGGTTTACTCTACAACTTCTACTGCAAGGGACCTGGGTTCTATCCCAGGTCAGGGACTTAAGATTCCGCAAGCCACACAGTTCGTGAGGAAAAAAAAAAAGTTCTCAAGGTAGTTCTCCAGGAATTTTCTCTCTGATATAAGAAAACGTGAGTAGCGGCCCGGCCGAGGAGGGAAGAAAGAGTGAGCCGGGCCGGGAGAGGCGCCGCACCCGGTCCCGCGCCCGCGCTCTGCGGCCCCGGCAGTTTCCTTCGGGGGTGACGACGATGTGCCTGGCGGGTGGTTTTCCCCCTCCAGCCTCTTCCTTAAAACGATTTCCATAGTAACCTGCTCAAGTGGCTCAATATCGCAAACCTGAGGATTTCCGCGGCCCGTCGGCTTGACCTCAGTCAGTCTTTGTAACCTTTTCATAAGAGCTAGTGGCAGTGGGGACCTTGCTGGTTGTGCTTGTTTGGTGTGTAAGAAGACCTACCTTGGCCGCCGGAACCCGCCGCCGCGAGGAAAGCCGCCGGAACCCGCCGCCGCGAGGAAAGCCGCCGGAACCCGCGAGGAAAGCCGCGGACGCCGCGAGGAAAGCCGCGGCGCGGGGATGCACCTCATGTTCCTCAGATGCTAGTATGTAAACTAGTATCACGGAACACCGTAGCAAACCAGACATAGAGCTTACACCCCCTGACCAATCATCAAACCAAGGATCCTCTGAGCGGAAGCCCTGATTCCAAGACCCCACACTATCAAAGAACGTACAACACTACAGATTATTCACCTATAAACAAGGTCTAACACCACCCAAGACACAAACCACTGAACCCTTCTACAAGGACAGAAACCCAAAGGAAGGGAGAATTCAACCAAGAAGCCTGGTGGGAATAAGAACTCCATACACACAGACACACACAAAGAAACAAAAATTAACCTAATAATGAAACGTCAGAGAAACACTGTACAAATGAAGGACCAAGCTAGAGAAACACCACTTCAAATGACAGAGGAGGAGATAGACAAATTATCTGAAAGAGAATTCAGAAAAGCTATACTAATGCGGATGCAAAACACTGAAAACAGAATATTAGAAGAAATTAGTCCATTGAGAAGAGGCATGCAAGAAATGAAAAATAAGCAAATAGAGACAACTAACTCAATTGCTGAACTCAAAAATACTATAGAAGGTCTCAACAGTAGAGTATCAGAGGCTGAAGAACGAATAAGTGAGCTGGAAGACAGAATGGTGGAAATAAGTGCTGAAGAACAGAACAAAGCCCAAAGAATTAAAAGAACTGAGGATAGCATGAGAGACCTATGGGACAATATCAAACGCACCAACATTAGAATTATAGGAGTTCCAGAAGAAGAAGAAGAGAAGAAAGACTATGAAAAAATTCTTGAAGAGGTTATAGTTGAAAACTTCCCCAGCATGGGAAAGGAGATAGTCAACCAAGTCCAGGAAGCACAAAGAGTTCCATACAGGAGAAACCCCAGAAGAAACACACCAAGGCACATACTAATCAAACTAACGCAGACTAAATATAAAGACAGATTGCTAAAAGCAGCTAGGAGCAAACAACAAATAACATATAAAGGAAACCCCATACGTTTAACTGCAGATCTCTCAACAGAAATCCTACAGGCCAGAAGAGAATGGCAAGATACATTTAAATGGCTAAAAGAGAACAACCTCCAACCAAGAATTCTCTACCCAGTAAGAATCTCATTCAGAATTGATGGTGAAGTCAAAAGCTTCACAGACAAGCAAAAACTAAAAGAATTCTGTACCACAAAACCAGCCCTACAACAAGTGTTAAACGGCCTGATATAGCCAATAAATACAAGAATAGGAGAAGCCTTACAAATCAAACCCCAAATTTCTAAGAAGATGACAATAGGAACATTCGTATCAATAATTACTTTGAACGTAAATGGACTAAATGCTTCAACCAAACGAAATAGGCTGGCTGAATGGATCTAGAAGCAAGACCCATATATATGCTGTTTACAAGAGACCCACTTCAGACCTAGAGACACTCATAGACTGAAAGTGAGAGGCTGGAAAAAGATAGTCCATGCAAATGGAAATCAAAAGAAAGCTGGAGTAGCAATCCTCATATCAGACAAAATAGACTTTAAAGTAAAGAAGATTCTAAGAGACAAGGCAGGTCACTACATCATGATTAAGGGATCTATTCAAGAGGAAGACATAACAGTCATGAATATCTACGCACCCAACACAGGGGCACCTCAATACATAAGACAGGTACTTTCAGACATAAAAGAAGAAATCAACAATAACACAATAATGGTAGGAGACTTTAACACTCCTCTCACACCAATGGACAGATCAACAAAATAGAAAATTAATAAAGAAACACAAGCCTTAAATGCCTCACTGGAAAAGATGGACCTCATCGATATCTTTAGGACGTTCCATCCAAAAGCAGAAGAATACACTTTCTTCTCAAGCGCTCACGGAACATTCTCCAGGATCGACCACATCTTGGGCCACAAATCTAACCTCAGTCAGTTCAAGAAAACGAAATTATATCAACCATCTTCTCGGACCACAATGCAATGAGACTAGAGATCAACTACCAGAAAAAAACTCCTAAAAACACAAACACATGGAGATTAAACAATACATACCTAAAAAACCAACTGATCATTGAGGAAATCAAAGGAGAAATTAAACGGCTAAAAGAGAACAACCTCCAACCAAGAATTCTCTACCCAGTAAGAATCTCATTCAGAATTGATGGTGAAGTCAAAAGCTTCACAGACAAGCAAAAACTAAAAGAATTCTGTACCACAAAACCAGCCCTACAACAAGTGTTAAACGGCCTGATATAGCCAATAAATACAAGAATAGGAGAAGCCTTACAAATCAAACCCCAAATTTCTAAGAAGATGACAATAGGAACATTCGTATCAATAATTACTTTGAACGTAAATGGACTAAATGCTTCAACCAAACGAAATAGGCTGGCTGAATGGATCTAGAAGCAAGACCCATATATATGCTGTTTACAAGAGACCCACTTCAGACCTAGAGACACTCATAGACTGAAAGTGAGAGGCTGGAAAAAGATAGTCCATGCAAATGGAAATCAAAAGAAAGCTGGAGTAGCAATCCTCATATCAGACAAAATAGACTTTAAAGTAAAGAAGATTCTAAGAGACAAGGCAGGTCACTACATCATGATTAAGGGATCTATTCAAGAGGAAGACATAACAGTCATGAATATCTACGCACCCAACACAGGGGCACCTCAATACATAAGACAGGTACTTTCAGACATAAAAGAAGAAATCAACAATAACACAATAATGGTAGGAGACTTTAACACTCCTCTCACACCAATGGACAGATCAACAAAATAGAAAATTAATAAAGAAACACAAGCCTTAAATGCCTCACTGGAAAAGATGGACCTCATCGATATCTTTAGGACGTTCCATCCAAAAGCAGAAGAATACACTTTCTTCTCAAGCGCTCACGGAACATTCTCCAGGATCGACCACATCTTGGGCCACAAATCTAACCTCAGTCAGTTCAAGAAAACGAAATTATATCAACCATCTTCTCGGACCACAATGCAATGAGACTAGAGATCAACTACCAGAAAAAAACTCCTAAAAACACAAACACATGGAGATTAAACAATACATACCTAAAAAACCAACTGATCATTGAGGAAATCAAAGGAGAAATTAAACAATTCCTAGAAGAAAATGACAATGAACACACGACAGTGCAAAACCTATGGGATACTGCAAAAGCAGTTCTAAGAGGGAAATTTATAGCAATAGAATCCCACCTCAAGAAACTATGAAAATATGAAGCAGATGACCTAACCCTCCGCTTAAAACAGTTGGAGAAAGAAGAACAAAAGCATCCCAAAGCCAGCAGAAGAAGAGAAATCATAAAGATCAGAGCAGAAATAAATGAAAAAGAAACAATAGTAAAGATAAACAAAAAGCTGGTTCTTTGAAAAGGTAAACAAAATTGACAAGCCACTGGCCAGACTCATTAAGAAAAAGAGAGAGAAGAACTAGATCAACAAAATCAAAAACGAAAAAGGAGAAATTACAACAGATAATGCAGAAATCCAAAGGATTCTAAGAGACTATTATGAGCAACTCTATGGTAACAAACTGGACAACCTGGAAGAAATGGACAGTTTCTTGGGGAAGATTAATCTCCCAAGACTGAGCCAGGAAGAAACAGAAACTTTGAACAACCCAATCACAAGCTCAGAAATTGAATTTGTGATTAAAAATCTACCCAAAAATAAAAGCCCAGGGCCAGATGGCTTCACAGCTGAATTCTACCAAACATTTAAAGAAGAGCTAATGCCTGTCCTTGTAAAACTCTTCCAAAAAATTGCACAGGAAGGAACACTTCCAAACACATTCTACAAGGTCACCATCACCCTGATACCCAAACCAGGCAAAGACAACACAAAAAAGGAAAACTATAGGCCAATTTCCCTGATGAACGTAGATGTCAAGATCCTCAACAAAATCCTAGCAAACAGAATCCAACGACACATCAAAAAACTCATACATCATGATCAAGTCGGGTTCATCCCAGGCATGCAAGGCTTCTTCAACATCCGCAAATCAATCAACGTGATACACCATATCAACAAGTTGAAAGACAAAAATCACATGATCATTTCAATAGATGCAGAAAAAGCCTTCGACAAAGTACAACATCCATTTATGATAAAAACTCTTCAGAAAATGGGCATAGAAGAAACCTATCTCAATATAATAAAAGCCATCTATGAGAAGCCTACAGCAAACATTATTGTTAATGGTGAAAAACTGAAAGCATTCCCTCTAAGATCAGGAACAAGACAGGGGTGCCCGCTTTCACCACTACTATTCAACATAGTCCTGGAAGTGCTAGCAACAGCAATAAGAGAAGAGAAAGAAATCAAAGGAATCCAGATTGGAAAGGAAGAAGTCAAGCTCTCTCTTTTTGCAGACGACATGATATTATACATAGAAAATCCCAAAGACACGGTTACAAAGCTACTAGAGCTAATCAATGAATTCAGCAAAGTTGCAGGATACAAAGTCAACACACAGAAGTCACTGGCATTCCTATACACAAACAATGAAAAATCAGAAAATGAAATCAAAGTGGCAATCCCGTTCACCATTGCAACCAAAAGAATCAAATATCTAGGAATAAACCTACCCAAAGAAACAAAAGAATTGTACACAGAAAATTACAAGACACTCATGAGAGAAATTAAAGAAGACTTAAACAGATGGAGAGATATTCCATGTTCCTGGGTCGGAAGAATCAATATTGTGAAAATGACCATGCTACCAAATATCATCTACAGATTCAATGCAATACCTATTCAACTACCATTGACATTTTTCACAGAACTAGACCAAATAATAACACAGTTCATATGGAAACACAGAAGACCTCGAATAGCCAAAGCAATCCTGAGGAAGAAGAATGGAGTTGGAGGATCAGCCTCCTAACTTCAGACTCTTCCAAAAAATTGCACAGGAAGGAACACTTCCAAACACATTCTACAAGGTCACCATCACCCTGATACCCAAACCAGGCAAAGACAACACAAAAAAGGAAAACTATAGGCCAATTTCCCTGATGAACGTAGATGTCAAGATCCTCAACAAAATCCTAGCAAACAGAATCCAACGACACATCAAAAAACTCATACATCATGATCAAGTCGGGTTCATCCCAGGCATGCAAGGCTTCTTCAACATCCGCAAATCAATCAACGTGATACACCATATCAACAAGTTGAAAGACAAAATCACATGATCATTTCAATAGATGCAGAAAAAGCCTTCGACAAAGTACAACATCCATTTATGATAAAAACTCTTCAGAAAATGGGCATAGAAGAAACCTATCTCAATATAATAAAAGCCATCTATGAGAAGCCTACAGCAAACATTATTGTTAATGGTGAAAAACTGAAAGCATTCCCTCTAAGATCAGGAACAAGACAGGGGTGCCCGCTTTCACCACTACTATTCAACATAGTCCTGGAAGTGCTAGCAACAGCAATAAGAGAAGAGAAAGAAATCAAAGGAATCCAGATTGGAAAGGAAGAAGTCAAGCTCTCTCTTTTTGCAGACGACATGATATTATACATAGAAAATCCCAAAGACACGGTTACAAAGCTACTAGAGCTAATCAATGAATTCAGCAAAGTTGCAGGATACAAAGTCAACACACAGAAGTCACTGGCATTCCTATACACAAACAATGAAAAATCAGAAAATGAAATCAAAGTGGCAATCCCGTTCACCATTGCAACCAAAAGAATCAAATATCTAGGAATAAACCTACCCAAAGAAACAAAAGAATTGTACACAGAAAATTACAAGACACTCATGAGAGAAATTAAAGAAGACTTAAACAGATGGAGAGATATTCCATGTTCCTGGGTCGGAAGAATCAATATTGTGAAAATGACCATGCTACCAAATATCATCTACAGATTCAATGCAATACCTATTCAACTACCATTGACATTTTTCACAGAACTAGACCAAATAATAACACAGTTCATATGGAAACACAGAAGACCTCGAATAGCCAAAGCAATCCTGAGGAAGAAGAATGGAGTTGGAGGGATCAGCCTCCCTAACTTCAGACTCTACTACAAAGCAACAGTTATCAAGACAGTATGGTATTGGCACAAAAACAGAACTATAGATCAATGGAACAAAATTGAGAACCCAGAGATAAACCCACACACCTATGGGTACCTTATTTTTGACAAAGGAGGCAAACATATAAAATGGGACAAAGACAGCCTCTTCAACAAATGGTGCTGGGAAAATTGGACAGCTACATGCAAAAAAATGAAGTTGGAACATTCCCTGACCCCATACACAAAGATCAACTCAAAATGGATTAAAGACTTAAATGTAAGACCAGAAACCATCAAACTCTTAGAGGAGAATATAGGCAAAACCCTCAAGGACATCAATCAAAACAAGATCTTCTCTGACCCACCTACTAAAATAGCAGAACTGAAAAGAAAAGCCAACACATGGGACCTCATGAAACTTAAAAGCTTTTGTACAGCAAAAGAAATAACCAAAAAGTTGAACAGACACCCCACAGAATGGGAGAAAATCATAGCAAATGAAACAACAGACAAAGAATTCATCTCCAAAATCTACAAGCAACTCAGACAACTCAGCACAGGGAAAATGAGCAGCCCAATCAAAAAATGGGAAAAAGATCTAAACAGACACCTCTCCAACGATGACATACAGATGGCCCAAAAATACATGAAACGATGCTCAACCTCGCTTATTATCAGAGAAATGCAAATTAAAACCACAATGAGATACCACCTCACACCTGTCAGAATGGCCATCATCAACAAATCGACAGACAACAAGTGCTGGAGAGGGTGTGGAGAAAAGGGAACCCTCTTGCATTGCTGGTGGGAATGTAAATTAATACAATCTCTATGGAAGACAATATGGAGATTCCTTAAAAATCTAAAAATAGAAGCACCCTATGACCCAGCAATCCCACTATTAGGCCTATATCCTGATGAAATCAAAACTGAAAGAGGCACCTGTTCCCCAGTGTTCATTGCAGCTCTCTATACAATAGCTAGAACATGGAAGCAACCTAGATGTCCATCGACAAATGAATGGATCCAGAAGCTCTGGTACATATATACAATGGAATACTACTCAGCTATAAAAATAAATGCAGAAGACTCAGTCCTAATGAGGTGGCTGGCTCTAGAACCTATCATAAAAAGTGAAGTAAGTCAAAAAGAGAAAGACAAGTATAGTATACTGACTCATATATATGGGATCTAGTAAGATGGTCATGATAACATACGCAGTGAACTCATGAAAAAACAGAGAATAGACATAAAGACATTGTGGAGACTGAACAGTGGAGGGGGCATGGAGGAGTAACATGGAAGCCTATACTAAGAAATCAATGCAAAAAAAAAACATTCCCTGACCCCATACACAAAGATCAACTCAAAATGGATTAAAGACTTAAATGTAAGACCAGAAACCATCAAACTCTTAGAGGAGAATATAGGCAAAACCCTCAAGGACATCAATCAAAACAAGATCTTCTCTGACCCACCTACTAAAATAGCAGAACTGAAAAGAAAAGCCAACACATGGGACCTCATGAAACTTAAAAGCTTTTGTACAGCAAAAGAAATAACCAAAAAGTTGAACAGACACCCCACAGAATGGGAGAAAATCATAGCAAATGAAACAACAGACAAAGAATTCATCTCCAAAATCTACAAGCAACTCAGACAACTCAGCACAGGGAAAATGAGCAGCCCAATCAAAAAATGGGAAAAAGATCTAAACAGACACCTCTCCAACGATGACATACAGATGGCCCAAAAATACATGAAACGATGCTCAACCTCGCTTATTATCAGAGAAATGCAAATTAAAACCACAATGAGATACCACCTCACACCTGTCAGAATGGCCATCATCAACAAATCGACAGACAACAAGTGCTGGAGAGGGTGTGGAGAAAAGGGAACCCTCTTGCATTGCTGGTGGGAATGTAAATTAATACAATCTCTATGGAAGACACTATGGAGATTCCTTAAAAATCTAAAAATAGAAGCACCCTATGACCCAGCAATCCCACTATTAGGCCTATATCCTGATGAAATCAAAACTGAAAGAGGCACCTGTTCCCCAGTGTTCATTGCAGCTCTCTATACAATAGCTAGAACATGGAAGCAACCTAGATGTCCATCGACAAATGAATGGATCCAGAAGCTCTGGTACATATATACAATGGAATACTACTCAGCTATAAAAATAAATGCAGAAGACTCAGTCCTAATGAGGTGGCTGGCTCTAGAACCTATCATAAAAAGTGAAGTAAGTCAAAAAGAGAAAGACAAGTATAGTATACTGACTCATATATATGGGATCTAGTAAGATGGTCATGATAACATACGCAGTGAACTCATGAAAAAACAGAGAATAGACATAAAGACATTGTGGAGACCGAACAGTGGGAGGGAGGCATGGAGGGAGTAACATGGAAGCCTATACTGTCATGTGTGGAAAAGATAGCTATTGTCATTGTGCTAGGGGAATAGGAGTACCTACAACCACTTGGAGCGATGGTCTGGAGGGATGGGAGGGGGGGAACTGGGTGAGGGAAGGGTCCAGGGATATGCATATGAATGATCTGGGAACATACATGTAAAAAAAATAATTAATTAATTAATTAATTTAAAAAAAACGTGAGTAAATAGTAGTCAACAAATATTTGCTTGAATCTGAGAACAGAGCCAGAAGAAATCTTAAAATAGCCATCTGTTTATCTTCTGCTGTCCTTTGGAAGTTTGAGAGAAAGGATGAGATAGGCGCCCCCTGCTCCTAAGGAGTGGAAGGGAGCTGTAGGCCCTGAAGGTCTCTGTCAGCACTGAGGGCAGGCTTAGGGCTCAAACACTAGTAAGATGTAGGTCTAGGTTTTCAAGGACTATGGGGAATCCAGTGCTGGAGTAAGGCAGTAAACAGATGGTCACAACATTATATGAATTCTGGATGGAGCCATGCTCCCCGGGTTATTGAGGAGGATCTCAACTCGGATGAGGGGTAGCCTTATCAAATATTATCTATTTCTGGGCTTCTCCCTGAATTCTTTCTCTCCTAGGCGGGAATTTCTGTGTTATTTTGTACTGAGCAGTGCCGTGGTCTTTTCACATTGCAGTCCAAGTAGTCATATTTTTTTCTTTTCTTGACCACACCACTTGGTGTGTGGGATCTTAGTTTCCCAGTGCAGAGAGAGCATGGAGTCCTAACCACTGGACCACCAGGGAATTCCCAGTCCAAGTAATCTTAAGTTTAAAACGTATTTTCAATCGGGTCTCCCACTTTAAATTTTATCTTATAGTTTGGAAATAAAACTGCTTAGCCTAATCCACCAAGTCTTTATAATCTCACCTCTTGTCTACCTTTATACCCTCATCTCTTGCCATCCTTTCACATACAGCCTTGTGGTCCAACCTTGCTAAAGGTACTCACAGTTCTTGAAAATGTTATGCAGCCTTTCTTCTCATTTTTTGTGTTTGCTTTTTCCTTTTATGCTTTTTCGTTCACCTAGCTAATTCTACTCTTTTTAGCTAATTTACTTCTTCCGTGGGAGGGAGGCATGGAGGAGTAACATGGAAGCCTATACTGTCATGTGTGGAAAAGATAGCTATTGTCATTGTGCTAGGGGAATAGGAGTACCTACAACCACTTGGAGCGATGGTCTGGAGGGATGGGAGGGGGGGAACTGGGTGAGGGAAGGGTCCAGGGATATGCATATGAATGATCTGGGAACATACATGTAAAAAAAATAATTAATTAATTAATTAATTTAAAAAAAACGTGAGTAAATAGTAGTCAACAAATATTTGCTTGAATCTGAGAACAGAGCCAGAAGAAATCTTAAAATAGCCATCTGTTTATCTTCTGCTGTCCTTTGGAAGTTTGAGAGAAAGGATGAGATAGGCGCCCCCTGCTCCTAAGGAGTGGAAGGGAGCTGTAGGCCCTGAAGGTCTCTGTCAGCACTGAGGGCAGGCTTAGGGCTCAAACACTAGTAAGATGTAGGTCTAGGTTTTCAAGGACTATGGGGAATCCAGTGCTGGAGTAAGGCAGTAAACAGATGGTCACAACATTATATGAATTCTGGATGGAGCCATGCTCCCCGGGTTATTGAGGAGGATCTCAACTCGGATGAGGGGTAGCCTTATCAAATATTATCTATTTCTGGGCTTCTCCCTGAATTCTTTCTCTCCTAGGCGGGAATTTCTGTGTTATTTTGTACTGAGCAGTGCCGTGGTCTTTTCACATTGCAGTCCAAGTAGTCATATTTTTTTCTTTTCTTGACCACACCACTTGGTGTGTGGGATCTTAGTTTCCCAGTGCAGAGAGAGCATGGAGTCCTAACCACTGGACCACCAGGGAATTCCCAGTCCAAGTAATCTTAAGTTTAAAACGTATTTTCAATCGGGTCTCCCACTTTAAATTTTATCTTATAGTTTGGAAATAAAACTGCTTAGCCTAATCCACCAAGTCTTTATAATCTCACCTCTTGTCTACCTTTATACCCTCATCTCTTGCCATCCTTTCACATACAGCCTTGTGGTCCAACCTTGCTAAAGGTACTCACAGTTCTTGAAAATGTTATGCAGCCTTTCTTCTCATTTTTTGTGTTTGCTTTTTCCTTTTATCTGGAATGTCTTTTTTCGTTTTCACCTAGCTAATTCTACTCTTATATTTAATATCAAGCGTAATTTTTACTTCTTCCTAGAAGACCTTTACTTCCACTTGATACAGGCCCTAAAACAGGTGCCTCTTCTTTTCAGCTGTCACCCTGTACCTATCTCTACGATACTATTACACTATTAGAATTTTTTACATATCCATTTCTCCAGAGTTTGAGCATTATGAATGCAAGGTATATATGTCTGATCTGTGTACTTCCATTACCCAAGAAGAGGCCATAGACTCACATTTAGACACTTAGGTGTTTGTTGAATGAATAATGTGAATAAATAGTGTGTTTCTGAAAATACAGATTGTCTCCAGTGACTTTTCCTCTCAACACCAGACTCGGTATTAGCAGCACAGATGATACTCAGTGTGAAGATCGGATGAAGCAAGGGATGAAAATATGTTTTGAGTATTATCAAATGCAGGGTTAGACTAAAGATTTATAAGTGCGGGTATTACCTTGACTCGTGTGTTAGTGTGCTCTACAAATGAAATAATGAAGAGATAACATTTGAGCTGACCTTGATTTGGAAGAGAGTATTAGTTTTCTATTCATGGACAACAAATGGCCATAAATTTGGTGGCTTAAGACGATAGCATGTATAATATTGTGGGTATTTTAGGTCAGAAGTTTAGAGCATTGTGGTAATTCACAACGGTCGTGGTATTCAGATTTATTTGACTAGAATTCTTTAAAAAATGTTAAAAATTGGGCTTCCCTGGTGGTCCAGTGGGTAAGGACACGGCCTTGCAGTGCAAGGGGCGCCAGTTCGTATCCTGTCCTGGGAAGATCCCGTGTTCCGCAGAGCGGCTGGAGCGATGAGTCTAATTACCGAGCCGGAGCTCTGGAGCACATGCGCCCAGAGCTGGTGCTCTGTGACAACAGAGGCCACCGCGATGGGAGGCCCACATGGGCCAAAGAACAAAGATGGATGAAAAACGATAAATGAAAGACCAACAGAAGTGGCTCACCCGCCCCCCTCCCTCCCCAACCTGCCCCTTAAAAAAAAAAAAGTTAAAAATTGTATTTAGTATGGAAAAAATTATAGTCATAGCCTTTTAAGTCACTTGAAAAATCCTTTTATCGTTGCTGGAAGATAATATAAATGTGTGTTAACTACCTTTAGATATATTATATAAAAGAACTATATAGAGAGATTAGCTGTTAACACTACCTTATAATTTAGAACTTAGAGGGAAGAACTTCATGTCTATTAGACATGCAGAAAGGTAAAGTGGTTAGGCTTAGGTGTATTATATAGCACTAATCTCTTAAATTGTAAGTTTGCATTATAGATTGTGATAATTCTATAGTTGTCACTAAGGGAATTTTTTTTTTTTCCTCCCAGTTTTTATGTTGTTTTTTTAAAAACTTTTATTTTACTTTTAACTTTTACAGAGTTTTGTTGTTTACAGATATGTATGTTCCCAGATTAGTCATAGGTATATCCCCCCCATCCCACCCCTCCAGACCATCACACAGCACCCCTGCAGGATACCCTTTTCTCACAGAGCAATGACTATAGCTATTTTCTTCACATATGATAGTACAGGCCCTTCATGCTACTTCCTTTATGCCTCCCACCCACTGTTCCTTCCCCACAATGTCCATATGTCCACTGTCCATGTCTGTTTCTCCATCGTTTCACTGCATGTGCCATCATCACCATCCTACTAGATTCCATATATATGTTAGTATATTGTACTTGTCCTCTTTCTGACTGACTTCACTTTTTATGAGAGGTTCTAGATCCAGCCACTTCATTAGGGCTGATTCTTCTGCATTTCTTTTTACAGCTGTGTAGTATTCCATTGTATATATGTACCAGAATTGTTATATCCATTCGTTTGTTGATGGGCATCTAAGTTGCTTCTATGTTCTAGCTATTGTGTAGAGAGCTGCAATGAACATTGGGGTTTAGGTGCTTCTTTCACATTTAATTTCATCAGGGTATAAGCCTAAGAGTGGGATTGCTGGGTCGTATGGTGCTTCTCATTAAGGAAATTTAATTGCAGACATGTATTAGAGCTTCTATAATTGCAGTATACATAGAACTTGTTTATTTCTTAGTCTGTGAGAAGAATAGCCTGGAGTACTGGACCCTGTTGCTGGTTGGGACAAAGTCTTTACTTTATATTCTATTTCCCAATCTAGAAAGACTGTCAACATGTTGCAGCATGCCTAGTACTGTGGTGATATCAGACAATGGATATAACTCTATAAGGCAGATGTTCTTGAGACCTGGCAGATAAGCCACAATTGTGTATATATGTGTGTTCAGTTGTTCATTTGAGTGCGACTCTTTGCAGCCCCATGGACTGTAGCCCACCAGGTCCTTCTGTCCATGGCATTTCCAAGCAGGAATACTGGAGTGGGCTATCACTTCCTGTGCCAGGGGTCTTCCTGACCCAGGGGTCAAACCTGCGCCTCTTGCATATCCTGCATTGGCTGGTGGATTCATTACTGACTGTGCCACCTGAGAAGCCCTTAAGCTACAATTAGTACTGACCAAATGATGAACAGGGTTACCTTTGGTACTAAGTAGAGATTGGAACTGAGAAGAGCAAGAGTTGAATTTTAGAAACCAGTTAGGAGACTGCTCGTTAGGTAGAAATGATGGTGGCAGTAGACATGGAGAAAGGTGAACAGATTTGAAATTGCTTAGATCACGTCCTTGTCGCTAAATCTGTAGAGATTGTCTAGGTCTCAGGTTACTTGACTTTATAACAGTGATTATTACTTCCTTGAGACATTCTCTTCCTTTGGCTGCTTTAACGCCAACTCTCCAGCTGTCCTTCTGCTCCTCTGGAATTCTGGGCCACAATTTTTTGCAGCTTTTATTTCTTTATTTCTAATCCCTTAAAAATTGATGTTCCTCCGGATTCTGTTCTAGGCTCTGTTCTCTCTCATTTTCACAGTCTTCCAGAATGATGTCATTACTTTCTTAGCATTAATAACCATCTGTGTGCTAATGATTGCCATATTTTTATCTCCAGCCAAGATCTGTCTCCTAAGCTCCATCTTGTATTCAACCCTCAACACCTCCTTGCTTCTATGTTCTAGCTATTGTGTAGAGAGCTGCAATGAACATTGGGGTTTAGGTGCTTCTTTCACATTTAATTTCATCAGGGTATAAGCCTAAGAGTGGGATTGCTGGGTCGTATGGTGCTTCTCATTAAGGAAATTTAATTGCAGACATGTATTAGAGCTTCTATAATTGCAGTATACATAGAACTTGTTTATTTCTTAGTCTGTGAGAAGAATAGCCTGGAGTACTGGACCCTGTTGCTGGTTGGGACAAAGTCTTTACTTTATATTCTATTTCCCAATCTAGAAAGACTGTCAACATGTTGCAGCATGCCTAGTACTGTGGTGATATCAGACAATGGATATAACTCTATAAGGCAGATGTTCTTGAGACCTGGCAGATAAGCCACAATTGTGTATATATGTGTGTTCAGTTGTTCATTTGAGTGCGACTCTTTGCAGCCCCATGGACTGTAGCCCACCAGGTCCTTCTGTCCATGGCATTTCCAAGCAGGAATACTGGAGTGGGCTATCACTTCCTGTGCCAGGGGTCTTCCTGACCCAGGGGTCAAACCTGCGCCTCTTGCATATCCTGCATTGGCTGGTGGATTCATTACTGACTGTGCCACCTGAGAAGCCCTTAAGCTACAATTAGTACTGACCAAATGATGAACAGGGTTACCTTTGGTACTAAGTAGAGATTGGAACTGAGAAGAGCAAGAGTTGAATTTTAGAAACCAGTTAGGAGACTGCTCGTTAGGTAGAAATGATGGTGGCAGTAGACATGGAGAAAGGTGAACAGATTTGAAATTGCTTAGATCACGTCCTTGTCGCTAAATCTGTAGAGATTGTCTAGGTCTCAGGTTACTTGACTTTATAACAGTGATTATTACTTCCTTGAGACATTCTCTTCCTTTGGCTGCTTTAACGCCAACTCTCCAGCTGTCCTTCTGCTCCTCTGGAATTCTGGGCCACAATTTTTTGCAGCTTTTATTTCTTTATTTCTAATCCCTTAAAAATTGATGTTCCTCCGGATTCTGTTCTAGGCTCTGTTCTCTCTCATTTTCACAGTCTTCCAGAATGATGTCATTACTTTCTTAGCATTAATAACCATCTGTGTGCTAATGATTGCCATATTTTTATCTCCAGCCAAGATCTGTCTCCTAAGCTCCAGATCTTTGTATTCAACCCATGCTCAACACCTCCTCTCAGATGTTACACAGGCACTGCAAACTGAAAGTAGAACTTTCTTCTCAAACTGCTTGTCCTCTGTCCACCCTTTCAGTAAAGAATATCACCATTTTCCTAGTACCCAAAGCCATACACCATTGATCATTTTCTCCTTTTTCATTTGTGATATAATTTATATAAAATAATGAGAAGGCAAATGTACAGTTCGATGAGTTTTGACAAATATACACACTTACATTGTCATCCTTCAGTGAAGATAAAGAATATTTTTCGTTCTCCAGAAAAGTTCCCTCATATTGCTTTTCCAGTCATTCTTGCCCCCTTTCCCCTACCCCGGCTGAGCCAAATACTTTCCTTATTGCCTCCTCATTTATTAGCTTTTCCTGTTCTTGAACTTCTTATAAATGGAACCATATGGTATACTCTATTGTTCAGCATACTTTTGTCATTTGTCCATATTGTTGTATAGGTCGGCAGTTTGTTCTTTTCTGTTGCTTATCCATTACCTTTTGTTAACCCCGTTCTATAGCATAGGTCTTGTTGTTAATCTGTTTTATATAGAGAATGTCTATCTGTTAATCTCAATTTCAAATGTATCCCTCCCATCCCCTTTCCCCTTGGGTCACCATAAATTGGTTTCTATGCTTGCGAGACTATTTCTGTTTTGTAAATAAGATCATTTATATTGTTTTTTTTTAGATTCCACATGTAAGTGATCTCATATGGTATTTGTATTTTTCTTTCTGACTTACTTAACTTAGTATGATCATCTCCAGGTCCATCCATGTTGCTGCAAACTTTCCATCCCGCTTTCCATTGGGACATTCTCTTCCTTTGGCTGCTTTAACGCCAACTCTCCAGCTGTCCTTCTGCTCCTCTGGAATTCTGGGCCACAATTTTTTGCAGCTTTTATTTCTTTATTTCTAATCCCTTAAAAATTGATGTTCCTCCGGATTCTGTTCTAGGCTCTGTTCTCTCTCATTTTCACAGTCTTCCAGAATGATGTCATTACTTTCTTAGCATTAATAACCATCTGTGTGCTAATGATTGCCATATTTTTATCTCCAGCCAAGATCTGTCTCCTAAGCTCCAGATCTTTGTATTCAACCCATGCTCAACACCTCCTCTCAGATGTTACACAGGCACTGCAAACTGAAAGTAGAACTTTCTTCTCAAACTGCTTGTCCTCTGTCCACCCTTTCAGTAAAGAATATCACCATTTTCCTAGTACCCAAAGCCATACACCATTGATCATTTTCTCCTTTTCATTTGGGATATAATTTATATAAAATAATGAGAAGGCAAATGTACAGTTCGATGAGTTTTGACAAATATACACACTTACATTGTCATCCTTCAGTGAAGATAAAGAATATTTTTCGTTCTCCAGAAAAGTTCCCTCATATTGCTTTTCCAGTCATTCTTGCCCCCTTTCCCCTACCCCGGCTGAGCCAAATACTTTCCTTATTGCCTCCTCATTTATTAGCTTTTCCTGTTCTTGAACTTCTTATAAATGGAACCATATGGTATACTCTATTGTTCAGCATACTTTTGTCATTTGTCCATATTGTTGTATAGGTCGGCAGTTTGTTCTTTTCTGTTGCTTATCCATTACCTTTTGTTAACCCCGTTCTATAGCATAGGTCTTGTTGTTAATCTGTTTTATATAGAGAATGTCTATCTGTTAATCTCAATTTCAAATGTATCCCTCCCATCCCCTTTCCCCTTGGGTCACCATAAATTGGTTTCTATGCTTGCGAGACTATTTCTGTTTTGTAAATAAGATCATTTATATTGTTTTTTTTTAGATTCCACATGTAAGTGATCTCATATGGTATTTGTATTTTTCTTTCTGACTTACTTAACTTAGTATGATCATCTCCAGGTCCATCCATGTTGCTGCAAATGTCATTCATGCTTTTTAATGACTGAGTAATATTCCATCGTATATATGTACTACATCTTCTTAATGCATTTATCTGCTGATGAATATTTAGGTTGTTCCTTGTCTTGACTATTGTAAATAGTGCTGCTGAGAACAGTGGGGTGCATGTATCTTTTCAAATTAGAATTTTCTTTGGATATATGCCCAGGGGTGGGATTGGTGGATCATATGGCAACTTTATTTTTAGTTTTTTGTTTGTTTGTTTGTTTAAGGAATCTCCATACTATTCTCATAGTGGCTTCATCAATTTACATTCCCACCAACAGTGTAGGAGGGTTCTCTTTTCTTTACACCCTCTGCAGGAGCTGTTTATATTTTTTTGGCTGTTATAAATACAGCTGCTAAGAATATCTTTCCAAAAGACTTCTATGGAGGAGTTGGAGGAGAAGGAATTGGATGAAGATGGTTGAAAGGTACAGACTATCAATTATAAAGATAAATATATAAATAATGTACATTATTAACATACCACTCCTATATTACTATAAATGGAAGTTGTAAAGAGAGTTCTCATTGCAAGGAAAACATTTTTTTCTTTTATTTTGTATCTTTATGAGGTTATGGATATTCACCAAACAGTGCTCTATGCCACCTATATTTCAATAAAACTGAAATCTGTGGTTACATGCTTTCATTTCTCTTATATCTAAGGGTGGAGTTCCTGCTCATATGATGAGTATATGTTTAATTTGTTAGAAATCACCAGTTTCCAAAGTAGTTATACAATTTTAGAATCCCACTAACAGTGTTTAAAAGTTCTAGTTTTCCTACTTCTTTTTTCTTTTTTTTTTAAGATTTATTTATTTATTTATTTTGGGTGGGGGTCGGGTTGGGGAGGGAGGGGAGTGGGCAGGCCACTTCTATTGGTCTTTCATTTCTCTATTTTCATCCGTCCTTGTTCTTTGGCTCCTGTGGGCCTCCCATCGCGGTGGCCTCTGTTGTTGCAGAGCACTGGCTCTGGGTGCATGCGCTCCAGAGCTCCAGCTCGGTAGTTGGACCCATCGGTCCAGCCGCTCCACGGCACGTGGGATCTTCCCAGGCCAGGGATCCAACCGGCGCCCCTTGCACTGCTAGGCGGTGTCCTTATCCACTGGACCACCAGGGGAAGCCCTAGTCTTCCTACTTCTTGATATCACTTGCTATTGTCAGTTTTGTAAATTCTGACCATTATAATATATTTGTACTGGTATATCTTTTCTCATTATAATTTTTAATTTTTCATGACTAATCTTTTTTTTTTTTAATTGTTTATTTTAAAGGTTTTACAGAGTTTTGTTGTTCACAGACATGTATGTTCCCAGATCAGTCATATGCATATCCCTGGTCCCCACCCCCCGAGTTCCCCCCATCCCACCCCTCTGGACCATTGCCCCATGCCATTGTAAGGACTCCTATTCCCTTAGCACAATGACAATAGCTATCTTTTCCACACATGACAGTATAGGTTTCCATGTTACTCCCTCCATGTCTCCCCCTCCCTATTTCTTCCCCACAATGTTCCTATGTCTATGCTCTGTCTGTTTTTCCATGAGTTCCCTGCGTGTGTTATCAAGACTGTCCTACTCGATTCCATATATGTGTGTTAGTATACTGTATTTGTCTTTCTCTTTTTGACTTACTTCACTTTTTATTATAGGTTCTACAGCCAGCCACTTCATTAGGACTGAGTCTTCTGCATTTCTTTTAACAGCTGAGTAGTATTCCATTGTATATATGTACCAGAGCTTCTGGATCCATTCATTCATCGATGGACATCTAGGTTGCTTCCATGTTCTGGCTATTGTTTAGAGAGCTGCAATGAACATTGGGGTACAGGTGCTTCTTTCAGTTTTGATTTCATCAGGATATAAGCCTAATAGTGGGATTGCTGGGTCATAGGGTGTTTCTATTTTTAGTTTTTTAAGAAATCTCCATAGTGTCTTCCATAGAGGCTGTATCAGTTGACATTCTCACCAGCAATGCAAGAGGGTTCCCTTTTCTCCTCACCCTCTCCAGCATTTATTGTCTGCAGATTTTTTGAAGATGGCCATTCTGACAGGTGTGAGGTGATATCTCATTGTGGTTTTAATTTGCATTTCTCTAATAATAAGCGAGGTTGAGCATCATTTCATGTGCTTTTGGGCCATCTGTATGTCCTCTTTGGAGGGGCGTCTGTTTAGATTTTTTTCCCATTTTTGATTGGTGTCGTTTTCGTGTGATTTCATCTTGTAGATTTTGGCTTTTTTTAGTAGTCTTCCTACTTCTTGATATCACTTGCTATTGTCAGTTTTGTAAATTCTGACCATTATAATATATTTGTACTGGTATATCTTTTCTCATTATAATTTTTAATTTTTCATGACTAATCTTTTTTTTTTTTAATTGTTTATTTTAAAGGTTTTACAGAGTTTTGTTGTTCACAGACATGTATGTTCCCAGATCAGTCATATGCATATCCCTGGTCCCCACCCCCCGAGTTCCCCCCATCCCACCCCTCTGGACCATTGCCCCATGCCATTGTAAGGACTCCTATTCCCTTAGCACAATGACAATAGCTATCTTTTCCACACATGACAGTATAGGTTTCCATGTTACTCCCTCCATGTCTCCCCCTCCCTATTTCTTCCCCACAATGTTCCTATGTCTATGCTCTGTCTGTTTTTCCATGAGTTCCCTGCGTGTGTTATCAAGACTGTCCTACTCGATTCCATATATGTGTGTTAGTATACTGTATTTGTCTTTCTCTTTTTGACTTACTTCACTTTTTATTATAGGTTCTACAGCCAGCCACTTCATTAGGACTGAGTCTTCTGCATTTCTTTTAACAGCTGAGTAGTATTCCATTGTATATATGTACCAGAGCTTCTGGATCCATTCATTCATCGATGGACATCTAGGTTGCTTCCATGTTCTGGCTATTGTTTAGAGAGCTGCAATGAACATTGGGGTACAGGTGCTTCTTTCAGTTTTGATTTCATCAGGATATAAGCCTAATAGTGGGATTGCTGGGTCATAGGGTGTTTCTATTTTTAGTTTTTTAAGAAATCTCCATAGTGTCTTCCATAGAGGCTGTATCAGTTGACATTCTCACCAGCAATGCAAGAGGGTTCCCTTTTCTCCTCACCCTCTCCAGCATTTATTGTCTGCAGATTTTTTGAAGATGGCCATTCTGACAGGTGTGAGGTGATATCTCATTGTGGTTTTAATTTGCATTTCTCTAATAATAAGCGAGGTTGAGCATCATTTCATGTGCTTTTGGGCCATCTGTATGTCCTCTTTGGAGAGGCGTCTGTTTAGATCTTTTTCCCATTTTTTGATTGGGTTGTTCGTTTTTCCTGTGCTGAGTTGTCTGAGTTGCTTGTAGATTTTGGAGATTAACTCTTTGTCTGTTGTTTCATTTGCTATGATTTTCTCCCACTCTGGGGTTGTCTGTTCAGCTTTTTGGTTATTTCTTTTGCTGTACAAAAGCTTTGAAGTTTCATTAGGTCCCACATGTTCATTTTTCTTTTCAGTTCTGCTATTTTAGTAGGTGGGTCAGAGAAGATCTTGCTTTGATTGATGTCCTTGAGGGTTTTGCCTATATTCTTCTCTAAGAGTTTGATGGTTTCTGGTCTTACATTTAGGTCTTTAATCCATTTTGGGTTGATCTTAGTGTATGGTATTAGGGAATGTTCCAACTTCATTTTTTTGCATGTAGCTGTCATGACTAATCTTAATGAGAATTGATTAATGTGTTTATTGGACCATTGTTGCATCTTTTGTGTTGCATATTTTGTTAAAATACTTTTTATTTATTGGATTGTCTGATTTTTATTGTTGTAAGTATTATTTTGTATACATTAAAATACAAGTCTTTTGTCAGATATATGTATATAATATTTTTTGTCTCTGTGAGTTGATTTTTCATTTTCTCTGTGTCTTTTGATGAGTAGTTTTAAATTTTGATATTGTACACTCTGTCACATTTTTATTTTATGGATAGGATTTTTTGTGTCCTATTTAGGAAATCTTTGGCTAACCCAGAGTTCTGAATACATTTTCCTTCATGTTATTCTAGAGGCTTAATAGTTTTACTTTTTATTTTAAAGTCTTTGATCATTTCAAATTAGTTTTTGTGTATGATGTGAGGTGGAGATTGAGATTCATTTTTTCCCAATTGGTATCCAGTTATTTTAGTATCATTGTTGACAAAGCTTTTCTTTCTCTAATCAAAATATAAATTGATCATGTATGAATAGGTATACTTCTTTATTCTGATTTGTTTCATCAGTCTGTTTGTTTAGCCTTCTGAATCTGCTGTTGCTCTACAAATTAGCTTTATAAATCATAAAACCTGGTAGCTTTGTTCTTCAGCATTTACTTGGCTATTCTACAACTTCTGTATTTCCATATCAGTTTGCAGATCAGCTTGTCAGTTAAAAAAAAAGGGTGCTAGGCTTTTTTTTTTTGGTGGGTGGGGTGGGGAGGGAGGGGGATGGGTGGGCCACTTCTATTGGTCTTTCATTTCTCTATTTTCATCCGTCTTTGTTCTTTGGCTCCTTTGGGCCTCCCATTGCTGTGGCCTCTGTCGTCGCAGAGCACCGGCTCTGGGCGCATGTGCTCCACAGCTCCGGTTCGGTGATTGGACACATCAGTCCAGCTGCTCCGCGGCCCGTGGGATCTTCCCAGGCCAGGGCTCGAACCTGTGCCCCTTACACTGCAAGGTGGTGTCCTTACCCACTGGACCACCAGGGGTAGCCTCGGTGCTAGGCTTTTGAGTTGGATTAATTCACTCAAGATATATTTAAGGGGAGCCTGGAGATCCTGATTGATGCTAAACTGGAAAGATCCCCTGGAGAAAGGGAGAGGCTACCCACTCCAGTATTCTTGGGCTTCCCTATTGGCTCAGACTGTTACAGAATCCCCTGCAATACAGAAAACCTGGGTTGGGAAGATCCCCTGGAGAAGGGAAAGGCTACCCACTCTAGTATTTTTGCTTGGAGAATTTCATGGCTTGTCCATGGGTCACAAAGAGTTGGACACGACTGAGTGAATTTGTTGACTTCTTAGCCTGCATTTTGTGAAATAGTACATGGCTGTTTGTTTAGGTGTTTTTAAATTTCTCTCATCAGCGTTTTCTAGTTTTCAGTGTACAGGCCTTTCATATCTTTTATTAGGTTTGTTCCTAGTTATTTGTTGAAAGTATATAAAAATGCCAGCTGATTTTTGTGAATTAACCTAGAATCTTACAATCTTGCTAATTTAAAAAATTTTCTTATTTTTCTGCATGGCATCTTAGTTGGGCACCTGAGATCTTCTTTGCATTCTGTGGGATCTTTGCTGTGACATGTGGTCTTTCATTGCAGCATACAGGATCTCTAGTTGTGGACCGCGGGCTCAGTAATTGCAGTGCACAAGCTTAGTCACTCTGCAGCATGTTTGGTCTTAGTTCCCCAAACAAGGATTGAACTCAAGTCTCCTGCATTTCAGGGTATATTCTTTTATTTATTTATTTTCTTTTGGGTGGGGGGCTGTTGGGGAGGGAGGAAAGGGGATGGGTGGGCCACTTCTGTTGGTCTTTCATTTATCTATTTTCATCCATCTTTGTTCTTTGGCCCGTGTGGGCCTCCCATCACAGTGGCCTCTGTTGTCCCAGAGCACCAGCTCTAGGCGCATGCGCTCCAGAGCCCTGGCTCGGCAATTGGATACATCGGTCCAGCCGCTCCGTGGCATGTGGGATCTTCCCAGGCCAAGGGTTGAACTGGTGCCCCTTGCATGGCAAGGCGTTGTCCTTACCCACTGGACCACCAGGGAAGCCCCAGGGTATATTTTTAACCACTGGATCACCAGGAAATTCCCTTTTGCTAAGTTTATTATTAGTTTGATTATAGATTAAAACAATTTTTATATGTACACAAATTGTATAGCATCTATAAGTAAACATTTTTGCTTCTTCCTTTTCTATGTTTATGACTTTTTAATGTTGCCTTATTACAGTGGCTTGAATCTTGAGTACAGTGTTGAATAGAGTAATGAAAGTAGGCATCTTTTCTTATTCCTGAATTCAAGTATTGTCTGCATACTTTTTGAATAAGGTACCCTTTGTCAGACGGAGGAAGCTCTTCTTTTTGCTTAGTTTGTTGAGAGGTTTTGTTTTCAATCATCAACAAGTATTGAATTTGATCAGATGCTTTCTGGGAGACATCTTTTGAGATAACGATAGATTTTTTTCTGTTTCATTCTGTCACAGTTGATTTTCAGATGTTAAGTCAACCTTGTACTCCTCAGATGAATTCTCTTGATCAAGATGTATTACCTTTTTCATCTCCTTCTAGATTTGATTTGCTAGTTTTATTAATGATTTTTGTATTGTCTGAAAGTTTCTTATCTTGTGATGTTTTGGGGTCAAGGTTACCCTGGCCTCTTAAATTGAGAAGTATTCCTCCTTCTTCAAAAGATTTCTTTGTAGGCTAGTATTTCACTAGTGAAGCCATCTGAGTTTTCTCTGTAAAATGTTCTTTAATCATAAATTTAGCTTTTTAACCTGATAACAGCTATTCAGATTTTCTGTTTCATCTGTTTGGTTTGTAAACTTGTGGTTTTGTTTTGTTTATTATTGGCTTTTTATTTATTTATTTTCATCCATCTTTATTCTTCAGCCTGTGTGGACCTCCCATTATAGTGGCCTCTCTCTCGTTGCAGAGCACCGGCTCTGGGCGCATTCGCTCCAGAGCACTAGCTCATAATTGGACACGCTGGTCCAGCTTGCACAGCATGTGAGATCTTCCCGGATCGGGGGTCGAACCAGTTCCCCTCGCACTGCAAAGCAGACTCTACCCACTGGACCACCAGGGAAGCCTGAAACTTGTAGTTTTTAAGCAATTTGACTATTTCTTCTCAGTTATTAAATTTATTGGCATATTGTTCATAATTCCCTTTCAGTGTCCATAGGATCTGTGGTGATCTCTTCTTTTGTGTTCTTCATGGTCTCAGGCATATTGTTTGTGTCTCCTCTCTAACTTTTCACGTCCATGTCACTCTTTCTGTTCCTATTTTAACTTACAACAATGCCTAGACTTTTGCTAGCACTATTAAAGTAACCTCATTCCTAGCCTTCCTATAAACTAGTTCATAGTCAGGTTCTCTGTGTTTAGTCACTTAGTTACAGGAGGAAAGATCTTTCTAAAGTACAAATGTAATAAATCTTGGCTTAAAATTTTTTCAGTTGTTTCCTAGTAACTTTCAAATAAAAGTCTTAAGTTCCTTCATATGGAATACAAAATCATTATTGATAAGGTATCTATCTCTCTCAATATAATCCTTTTTTTCCATATATTCTTTACCTTTTCATCCCTTTCTGCAAGTCAAAGGGTTTATACCTTGCTGGCTTTCTAGTTCTCTAATTTGTCATTCAACGTCTTAAAAGTGAATGCAGCATTCAGATATGATATGATCAGTACTAAGTAAACAAAAAATGTGTCCTACTTCTCCTTTACTGAGATTATTGTTAAGATCTGCTAGGCATGGGCTCAGTATTTGCTTGACACATTACCTTTTTTCAATGTATCTTTATTTTCCTCCTTCTTCAAAAGATTTCTTTGTAGGCTAGTATTTCACTAGTGAAGCCATCTGAGTTTTCTCTGTAAAATGTTCTTTAATCATAAATTTAGCTTTTACCTTAATATTCATTCTGTTTCATCTTTTTAAATTTGTTTTTTGTTTATACAGCTATTCATTTTCTGTTTCATCTGTTTGGTTTGTAAACTTGTGGTTTTGTTTTGTTTATTATTGGCTTTTATTTATTTATTTTCATCCATCTTTATTCTTCAGCCTGTGTGGACCTCCCATTATAGTGGCCTCTCTCTCGTTGCAGAGCACCGGCTCTGGGCGCATTCGCTCCAGAGCACTAGCTCATAATTGGACACGCTGGTCCAGCTTGCACAGCATGTGAGATCTTCCCGGATCGGGGGTCGAACCAGTTCCCCTCGCACTGCAAAGCAGACTCTACCCACTGGACCACCAGGGAAGCCTGAAACTTGTAGTTTTTAAGCAATTTGACTATTTCTTCTCAGTTATTAAATTTATTGGCATATTGTTCATAATTCCCTTTCAGTGTCCATAGGATCTGTGGTGATCTCTTCTTTTGTGTTCTTCATGGTCTCAGGCATATTGTTTGTGTCTCCTCTCTAACTTTTCACGTCCATGTCACTCTTTCTGTTCCTATTTTAACTTACAACAATGCCTAGACTTTTGCTAGCACTATTAAAGTAACCTCATTCCTAGCCTTCCTATAAACTAGTTCATAGTCAGGTTCTCTGTGTTTAGTCACTTAGTTACAGGAGGAAAGATCTTTCTAAAGTACAAATGTAATAAATCTTGGCTTAAAATTTTTTCAGTTGTTTCCTAGTAACTTTCAAATAAAAGTCTTAAGTTCCTTCATATGGAATACAAAATCATTATTGATAAGGTATCTATCTCTCTCAATATAATCCTTTTTCCATATATTCTTTACCTTTTCATCCCTTTCTGCAAGTCAAAGGGTTTATACCTTGCTGGCTTTCTAGTTCTCTAATTTGTCATTCAACGTCTTAAAAGTGAATGCAGCATTCAGATATGATATGATCAGTACTAAGTAAACAAAAAATGTGTCCTACTTCTCCTTTACTGAGATTATTGTTAAGATCTGCTAGGCATGGGCTCAGTATTTGCTTGACACATTACCTTTTTTTCAATGTATCTTTACTTTTACAGCAGTATCTAGCTGCAAAACATTATTTTTAGCACATTTTCAATTTTATGTGTTATCAGTACGTAAGATGTATTACCTCAAAACATATTGAGATAACGCGCATCTATTTGCTATAGCCAGAGTACCTACCAGACCAGCTTCCTCACCCCCTCCTCGCCACACCACTGATGATGAGTTTTGTTTCTGCCTGTGTGTCTTGGTGTTGGTATTGACCAGTCAACCCAGACTGGATGATTTATATTTCTCTATAGTACCACTTCATAGTTTGCAAAATCAAGAGACATTCATCTGAAACTGGCTACTGTTGGTTTGGAGATAAAGCAGTTGTTTCTTTCCTTGTCAGTCCTTCAGCTCTTAACCCTCAGGGGAATCAGGATGTCCCCTGTTATGTTTAAAAGCCTAAACTCTTCAAACTTTTATTCTCCGTTGACTTTGAAAGGGGGGGGGGCATGATTAGCTCTGTCTTGATGTAGCAGGGGCTCTGAAAGTCTATTTGGATAGCACTGAAGATTGGAGGAAATGTGACTCTGTCTGTATGTTTTAAGCCCCTAAGGTAAGATCAGAAAGCGTCTGGAGCAGTGAGAGCCAAATAGTTGAAGTCATACATTAATTATGGTCATGAATCATTTTTATTTTTAAAGTCTTTACCATTTGACAGGGTTGTTTGCATAGTGCTAGTGAGTTTCAGACAGCATTTTCCCCTCCTTTTAAAGTAACAGGCTATTTTGCCGATTTCCACTCTGGGTTGATAATGCCTATCAAGTTAGAATTCTGGTAACATTTTTAGTAGAAATTGCTTGTTTCTTGCCAGAATGAACGGTCTTTAATTTGTGTGATTTTTGTTCTGAATATATTTTGAAGTCATAGAAAACTGTCACTTTATAATCTTTTGTTCTTTCACTTATACCAGTCGTTGTTCAGTCGCTAAGTTGTATCCTACTCTCTGCGACCCCGTGAACTGCAGTACACCAGGCTTCCCTGCCCTTTACTGTCTCCCAAAGTTTGCTCAGATTCATGTCCATTCAGTCGGTGATACTTGTTTAACCATCTCTGCCACCCTCTTCTCTTTTTGCCTTCAGTCTTTCCCAGCATTAGGATATCAATATCAATAAAAATAATCAAAATTGGGGGACTGCACTTTAGTCAGTATTTAGTCAGCTATATGTCTTGTGCCACATTCTGTGCTAAGCACTGGGAAGGTAGATCAAAAACTGAGTTTGTTTTTCTCAGAAGGATCTAATAAAAAAAATCAGCAAGAAAATAGTTGCTGTAAAATATGTTTCTGTAAAATATGTTTCTGTCATCTCTGTTACTGTATACACGATGCCGTGGATCTCTAGGAAGAAGTGCCTCTGCCTGTCTGGGATGGTCAGGGAAGGCCTTTGTAGAAGGTGGTACACTTGAGCTGCCACTTAGTGGGTTCAGGGCTATACTCAATCTGTTAAGAGTGAGGGAAACGTGGAGGCAAATAGAACAGCTCATTCAAAGGTACAGAAGTTAAAAACGGTATGATGTGTTTGGAGACTTGTTAGTCATTCAGTATTGCTTGAGTTTCGTGTGCAAGGTAGGATTAGCAGAAAATGAGGCTGGGGCCACATCACAAAGGGCCTTTCCTTGCTTCCAGATTTCTTTAGAGTCACCTTTCTAGGAGAGTGTTGCTGTCAAGAGAGTGTGTGCACGTCTACACGCAGAGCAAGAGGCAGTGGGACAGAGAACAGTCTCTTCTGTTGGGTTCTTTGGGGTCCTGAGGAGGCTGCAGAAAGATCATGAGCAATCTAAGAAGAGTTGCCCCTTTTTAGATGATGTAAGAAGTCCTCAATAACTCTCAGGAAGTTTCTGAAAGTACAAAATAGGTCTTGAATATTTTTAATGCAAGGTGTCATAATAATAATGCCGGCAGAGGTATTGATGTTATCAATTTCTAGCAAAACTTGCATCCTCATATATAGGATAACTTTCCGGTTAGAAGAGTTGACTGGTTTTTTTAATTAAAAAAAAAAAGGAAAAACTGAAGTAAAACTTAGATACAGTGAAATACTGAGATCTTAAATTTAAATTCTGTGAACACCCCACACCCCAGCCGAGAGATGGAACATTTCCCTCACTCCACGAGGCTCCTTTGTTCCCCTTTGCTCTCTCCCAGTAGTCCTGCCTCCCACAGGCAGCTGGCCACTCTTGGTTTCTCTCATCATGGGTTGCTTTCTCCTGTTCTTTAGCTTTTTTTAAATGAAATCATATAGTGTGTACTTCTTTGTTCCTGGGTTTTTTCTTTCTTTTTTTCACCCAGCATAATGTTTTGAGATTCATTCATATGGTTGTATAGGTCCATGTTGTGCTCTTTCTAATGCTCAGTAGAGTTATATGACTATACCACAGTTTGCTTATTAATTCTCCTGTTTGCTGGACATTTGGGTGATTTTCTGTGAACATCCTTTTGCATATCTTGTGGACATCTTGTGTATCTGTTGAGTAAATAATAAGGAGTAGAAATACTGGATCACAGGTTAGAAGAATATGTAACGATAATAAACAGTTTTCCAAAGTGATGACACTATTTTACCACCAACACATGCAAGTTCCAATTGCTCCACATCCTTGCTAGCACTAGGTGTTGTTATTTTAATTTCAGTTATTCTAACAGGTATGAAATAGTATGGCATTACAATTTTAATTTTGATATTCATGATGACTAAGATTTTGAGCACAATTTCCTATGCTTATTGACCTTGCTTATATCTTACTTTTTTTTATAATTTACTCTTGGTTATGCTAGGTCTTCATTGCTGTGTGTGGGTTTTCTCTAGTTGCAGCGAGCAGAGGCCACTCTCTAGTTGTGGTGCATGGGCTTCTCATTGTGGTGACTTCTCTTGCTCATAAGAGAGCATGGGCTCTCTTATGTCTTCTTTTGTGAAGTGATTCACTTTTTTATCCATTTTTGATTAGGTTGTCTCTTTGTTACTAATGTATAAGAGTTCTTTATATACTCCAGGCATAACACTTTGTTGAATTGATGTTTTATAAGTATCTTCTCCTAGTCCATGGACTGCTTTTATATTTTCTTAATGGCATCTTTAGATGAATAGACAGGTTTTTTTTGTAAATTAAAAATTAGGCAATGCCTAGTTCATTCATTTTTAATTTTATGGTTAGTGCTTTTTGTATCTTCTCTAAGAAATCTTTGCTTACTGCAAGTTTGCGAGAGATGCTTCTTTGTTTTCTTCTACGGATTTTATGACTGTAGCTTGTATATTTGCTATGGTGTCCTTGAGTTAATTTCTTTTGTGCCGTGAGGTAGGGAATGAAATTCATTTTTCTGTATGTTTATCCAGTATTCCAGCGTTTAAAAAGCTTTCCTTTTCGGGCTTCCCTGGTGGTCCAGTGGGTGAGGACACTGCCTTGCAGTGCAAGGGACGCCAGTTTGATCCCTGGCCTGGGAAGATCCCATGTGCCGCAGAGTGGCTGAACCGATGTGTCCAACTACTGAGCTGGAACTCTGCAGTGACAGAGGCAACTGTGATGGGAGGCGCACACAGGCCAAAGAACAAAGATAAATAAATGAAAGATCAACAGAAGTGGCCCAAAAAAATTTAAAAAAAAAAAAAAAAAAAGCTTTCCTTTTCTTCCATGAATCTGCCTACATTCCTTTGTTCAAAATCAGTTGGCCATACATATGTCGGTCTGTTTCTCTACTCTTTATTCTGTTCCATTGGTCTATTTTTTGATCCTTATGCCAGTATCACATTGTTTAATTATGTAGCTTTACAAAATAAAGGAAGTTATGAAATCTGGCAGATTGAAAGATTGGTTTATCTCTTCTAGATATTTTTTGTCCTATATAATTGTAAATATCAGTTTCTTTATTTCTGCAGAAAGAAACACATACAAACAAAGTCTGTTGTTTTGTTTTCTATTTTATTTTTAACACCAGAAACATTTTGTATTGGGTTGGGGTTTTGACTATGGTTGTGAAATTATTGATCCGTATATAGAAATATAACTGAATGTTGGCTTTGTGTCCTGTGGCATTATTAGATCTTATAGCTGTTTGTGGATTCCTAATGATTTTCTACATGAAAATTGTATCAGCTGTAAATAAAGAAAATTTGAACATTTTTAATACTTACATGTACACAAAATATGTAATTCACTCCAGGATCAGGTTTTTCTCCTAGTCCATGGACTGCTTTTATATTTTCTTAATGGCATCTTTAGATGAATAGACAGGTTTTTTGTAAATTAAAAATTAGGCAATGCCTAGTTCATTCATTTTTAATTTTATGGTTAGTGCTTTTTGTATCTTCTCTAAGAAATCTTTGCTTACTGCAAGTTTGCGAGAGATGCTTCTTTGTTTTCTTCTACGGATTTTATGACTGTAGCTTGTATATTTGCTATGGTGTCCTTGAGTTAATTTCTTTTGTGCCGTGAGGTAGGGAATGAAATTCATTTTTCTGTATGTTTATCCAGTATTCCAGCGTTTAAAAAGCTTTCCTTTTCGGGCTTCCCTGGTGGTCCAGTGGGTGAGGACACTGCCTTGCAGTGCAAGGGACGCCAGTTTGATCCCTGGCCTGGGAAGATCCCATGTGCCGCAGAGTGGCTGAACCGATGTGTCCAACTACTGAGCTGGAACTCTGCAGTGACAGAGGCAACTGTGATGGGAGGCGCACACAGGCCAAAGAACAAAGATAAATAAATGAAAGATCAACAGAAGTGGCCCAAAAAAATTTAAAAAAAAAAAAAAAAAAAAGCTTTCCTTTTCTTCCATGAATCTGCCTACATTCCTTTGTTCAAAATCAGTTGGCCATACATATGTCGGTCTGTTTCTCTACTCTTTATTCTGTTCCATTGGTCTATTTTTTGATCCTTATGCCAGTATCACATTGTTTAATTATGTAGCTTTACAAAATAAAGGAAGTTATGAAATCTGGCAGATTGAAAGATTGGTTTATCTCTTCTAGATATTTTTTGTCCTATATAATTGTAAATATCAGTTTCTTTATTTCTGCAGAAAGAAACACATACAAACAAAGTCTGTTGTTTTGTTTTCTATTTTATTTTTAACACCAGAAACATTTTGTATTGGGTTGGGGTTTTGACTATGGTTGTGAAATTATTGATCCGTATATAGAAATATAACTGAATGTTGGCTTTGTGTCCTGTGGCATTATTAGATCTTATAGCTGTTTGTGGATTCTTAATGATTTTCTACATGAAAATTGTATCAGCTGTAAATAAAGAAAATTTGAACATTTTTAATACTTACATGTACACAAAATATGTAACCTATATTTGACAGCAAAGATACAAAGGAAAACACAAACGCATAATTAAAGCAGAAAAAAACTATTAATTTTTTCAGTGTTCTTTGTTTCAAAGGGTATGCTGCTTTAATTCAGTCTTATTGGGATTATTATTACTTTATTTTTCTTTATGGATACCCATAAGTAATAACCTTCGTAGCAGTGGTATTCTTTTTAGCGCCTTTACTAATGCACTTAATTTCTCTAGGCCTCGAGCTTCCTATCTTTAAGATGTTAGGATTCAATCAGATTTTTTCCTAAGGTCTCTCAGATTCCTATATTTTTCATTTTAGCTCTCAATACATCGCAGGCAGTCAGGTGGGCATAGAAAGGGTGCTTTTATTTATTTTTTGGTGGGGGAGAGGGGAGCTGGTTGGGGCGACAGGGGGGCGGGCAGGCCACTTCTATTGGTCTTTCATTTATTTATTTTTCATACATTTTTGTTCTTCGGCCTGTGTGGGCCTCCCATTGCAGTGGCCTCTGTTGTCGCAGAGCACTGGCTCTGGGAGCATGCGCTCCAGAGCTCTGACTTGGTAATTGGACACATCGGTCCAGCCGCTCCACGGCACGTGGGATCTTCCCAGGCCAGGGATCGAACCGGCGCCCCTTGCCCTGCAAGGCGGTGTCCTTACCCACTGGACCACCAGGGAAGCATGAAAAGGTGCTTTTAGAACATACTGTTATTTCTCTGTTGTAAATATGCTAGAGAATTGTGAAATGATCAGTTTGAGTTCATTATTCTGTTTATCCTGGAAGCTTTGTTCTCATTTTGTTCCATTTATGTCTGTGGCTCTGTGTTGAGATTATAGTTAACTCATTTAAATTTTTCTACAACTTTTATTTCTAGGCTTCATAGAGCCCAGTGTGCAATTAAACAGACTCAGGTAACTGTTCAGAAAATCGGAAAGGAAATTGAAGAAAAACTAAGACTCACATCTACAAGCAATGGGCTGGTAGGTGTTTATATAGTAACCCATTTAAGTTCCTTGATTTCCAAATGTGCTCATCATATTCTTCTTGTATTAGTTTCTCTCTTTCCCCACTCCTCCAAAACCTGTAAGTAGTTTTTTACTTTCTTCCCCTCTCCCCGCTTAATGTTTCACTGAAACTTTTGTTGACATTTAAATGTTAGAAATAAACTTTCACATCTGCTAATAGTGTAACATACAAAGTGCCTGTCTTTTTACGCTAGTTGAAACTTTAGATTACATATAGTTACTTACGAGATCATCAAAAGCTAGTTAAGTAATGTCTCATAACTATGAACTCTAGACACAAACTGTATAATGAATGAAAAATAGCTGCTAGAAGAAAAAAATAATAAACTTTAGAGACTAATCTGCTTTTAAAAGATGAATTTAAAAAATTGTTTGGGTTGAATTTAGTAAGTTAGTTTATAGACAGTGTTCTCTCTTGGGAAAGATTCTTTTAATGAGATAGTTCCAAAGAAATAGAAAGTTGAACCCAAATGGACAGGTTTAAGATAGTGATATAATTTTGGGGGGCTTCCCAGATGGCAACAGGTGGTGAAGAACCCTCCTGTCAATGCAGAAAATTCAGAGAGACGCAGGTTTGATCTGGAGGTCGGGAAGACAGACCCACTCCAGTATTCTTGCTTGGATAATCCCTTGGACAGAGGAGCCTGGCAGGTTACAGTCCACGGGATCTCAAAGAGTCAGACATGACTGAAGTAACTTAGCACGGACATAATTTTGGGGTTATTTTATACTCTTCCTAGTGGAATGAAGATTTTTTTTTAAAGTAGGATAGTGAGTATAATAAATTGAAATTTTCTCAGAATGAAACCACAGTGCTAGTAATAGCTTTTTTTTTCTTTTCTATGTTGTTTTGAGGGGGGGGCAGGCGGGTTGTGGAGGGGAGTGGGCGGGCCACTTCTATTGGTCTTTCATTTAACTGTTTTCATCCATCTCTGTTCTTTGGCCCGTATGGGCCTCCCATCGCGGTGGCCTCTACTGTCGCTGAGCACCGGCTCTGGGCGCATGCGCTCTAGAGCTCTGACTCGGTAATTGGACACATTGGTCCAGCTGCTCCACAGCACGTGGGATTTTCCCAGGCAGGGATTGAACCAGCGCCCCTTGCACTGCAAGGCAGTGTCCTTACCCACTGGACCACCAGGGAAACCCCAGTAATAGCTTTTGATGAAATTTGTACTGTGGATGTGTGTGTGCTTCAGTTGTCCCTGACTCTTTGCAACCCTGTGGAATATAGCTCGTCAGACTCCTCTGTCCATGAGATTCTCCAAGCGAGAATATGGGAGTGGGTTGCCATGCTTTCCTCCAGGGGGTCTTCCGTACCTCCACATTGAACCTGCATCTCTATGTCTCCTGCATTGACAGGCAGGTTCTTTACCACTGGCACCACCTAGGAAGTCCTTGCTATGGATAATGGTACTTAAAACTCAAATCCTCAAATTAAGTCTGAAGTAAATAACTTTTAAGTATTAAAAGTCTGCCTGTAATATCCACTTTGGAGATTCTTTTAATGAGATAGTTCCAAAGAAATAGAAAGTTGAACCCAAATGGACAGGTTTAAGATAGTGATATAATTTTGGGGGGCTTCCCAGATGGCAACAGGTGGTGAAGAACCCTCCTGTCAATGCAGAAAATTCAGAGAGACGCAGGTTTGATCTGGAGGTCGGGAAGACAGACCCACTCCAGTATTCTTGCTTGGATAATCCCTTGGACAGAGGAGCCTGGCAGGTTACAGTCCACGGGATCTCAAAGAGTCAGACATGACTGAAGTAACTTAGCACGGACATAATTTTGGGGTTATTTTATACTCTTCCTAGTGGAATGAAGATTTTTTTTTAAAGTAGGATAGTGAGTATAATAAATTGAAATTTTCTCAGAATGAAACCACAGTGCTAGTAATAGCTTTTTTTTTCTTTTCTATGTTGTTTTGAGGGGGGGGCAGGCGGGTTGTGGAGGGAGGGGGAGTGCAGGCCATTTCTATTGGTCTTTCATTTAACTGTTTTCATCCATCTCTGTTCTTTGGCCCGTATGGGCCTCCCATCGCGGTGGCCTCTACTGTCGCTGAGCACCGGCTCTGGGCGCATGCGCTCTAGAGCTCTGACTCGGTAATTGGACACATTGGTCCAGCTGCTCCACAGCACGTGGGATTTTCCCAGGCAGGGATTGAACCAGCGCCCCTTGCACTGCAAGGCAGTGTCCTTACCCACTGGACCACCAGGGAAACCCCAGTAATAGCTTTTGATGAAATTTGTACTGTGGATGTGTGTGTGCTTCAGTTGTCCCTGACTCTTTGCAACCCTGTGGAATATAGCTCGTCAGACTCCTCTGTCCATGAGATTCTCCAAGCGAGAATATGGGAGTGGGTTGCCATGCTTTCCTCCAGGGGGTCTTCCGTACCTCCACATTGAACCTGCATCTCTATGTCTCCTGCATTGACAGGCAGGTTCTTTACCACTGGCACCACCTAGGAAGTCCTTGCTATGGATAATGGTACTTAAAACTCAAATCCTCAAATTAAGTCTGAAGTAAATAACTTTTAAGTATTAGCTCACTTGGTAAAGAGTCTGCCTGTAATATAGGAGACCCGGGTTTGATCTTGGTCAGGAAGATCCCCTGGACAAGGAAATGGCAAACCACTCCAGTATTTCTTGCCTAGAAAATCCCATGGATAGAGGAGCCTGCAGAGCTATAGTGCGTGGAGTCGAAAAGAGTTGGACATGACTTAGTGGCTAAACCATCACGATTGTACAGACTCAGTACCATGGATAGGCAGTATGCTCCATGTGTCATTCACACAGCATTACCAACTTGGCAAAAGCTCTTTGTCCCCAAACAAAAGTTCCATTACCTGTAAGATTTGCCTGATTTAATTATTCCATGGATGAACTATAGAAAAGCAGTTAGCTGGGCATCCCTGGTGGTCCAGTGGGTAAGGACACTGCCTTGCAGTGCAAGGGGCACCAGTTCGATCCCTGGCCGGGGAAGATCCCACATGCCACGGAGCAGCTGGACCGGTGTATCCAGTTACGAGCCAGCACTCGAACACATGCGCCCAGAACCAGTGCTCTACGACAGAGGCCACTGCAATGGGAGGCCCACACAGGCCAAAGAATTAATGATGGATGAAAGTAAATAAATAAAAAAACCAATAAAAGAGGCCAAAATTAAAAAAAAAAAAAGAGGAAAGAAAAGCAGTTAGCCTATACAGCCTTCTCTTTCGTGGAGTTTGAAATGAATGGATGATAAAAGTATTTAATCTATATAAAACTGCTGATTTTGACCTATAAATGAGAGTGTTGTATAGTTCAAGCTAATATATAAAATGGCTAGTGCTGTACCTGGTACGTAGCAGGCATGTAAAATATGGTAGCTGGAATAGCTATGGTAATAATACCTGTTATTCACATGACTTTTCTTGCCTATGGAAAATCTTCCACTTTGGAGAAGCTGTTAAACCTCCTCTTATAACTTAGGTCCAATAAAAGGCCAAACTCCAGGCCACAGATACATTGGAGGAGGAGAAAAAAGTAGCTGATTTTAATCCTTTCTATAGTGTGCAGAAATACCACATTTTTAGAGCCATTGGTGGGAAACTGCTAGGTTTTTTTTTTCTTCTTTTCCTCTCCCAAGGCAAGACCGGGAAATTACTTATTTCATTAAGTAACAGCATGTGCTTTGTCTCAGTATGGAAAAATGTATGTTTAATCCTATTTTTCTGAATTGTAAGTGGTGACACGCAGAGCAAGTGATAGAATGAGTTTAAAGAGGTCAGGTTCAGAGGTTCACTGAATGTTTTTATGCGACCTAGTCAACATATAAGAAAATCGTTGGATTTTTGAACTGAATGTGAACCTAGAAATCTAGTTCCTTTATAACCTTGTTTAACCCCCTCCCCCAGTACACTGTGTCCCTTGTCCTTTTGTTTTTCTCCACAGTTTGTATTACCGTTTGACATGCTATACACTTTACATATGTATTTTATTTGTCTCTCTAAACTCCGTGAGGAGAGGGAGTTGTGTGTGTGTGTGTGTGTTTCCCTCAAGGCTGTATTTTCCAATGTAATGGTGGACATACAGTAGGTGCTCAGTAAATGTTTTTAGAATTTAAAAGAATGAATCTAGTATAACCGCCTCTTTTAAAAAAAAGGAAAACGAGACCTAAAGAAAATAGGCCCAAGATCTTTGATGGGAGGCCCACACAGGCCAAAGAATTAATGATAGATGAAAAAAATAAAAAAACCAAAAAAAGAGGCCAAAATTAAAAAAAAAAAAAGAGGAAAGAAAAGCAGTTAGCCTATACAGCCTTCTCTTTCGTGGAGTTTGAAATGAATGGATGATAAAAGTATTTAATCTATATAAAACTGCTGATTTTGACCTATAAATGAGAGTGTTGTATAGTTCAAGCTAATATATAAAATGGCTAGTGCTGTACCTGGTACGTAGCAGGCATGTAAAATATGGTAGCTGGAATAGCTATGGTAATAATACCTGTTATTCACATGACTTTTCTTGCCTATGGAAAATCTTCCACTTTGGAGAAGCTGTTAAACCTCCTCTTATAACTTAGGTCCAATAAAAGGCCAAACTCCAGGCCACAGATACATTGGAGGAGGAGAAAAAAGTAGCTGATTTTAATCCTTTCTATAGTGTGCAGAAATACCACATTTTTAGAGCCATTGGTGGGAAACTGCTAGGTTTTTTTTTTCTTCTTTTCCTCTCCCAAGGCAAGACCGGGAAATTACTTATTTCATTAAGTAACAGCATGTGCTTTGTCTCAGTATGGAAAAATGTATGTTTAATCCTATTTTTCTGAATTGTAAGTGGTGACACGCAGAGCAAGTGATAGAATGAGTTTAAAGAGGTCAGGTTCAGAGGTTCACTGAATGTTTTTATGCGACCTAGTCAACATATAAGAAAATCGTTGGATTTTTGAACTGAATGTGAACCTAGAAATCTAGTTCCTTTATAACCTTGTTTAACCCCCTCCCCCAGTACACTGTGTCCCTTGTCCTTTTGTTTTTCTCCACAGTTTGTATTACCGTTTGACATGCTATACACTTTACATATGTATTTTATTTGTCTCTCTAAACTCCGTGAGGAGAGGGAGTTGTGTGTGTGTGTGTGTGTTTCCCTCAAGGCTGTATTTTCCAATGTAATGGTGGACATACAGTAGGTGCTCAGTAAATGTTTTTAGAATTTAAAAGAATGAATCTAGTATAACCGCCTCTTTTAAAAAATAGGAAAACGAGACCTAAAGAAAATAGGCAACTTTCCTATGATCATTTGACAGCATCAGAAATTTTGGTTTTCCTGCCTCCTTTCATGGAGCAACACCAAATATTTCTCTGTTACCTACTATAAGATTTATCTGTAATAAATTAGAAGCCCTTACTATTATCCTTTTTCTTCATTCCCTTTCCAAATTGGCCCAAGGTTGGAAGGGTAAGATACTTCAGCCCAAGCATTTTCTTTTTTTTTTTTATTTTTTTTTTTATTTATTTATTTACTTTGGGCGGGGGTCGGGTTGGGGAGGGAGGGGAGTGGGCAGGCCACTGCTATTGGTCTTTCATTTCTCTATTTTCATTCGTCTTCGTTCTTTGGCTCCTGTGGGCCTCCCATCGCGGTGGCATCTGTCGTTGCAGAGCAGCGGCTCTGGGCGCATACGCTCCAGAGCTCCAGCTCAGTGATTGGACACATCAGTCCAGCCGCTCCGCGGCACGTGGGATCTTCCCAGGCCAGGGCTCGAACCGGCGCCCCTTGCACTGCAAGGCGGTGTCCTTATCCACTGGACCACCAGGGGAAGCCCAAGCATTTTCAATGTATAAGAATTCATTTTAATTTTAGTCTAAGTGTAAATACAGTCAGAAGGCATACTTAATGTAGAAAAACGTCAGATTACCTTCTACAGTCATTTACAATCCCACCAACAGTGCTAAGATCAAATGTAGTTAACTGTTAGAAGAAATTAGGTTGTCCCTGATGAACTTTACCATCTTCTCATCAGTGTCTACCATAGTTTTTGGAGCAGGTAATTGTTTTCTTTAAGGAAATTTCTGCTATTGTCATTTTTATTTTTTACTGAAATGTTTTGGGCTTTGTCAAGTTGCCTTTCCTTGTATCTGCTGAGATAACTTTATGTTTTTCTCTTGTATTATGTTGCTGAAGTACCTTGACTTTAGAGTGTTAATCCAGTTTAGGATTCCTGAGGAAAATCCCTCTTGTTCATGATGGCTTACTCTTTTTATGTATATTTCTAGATTCAGTTTGCTAAAATTTTGTTAAAGGATTTTTGCATTTATATTCATATGGAATATTGATCTGAAGTTTTCTTTTCCTGTCATCTCATTGTTTGATTTTTGTTTGATAATGTTGGCCATAGGTAGTGAATTGGGAAGTGTTTTCTCTGTCTTCTGAAAGAGTAAGTGTAGAACTGCAGTTATTCTTTAAAGGTTGGTAGAATTTTCCAGCGAAGCTGCCTGGGCCTGGAGTCTTCTTTGTGGGCTTTGAGTTAGGAATTCAGTTCTTTAATACCTGAAGTGTTATTGAAATTACCTACTTCTTGAGTAGACTTTGAAGACTTACGTCTTTCAGAGATTTGTCCATTTCATTTAGGAGGTCAGTCTGCTTTAACTGTGGGGTATCTTGTGCTTTCGTATTGTTGTTTATAATTTTATTTCTATTATGAGTGTTTTTCAAATCTTTATTGTTACTCATATATATTTTAAGAGGAATAATTTTAAGTATTTTTTGCCTATTTGAGAAACTATTTACATTTACAGAAAATTGTAAAGATAGTTCAGAAAGTTTCCATACATCTTTCATCCCGCTTCCCCTAATGTTTGCTTCTATAACCATGTTACATTTGACTTGGTACATATGACTTGGTATATCATCAAACCAAGACATTAACATGGATACATGTTATTAACTGTGGGTTTTATTCAGGTTTCACCAGTGTTTTCACTATGCCATTTTCATTTTACAACAGTTTATAGAAATATTATAAACAGAGAGTTAGCCTGTAAGCCCCATACCTGGTTTCTCCCATTATTAACATCTTACCTTAGTTTGGTACATTTGTCACAATCCTTTTTTGCTCGAGAATCCCATCCAGAAAACCATACTGCTTTTAGTAGTTACACTATGCTTTGTTAAGATTTAGACTTTGATATTTTTATGAGCTTGACAGTTTTAAGGATTACTAGGCCAGCTGTTTTATATAATATCCCTTGATTGGGGTTTGTCTGATATTTGGTTGCAATTAAAATGGGTTGTAATGTCCTTTTTTTTGTTCTAGTATCCAGTCCAGGACAACACATTGATTTTAGTCGTCATGATTTCCTAGGCTTCTCTGATCTTTGACAATTTTTAGTTCTTTCCTACTTTTCAGTCACCATGACTAATCACTGTTGACGGTGACCTTAATCCCTTGGTTAAAGGTAATGTCTCCCAGGTTTATGCACTCTAAAGGTCTCCTTCCGTACTCAGTGTTTTGAAAGCAAGATACTAAACCTGACCTCCAATCAGGAAGAGGAGACTTGAGCTCCACTTCCTGGAGGGGAGTCTTTCTGCACACATTATTTGAAATGCTTTGTGAGGAATATTTGTCCTTTCTTCCCCCACTCATTAATTTATTTATTCAATTACTTAATTATCAGTATGGATTTTACCTATATATTTTATAATTTAGGTAACAGTCTGATACAATGTTATTTATTTTCTTGCTTCAGTGAAGGCATTGAGAGTTCTTTCAGGTTGGCTTCTGTTTCTTTTTGACATGCCTTCATCTCTTGTTTTTCAACTGCTTGGTTTTTTAAAGCACTTCTTCGTTTCTGTCACTGTATGATCCAGGCTCCTGGGGTATCTTCCAGGTCTCAGACCTAGAATTAGCCAGGGAGTACTGTTCCTTTCACTGAATAATGGTATTTAGAAACAAGATCTGAGCATGGGTTGTGCTTTTGCAGCTGAGTTACAGCTGCTTCTAGGCCCTCTCAGTGGACCTGATATACACAGATATGTCCTTCTATGTATGAAAATTACCATGAGATCATACCAGTATACTCAGATAAAACTCCACAGAGTTTATTCTGGTCTTTCCTCTCATCGTATTTATTATGGTATCTTTCTGATAGTGATAAACCATTAGCACAGTTTATTTGCTTACTGTTTTAGTCCTCATGTACTTGTTAAGTAGGTTCAGAATTTTCCCCTATAAAGGACACTGTTAGTAGCGTCCTTTATTGGGTTTAAGAAGTTCCCTCTTACTTCTAGTTTCTGAATTTCTGTCATGAATGGATGTTGAATTTTCTCAAATGCTTTTTATGCATCTATTGAAATAAATGATCATGACATTTTCTTCTTGATCCTGTTACTGAGGCGAACTACGTTGATTTAATTTCAAGTGCTTAATGTTGCATTTTGGGGATAAACCAATGGTTACATCATACAGTGTAATCTTTTTTTACCTTTCTCGATTTGATCTGGTAATTAAGAGTTTTTGTGCCTGCATTACTTAGGGGTATTGGGATGTAGTGTTTTAAATTATTTTGTTACATTGGTGTTAGAATTATGGTAGCCTTGTAAAATTAGTTGGGCAGTGTTCCTTTTGCCTACTCCATCTTCACCAAAAGCAGAAGCTCGTGGATTTTTAACATTTTCAGTCTACTGAGATTTCATGTCTTTTTACTTGTTATGAAAATTGAAAATATTAGGTTGGTGCAAAAGTACTGGCAGGTTTGCATTGTTGAAATTTGCCATTTGATATTGGAGTACATTGGAGAAGGAAATGGCAACCCACTTCAGTATTCTTGCCTGGAAAATTCCATGAATGGAGGAGCCTGGTGGGCTACAGTCCATGGAGTCACATAGAATCGGACACAGCTGAAGTGACTAAGCAGCAGCAGCATTGAAATACATTTTTAACTGTGGTTATGTTATACATCATTTTAATGCACATTTATCTTATTTGCTAATGAATTATCACTTGCTGTTAATTTTATATATTTTTTAGGCTATGGAAATGATGTTGGACAAAAAGCAAATTCAGGCAGTTTTCTTACTCAAGTTCAAAATGGTTCATAAAGCAGTAGAGAGAACTCACAACATCAACAGTGCATTTGGCCCAGGAACTACTAATGAGCACACAGTGCAGTGGTGGTTCAGGAAGTTTTGCAAAGGAGACAGAGCCTTGAAGATAAGGAACATGGTGGCTAGCTGTTGGGAGGTGACGACGACCAGCTGAGAGCATCATTGAAGCTGATCCTCTTTCAGCTACATGAGAAGTTGCTGAAGAACTCAATGTTGATCATTCTACAGTTGTTGTTTGACATTTGCAGCATAGTGGAAAGGTCAAAAGGCTCAATCAGTAGATGCCTCATGAGCTGACTGCAAATCAAAGAAAGTGTCATTTTTAACTGTCATCTTCTCTTATTCTGTGCAATAGCAAATCATTTCCCTAGTGAATTACTGAGGCGAACTACGTTGATTTAATTTCAAGTGCTTAATGTTGCATTTTGGGGATAAACCAATGGTTACATCATACAGTGTAATCTTTTTTTACCTTTCTCGATTTGATCTGGTAATTAAGAGTTTTTGTGCCTGCATTACTTAGGGGTATTGGGATGTAGTGTTTTAAATTATTTTGTTACATTGGTGTTAGAATTATGGTAGCCTTGTAAAATTAGTTGGGCAGTGTTCCTTTTGCCTACTCCATCTTCACCAAAAGCAGAAGCTCGTGGATTTTTAACATTTTCAGTCTACTGAGATTTCATGTCTTTTTACTTGTTATGAAAATTGAAAATATTAGGTTGGTGCAAAAGTACTGGCAGGTTTGCATTGTTGAAATTTGCCATTTGATATTGGAGTACATTGGAGAAGGAAATGGCAACCCACTTCAGTATTCTTGCCTGGAAAATTCCATGAATGGAGGAGCCTGGTGGGCTACAGTCCATGGAGTCACATAGAATCGGACACAGCTGAAGTGACTAAGCAGCAGCAGCATTGAAATACATTTTTAACTGTGGTTATGTTATACATCATTTTAATGCACATTTATCTTATTTGCTAATGAATTATCACTTGCTGTTAATTTTATATATTTTTTAGGCTATGGAAATGATGTTGGACAAAAAGCAAATTCAGGCAGTTTTCTTACTCAAGTTCAAAATGGTTCATAAAGCAGTAGAGAGAACTCACAACATCAACAGTGCATTTGGCCCAGGAACTACTAATGAGCACACAGTGCAGTGGTGGTTCAGGAAGTTTTGCAAAGGAGACGAGAGCCTTGAAGATAAGGAACATGGTGGCTAGCTGTTGGGAGGTGACGACGACCAGCTGAGAGCATCATTGAAGCTGATCCTCTTTCAGCTACATGAGAAGTTGCTGAAGAACTCAATGTTGATCATTCTACAGTTGTTGTTTGACATTTGCAGCATAGTGGAAAGGTCAAAAGGCTCAATCAGTAGATGCCTCATGAGCTGACTGCAAATCAAAGAAAGTGTCATTTTTAACTGTCATCTTCTCTTATTCTGTGCAATAGCAAATCATTTCCCTAGTGAATTATTTCTCAATCAAATTGTGACATATGGTGAAAAGTGGATTTTCTACGACGAACAGCGCAGTGGTTGGACCAAGAAGAAACAGGCAAACTTGCCGCCATTAAAGGATCAAAATCACTGTTTGTTGGTGTAATGCCTCTCTGATCCATGACAGCTTTCTGAATCTCAGTGAAACCATTACATCTGAGAAGTATGCTCAGCAAATCGATGAGAAGCACTGAAAACAGCAACACCTTGGTCAACAGAAAGATCCAGTTCTTCCCTGCAACAGTGCCTGACCACACGTTGCACAGCCAACACTTCAAAAGTGGAATGAACCACAGTGAAGCTTTGCCTCACGCACCATACTCACCTGACCTCTGGCTAACTGACTACCACATCTTCAAACATTGCGACACCTTTTTACGGGGAAAATGTTCCCGTAATGAGCAGGATGCAGAAAATGCTCTCTAGGAGTTTGTTGAATCCTGAAGCATGAATTTTTATGCTATAAGGAATAAACAAGCTTATTTCTCATTGGCAAAAAATGTGTTGATTATAATGGTTCCTGTTTTGACTGATAAAGGTGTGTTTGAGGCAAGTTATAATGATTTAAAATTCAGAGTCCAAAACCATAATTGCCTTTGCACCAACCTAATATTTAACTTTTTTTCACTTAGCATATTTATAATAGTGATTTTAAAGTCCTTGTCTGATAATTTTAACATCTGGGTCATCTCAGAGTTGATTGTCTTTTCCCTTGAGAGTGAGTCACATTTTCATGGCTCTTTGTATATTGCATAATACTGCATATTGCCCTAGACATTGTGAATGTAATTTGAAAGAATATCAGTGTTTTCATTTTAGCAGATAGTTAACTTGGTTAGGTTCAAACTGTCATGCCTGCAGTGCACGTTACCTCTTAGTTCAGTTCAGTCCTCTCATCCTTGGGCACAGTTGCTCTCTATTTGCCTCATGAGCTGACTGCAAATCAAAGAAAGTGTCATTTTTAACTGTCATCTTCTCTTATTCTGTGCAATAGCAAATCATTTCCCTAGTGAATTATTTCTCAATCAAATTGTGACATATGGTGAAAAGTGGATTTTCTACGACGAACAGCGCAGTGGTTGGACCAAGAAGAAACAGGCAAACTTGCCGCCATTAAAGGATCAAAATCACTGTTTGTTGGTGTAATGCCTCTCTGATCCATGACAGCTTTCTGAATCTCAGTGAAACCATTACATCTGAGAAGTATGCTCAGCAAATCGATGAGAAGCACTGAAAACAGCAACACCTTGGTCAACAGAAAGATCCAGTTCTTCCCTGCAACAGTGCCTGACCACACGTTGCACAGCCAACACTTCAAAAGTGGAATGAACCACAGTGAAGCTTTGCCTCACGCACCATACTCACCTGACCTCTGGCTAACTGACTACCACATCTTCAAACATTGCGACACCTTTTTACGGGGAAAATGTTCCCGTAATGAGCAGGATGCAGAAAATGCTCTCTAGGAGTTTGTTGAATCCTGAAGCATGAATTTTTATGCTATAAGGAATAAACAAGCTTATTTCTCATTGGCAAAAAATGTGTTGATTATAATGGTTCCTGTTTTGACTGATAAAGGTGTGTTTGAGGCAAGTTATAATGATTTAAAATTCAGAGTCCAAAACCATAATTGCCTTTGCACCAACCTAATATTTAACTTTTTTTCACTTAGCATATTTATAATAGTGATTTTAAAGTCCTTGTCTGATAATTTTAACATCTGGGTCATCTCAGAGTTGATTGTCTTTTCCCTTGAGAGTGAGTCACATTTTCATGGCTCTTTGTATATTGCATAATACTGCATATTGCCCTAGACATTGTGAATGTAATTTGAAAGAATATCAGTGTTTTCATTTTAGCAGATAGTTAACTTGGTTAGGTTCAAACTGTCATGCCTGCAGTGCACGTTACCTCTTAGTTCAGTTCAGTCCTCTCATCCTTGGGCACAGTTGCTCTCTATTTGCCTCATGCCCACATGATGTGGGCTTCAGATTGAAATTTTTTAAAAATGTTTAATCTTTATTTATTTTTGGCTACACTGGCTGTTTGTTGCTGCGCACAGGCTTTCTCTAGTTGGGGCTAGTGGGAGCTCTGCTGCAGTGTGCAGACTTCTCATTGTGGTACCTTCTCTTGTTGTGGAACATGGGTTCTAGGTGGGGAAGCTTCAGTTGTTACAGCACACAAGCTCAGTAGCTGCGGCGTGCAGGCTGTAGACTGCATGCGGGCTTCTGTAACTCAGTAGCTGCAGTGTGCAGGCTCTAGACTGCATGTGGTCTTCTGTCATTGTGGCTCACAGGTTTTAGAGTTGCCCTGCAGAACTAGAGATGTGGAATCTTCCCAGATCAGGGATCAAACCTGTGTTCCCTGCATTGGCAGGCCGATTTGTACCCATTGTACCACCAGGGAAGTCCTCAGATTGAATTTACACAGAATTTGGGGTGCCCCATTCTTTGGCTTCCTCCAATCTGGTGGCCTTGATTGCCTGAGTTCTTTTTCCTCGTTCCTCCTGATGGAAAGTTAGTAGTCTTTCTGTTGGTATTTGACCATAGACAGTCTCAGGGCAAGGTCACAGAAACGGGGATTTTCACTCTGAGTGTTGGTTGGTTGTTTGTACCAGGTTCTGAGTTTACCCCCCAATCTGCCTGCCATTGACCAGTCTTTAGAACCCCCAAGTAGTAGCTTTTTGTATTTTTCCCTGCATCTATAGCAGTTCCTTATCGGAGGACTAGTTTGTTAGGTACTTATTTTCTTAGGTCAAAAGCAAATAGTTGGGGTTTCCCTGGTAGCTCAGTGGTGAAGAGTTTACCTGCCAATGCAGGAGACATGGGTTCTATCCCTGATCCGGGAAGATCCCACATGCTACGGAGCAACTAAGCCTGTGAGCTACAACTATTGAGCCTGTGCTCTAGAGCCTCAGAACCACAACTATTTAGCCCATGTGCCACAACTATTGAAGCCCGTGTGCCCTAGAGCCCAAGTTCCACAAGAAAAGTCACCACAACAAGAAGCCTGCTCACCTCAACTAGAAAGTAGTCCCACTCCCTGCAAACTATTTTTAAAAAGCAAGTACTCCTATATGTTTTATTGTTTTATTATATATATAATCTCCTTAGTTGAACCTAGGTTCTGGGCCTGTGGGCCTGATTTTGCTGCTGAGTCTGCGGGATTAGTGGGTTATATTTGATATTTTCTAAGGGATTTTTGCCCTTTCTTAGTGGCTAAGGAGGGATAGGTACAGTAAAAGTAACCTGTAAATTACATTTTAAAGCAAATTTATTAACATATAGGACAACTACCATAGATCTAAAATGTTTTTTCAGATTGTTAAGTTTCCACTTTTGGTGGGAAAACTAATACAGGTGATTAATGCCCTAAACCACTCAAGATCCCTTTATATTTTAAAAATGATAAAGCTCACAAAGAATTTAGGATATATCTATTGATAATGCCTAGGTTAATAAAAGACACATGAATCCACATATTTACTTCTGCAGTCAATCTGCTATGATATCACAGATCTTCCAGACTCTGAAAGACTCCACTCTACAGTTATAAGAAAATAAGAGTAAAAAGGGGAGATGGAAGTTTAGTATTATTATGAAAATAGTTTTGATCTCAAAGACTCTGACTGGTCTTAAGAACCTTCATGGTTTCCTGGACCATGCTTTGATAACTTTTGCCTAAGCCTTTTTGGCTCAAGTGTAATCTACGAGAAGAAAATTGTTTATTTTAATATGTCATTTACAGATTAGTCTGTCATCCTGAAATGCATCTTTAATATTACCCATCACTGTTGTTATAAAGATGCATAAGAGGAGTGTGTGTGCTTACAAATAGATGGATGTGTCTGATTTTTGGGTCAGATACAGTGTTGTATAAAATCACTAATATCGGAGGCTTCCCTGGTGGTCCAGTGGATAAGGACACCGCTGTGCAGTGCAAGGGGCTCTAGTTTGGTCCCTGGCCTGGGAAGATCCCACGTGCCGCGGAGCAGCTCCACCGATGTGTCCAACTACTGAGCTGGAGCTCTGGGCGTGCACCCAGAGCCGGTGCTCTGCAGCAAGAGGGGCCACTGCGATGGGAGGCCAAAGATCAAAGATAAATAGATGAAAGATCAATAGAAGCCTGCTCACCTCAACTAGAAAGTAGTCCCACTCCCTGCAAACTATTTTTAAAAAGCAAGTACTCCTATATGTTTTATTGTTTTATTATATATATAATCTCCTTAGTTGAACCTAGGTTCTGGGCCTGTGGGCCTGATTTTGCTGCTGAGTCTGCGGGATTAGTGGGTTATATTTGATATTTTCTAAGGGATTTTTGCCCTTTCTTAGTGGCTAAGGAGGGATAGGTACAGTAAAAGTAACCTGTAAATTACATTTTAAAGCAAATTTATTAACATATAGGACAACTACCATAGATCTAAAATGTTTTTTCAGATTGTTAAGTTTCCACTTTTGGTGGGAAAACTAATACAGGTGATTAATGCCCTAAACCACTCAAGATCCCTTTATATTTTAAAAATGATAAAGCTCACAAAGAATTTAGGATATATCTATTGATAATGCCTAGGTTAATAAAAGACACATGAATCCACATATTTACTTCTGCAGTCAATCTGCTATGATATCACAGATCTTCCAGACTCTGAAAGACTCCACTCTACAGTTATAAGAAAATAAGAGTAAAAAGGGGAGATGGAAGTTTAGTATTATTATGAAAATAGTTTTGATCTCAAAGACTCTGACTGGTCTTAAGAACCTTCATGGTTTCCTGGACCATGCTTTGATAACTTTTGCCTAAGCCTTTTTGGCTCAAGTGTAATCTACGAGAAGAAAATTGTTTATTTTAATATGTCATTTACAGATTAGTCTGTCATCCTGAAATGCATCTTTAATATTACCCATCACTGTTGTTATAAAGATGCATAAGAGGAGTGTGTGTGCTTACAAATAGATGGATGTGTCTGATTTTTGGGTCAGATACAGTGTTGTATAAAATCACTAATATCGGAGGCTTCCCTGGTGGTCCAGTGGATAAGGACACCGCTGTGCAGTGCAAGGGGCTCTAGTTTGGTCCCTGGCCTGGGAAGATCCCACGTGCCGCGGAGCAGCTCCACCGATGTGTCCAACTACTGAGCTGGAGCTCTGGAGCGCGTGCACCCAGAGCCGGTGCTCTGCAGCAAGAGGGGCCACTGCGATGGGAGGCCCACACAAGCCAAAGATCAAAGATAAATAGATGAAAGATCAATAGAAGTGGCCAAAAAATATATTTTTTTTTAATTAAAAAAAACCACTAATATCCAATTAAAAGTGATCCATTGGAGATGCACATATGATGTTGTTGTTTGGTCACCCCGTCATGTCTGACTCTTGTGACCCCATGGACTGAGCATGCCAGGCCTCCCTGTCCCTCACGATCTCTCAGAGTTTACCCAAGATCACATCCATTGCATCGGTGATGCCATTCAGCCATCTCATCCTCTGACGTCCTCTTCTCCTTCTGCCCTCAATCTTTCCCAGCATCAGGGAATTTTCCAATGAGTCATCTGTTTGTGTCAGATGAGCAAATTACCGGAGCTTCAGCTTCAGCATCATTCCTTCCAATGAATATTAAGGGTTGATTTCCCTTAGGATTGACTGGTTTGATCTCCTTGCTGTCCAAGGGACTCCCAGGAATGTTTTCCAGCACCACAGAAGACATCAGTTCTTTGGCATTCTGCCTTCTTTACAGTCCAGCTCTCACAACCATACGTGACCACTGGGAAGACCGTGGCCTTGACTGGATGGACCTTTGTTGGCAGAACACTATCTCTGCTTTTCAACACATTGTCTGTGTTTGTCAGAGCTTTCCTGCCAACAGACAGTCGTCTTCTGGTTTCATGGCTGAAGTCAGCATCTGCAGTGATTTTAGAGGAAGAAGAAATCTGTCACTACTTCCACCTTTTCCCTTTCTATTTGCCATGAAGTAATGGGGCCAAATCCCACGATCTTAGTTCTTTTAATATTTAATTTTAGGCTGGCTCTTCCACTCTCCTCCTTCACTTTCATCATCAGGAGTCTCTCTAGTTCCTCTTTGCTTTCTGCCATTAGAGTGATAGTATCTGCATATCTGAGGTTACTGATGTTTCTCCTTCCTATCTTGATTCCAGCTTGTAACTCATCCAGCCCAGCATTTCTCATGATGTGCTCAGAGTATGGGTTCAACAGAGCGTGACAGCAGACAACCCTGTCGTACTCCTTTCTCGCTCTTGAACCAGTCGTTCCATACCGGGTTCTAACTGTTGCCTCTTGACCCACATGCAGGTTTCTCAGGAGACAGGTAAGATGGTCTGGTATCCGCATCTCTTAAAGAGCTTTCCACAGTTTGTCAATACATATGCATTAACAATACTTAAATAGAGAAGTAGAACACAGAGGCCCATTAGAAGATACTTATGGAACATTAAGATCTTTGAGGACTTAGGTTCATTTGAAAGGAAGCAGAACTGTATTCCTCTTGGGTAGGTTTGTTTATTCATCAGAAAGTGGAGCCAACAATCCTGGTTTTGAATGACTTGATCTATTTCTGTAAGATTTGATATATTTCTGTAAATGGGCCAGTTTTGCATGTGGACTATAACACAAGCACACTGTACACATGCCTTCCTGTATTAGTTTAGTGTTTAGACTGACTTATACCCTTAGTTCTTTGATTCTAGTAAATATAAACCAATTTGAGCATGTACCCTGCAGTAAGAGCAGATTAACCCTCCTGCCTATCCATATCCCCATGTTCTCTGAAGAGTTGTTTTTCTTTTCTAGTTTTTCCCTCTACAAGAATCTAGTTTACATATTTTGTGGAAAAATTCAAGTTAAGGAAATTGGACACATTTCTTTGTGGAAAAAGATTGCTTCCTAAGAATTTATATTTTTTTCCCTCAGTGATGTAAAAACACTGATCTCATCCCTGGATTACCAAAGACCACCCAGATTGTTCCATGATTCCTTTCTATTTGCCATGAAGTAATGGGGCCAAATCCACGATCTTAGTTCTTTTAATATTTAATTTTAGGCTGGCTCTTCCACTCTCCTCCTTCACTTTCATCATCAGGAGTCTCTCTAGTTCCTCTTTGCTTTCTGCCATTAGAGTGATAGTATCTGCATATCTGAGGTTACTGATGTTTCTCCTTCCTATCTTGATTCCAGCTTGTAACTCATCCAGCCCAGCATTTCTCATGATGTGCTCAGAGTATGGGTTCAACAGAGCGTGACAGCAGACAACCCTGTCGTACTCCTTTCTCGCTCTTGAACCAGTCGTTCCATACCGGGTTCTAACTGTTGCCTCTTGACCCACATGCAGGTTTCTCAGGAGACAGGTAAGATGGTCTGGTATCCGCATCTCTTAAAGAGCTTTCCACAGTTTGTCAATACATATGCATTAACAATACTTAAATAGAGAAGTAGAACACAGAGGCCCATTAGAAGATACTTATGGAACATTAAGATCTTTGAGGACTTAGGTTCATTTGAAAGGAAGCAGAACTGTATTCCTCTTGGGTAGGTTTGTTTATTCATCAGAAAGTGGAGCCAACAATCCTGGTTTTGAATGACTTGATCTATTTCTGTAAGATTTGATATATTTCTGTAAATGGGCCAGTTTTTGCATGTGGACTATAACACAAGCACACTGTACACATGCCTTCCTGTATTAGTTTAGTGTTTAGACTGACTTATACCCTTAGTTCTTTGATTCTAGTAAATATAAACCAATTTGAGCATGTACCCTGCAGTAAGAGCAGATTAACCCTCCTGCCTATCCATATCCCCATGTTCTCTGAAGAGTTGTTTTTCTTTTCTAGTTTTTCCCTCTACAAGAATCTAGTTTACATATTTTGTGGAAAAATTCAAGTTAAGGAAATTGGACACATTTCTTTGTGGAAAAAGATTGCTTCCTAAGAATTTATATTTTTTTCCCTCAGTGATGTAAAAACACTGATCTCATCCCTGGATTACCAAAGACCACCCAGATTGTTCCATGATTCCTTTCTTTTATGATAAGCAGCCTCATTGACTTTTGGTCTTTGTTTATACAGGGAGTTGGCAAAATGACTTTGGTCTCCACTACACCCAAGCCCTTAGAAAGCAGAAACCATTTCTCATTTATCTAGAAGCCCATAGTTAGGCCCTTCATAAATTCGTTCAGAAAAAAAATTGCTTAGGAATGTTTTGTGTTTCGTAGAGTTTTCCAGTCAGATGTAATAGTGATGGTTGGAAATAAGCTTTACTGCTTGTTTTCTTGGCTTGAATGTTTTTGACAGATGATTGTACCATCTGTTTAGAATCAGTGTTTCAGAGATGAAAAAGAAAGCATTCTGGGTGAGAAACGATCACTGTGAAGTCCTTTCCACACAACTGCCAAAAGTCATTTTCCATGCCCACTGCCCCAGCGAGGCCATGCGGTTATCTCTGTGCCTACCCATGCTTTCTCGTTGTGAATCAAAGAGAGAGGTCAAATTTTTTCTTTTAAGGTTTTCTACCAGCTCATCCCAGGGCTGAGTAACCTATTCAGTTTACTGAATAAATATTGTGTGTTCTCCCCATTAACATTTTACTTAGTATATGTCGTAGGAAGAAGACTGTTTGGTTAAGAATTTTGTCATGGAAAATCGTGAAAAGCGTATTGACACTGTTGATAAAGACTAGGAGAGAATGGTACATGCATTCATAGTGCAGTAATTGTGCATGAATGCAAACATGTGCAGGCACGTAATATTCATTGTAGCGGGCGGAGGTCACATTTTATCTGGAGGCAAATTCTGTGAGATATTTGGATTCAAAGGGAGTCAGAGTAAAGTTTAAACAATGGTTTTATAATAAAACCTATAAAGGAAGTATTTTTTTCTTTTTTTTTTTTTTTAAAGGAATTATTTTTATGGAAAGGTAAGTTAAATTTTATTTAGCAGACTTAATTGTGTCTTTGGTAGCATGTGTCTGGGAAAAATTCAAGTTAAGGAAATTGGACACATTTCTTTGTGGAAAAAGATTGCTTCCTAAGAATTTATATTTTTTTCCCTCAGTGATGTAAAAACACTGATCTCATCCCTGGATTACCAAAGACCACCCAGATTGTTCCATGATTCCTTTCTTTTATGATAAGCAGCCTCATTGACTTTTGGTCTTTGTTTATACAGGGAGTTGGCAAAATGACTTTGGTCTCCACTACACCCAAGCCCTTAGAAAGCAGAAACCATTTCTCATTTATCTAGAAGCCCATAGTTAGGCCCTTCATAAATTCGTTCAGAAAAAAAATTGCTTAGGAATGTTTTGTGTTTCGTAGAGTTTTCCAGTCAGATGTAATAGTGATGGTTGGAAATAAGCTTTACTGCTTGTTTTCTTGGCTTGAATGTTTTTGACAGATGATTGTACCATCTGTTTAGAATCAGTGTTTCAGAGATGAAAAAGAAAGCATTCTGGGTGAGAAACGATCACTGTGAAGTCCTTTCCACACAACTGCCAAAAGTCATTTTCCATGCCCACTGCCCCAGCGAGGCCATGCGGTTATCTCTGTGCCTACCCATGCTTTCTCGTTGTGAATCAAAGAGAGAGGTCAAATTTTTTCTTTTAAGGTTTTCTACCAGCTCATCCCAGGGCTGAGTAACCTATTCAGTTTACTGAATAAATATTGTGTGTTCTCCCCATTAACATTTTACTTAGTATATGTCGTAGGAAGAAGACTGTTTGGTTAAGAATTTTGTCATGGAAAATCGTGAAAAGCGTATTGACACTGTTGATAAAGACTAGGAGAGAATGGTACATGCATTCATAGTGCAGTAATTGTGCATGAATGCAAACATGTGCAGGCACGTAATATTCATTGTAGGGGTCGGATTTCACATTTTATCTGGAGGCAAATTCTGTGAGATATTTGGATTCAAAGGGAGTCAGAGTAAAGTTTAAACAATGGTTTTATAATAAAACCTATAAAGGAAGTATTTTTTTCTTTTTTTTTTTTTTTAAAGGAATTATTTTTATGGAAAGGTAAGTTAAATTTTATTTAGCAGACTTAATTGTGTCTTTGGTAGCATGTGTCTGGGATTTGTTTTATTAAATTAACACTCAGTAAAATTGACTTTTTTTTGAAGTACAGTTCCATCAATTTTTAAAAAATGAGCTTTATGTTTTAGAGTCATTTTAGGTTTACTGGAAAGTTGCACAGAGAGTACCGAAAGTGCCTCCCTCCATTTCTTTTGTTGTGAACACATTTATTTGTTACTGCTGTTGAATCAGTAGGGTTCACTTGGTATTATATAGTTTGATGAGTTTTGACAAATGCACAATGTCATGTATCCACTATTAGGGTATCATACAGAATTGTTTCACTGACTTCACTTGTTTATCCTTTGACACCTGGTGACCACTGATCTTTTTACTGTTTCCACAGTTTTGCCTTTTCAGAATGTGACATAGTTGGGGTCATACAGTGTGTAGCTTTTTTAGATTGATTTTTAGCTATATACACTTAAGGTACCTCCATGTCTTTTTGTAGCTTTCCATAGCTTTCCACAGCTTATTTCTTCTTCTTTTTTTTTTCTTGACTGAATGATGATCCGTTGCTATTGGATATGCCACAGTTTATCTTTTGACCTGTTGAGGTATATTTTGGTTGCTTTTTTGGCAATTCTGAATAAAGCTGCTATATGCATTTATGTGTAAGTTCTTGTGTGAGCACAAGTTTTCAGCTCATCTGGGTTAATATCTAGGAACACAATTGCTGGATCATATAGTAGATCTATGTTTTTTAGTTTTGTAAGAAACAGCCAGACCATCTTATAAAATGGCTACAAGAGGTCTTTGTATATTGTGAATTCTGTTCCTTTTTCAGAAAATGGGTTTTCAAGTATTTTCTCCCAGTCTGTGGCTTGTCTTTCTTTTTTCAGAGCACAAGCTTTTATTTTAATGAAGTCCAGCTTAACAGTTTCTTCTTTCGTGGCTCATGTGTTTGGTGTTGTATGTAAGAAGTCCTCTTTGAGCTTCAGGTCCTAGGTTTTCTCCACTGCTATCCTCTAAAAGTTATGTAATAATCTTTATTTCACATTTAGATCTGTGACTGATTTTGAGTTCATTTTTGTAAGAGGTATAGGCCTGTATCTAAATTTTTGTCTTGTTTTTGTTCGTTTGTATGTGTGTCCAGTGGTTCCAGCACGCTTTGGTGAAAAGGCTACCCTTTTCCCATTAAATTTGCCTTTATTCATTTTTCAAAGATTAGTTGAGCATATTTCTGGGCTCTGGGTTCTGTTCTATTGACTTGTCTGTCTGTTCTTTTGCCCATACTACATTGTCTTGATTACTGTAGTTTTATAGTAAGTCTTGACAGAAGATAGTGTCAGTCTTCCAACTTTGTTCTTCTTTAGTATTTTGTTGGTGATTCTGGGTTTTTTGCTTTTCTCTATAAACTTAACAGTTTGTTGATATCTACAAAATAATTTGCTGGAATGTTACTGAATCTATAGATCAACATGGAAAAATTGGTATCTTAATAGTGTCTTCCTATCCATGAACATGAATTATTTTTCCATTAGTATGCAAGCTTCTCATTGTGGTGACTTACCTTGTTGTGGAGCACAGGCTTTAGGGTACCTGGGCTTCAGTAGCTGTGGCTTGTGGACTCAGTAGTTGTGGCATGTAGACTTAGTTGCTCCAAGGCATGAAGGAATCAGAGATTGAACCAGTGTCTCTTGCATTGCAAGGTGGATTCGTAACCACTGAACCACCAAGGAAACCCCCATATTTATTTCTAATTTGTGTCATAATGCATTGTGATGTCAGGAAAGAGGCCTGAGATAGTGTCTTTTAGAAAGAATTGTTCCCAGACTTTTATTTCTAATCTATACTTTGCTTACATTTGTGTTCATTCCATTAAAATGACAGATGCTGATAATTAAGTCACTCAAGAGATCTGTAAGTTACATGAGTATTAAAGAGCTTTAAACCAGTCACATTTCAAAGCCTTGTGAACATTGTTACTTAGCTATAACTTTTATATTCATAAATTTATCTGTCTAATTATTTAGAAAAAAGAAAGTGAGTGCCTGCAATTAAAAATTTTGGTGCTTCGAAATGAACTGGAAAGACAGAAGAAAGCTCTGGGACGGGAGGTGGCCTTGCTGCATAAAGAACAAATTGCATTACAGGACAAAGGTAAGTGAAAATAACATACAAACAGCCTAGCTTCCATGTTCAGTAATATTCCTTTATTTTTCTCCATGGGCTTAGATAGTCAATTACTAAATCCAATTTTTAAAAAGTTTTGAAGTATTTTGAAGTTGAGACATACTGAAAAGTGTACACACACATACACACACACACACACACATTTCACATTTTCAAATTGAAGGCACTGGCATAAGCAGAATCTCCTTCAAGAAACAGGCACCACAAGGACCCTAGAACCGCCAGAAGCTTCTTCATGTTCCTTCCCATTCATGGCCTCCCGAGCCACGCCAGCCTCTACCTTGACTTCTTCTACCATGGATTAAGTTTGCCGAATTTTAAACTGTATACAAATAGGAGCATATAATATGTACATTTTATGATGCCAGCTTTTGTTCAACATTTGTTTTGGAGATTCATCCCTACATGAATATACTGTCATCCTATTTTATCTGTTAATAGTATTTTGTTGTATGACCGTGAGTTTATTTAGTCTTGCTTTCAACATTTCTTTAATTTCTAGTTTGGGACTATAAAAAATAATGCTCCCATGAATGGTATAATACATGTTTCTTAATGGGCACTTTTATTTATTTATTTATTTTGGTGGGGGGCGGGTGGGAGGGAGGGGAGCAGGCGGGCCACTTCTATTGGTCTTCATTTGTCCATTTTTCATCCATCTTTGTTCTTTGGCCCATGTGGGCCTGGTGGCGTCTGTCGTTGCAGAGCGTCGGCTCTGGGCGCATGCGCTCCAGAGTTCCGGAGCTCCAGCTTGGTAATTGGACACATCGGTCCAGCCGCTCCGTGGCACGTGGAATCTTCCCAGGCCAGGGATCGAACCGGCGCCCCTTGCACTGCAAGGCGCTGTCCTTACCCACTGGACCACCAGGGAAACCCCTAATGGGCACTTTGTAATGCATCTCTTTCGGATACACACCCAGGAGCGGAATTACAGTCATAGGATATGCCTATCTTCAGCTCTAGTAGGTTGTGTCCAGAAGCTTTCCAAAGTAGTTGTGCCAGTTTGCCTCTTCTTCACCCAGCAGTGTGTCCTCCATCTTGTTGGTGTTTGATACTTTCTGGTTTTGTATTTTAGCTTTCCTGGTGGGTATGTTGTGTCTCCTTGAAGTTTTAATTTTTATTTCCCTCACAACTAGTGATGTTGAACATTATTTCGTGTTTCTTGCTAATTGGGGTACATTCCTTTTGAAGCACCTGTTAAAGTACACCCCCTCACTTTATTTTTAATTGGTGTGCATAATTTTGTTTTTCTGAATAATTTTTTAAAATTATTTATATTATTAGCTTTGAGGTTTCATTTTTTTAATTTAAATACTCCTTCAAGAAACAGGCACCACAAGGACCCTAGAACCGCCAGAAGCTTCTTCATGTTCCTTCCCATTCATGGCCTCCCGAGCCACGCCAGCCTCTACCTTGACTTCTTCTACCATGGATTAAGTTTGCCGAATTTTAAACTGTATACAAATAGGAGCATATAATATGTACATTTTATGATGCCAGCTTTTGTTCAACATTTGTTTTGGAGATTCATCCCTACATGAATATACTGTCATCCTATTTTATCTGTTAATAGTATTTTGTTGTATGACCGTGAGTTTATTTAGTCTTGCTTTCAACATTTCTTTAATTTCTAGTTTGGGACTATAAAAAATAATGCTCCCATGAATGGTATAATACATGTTTCTTAATGGGCACTTTTATTTATTTATTTATTTTGGTGGGGTCAGGTTGGGGATGGAGGGGAGCAGGCGGGCCACTTCTATTGGTCTTCATTTGTCCATTTTTCATCCATCTTTGTTCTTTGGCCCATGTGGGCCTCCCATCGCGGTGGCGTCTGTCGTTGCAGAGCGTCGGCTCTGGGCGCATGCGCTCCAGAGTTCCGGAGCTCCAGCTTGGTAATTGGACACATCGGTCCAGCCGCTCCGTGGCACGTGGAATCTTCCCAGGCCAGGGATCGAACCGGCGCCCCTTGCACTGCAAGGCGCTGTCCTTACCCACTGGACCACCAGGGAAACCCCTAATGGGCACTTTGTAATGCATCTCTTTCGGATACACACCCAGGAGCGGAATTACAGTCATAGGATATGCCTATCTTCAGCTCTAGTAGGTTGTGTCCAGAAGCTTTCCAAAGTAGTTGTGCCAGTTTGCCTCTTCTTCACCCAGCAGTGTGTCCTCCATCTTGTTGGTGTTTGATACTTTCTGGTTTTGTATTTTAGCTTTCCTGGTGGGTATGTTGTGTCTCCTTGAAGTTTTAATTTTTATTTCCCTCACAACTAGTGATGTTGAACATTATTTCGTGTTTCTTGCTAATTGGGGTACATTCCTTTTGAAGCACCTGTTAAAGTACACCCCCTCACTTTATTTTTAATTGGTGTGCATAATTTTGTTTTTCTGAATAATTTTTTAAAATTATTTATATTATTAGCTAATTATACATGTATAGTTAAGTTTATACTATAATCCATTATTCTTGTCTGGAAAATCCCATGGACAGAGGAACCTGGTGGGCTACAGTCCATGGGTTTGCAAAGACTCAGACATGACTGAGTGACTGAGCACATACACACATAATTAAATTAACTATATTCTAATTATCTTATGGCATAAGATAAAAAAAGTATAGAAAGTATTTGTTTTTTTTGGCCACTTCTATTGGTCTTTCATTTATTTATCTTTGTTCTTTGGCCTGTGTGGGTCTCCCATCGCAGTGGCCTCTGTCGCTGCAGAGCACCGGCTCTGGGCACATGCGCTCCAGAGCTCTGGCTCGGTGATTGGACACATCAGTCCAGCCACTCCTCGGCACGTGGGATCTTCCCAGGCCAGGGATCGAACCGGCGCCCCTTGCACTGCAAGGCCGTGTCTTTACCCACTGGTATAGAAAGTATTTTAAATAGCTTTATGAACATTTAATTCATATACCATAAGGGTCTTTTAAAAGTGTATAACTCAGTCTTTTAGCATTTATTCATAGGGTGTACAGTGGTCACAATTTAACTATCTCTTCTGAAAGAAACTGTATACCAATTAAGAAGTTGACCCACCTGCCCCTTTTGTAAATCCTAAGCAAGCACTGATTTTATTTTCTGTTTCTATGAATTTGTCTTTTCTGGGCACTTTATATAAAAATGGAATCATATAATATGTGGTCTTCTGCCCATCAACTTTTTCCATTTACTGTAACATTTCAAGGTTCATTCATGTTGTAGCATGCATCATTATTTCTTTTGTGTTTTTGTTTTTTTTTTTTAAATAAAATTTAGTTGCATGGATATTGGAGAAGGAAATAGAAGCCCACTCTAGTATTCTTGCCTGGAGAATCCCGTAGAAAGAGGAGCCTGGTGAGCTACAATCCATAGGGTCACAAAAGTCAGACACGACTCAAGAGACTAACCCACCACCACCACATGAATATACTACATTTTATTTATCCATTTTCATTGGTGAAAATTTGAATTGTTTCCATTTTGAATAAGTTTTTGTAGAGAAGTATGCTTTTTTCCCTCTTGAATGTGCCTGAGAGTACAGTTGTTAGATCACATAATAGCTGCAATACTTCAGACTTTCACATTATTATTGTATTTGTTATGGTGATCTGTGATTAGTGATCTTTGATGAGCAACATTACGAAAACCATGCATTAAGTTTTAAACTCAGACATGACTGAGTGACTGAGCACATACACACATAATTAAATTAACTATATTCTAATTATCTTATGGCATAAGATAAAAAAAGTATAGAAAGTATTTGTTTTTTTTGGCCACTTCTATTGGTCTTTCATTTATTTATCTTTGTTCTTTGGCCTGTGTGGGTCTCCCATCGCAGTGGCCTCTGTCGCTGCAGAGCACCGGCTCTGGGCACATGCGCTCCAGAGCTCCGGCTCGGTGATTGGACACATCAGTCCAGCCACTCCTCGGCACGTGGGATCTTCCCAGGCCAGGGATCGAACCGGCGCCCCTTGCACTGCAAGGCCGTGTCTTTACCCACTGGTATAGAAAGTATTTTAAATAGCTTTATGAACATTTAATTCATATACCATAAGGGTCTTTTAAAAGTGTATAACTCAGTCTTTTAGCATTTATTCATAGGGTGTACAGTGGTCACAATTTAACTATCTCTTCTGAAAGAAACTGTATACCAATTAAGAAGTTGACCCACCTGCCCCTTTTGTAAATCCTAAGCAAGCACTGATTTTATTTTCTGTTTCTATGAATTTGTCTTTTCTGGGCACTTTATATAAAAATGGAATCATATAATATGTGGTCTTCTGCCCATCAACTTTTTCCATTTACTGTAACATTTCAAGGTTCATTCATGTTGTAGCATGCATCATTATTTCTTTTGTGTTTTTGTTTTTTTTTTTTAAATAAAATTTAGTTGCATGGATATTGGAGAAGGAAATAGAAGCCCACTCTAGTATTCTTGCCTGGAGAATCCCGTAGAAAGAGGAGCCTGGTGAGCTACAATCCATAGGGTCACAAAAGTCAGACACGACTCAAGAGACTAACCCACCACCACCACATGAATATACTACATTTTATTTATCCATTTTCATTGGTGAAAATTTGAATTGTTTCCATTTTTGAATAAGTTTTTGTAGAGAAGTATGCTTTTTTCCCTCTTGAATGTGCCTGAGAGTACAGTTGTTAGATCACATAATAGCTGCAATACTTCAGACTTTCACATTATTATTGTATTTGTTATGGTGATCTGTGATTAGTGATCTTTGATGTACAACTGTAATTGTTTTGGGACACCACAAGTCACACCCATAAAAGACAATGAACTTAATCAGTAAATGTTACATATGTTCTGTTTCACTGACCAGCCGTTTCCCTGTCTTCCTTCCCCTCCTTGAGCTTCACTGTTCACTGAGCCATAGTAATATTGAACTTAGGTTAGGTAATAACCTGACAGTAACCTCTGAGTGTTCAAGTGAAAGGAAGAATCATTCGTCTCTCACTTTAAATCAAAAGCTAAAAATGATTAGGCTTAGTGACAAAAGCATGTTGAAAGCCAAAACAGGCTGAAAGGTAGGCTCTTGAGCCAACAGCCAAGCTGTGATTGCAGGGAAAAGTTCCTGAAGGAAATTAAAAATGCTTCTTCATTGAGTACATGGATGATTAAAAAAAAAAAAAGAAGTGAAATAGCTGTATTGCTGATATGGAGAAAGTTTTAGAGGTCTGGGTAGAAGGTCAGATCAGTCACAACATTCCCTTGAGCCAGAGCCTAATCCAGAACAAGGCCCTAATTGTCTTCAGTTCTGTGAGGGCTGAGAGCAGTGAGGAAGCAGCAGAAGAAATGTTTGAAGCTAGCAGAGATTCCTCCATGAGGTTTAAGGGAAGAGGCTGTCCCCCGAATAAAGAAGTGCAAGGTGAAGCCACAAGTGCTGATGGAGAAGCTGCAGCAAGTCATCCAGAAGATCCAGGTAGGTAATGAACAAAGATGGCCACACTAAACAACAGATTTTTAATGAAAACAAAACTTCTGTGTATTGGAAGAAAATGCCCTCTAGGATGTTCATGGCTAAAGAAGAGAAGACAACGCCTAGCTTTGAAGAAAAGGCTGACTCTCTTGTAAGGGACTAACACAGCTGGTGACTTCAAGTCAAAGCCAGAGTTCATTCACCATTCTCAGAATCCTAGAACCCTTAAGAATTCTGCTAAATCTACTCTGCCTGTGCTCTGTAAATGGAGAAAGAAAGCCTAGAAGAGAGCATGTACCTCTGTTTACAACATAGCTTACTGAATATTTTATGCCCACTATTGAGACCTACTACTTAGGAGAAAAGATGACTTTCAGAATATTAGTGCTCGTTGATAGTGTACCTGGTTATTCAAGAATTCTGCAGATGTGGTGGAAATAGCCAGAGAATTAGAAGTAGAAGTAGAGCCTGAAAATGTGATTGAATTGCTCTAAGCTCATGATAAAACTTAAACAGATAAGGAGTTACTTCTTATAGATGAGCAAAGAAAGTGGTTTCTTGAGATAGAATCTGCTCCTGATGAAGATGCTGTGAAGATTGTTGAAATAACAAAGGACTTAGAATATTTTGTAAATTTAATTGATAAAGCAGCAGGGTTTGAGAGAGGTTTGACTCCAGTTTTGAAAGGAGTTCTACTGTGGATAAAATGCTCTAATGAACAGTAGTCACTGCATGCTACAAAGAAATTGTGAAAAGAAGAGTCAACCTATATACATGGCAGACTTTATTCCTGTTTTGTTAAAGAAATTAGCCACTCCATCCTTCAGCAACCACCACCCTGATCAATCAGTGGTCATCAGCAGCAAGGTAAGACACTTTATCAGCAAAAAGATTAGGACTCATTGAAGGCTCAGATGATGGTTAGCATTTTTTTTAGTAACAAAGAATATTTTCATTAAGGTATGTACATTGTTTCTTTAGACATAATTCTGTTGCACACTTAATAGACTATAGAAACCAAAAGAATCATGGGACTTGCTTTATTGCAATATTTGCTTTATTACGGTGGTCTGGAATTGGACCCACAGTAACTATGAGTTATGCCTGTATATCCAGGGAACTTACTAATTCTGATTGTTTTTAAGTTCTTTTGAATTATATGTATATAATCAATTCACATGAAAATAATGGCATTTTAGTTTATTTCCTAATATTAATTCCTTAGGGGACTTCCGTGGCTGTCCATGAGAAATTAAAACTCCATACTTCCAATTGTTGGTGGGGGAAGGGGTGCGGTTTCAGTCCCTGATCAGAGAACTGAGATCCCACATGCTGTGCAGCCATACATGCTTGCCTGATTTCACTGTCTAGTAGATTCATTATAATATTAAATAAAAATGGTGGCAGTGGATATCTTTGTCTTATTTCTAGTGCCAAGGAGAAAAGTTTCAATATTTCGTCATTAAGCATGGAGTCAATTATAAGCTTTTTTGTGGATTTTATTTTGTGGTTTACATTTTTAACATCCTTTATCCATTTTGTCATTTTGTGTTACTATTTGTAATGAGTTTTTATGAATTCAGAATGTGAGCATTCATTTCTTTGCCTTTTTATCTTTCTAAAAGTCTGTTTACTTGAGGTGTAATTTATATACAGTTGGTAAATTAATCAATTTTAAATATACAATTTTATAAGTTGAATGTATTTAAAGAAGTAACTGACACTGTGATGATTGAAAGACATTGCCATCACACTGAAAACTCCCCCTTCCCTCTTTGTAGTCAATTCATTCACCTACCTTTTGACCACTGGCAACTACTGATCTGCTTCTGACATCATTTGCCTTTTATAGAGTTTTATATAAATGGATTCATACAATATGTTCTCTTTATATTTGACTCTTTCACTGAGCATAATGATTTTGGCATTTATCCACATGGTATTAGCAGGAGAACAAGTTCTATTGTTGACTGCACTTTCCTGCCACTGGGAATCTTTATAGATTGTGATGAGGCCCGATGCCTTGGACAGGAAGGTTGGCTAGATACAGATAACTACAATTAGGTACCAATAGATCCTAATCTACTTGCCGGGACCCCTATTTTTATAGTGATTGTGCTAGGTTACCAGAGACATATTCTTATCTATTCAGAACTCATTTGTGTTGAATATCATTCTTTTGTACTTTGTACATTCAGTATACATGAATATACTGTTTAATGAATCTTGAGTCATGTTAAAATATTTTAGAAGCACTTGAGTCATTGGGATTGGTAACAGGAAGGGGAATTCTGTATTTGTTACTCTGTTTGCAGCTTTGATTTAGTCTTTTGCTATCAAGTAGTGAAATGACTTGCTACTTAAAATATCACTAGTGACTTCTTGTATATCCTGCTTTCTCTTTGACAGTTGGGACTTCCGTGGCTGTCCATGAGAAATTAAAACTCCATACTTCCAATTGTTGGTGGGGGAAGGGGTGCGGTTTCAGTCCCTGATCAGAGAACTGAGATCCCACATGCTGTGCAGCCATACATGCTTGCCTGATTTCACTGTCTAGTAGATTCATTATAATATTAAATAAAAATGGTGGCAGTGGATATCTTTGTCTTATTTCTAGTGCCAAGGAGAAAAGTTTCAGTATTTCGTCATTAAGCATGGAGTCAATTATAAGCTTTTTTGTGGATTTTATTTTGTGGTTTACATTTTTAACATCCTTTATCCATTTTGTCATTTTGTGTTACTATTTGTAATGAGTTTTTATGAATTCAGAATGTGAGCATTCATTTCTTTGCCTTTTTATCTTTCTAAAAGTCTGTTTACTTGAGGTGTAATTTATATACAGTTGGTAAATTAATCAATTTTAAATATACAATTTTATAAGTTGAATGTATTTAAAGAAGTAACTGACACTGTGATGATTGAAAGACATTGCCATCACACTGAAAACTCCCCCTTCCCTCTTTGTAGTCAATTCATTCACCTACCTTTTGACCACTGGCAACTACTGATCTGCTTCTGACATCATTTGCCTTTTATAGAGTTTTATATAAATGGATTCATACAATATGTTCTCTTTATATTTGACTCTTTCACTGAGCATAATGATTTTGGCATTTATCCACATGGTATTAGCAGGAGAACAAGTTCTATTGTTGACTGCACTTTCCTGCCACTGGGAATCTTTATAGATTGTGATGAGGCCCGATGCCTTGGACAGGAAGGTTGGCTAGATACAGATAACTACAATTAGGTACCAATAGATCCTAATCTACTTGCCGGGGACCCCTATTTTTATAGTGATTGTGCTAGGTTACCAGAGACATATTCTTATCTATTCAGAACTCATTTGTGTTGAATATCATTCTTTTGTACTTTGTACATTCAGTATACATGAATATACTGTTTAATGAATCTTGAGTCATGTTAAAATATTTTAGAAGCACTTGAGTCATTGGGATTGGTAACAGGAAGGGGAATTCTGTATTTGTTACTCTGTTTGCAGCTTTGATTTAGTCTTTTTTGCTATCAAGTAGTGAAATGACTTGCTACTTAAAATATCACTAGTGACTTCTTGTATATCCTGCTTTCTCTTTGACAGTTGGTGCTTATCTACGTACTTGGTTCTCAGCCCAAAAGCTCAATTAGGATACAGAGTCAGTAACACATGACAAATCTTTGCTACAGATTTTTCTGAATGACCATAAAGGAGCTAATTAATTTCTGTAACTTTTTATACTATCCTTTTCTGTACGAGAAGGATAGTAGCTCAGAGTACAGCCATAGGGATTAATTTGTGTAAACATATGGAAGAAACTAGATTATATGTGTGTGTGTGTGTGTGTGTGTTCTTTTGTACAAATATTCATTGTGACTGAATAATTTATGCCGAGAGGCCAAAAAGATAATTTCTACCCGTGTCTCTGATTTGCTGAGTGGCTATATAACTGAGGGGCCTCTTTAATCTGCAGCTGTATGTTTCCTCTGCCCATTCTTGGAAGGCAGCAGTTCTCAGCTCGTGGTGTACAGCAGCTTCCCGCTGGGTCATGAGCTGATCTTTTCAGCATTAATATTTATTAATGTATATATTTTCATTTTCAGCAGATATTTAGTTATACTTTTTAAAAAACAAACAGATTTTCCCTTATTAGTGTCTCAAGAAAGATAGCCTCGTTGACTAACTGTATGTTGGTTTTTAGGGTCTTTTGCTCTAACTCAACCCTCAAATCTTTAGAATGAGAAGCAATGTGCTACATATTTCTATAGATGTCATTTGTTAACTGAAAAGCCATTTGATGGGAATGACCTATTGGAAGTTTCTAACTAGCCATACTCAACTCTTTAATGTATTTTGTAAGCAAGGGAGAAAACGCATTCTTGGAGGGACATTGTATGTAGAAGAGATCAGAAATGTCAGATTTCGTTGTTCAGATCTGGAAGAAAGTTCCTCTTGGTAATTATAGTGAATAAAGAGTTTTGATTTTTTATTGCCAAAATAAGAAGTGATTTATATGAAATTGGGTTAGGGTTAGAGATAGGGGTTAAAGCTAGGGTTAGGGGTTAGGGTTAGGGTTAGGCATGCGCTCCAGAGCTCTCTGGCTTAGTAGTTGGACACATCACTTCAGCTGCTCTGTGGCACGTGGGATCTTCCCAGGCCAGGGATCAAACCAGCGCCCCTTGTACTCCAAGGCAGTGTCCTTACCAACTGAGCCACCAGGGAAGCCCCTGTGGTTATTTTTTATCTTTATTGAAGCACGTAGGATCTTTTGTTGTAATGCATGGGCTTCTCTGGTTTTGGCACTCATAATTATGTTCCCACACAACTAAGCCCGCAGCATGTGTGATCTTAGTTCCCTGACCTGGGATTGAACCTGCCTCCCCTGTGTTGAAATGCAGATTCTCAACCCCTGGACCACTCTGGAGATACCCCAGAGTGTATCTCCAGTATGTTTAAATTGGTGCTTTAGCTTCCATCTGAAAGTCACAGATTTTTGTTTGAATTTGCAGAGACATTATTAAGCATTGTGTAACAATTTTCTCCTCTTAGACCATAAGGTTACAAATTGAAAAATTACTTCTCACAAACTTTGTAATTCAATATATATTTATTAGAAATGATGCAAAATTTAAATTTTATTCATGTGTGTGCATGTTCTGATTTTCCTAGGGCCATCTGACAGAAATTCTTCCTAAACAAATTTACTTCAAAATGAGTAACTGCCTTTCAAAAATTTTTGGACCCGAGGCCAGTTTTCCCAGGATTTATTAAAATTTCTTTATTTTTAGTTGTAGGCATTGTGTGCAGCTTGTGAAAGGCAGTAGAAGACAGACAACTTGGCGGTGGGGGGGAGTGGGAAAGGTGAATTCTTCGTAAACCTCAGATTTTCTTTTCAGAATGATTCATTTTCCCTATATTTGTAATAATTTATTTCAGTAGTATCATAATTGGTTTGTAAGAAAATCAAACTATCATATTTTAATCTCCTCCTCTTGCTATGAAAGGTATAGATGTGTAGAAATAAGCCACCTGACAGAGCTTAGTTTTGGTTTGTTATCATTTTTTTTCTGGTTACTCCCAAGAGCATTTGAAGTGGCATTTACAAAAAAATATATTTACAGTTAGATGTTTAAACGTTTTTTTAGTAAACGGAAAAGGAAGTGGATCACAGGGCAGGTAAAGGATGTGGGAAGGGCATTGCGTACATGTGACTGTATGTGTGTACTTTTGTCATTTCTTTCATTCATCATTTTTTGGAGCAGAGAAAAGGAGCCAGATATTATATAACATGTTTGAAAACAGAATGGTAGAGGTGACAGTTATATGACGGAAATAGGTAGAGTGTTCCATGGGAGCACTGAAGATGAGTGTCTGAAAATCAGAACTCCATATAACAGGGGTGATGCTTGAGCTGAGTCTGGAAAAATATGTAATACATAGCTGGGAGTATGTAAGACTTCCCAGGTAGAGGGAACAGTTATACAGAGACAGGGAGCTGATTAGAGAATTTCAGGTAATTCTAGTAAAGCTTCAGCTCACCTTTGAGTAAAAGTCACTAGGAGATACAAGAGAGGCAAAAAATGACCTAAGCAGTTATGTCAAAAAGTTTCGAGATCTATTGAAACAACTTAAGCAACTTTCTCAAAGGCAGAAACTAGATAAGACTGTATTGATGATTATTGCACAGAATCTAGATTAGGTGTGTGTTTTAGAAAATTGTCTTTGAGGAGTTAAGGGTAGAGAATTCTCATAACAGAAGTTATTACAGTAGTCAAAGCAGTACATAATTAAAATCTAAAGTTTGAAAATGTAAAGGGAAGAGGGGAATGTGTCAGTTCAAAAGATATTTAGTGATGAACTGTACTGTTGGTGGAGATTTAGACAGTTTCCAATTTTTGATTTGGACAGCTGTCCAGGTAATTAAACTATTCATCAAAATAAATACTGGAGAGAAGCAAATGTTGGGACAAAGGGGAAAAAATGAAGACTCTAGTTTTGGATAATTACCTAGTGTGTAAGATAGTAAACAAGAAACTAACAAGTAAAGTAAATATCAGACTGTGAGAAGAAGTCTGAACAAACAGCGATGATAGAAGTTAACTTCAGGAGACCGTTCTTACAAAGATGACTAGGAAAGTCTTGCTTGAGGAGCTCTTTCTTGCAGGATAAGAATTTTGCTGTGATACCAACAATGGGGACAGCAGGTGAAAAGGCTTGGACACAGGAGGTGCCTGTGCTGTACAGTAGAAAGGAGACCACTGAAGCTGGAATGTAATTTATTAGAGAGTAGCAGGACGTGGGGTTGGAAAAGAAGCAATTCAAGGTGTGAGTGAAAATATTTTCCTTATCCAGTGACTAGGAGAAGGAGCCTAAGAAAAGGGCATAAAGGCCACTGAGCTTCATATTAGGTTGTAGGAAAGATTATAAAGAAATCTTTCTATTATTTCAGGGTTTGTGAGGTAAGGTAATTAATATATAGGATTTAGGGGAATTTAAAGGATTGGGGGAATGTATGGAGTAGTTGATCTCCAAGATTGAGAAAACAAACTAAGGAGGAAATTGTAATAGAATTGTTGGATGTTGTGCCTATTTGTGCTTTGTGATTACTATTATTATTTTTTTAAAAAACTTTTGTTTTACTTTTAGCTTTTACAGAGTTTTGTTGTTTACAGATATGTATGTTCTCAGATTAGTCATAGGTATATCCCCCCCCATGCCACCCCTCCAGACCGTCATACAGCACCCCTGAAGGATCGGCTTTTCTCACAGAACAATGACTATAGCAATTTTCTACACATATGATAGTATAGGCCTTCATGCTACTTCCTTTACGCCTCTCACCCACTGTTCCTTCCCCACAATGTCCATATGTCCACTGTCCATGTCTGTCTTTCCGTCGCTTCACTGCGTGTGCCATCATCACCATCCTACTAGATTCCATATATATGTGTTAGTATATTGTACTTGTCCTTCTCTTTTTGACTAACTTCACTTTTTATGATAGGTTCTAGATCCAGCCACCTCATTAGGACTGATTCTTCTGCATTTCTTTTGACAGCTGTGTAGTATTCCATTGTATATATGTACCAGAGCTTCTTTTTCCATTCGTTTGTCAATGGGCATCTAGATTGCTTCCATGTTCTAGCTATTGTGTAGAGAGCTGCAGTGAACATTGGGGTACAGGTGCCTCTTTCAGTTTTGATTTCATCAGGGTATAAGCCTAAGAGTGGGATTGCTGGGTCATATGGTGCTTCTATTTTTAGGTTTTTTTTTTTTAAGCCTTTATTTTACTTATAACTTTTATAGAGTTTTGTTGTTTACAGATATGCATGTTCCCAGATTAGTCATATGTATATCCCCCTCGTCCCACCCCTCCCGACCATCACACAGCACCCCTGAAGGATCCCCTTTTCTCACAGAGCAATGACTATAGCTATTTTCTTCACTTATGATAGTACAGGCCTTCATGCTACTTCCTTTACGCCTCCCACCCTCTGTTCTTTACCCAGTGTCCATATGTCCACTGTCCATGTCTGTCTTTCCATCACTTCACTGCCTGTGCCATCATCGCTATCCTTCTAGATTCCATATATATGTGTTAATATACTGTATTTGTCCTTCTCTTTCTGACTGACTTCACTTTTGATGGTACGTTCTAGATCCAGGCACCTCATTAGGGCTGATTCGTCTGCATGTCTCTTTACAGCTGTGTAGTATTCCATTGTATATATGTACCAGAGCTTCTGTATCCATTCGTTTGTCGATGGACATCTAGGTTGCTTCCATGTTCTAGCTATTGTATAGAGAGCTGCAATGAACACTGGGGTACAGGTGCTTCTTTCAGATTTGATTTCATCAGGGTATAAGGCTAAGAGTGGGATTGCTGGGCCGTATGGTGCTTCTGTTTTTAGTTTTTTAAGAATTTTCCAGACTGTCTTCCATAGAGGCTGTATCAGTTGACATTCCCACCAGTAATGCAGGAGTGTTACCTTTTCTCCGCACCCTCTCCAGCATTTATTGTCTGCAGATTTTTTGATGATGGCCATTCTGACGGGTGTGAGGTGATATCTCATTGTGGTTTTGATTTCCATTTCTCTAATTATTAGTGAAGTTGAGCATCTTTTCATGTGCTTTTGGGCCATCTGTATGTCATCTTTGGAGAGGTGACTGCTTAGGTCTTTTTCCCATTTTTTGATTGGGTTGTTCATTTTTCCGGTTCTGAGTTGTTTGAGTTGCTTGTAGATTTTGGAGATTAATTCTTTGTCTGTTGTTTCATTTGCTATGATTTTCTCCCACTCTGTGGGGTGTCTGTTCAGCTTTTTTGTAATTTCTTTTGCTGTACAAAAGCTTTTAAGTTTCATGAGGTCCCACATGTTCACTTATCTTTTCAGTTCCGCTATTTTAGTAGGTGGGTCAAAGAAGATCTTGCTTTGATTGATGTCCTTGAGGGTTTTGCCTATATTCTCCTCTAAGAGTTTGATGGTTTCTGGTCTTACATTTAGGTCTTTAATCCATTTTGAATTGATCTTTGTGTATGGTGTCAGGGAATGTTCCAACTTCATTTTTTTGCATGTAGCTGTCCAATTTTCCCAGCACCATTTGTTGAAGAGGCTCTTTGTCCCATTTTATATGTTTGCCTCCTTTGTCAAAAATAAGGCACCCATAGGTGCGTGGGTTTATCTCTGGGTTCTCTATCTTGTTCCATTGGTCTATAGTTCTGTGTTTGTGCCAGTACCATACTGTCTTGATGACTGTTGCTTTGTAGTAGAGTCTGAAGTTAGGGAGGCTGATCCCTCCAACTCCATTCTTCTTCCTCAGGATTGCTTTGGCTATTCGAGGTCTTTTGTGTTTCCATATGAACTGTGTTATTCTTTGGTCTAGTTCTGTGAAGAATGTCATTGGAAGTTTGATGGGGATTGCATTGAATCTGCAGATGACATTTGGTAGTATGGTCATTTTCACAATATTGATTCTTCCAACCCAGGAACATGGAATATTTCTCCATCTGTTTAACTCTTCTTTAATGTCTCTCATGAGTGTCTTGTAATTTTCAGTATACAGTTCTTTTGTTTCTTTGAGTAGGTTTATTCCTAGATATTTGATTCTTTTGGTTATAGTGTTGAACGACAGTTCTTTTGTTTCTTTGGGTAGGTTTATTCCTAGATATTTGATTCTTTTGGTTGCAGTGTTGAAGGGGATTGCCTCTTTGATTTCGTTTTCTGATTTTTCATTGTTTGTGTGCAGGAATGCCAGTGATTTCTGTGTATTGATTTTGTATCCTGTGACTTTGCTGAATTCGCTGGTTAACTCTAGTAGTTTTGTAATAGTGTCTTTGGGATTTTCTATGTATAATATCATGTCATCTGCGAAGAGAGAGAGTTTAACTTCTTCCTTTCCAATCTGGATTCCTTTTATTTGTTTTTCTTCTCTTATTGCTGTTGCTAGAACTTCCAGGACTATGTTGAGTAAGAGTGGTGAAAGTGGACACCCTGGTCTTGTTCCTGATCTTAGAGGGAATGCTTTCAGTTTTTCACCATTGAGAATAATGTTCGCTGTGGGCTTCTCATATATGGCTTTCATTGTGTTGAGGTAGTTTCCTTCTATGCCCATTTTTGAAGAGTTTTTTGTTTATTTATTTTTTTTATCATAAATGGACTTTGTACTTTGTCAAAGCCTTTTTCTGCATCTATTGAGATTATCATGTGATTTTTGTCTCTCAATTTGTTGATATGGTGTATCACATTGATTATTTTGCGGATATTGAAGAATCCTTGCATGCCTGGGATGAACCCAACTTGATCATGATGTATGAGGTTTTTGATGTGTTGTTGAACTCTGTTTGCTAGGATTTTGTTGAGGATTTTGGTGTCTAAATTCATCAGTGAAATTGGTCTATAATTTTCTTTTTTTGTGTTATCTTTGCCTGGCTTTGCTACCAGGGTGATGGTGGCCTCATAATTTTGGCCTCTTTTATTTATTTATTTTTTTAATTTATTTTCATCCATCTTCATTCCCAGGCCCATGTGGGCCTCCCATTGCACTGGACTCTCCCACTTCAGAGCACTGGCTTTGGGTGCACGCGCTCCAGAGCACTAGCTCGTAACTGGACACACCGGTCCAGCCACTCCACAGCACATAGGATCTTCCTGGGCCAGGGATCAAACCAGTGCCCCTGGCACTGCAAGGTGGACTCTCTAGCCACTGGATCACCAGGGAAGCCCTATTATTATTATTATTATTATTATTATTTTTTTTGGACACTTCTATTGGTCTTTCATTTCCGTCTTTGTTCTTTGGGCCTCTGTGGGCCTCTAATCGCAGTGGCCTTTGTCACTGCAGAGCACTGGTTCTGGGCACATGTGCTCCACAGCTCCAGCTTGGTAGTTAGACACATCAGTCCAGCCACTCCGTGGCATGAGGGATCTTCCCAGGCCAGGGATCGAATCAGTGCCACTTGCACTGCAAGGCAGTGTCCTTACCCACTGGACCACCAGGGAAGCCCCACCCTATTATTTTTAAGTAAAATCAATTGAGCTGGTTGTGTACTTTTCTCTGTGTACTTGGAGCTTCAAGGGGGCATTGAGCGAATACAAATATTCACTATAAGTGAAATTATCTCCATTTTACAGATGAGGAAAATGAACTTCAGAAGAGTTAACACTTGTCTAGAGTCCTGACAGTAGATTTAGCGCAGATTTTTCTTATTCCCAAGTCCACAGACTTTCCAGTATAGCATACTGCTTCCCGTAGGAGCTGTCTGTTGTTTTAAGCATTAAATTAGCTCTGGCCTTCTTAGCTATTAAGCCAGTTATGTGGAGTTGCTTCCCATTGCCTGTTACAAGGAAGTATATCCGTTCTTAGAGGAGGAAAAAAAACCCTTTTCTGGACACTAAATTCCAAGAGAATTTTAGCATACAGTTTCTTAAGTACCAGATATTAAATATCATAATGAAATTACAGCCAATTGCACTTTTGCAAAGGTCACAGCAAGAAATGTCTATTAACCCTTGAGAACGGCAGCATCATAAATCATAGTACAGAATAGGCATTTCTGTCAGGAGAAAAAGTAAAATAGTCTAAGTATATTGTTTTTTGGTCATCTCCGTTGATCTAGAAAACCCAGAAGAATGACAGTTTATTGGTTTTAACTGTAATTTTGATGGGAGTTGGCCACTAGCCAGTCCAAGACCAAACTCTGTGGTGAGAGAGAGCCTAAAGAGTCTGTGTTTTGTTTTGTTGATTGAAGCAAGATTCATATTCTTTAGCTATTCAGTTTATAGGAGACAGCATTGACATTTGATTATTAAAATTAAAGTGCTTATTAAAGCTATTTAGTTCTTGTTCAACAGAGGCCATAGGATCTTCCTGGGCCAGGGATCAAACCAGTGCCCCTGGCACTGCAAGGTGGACTCTCTAGCCACTGGATCACCAGGGAAGCCCTATTATTATTATTATTATTATTATTTTTTTTTTTGGACACTTCTATTGGTCTTTCATTTCCGTCTTTGTTCTTTGGGCCTCTGTGGGCCTCTAATCGCAGTGGCCTTTGTCACTGCAGAGCACTGGTTCTGGGCACATGTGCTCCACAGCTCCAGCTTGGTAGTTAGACACATCAGTCCAGCCACTCCGTGGCATGAGGGATCTTCCCAGGCCAGGGATCGAATCAGTGCCACTTGCACTGCAAGGCAGTGTCCTTACCCACTGGACCACCAGGGAAGCCCCACCCTATTATTTTTAAGTAAAATCAATTGAGCTGGTTGTGTACTTTTCTCTGTGTACTTGGAGCTTCAAGGGGGCATTGAGCGAATACAAATATTCACTATAAGTGAAATTATCTCCATTTTACAGATGAGGAAAATGAACTTCAGAAGAGTTAACACTTGTCTAGAGTCCTGACAGTAGATTTAGCGCAGATTTTTCTTATTCCCAAGTCCACAGACTTTCCAGTATAGCATACTGCTTCCCGTAGGAGCTGTCTGTTGTTTTTAAGCATTAAATTAGCTCTGGCCTTCTTAGCTATTAAGCCAGTTATGTGGAGTTGCTTCCCATTGCCTGTTACAAGGAAGTATATCCGTTCTTAGAGGAGGAAAAAAAACCCTTTTCTGGACACTAAATTCCAAGAGAATTTTAGCATACAGTTTCTTAAGTACCAGATATTAAATATCATAATGAAATTACAGCCAATTGCACTTTTGCAAAGGTCACAGCAAGAAATGTCTATTAACCCTTGAGAACGGCAGCATCATAAATCATAGTACAGAATAGGCATTTCTGTCAGGAGAAAAAGTAAAATAGTCTAAGTATATTGTTTTTTGGTCATCTCCGTTGATCTAGAAAACCCAGAAGAATGACAGTTTATTGGTTTTAACTGTAATTTTGATGGGAGTTGGCCACTAGCCAGTCCAAGACCAAACTCTGTGGTGAGAGAGAGCCTAAAGAGTCTGTGTTTTGTTTTGTTGATTGAAGCAAGATTCATATTCTTTAGCTATTCAGTTTATAGGAGACAGCATTGACATTTGATTATTAAAATTAAAGTGCTTAAAAAAAATTAAATTGCTTGATTTGAGTTCTTGTTCAACAGAGGGGCCATGGTGTATGTATGGATAGGGTCACAGGTTTCAAAAAAGCAGTTCTGGAGTATGGTAAACCAAGCTGTGTATTTGCTTTCTTTCCCTCTCAGTGACTCACTGATATGATGGTAAAGACGGATGCATAAAAAGTAAGTTCTTATGAACAACCGACAAAGAATTAATTTCAAAAATAAACAACCCAGTCAAAAAATGGGAAACTAAATAGACATCTCTCAAAAGAAGACATACACATCACCAGCAAACACATAAAAAAATGTTCAACATTGCTCATTATTAGAGAAATGCAAGTCAGAAGTACAGTGAGATATTACCTCATACCAGTCAGAATGGCCATCATCAAAAAGTCTACAAACAGGGCTTCCCTGGTGGTCCAGTGGGTAAGGACACCGGCTTGCAGTACAAGGGGTACCAGTTGGATCCCTGGCCTGGGAGGATCCCACATGCTGCCGAGCGGCTGAACTGATGTGTCCAGTTACTGAGCCGGAGCTCTGGATCGCATGCGCCCAGAGCCGGTGCTCTGCGACAGCAGAGGCCACCGCAATGGGAGGCCCACACAGGCCAAAGAACAAAGATGGATGAAAATATATAAATGAAAGACCAATAGAAGTGGCCCGCCCACCCCCCTCTCTCCCCAACCAACCTGCCCCCCCCCAAATAAAAAATCTACAAACAATAAATGATGCAGAGGGTGCAGATAAAAGGGAACCCTCTTGCACTGTTGGTGGGAATGTAAACTGATACAGCCACTATGGAAGACAGTATGGAGATTCCTCAAAAAGCTAGGAATAAAGCCACGATGTGACCCAGCAATCCCACTATTAGGTATACACTCTGAGGAAAATCTCGTTGATCTAGAAAACCCAGAAGAATGACAGTTTATTGGTTTTAACTGTAATTTTGATGGGAGTTGGCCACTAGCCAGTCCAAGACCAAACTCTGTGGTGAGAGAGAGCCTAAAGAGTCTGTGTTTTGTTTTGTTGATTGAAGCAAGATTCATATTCTTTAGCTATTCAGTTTATAGGAGACAGCATTGACATTTGATTATTAAAATTAAAGTGCTTAAAAAAAATTAAATTGCTTGATTTGAGTTCTTGTTCAACAGAGGGGCCATGGTGTATGTATGGATAGGGTCACAGGTTTCAAAAAAGCAGTTCTGGAGTATGGTAAACCAAGCTGTGTATTTGCTTTCTTTCCCTCTCAGTGACTCACTGATATGATGGTAAAGACGGATGCATAAAAAGTAAGTTCTTATGAACAACCGACAAAGAATTAATTTCAAAAATAAACAACCCAGTCAAAAAATGGGAAACTAAATAGACATCTCTCAAAAGAAGACATACACATCACCAGCAAACACATAAAAAAATGTTCAACATTGCTCATTATTAGAGAAATGCAAGTCAGAAGTACAGTGAGATATTACCTCATACCAGTCAGAATGGCCATCATCAAAAAGTCTACAAACAGGGCTTCCCTGGTGGTCCAGTGGGTAAGGACACCGGCTTGCAGTACAAGGGGTACCAGTTGGATCCCTGGCCTGGGAGGATCCCACATGCTGCCGAGCGGCTGAACTGATGTGTCCAGTTACTGAGCCGGAGCTCTGGATCGCATGCGCCCAGAGCCGGTGCTCTGCGACAGCAGAGGCCACCGCAATGGGAGGCCCACACAGGCCAAAGAACAAAGATGGATGAAAATATATAAATGAAAGACCAATAGAAGTGGCCCGCCCACCCCCCTCTCTCCCCAACCAACCTGCCCCCCCCCAAATAAAAAATCTACAAACAATAAATGATGCAGAGGGTGCGGATAAAAGGGAACCCTCTTGCACTGTTGGTGGGAATGTAAACTGATACAGCCACTATGGAAGACAGTATGGAGATTCCTCAAAAAGCTAGGAATAAAGCCACGATGTGACCCAGCAATCCCACTATTAGGTATACACTCTGAGGAAATCAAAGTTGAAAAAGACACATGTACCCCATTGTACATTTTTTTATAAATATATATATATGTATACACACATACACACACACACACACACACACACACACATATATAGTAGGGTTTATATGTTAGCCCTAGCCTTCTTTTTTTTTTTTTAATTTTTTTTTTTTTTTTTTTTTGGTGGGGTGGGGAGGGAGGGTGGCAGGCGAGCCACTTCTTTTTTTTTTTTTTTTAAAGATTTATTTATTTATTTATTTTGGGCGGGAGTCGGGTTGGGGAGGGGGGGAGCGGGCGGGCCACTTCTATTGGTCTTTCATTTCTCTATTTTCATCCGTCTTTGTTCTTTGGCTCCTGTGGGCCTCCCATCGCAGTGGCATCTGTTGTTGCAGAGCACCGGCTCTGGGCGCATGCGCTCCAGAGCTCCAGCTCGGTGATTGGACACATCGGTCCAGCTGCTCCATGGCACGTGGGATCTTCCCAGGCCAGGGATGGAACCGGCGCCCCTTGCACTGCAAGGCAGTGTCCTTACCCACTGGACCACCAGGGGAAGCCCCAGGCGAGCCACTTCTATTGGCCTTTCTTTTATCTATTTTCATCCATCTTTGTTCTCTGGCCCATGTGGGCCACCCATCGTGGTGGCCTCTGTTGTCGCAGAGCACTGGGTCTGGGTGCACGCGCTCCAGAGCTCCGGCTTGGTGATTGGACACATTGGTCCAGCTGCTCCACAGCACGTGGGATCTTCCCAGGCCAGGGATCGAACCGGTGCCCCTTGCACTGCAAGGTGGTGTCCTTACCCACTGGCCCACCAGGGAAGCCCCCCATTGTACATTGCAGCACTATTTACAATAGCTAGAACATAGAAGCAATGTAGATTTCCATTGACAGATGAATGGATAAAGAAGCTGTGGTACATATATGCAATGGACTATTACTCAGCCGTAAAAAGAAATGCATCTGAATCAGTTCTAATGAGGTGGATGAATCTAGAATCTATTATATAGAGTGAAGTATGTCAGAGAAAGATAAATATTTTATACTGACACATATGTATAGAATCTAGAAAGATGGTATGGATGAAGGATATGTATTGCAGCAGTGGAGAGGCAGCCATGGGAAACAGTCTTATGGACATTGGAGTGAGGGAGGGGAATATGCTGTGGAACTAGGAGATCCCAAACAGGGGATCTGTGGCGACCTGGAGGGGTGGGATGAGGAGGGAAATGGGGGAGAGGTTTGGGGGGGAAATGTGTATACCTGTGGAGGATTCAGGTCAATGTGTGGCAGTAAACCACAAAACTGTGAAAAATAAAATAAATTTAAAAAATAAGTTCTTGTGAAATTACAAAAGAGTACTGCAGAAATAGCAAAGAGCTTTGACATCACTCTCAACTACACCAAGTAGAGTTGTATTAATTAATAAGCTAGAGTGGAGGAAAACTGCAGCCTGGAACACAAATGGAATAAGTTGCCGTGGGAGTTTCCAGACAAGACAACAGTGAGAGCTTTTAGATCCCTCAGCTTGCAACCCCGAAGTATGGACATCAGGAATGACGGAGCAGTAATTGGGGTAGCGGCCTCCTGGCTCATTTTCTTTCCTTTGTGAATTTGGAGTGACTTCTATAACGTTTGCTCCAGCTACTTTCCAAACATAATGGATTCCTGACCTGGTTAGGTCCCATGGTAGGAGTTTTTGGCATAGAAAAGTAGAACAAAGTCTGACTGGAATTTTACAACCAACCCAGAGGGGAAACATGAAAGGCGGCTCTACTTGAGAGTGAAATACCCTGAAGTAACATAATCCCAAAGTAAAGTTCTCCTTGTTTGGTAGTTGCAGTGGTTTAAAGTGAAAGGTACTACCTTCTCCCAGCATATGTACGCTGAAGTAAAGCTAATTATTAGCAGAACCTTCCCACTGACAATGAACTGCTATTCATAGATGAAGCCTTTTATGTAAGTAAGTTTTTATAGCTTCAAAGGAAACCTGCACTGCTTCCTATGCTAACCAATCTAGTCATTTATTCATGGATTTAAAGGGAAAACCAATGGTCATCAGATATTTGATATTTGAATGAGACCAAGTTTAACAAACAGAATAGCTGATCTCAAAGGAACGGAAAGTACAAAGAATAGAACTTTAAACAACTTAACATCCTCAGATTTGGCTTCCAGGCTCTGTCTGGGAGGTAGAATGATGGAAGGAACATCGTTTCCGTCTTGTTAGGGATAGGAGAAAGCTGGATAATGTACAGTATTTTATACTGACACATATGTATAGAATCTAGAAAGATGGTATGGATGAAGGATATGTATTGCAGCAGTGGAGAGGCAGCCATGGGAAACAGTCTTATGGACATTGGAGTGAGGGAGGGGAATATGCTGTGGAACTAGGAGATCCCAAACAGGGGATCTGTGGCGACCTGGAGGGGTGGGATGAGGAGGGAAATGGGGGAGAGGTTTGGGGGGGAAATGTGTATACCTGTGGAGGATTCAGGTCAATGTGTGGCAGTAAACCACAAAACTGTGAAAAATAAAATAAATTTAAAAAATAAGTTCTTGTGAAATTACAAAAGAGTACTGCAGAAATAGCAAAGAGCTTTGACATCACTCTCAACTACACCAAGTAGAGTTGTATTAATTAATAAGCTAGAGTGGAGGAAAACTGCAGCCTGGAACACAAATGGAATAAGTTGCCGTGGGAGTTTCCAGACAAGACAACAGTGAGAGCTTTTAGATCCCTCAGCTTGCAACCCCGAAGTATGGACATCAGGAATGACGGAGCAGTAATTGGGGTAGCGGCCTCCTGGCTCATTTTCTTTCCTTTGTGAATTTGGAGTGACTTCTATAACGTTTGCTCCAGCTACTTTCCAAACATAATGGATTCCTGACCTGGTTAGGTCCCATGGTAGGAGTTTTTGGCATAGAAAAGTAGAACAAAGTCTGACTGGAATTTTACAACCAACCCAGAGGGGAAACATGAAAGGCGGCTCTACTTGAGAGTGAAATACCCTGAAGTAACATAATCCCAAAGTAAAGTTCTCCTTGTTTGGTAGTTGCAGTGGTTTAAAGTGAAAGGTACTACCTTCTCCCAGCATATGTACGCTGAAGTAAAGCTAATTATTAGCAGAACCTCCCCACTGACAATGAACTGCCATTCATAGATGAAGCCTTTTATGTAAGTAAGTTTTTATAGCTTCAAAGGAAACCTGCACTGCTTCCTATGCTAACCAATCTAGTCATTTATTCATGGATTTAAAGGGAAAACCAATGGTCATCAGATATTTGATATTTGAATGAGACCAAGTTTAACAAACAGAATAGCTGATCTCAAAGGAACGGAAAGTACAAAGAATAGAACTTTAAACAACTTAACATCCTCAGATTTGGCTTCCAGGCTCTGTCTGGGAGGTAGAATGATGGAAGGAACATCGTTTCCGTCTTGTTAGGGATGCACAGGAGAAAGCTGGATAATGTACAGAATTACAACTTTTCTTAAATCTATGCAAGTACTAAAATTTCAAGGCAGTCAACCCCTGGGGGTTGGGGGTCAGGCGGAATCAATCAGAAAGCCTACCCAGGGACACAGTATGACCTGGTTTAACCAAGATGATAGAGGAACTCCCTGCCTTCCTCCACAGCCAGTCTAGAGAGCACAGAAAAACAAGCCATGGCAGTTTACTGCTTGAAGAGAAGCAAGACCATGATGAGGCACCCTTACTTAGGTACTGATACCCAGGGAATACTTAAATCTGGGAATAATATGCTGCAGTTGAGAAAAAAGTCTCTGTCAGACCATCTTCACCACTACCACCAATGCTACCACCACCCCTAAAAGGGAAAAATTAGATGAAATTTGAAGAATGTCATGCACTGAAGGTAATCACAGCAGCAGCAGAAGCCAGACCCAGATCAATTCCTGATTGTATTGGCTCAGCCTTCCTAATTAACAGAAGAATAAGCGTATCCTTTTCTTTGTCTGTTGCTCTGCAAATAATGTTCGATACTACATTTAAAATTTTGAGACCAAAAACAGGGCGGGGTGGGGGGCAAAAAAACATCACTACCACTGCCGCCACCACCACCAACAAAATGTTGACAAGAGAAGAAATTTGACTCAGAGCTGACTTAGATGATGGGGCTATCAGAGACAGTATTTAAAATAGCTATGGTTAATATGCTGCAGAATTTTGTGGAAAGGTAGGATAGTGTACAAGAACAGATGGTAAATTTCAGCTCAGAGGTCATGGAAACTGTAAAAAGTCATCTGATGGATAGGCTGTAAACCAAAACATGCTAAAAAGATAAAGATGTCTTTGACAGACTCATTGGTAGATTCAGCATGAGGAAAGAATCATTGAACTTGAAGATAGGTCGGTAGAAATTAAACTGAAATGCAAAGAGACTTTTTCACATAAAATTAAATCGTTTCATTATCATCACTCTTACACTTCAAGAAATAATAAAGGAAATTCAGTTTAAGAATATGATACCATACAGAAACTTGACTCTACACACAAAAATTGAGAGCTCCAGAAATGATTGGAAGGAAAATATTATAGAGAAACTTTTTTAAAAAATTTTTTTTCTAATTATGTATTTATTTGTCTGAGCTGGATCTTCATTGCAGCATGTGGGATCTAGTTCCCTGACCAGGAATCGAACCTGGGCCCCACTGCATTGGGAACACAGAGTCTTAACTGACACTGGACTACCAGGGAAGTCCCTAAAATTATTTTTAATTTCTCTAAAAGGCTGTTGATTTTCTAATGTAAAAATAATGTTTTGGGGTTTATAGCATGTATAAAGTAAAATTCATGAAATAATTTAAGAGTGGCGAAGGGAAGAATTGAGAGTATACTATTTTCTGGATTTTACACTCTATGTAAGGTGGTATAATATTTAAATGTAGCCTATTATTACTTGGAGTCATATTTTGTAAATTCTGGGGTAACTAGAAATTTTAGGGGGAGGTAAGAATAGGAGTATGTGAAGAAAGAAGGAATCAAAAAAATAATCCTAAAGCATAAAAAGGAGGGATAAAGAGACAAAGAATAAATGAAGCATCAAGAAAACAGCTAACAAAATAACAAAATGGTAGTTTTTAAGATTAGATTTAGTATAAGTGTTCTAAACACCTCAATTAAAAAACAGATTACTCATATTTTATAAAAATAAAAGACTCAGGGCTTCCCTGGTGGTCCAGTGGGTAAGGACACCGCCTTGCACTGCAGGGGGCCAGTTCAGTCCCTGGCCTGAGAAGATCCTGTGTGCCGTGGAGCGGCTGGACCGATGTGTCCAATTACCGAGCTGGAGCTCTGGAGCGCATACGCCCAGAGCCGGTGCTCTGCGACAACAGAGGCCACCGCAATGGGAGGCCCAGATGGGCCAAAGAACAGAGATGGATGAAAATAAATGAAAGACCAATAGCAGTGGCCCGCCCACCCCAACCCGCCCCCCTGCCAAAAAAAGATAAAAGACCCAACTAAATGCTATCTGCAAGAAACACATTTTTTTTGAATATTTTTTTCCCTATCATGTCTTCTTTTTTTTTCATCCATCTTTATTCTTTGGCATGTGTGGGCCTCCCATCTCAGTGGCCTCTCTCGTTGCAGAGCACCGACTCTGGGCACATGCAAATTGGACACACTGGTACAGCCGCTCCGTGGCACATGGGATCTTCCCAGGACAGGGACAGAACTGGTGCCCTTGCACTGCAAGGCGGATTCTTTACCCACTGGACCACCAGGGAAGCCCCAAGAAACATATTTTTAATATAAAGTATAGATAGATTAAAGGTAAAAGAATCGAAAAAGTACACTAGTTAGTACAAATACTAACTAAAAGAAGACCAAAGTGGCTCTATTAATAGAAGGTAATGTAGATTTCAGAGCAATGAATATTACTTGCATTAAAGAGGAACATTGCATTATAGTGCAGAAACTAGTTCATGGGAAGACATAATCCTGAATATGTATGAATATAGCAATAGGGCTTGTGTGTGTGTGTGTGTGTGTGTGTGTGTGTGTATAAAGCAAAAACTGAAAGGAGAAATAACTACACAGAGTTGGTAACCGTAACACTCGTTTCTCAGTAATTGGTAGAACAGATAGAAAATCACTAAGGATAGAAGACATTAGCAACATTGTCGACTAACTTGACCAAACTTATCTTAGAACACCAACAGAATATATGTTTTTTTCAAGTACATATGGAATATTTAGTTAGGCAGATTTGGTGTCGTAAAACAAATACAAAATACTCGAAGTCATGCAAAGCATTGTATCCCATCCTACATGCCATGGGGCAAAGAATAAATAACAAGGGAAATTGGAAAATAGTTTGTGTGAATGAAAATATATCAACACCAGTAGGGATGCAAGCTCGGAGGAAATTTATATTATATGGTGCTTGTAACAGAAAAGAAAGGCCTTCAATAATCTAAGTTCAATAATCTAAATTCAATAATCTAAGTTTAGACTTCAACAACTAGAAAAGAAGAGCAAATTAAACCTAAATCAAGCAGAAGGAAGGAAATAATCAATGACAGAGATCAGTGAAATTGAAAACTTAGAGAGTAGAAAATATCAGTGAAGCTAAAAAGTGTTCCTTGAAAAAATGAATAAAATGAATAAGCCTCTAACCAGACTGATCAGGTAAAAAAGAGAGCATGAATTACCAGTATCAGGAATGAGAGAGGGGATGTCACTACAGATCCTGCAATAATAAAATGATAATAAATAAGGTAATGTTTTGAATAACATGTTGAATGTTTGAATAACATGATCTTAGTATATCAGAAGGACAACTAGAAAAAGGCTGAAGGCTGATCAAGTCTGGGGCCACTTGAACACCAAAATAATTAAATACAATAATGAATTATAACTCTTTGAAAAAAGAGAATTCATGTTTCTATATTGATAATAGATAGCTAATGGAGAAGGAAGGGCTCTTGCTAATAGAAGAATGCTCAGTGCTGACTGATAAATATAGAGGGGAAAATTGGAGTTTGACTATTATTTTGCAGTCATTGTAGTGAAGATTGACTAAAGCAAAACATACTAATCAATGTTAAATAGGAAGAGAATGTCACAGGAGAAGAGGATATATCCATGGTCTTAAAGATGGCTGTCATAGCTTCTATATATAATAGCCTTAGGAGGACACAGTGTTGAGCGTGTAGTGTTCAGGCTGGTAATACATAATCTGAACAACATGTGAAGAGATTGAGCATGCGATTGCCGCAATGTTATACCTCTTATGAAGTGATTTTGGAACTTAGGTTGAGTTTTTTGAGGCATCTTGAGGTGCTTGGCTCTTTTCTACCTGAGCCTACCTAAACCAGACTCACTCAATTTTGTTCCAGAGACCACTGTGTAACCAATGACATGCATTACCTTTTAACAGAAAAATGAACCTGCTATGTTTTGGAGAGATCACGCCTTAGATGGTGCCTCTGTGTTTTAAAACCTTAGTGCTTTTAAAGCCTGTGGATAAGCCTTGTAGGAAACCATTTTCTGGGTTTGGATCTACTCTTCTACTTTAATTCAGAAATCATTTTAGACTTACAGGAAAAACTGCAAGAATAAGAAGAGTGAAATTGAAAACTTAGAGAGTAGAAAATATCAGTGAAGCTAAAAAGTGTTCCTTGAAAAAATGAATAAAATGAATAAGCCTCTAACCAGACTGATCAGGTAAAAAAGAGAGCATGAATTACCAGTATCAGGAATGAGAGAGGGGATGTCACTACAGATCCTGCAATAATAAAATGATAATAAATAAGGTAATGTTTTGAATAACATGTTGAATGTTTGAATAACATGATCTTAGTATATCAGAAGGACAACTAGAAAAAGGCTGAAGGCTGATCAAGTCTGGGGCCACTTGAACACCAAAATAATTAAATACAATAATGAATTATAACTCTTTGAAAAAAGAGAATTCATGTTTCTATATTGATAATAGATAGCTAATGGAGAAGGAAGGGCTCTTGCTAATAGAAGAATGCTCAGTGCTGACTGATAAATATAGAGGGAATATTGGAGTTTGACTATTATTTTGCAGTCATTGTAGTGAAGATTGACTAAAGCAAAACATACTAATCAATGTTAAATAGGAAGAGAATGTCACAGGAGAAGAGGATATATCCATGGTCTTAAAGATGGCTGTCATAGCTTCTATATATAATAGCCTTAGGAGGACACAGTGTTGAGCGTGTAGTGTTCAGGCTGGTAATACATAATCTGAACAACATGTGAAGAGATTGAGCATGCGATTGCCGCAATGTTATACCTCTTATGAAGTGATTTTGGAACTTAGGTTGAGTTTTTTGAGGCATCTTGAGGTGCTTGGCTCTTTTCTACCTGAGCCTACCTAAACCAGACTCACTCAATTTTGTTCCAGAGACCACTGTGTAACCAATGACATGCATTACCTTTTAACAGAAAAATGAACCTGCTATGTTTTGGAGAGATCACGCCTTAGATGGTGCCTCTGTGTTTTAAAACCTTAGTGCTTTTTAAAGCCTGTGGATAAGCCTTGTAGGAAACCATTTTCTGGGTTTGGATCTACTCTTCTACTTTAATTCAGAAATCATTTTAGACTTACAGGAAAAACTGCAAGAATAAGAAGAGTACAGAGAACACCTGTATTCTTCACCTGAATTTACCTGTTAACATTTTACCCCTTCTGTTAGCTGGCTAGTGTATTTTTAAATTTTCCCTTTGTTGTTTTGCAAGTATTTTTGTTTTCTTCTGATCATGTAATATGCTTTAAAGACCTTCAGAGCTAAAGAGGCTACATACCATTTGCATTTTTGAAACCCAAGTCTGTCTTGGCCTTATTTGTGATTTCCCTAGAATTGGGGGAGCCTTTGATCTGGGATGAAGAATAAGATTGAAAATTTGTATAATAGTGGAAGAATTCATGTGCTTTCTGGTTAAAATACATGGGGTGAGGGGAAGCAGTTATCCATCTGAGTGTCTAAATTCCTTCGGTTGGTGATTTTAGTGCTGAAGTCCAAACTATATTTTGATCAGTTAATGTACTTGTTCCTCCCTAGAGGAGATGTACAGAAGAATTTAGGGTTTAACCTTTTCCTGTTAATCACAGTTCTTGGAACTAAACTCCTTTTTAAGATCTAGAAGTTAGTATGTCAGAATCTGAAGACTTTTTCTGTGCTTTAGGACTTTTGGAATTTTCAGGCCTGGTTATCAAGAGCCTGAGACAGGATCATTTTCTTAGAGTAAGAAGACATGAAAGGATTTTATGATCACATAAATGAAAATGAACTTTCCAAAGTTTATATAAACACAAAATACTAGGCATATATACACAAATATGAATCATTGCTATGCAAATACAATGCATTAGAGGAAACTAAATGTCCTGCAATGGAATTGAGGTATTGGGGTATCAGTTAAAATGTAGAATGTTCTTTTAATTTGTAACTGTGGAGTTATATTTTAGAAGCCATTAAACATTATTATAACTCAGACTGTCTGTCAACATGTAAAAATACTTGACATAATCAGAATATACATTTCCTGCATACTGTGATTGTAACTGAAACTACTTATATATATGAATAAGATGAAGCATAAGAAAAACTTATATTTATGAACTGCTATAGTGTCATAGTCAGTATGCAGGTAATTTTTCCTGCTCTACTACTACTTATACTTTCAGCAGCATCGTTGGATAGCATTCATGGTTGAAAACAAATTAATCACTTGAAAAAATAAGCTTTATTTTTCAGAGCCGTTTTAGGTTCATAGCGAGATTTAGCAGAACGTACAGATTCCCCTGCTCTACTCCCAACCCCAACCTGTGCCTAGCTTCCCCTACCAGAGTGGTACATTTGTTATATTTGATTAACCTTGAGTTAATCATCCTTAACACATAGAGTTCATAGCCTAATTTTTTTTAATGGCATTATCTGAATTTTGAGCATCACATTGGGGTTTCCTGATCAGCAACCCAGAAATCCGTAGACAGAGGTCCTGAGATTCCGACTCCTGCCCGAGGCTGTATAAAAATGGGAGCAGTTGGAAGTTTATTCTGGTTTATCCCCCCTGGAAGTCCTTCCTTTTATTTTCCCTTTTATTTTTTCTGAGTGTCTAAATCCCGGGATTTTAGTGCTGAAGTCCAAACTATATTTTGATCAGTTAATGTACTTGTTCCTCCCTAGAGGAGATGTACAGAAGAATTTAGGGTTTAACCTTTTCCTGTTAATCACAGTTCTTGGAACTAAACTCCTTTTTAAGATCTAGAAGTTAGTATGTCAGAATCTGAAGACTTTTTCTGTGCTTTAGGACTTTTGGAATTTTCAGGCCTGGTTATCAAGAGCCTGAGACAGGATCATTTTCTTAGAGTAAGAAGACATGAAAGGATTTTATGATCACATAAATGAAAATGAACTTTCCAAAGTTTATATAAACACAAAATACTAGGCATATATACACAAATATGAATCATTGCTATGCAAATACAATGCATTAGAGGAAACTAAATGTCCTGCAATGGAATTGAGGTATTGGGGTATCAGTTAAAATGTAGAATGTTCTTTTAATTTGTAACTGTGGAGTTATATTTTAGAAGCCATTAAACATTATTATAACTCAGACTGTCTGTCAACATGTAAAAATACTTGACATAATCAGAATATACATTTCCTGCATACTGTGATTGTAACTGAAACTACTTATATATATGAATAAGATGAAGCATAAGAAAAACTTATATTTATGAACTGCTATAGTGTCATAGTCAGTATGCAGGTAATTTTTCCTGCTCTACTACTACTTATACTTTCAGCAGCATCGTTGGATAGCATTCATGGTTGAAAACAAATTAATCACTTGAAAAAATAAGCTTTATTTTTCAGAGCCGTTTTAGGTTCATAGCGAGATTTAGCAGAACGTACAGATTCCCCTGCTCTACTCCCAACCCCAACCTGTGCCTAGCTTCCCCTACCAGAGTGGTACATTTGTTATATTTGATTAACCTTGAGTTAATCATCCTTAACACATAGAGTTCATAGCCTAATTTTTTTTAATGGCATTATCTGAATTTTGAGCATCACATTGGGGTTTCCTGATCAGCAACCCAGAAATCCGTAGACAGAGGTCCTGAGATTCCGACTCCTGCCCGAGGCTGTATAAAAATGGGAGCAGTTGGAAGTTTATTCTGGTTTATCCCCCCTGGAAGTCCTCTATCCTTATTTTACCTTTTACTCTTTTTATTTTCCTCTCTCAGTCAGGGGACTGAGCTCTGCCTCTTTGGTTGTGACTGGGCAGTCCTGTCTGCAGTGTTACATCTGGAATTGTCTCTTTCATCTCTCTCTAGGAAGTGCATTTTCAACAGAGCACCTCAAGCTTCAACTCCAGAAGGAATCCCTAAACGAGTTGAGGAAGGAGTGCACCGCAAAAAGGTGAACAGAACACTGAGAAGGGTTATCATGAGGGTCGAGTTTACATTAAAGAGAGCATTTGGAAAAGGAGTGTTTTTTAAAGCTGCCAGTGTTGTGTTCAGTGCCACTTTCATCTATTCAGCCAGCCCCTACTGTGTGTCAGGACTGACTAGGTGGCGCTAGTAGTAAAGAACCCGCCTGCCAGTCCAGGAGACATGAGAGACGCAAGTTCAGTCCCTAGGTCAGGAAGATCTCCTGGAGAAGGAAATGGCAGCCCACTCCAATACTCTTTCCTGGAGAATTCTATAGACAGAGGAGCCTGGCGGGCTGCAGTCCATGGGGTTGCAGAATCAGACACAACCGAACAGCACAGCACTGTGTGTCGTGCTCTGTGTCAGAGGCACTTCTGAGGGCTCCGAGCATGTCATCAGAATCGGAAGCCTGAACGCTTTTCTAGATTGTCAGGCCACAACACCCTGACTTACTGTTTGAATCTCCTCCTCTTCCTGTGTTCTACCTTTAGTGCAGCTTATAGTTTTTCTTTAGTAATTTCTGTCTTAACTCTAGTTAGCTCACTTATCTTAAACAGTAGCTGTCAGATTTTCTCTCTGGCATCATTTTCTCCAGCTTTCTGGTCCATTCTCCATGTTGCTAGCAGACTTCTCCTAAAACACTATTTTACCATTATTTATTTTCTCTTCTTAAGAATAAGTAGTTTTCTTTCACTGACGAATATAAAATGGTCCCCGATGGGGTAAAGAATCTGCCTGCAATGCAGAAGATGCAGGGGACTTAGGTTCAATCCCTGGGTCAGGGAAGATTCCCCTGGAGGAGGAAATGGCAACCCATTCCAGTCTTTGGCCTGGAAAATTCCATAGACAGAGGAGCTGGGCGGGCTATAGTCCATCGGGTCGCAAAGAACCAGACACAACTGAGCGTGCATGCACTGGAGATACTACTGTAGCTAATTGCCGTTGCTCTATGACATTCCTAAAACAGATATTAATAGTTTTTCCCTTTATTTTTTCCAGCACATTTGTTGCCACCTCTGATATTTTCCTCATACTTACTCATTTTTATTGGAAAGTTATCCCATTTTGCACTTACGTTTAAGAAACTTTAAACAATTAAGAACCTGAAAAGAATCTTGGAGATCATCTCATCTAATCTTCTTAGTTTGCAGATAATAGGGCAGAGCTCTGGCTACTCTGACCAGTTTACTAGGAAAGTAGGACTAGATACCTTTAAGTCTTCTGCTCTCTTTGCATTGTGCTGCGTTATGTTCCACACTGACCTACTGTTTTTCCTAAATTACCTCCTTTTTAATTGTTGACATAGTTGAGCAGGTAATATGCTCTACAGGTATTTTACGTGTTGGTCATGTTTCTTAAATAGTGCAAGAGACAATTAGTGCCTTTTTTTTTACACAGTCCATGGGGTTGCAGAATCAGACACAACCGAACAGCACAGCACTGTGTGTCGTGCTCTGTGTCAGAGGCACTTCTGAGGGCTCCGAGCATGTCATCAGAATCGGAAGCCTGAACGCTTTTCTAGATTGTCAGGCCACAACACCCTGACTTACTGTTTGAATCTCCTCCTCTTCCTGTGTTCTACCTTTAGTGCAGCTTATAGTTTTTCTTTAGTAATTTCTGTCTTAACTCTAGTTAGCTCACTTATCTTAAACAGTAGCTGTCAGATTTTCTCTCTGGCATCATTTTCTCCAGCTTTCTGGTCCATTCTCCATGTTGCTAGCAGACTTCTCCTAAAACACTATTTTACCATTATTTATTTTCTCTTCTTAAGAATAAGTAGTTTTCTTTCACTGACGAATATAAAATGGTCCCCGATGGGGTAAAGAATCTGCCTGCAATGCAGAAGATGCAGGGGACTTAGGTTCAATCCCTGGGTCAGGGAAGATTCCCCTGGAGGAGGAAATGGCAACCCATTCCAGTCTTTGGCCTGGAAAATTCCATAGACAGAGGAGCTGGGCGGGCTATAGTCCATCGGGTCGCAAAGAACCAGACACAACTGAGCGTGCATGCACTGGAGATACTACTGTAGCTAATTGCCGTTGCTCTATGACATTCCTAAAACAGATATTAATAGTTTTTCCCTTTATTTTTTCCAGCACATTTGTTGCCACCTCTGATATTTTCCTCATACTTACTCATTTTTATTGGAAAGTTATCCCATTTTGCACTTACGTTTAAGAAACTTTAAACAATTAAGAACCTGAAAAGAATCTTGGAGATCATCTCATCTAATCTTCTTAGTTTGCAGATAATAGGGCAGAGCTCTGGCTACTCTGACCAGTTTACTAGGAAAGTAGGACTAGATACCTTTAAGTCTTCTGCTCTCTTTGCATTGTGCTGCGTTATGTTCCACACTGACCTACTGTTTTTCCTAAATTACCTCCTTTTTAATTGTTGACATAGTTGAGCAGGTAATATGCTCTACAGGTATTTTACGTGTTGGTCATGTTTCTTAAATAGTGCAAGAGACAAGGTGCACCTTCCTACACCACACCATTTTGCCTTGCCCTTTTATTCTATTATTTTTGTAATATGACAGCAGGTTATTTTTTGAGATAGTTATAACATCTGTGGTTGTAAATTAGAATACTGTTTTTTAAGGAAATACCATATAGGTATTTCCTGCAAATTGGCCTCAGATTAAATGAGACCTTAGTCTGCTTACTGAGCCTCTCTACATCTTGTTTTTTCTTTGTAAAATAGGTATAATAATATCAACCAAATAAGTTGTAATGGATATAATGGTTAAATAAGGCCATCTGTAAAGCTCCTGGCATGTAGTAGTAGGTGTCCAATCAGTGATTATTTGTGCGTTTTATATCTCTTCTCATGGTGCTGGATACATACAATAGGCCTCAATATATAGTTAGGTTGATTGATGGTATTTAGAGACAGAACACAACTTAGCTGTTATTCATCTACTTCTGAATTTCTGTGGCCCTGGGCAGACCATTTAATCTTTTTATGCATCGGTTAGTTAGAAATAACTATTACAAAGCATGCAGACCTGTTTGTGTGTGTTTTCTTTCTTTCTTTTTACGAATGTGCTTTTTTCTTTCCTCATTAGAGAATTCTTTCTGAAGACTAATGCTCAGTTGACAATTCGTTGCAGGCAGTTGCTATCTGAGCTTTCCTACATTTACCCTATTGATTTGGTAAGTTTCAAATTTTCTTAAAACAAAATTATTTTTTTAATAATTTCTGTTTGAAATTTTCTCTTAATGAAAAAACTCATTGCACTAGTCTTAATCATATGCTGTGTTATTATTCATTCAGAAGCTAGTATGTATTTAAAAAGTAAATTTAAATTAGCTGGCATTAAGTTTCACTGTTTGATTTTTTTTTTTTTTCTATCAGTTTAGTGGTGGAGTATACTCATTTTCACCCAAAAGAACGCCAAATTATTTCTGGTTTCTTTAGGACCTTCTCACTCAACCACATTCTCAACTTCCACCTTAAATCTGAGACATATATGCAGATACATATGCATTGCTTTAAGTGTATGCTGCTAATTAATTTATATTTAAGCCTTTACCTTGGTGGCTCAGGTGGTAAAGAGTTTGCCTGCAGTGCAGAAAACCTGGGTTTAATCCCTGGATCAGGAAGATCCCCTGGAGAAGGAAATGGCAACCCACTCCAGTATTCTTGCCTGGAGAATTCCATGGAGAGACCATGGGGTTGCAAAAAGTCAGACACAACTGGGCAACTCATTCTAATTTATATTAATATTACTTAAGATATTCTTCTTTTTTTTTTTTTTTGGCCACTTCTATTGGTCTTTCATTTATTTATCTTTGTTCTTTGGCCTTTGTGAGCCTCCTATCACAGTGGCCTGTCTTGCTGCAGAGCACGGGCTCTGGGCGCATGAGCTGCAGAGCCCCGGCTCGGTAATTGGACTCATCGGTCCAGCGGCTCCACGGCACGTGGGATCTTCCCAGGCCAGGGATCGAACCGGCGCCCCTTGCACTGCAAGGCAGTGTCTTTACCCACTGGATCACCAGGGAAGCCCTACTTAAGATATTCTTGAGGTAACTGTCGAAATGTTAGGTTTCTGAATCTGGTTTCTTAAATACAAATGTAACTTATTAGGAAACATTTTTAGAGAATTAAATCTGCTAAATGTGGTGGTATTGTTTTCTTTCTAATGAAGAGAGATTTTAAAAGACTTAATTTTCTGAGAGGAAAGCTAATTGGATTTTAGCTTGCTCACAGTCTCTTGTTAATTCTTAAAAATTCTCATTTATTGCTTTGAATTGATCAAAGAATAGTTAGCTTTGTGATTAAAATTTTACATGGCTTTTTGCTTATGTATGTTTTTAAATGTCTATAATATAGAGAGTTTATAGTGTGTATCAAGGTACAGATGATAGTATAATAAATCATCATGTATTCATCATTCAGCTTCAACAATTAGGATAGTATTTCGAGTCTATGACAATATTGTCTTTGAACTAACACCTGCATGTTTTAAACTTAGAGCTTCTTTGTTGCATAAACAAAATTAATTTCATTCTTCGACTGTATTCACAGAATGAGCATAAAGATTACTTTGTATGTGGTGTCAAGTTGCCCAATTCTGAGGACTTCCAAGGTATTTTATTTCTTTTTACTTCTAAAGATTTGATATAATATATGGTTGTGTTACAGGGGAAAAGAGGTATCTTGAAATGTTGGTTACCTGGCATTTCTTCCAGAAAGCTTTTTAGACCTTCTATCCCTTTCCAGTTGTAAGTATATAGAGTCAGATTCCATGATGGAAGACTTAGGAGGATATTTGGTCTAATCATGGGGAGAAAAAATTGTTACGTGTTCTCTTTGAAAGTTAAAATAGTTTTTGAATGTGCTTTAAGAAAATCAGACACTAAGGTTCTCAATAATACTCAATAATAGCCTTCTCTCTTTGGTTTGATTTTTCATGAAATAGTTGCATTGGGAGCAAAGCAATAAACCTTAGTCTGTTCTGTTTGGAAGACTGTATTTCTGCTGACATAAAATATACTTGAAAATTAAGTTTTGTGACATTCCCAGTCCCATAGGTTAAGCTTGTTGTACTGTCATTTCTGTCCTCTTACATTGAAGATGTTAACAAATATGATTCACAGTAATAGCTGTATTTTAAAATACTTTTCCTAATCTTTTTACCAGTATGCCAGAGAAATGGAGAAGGAAATGGCATCATCCCACACCAGTATTCTTGCCTGGGAAATCCCATGAACAGAGGAGCCTGGCAGGCTACAATCCATGGGTTCACAAGAGTTGGACATGGCTTAGTGACTAAACCATGCCAGAGAAAAGAACTTACTTGACATATTGGTAGAAAGATAACTTTTATTGTTAGCAAAAGGGGTTCTTTTCTGCTAATGTAAGCAGTGCTTTGAGGACTATTAACTAGTCTATAGATTATTCCCAAAGCTAGCGCATTAATCTATTTAGGAATAAGTTATTCCAGAATAGAGAATTACTAGTTCTAATTGGGACTTTTTTTCATTTCACAGTGAAGAAAGTGTTATTTTTAGTCCTTTAACATTTAAGACTGTTTTTATATATGTGTGTATATATATATATGTGTATGTGTATATATATATATATATTTATATATATATATTCTTTCTTGTTTTTTTGGCTGTGCCAGGCCTTTGTTGCAGCATGTGGAATCTAGTTCCCTGACTATTGATCGAACCCAGGCTCTCTGCATTGGGAGCTCAGCATCTTAGCCACTGGACCACCAGGGAATCCCAAAGACAGTTTTAATATAGTACCTTTTTTGTCCTTTACAACAAGACTTACAACAACTAGGTGGAATATTATGTAAGAAGAGTGATATAAATGAACCTAGCTAAGAAACAGAAATAGAATCAGGGACACAGAGAATGGACTGGTGGTCACTCAGGGGAAGAGGCATGGTAGAAGGTAGGAGTGGGAGTTTGGGATTAGTAGATGCAAAGTGATATATATATAGAATGTAGAAACAATAAGGTCTTACTGTATAGTGCAGAAAACCATATTCAGTATCCTTTGACAAACCATGGTGGAAAAGAATATGAAAAAGTGTATTTATATATATGTATATATACACACACATATATATGTGCATGTATATGCAAAACTGAGTCACTTTTTTATACAACAGAAATTAATACAATGTTGTAATTCAACTACAATTTTAAAAAAATTATTTTTAAGTGATTAAAATAGGAATGTGAAGACCTATAATTTAGTCCTGGTTCCCCTTTTAGAAACCATGTGTTTTGGAGTAAGTCATCTAAACTTTGAGTTGATTTTCTAGCTGATAGTTGGAGCACATTAGTTGATATACTACCTGTTTTACATGATAAGATTTTATTTAAGAGCAAGACATTTTTGCCTTATCTTTAATGCTCCTGAAAACAAACAAAAGAGCCTATAAGGAAGGTGATATAATCTCATTTTACAGTTTGTGAATGAGCTATTTAGTGACTTGCTTAGGACCACAGAGCTAGGTCATTTATTTTGCTGGGATTTGTCTGCTTTGCATTGTACAGTGTTCACTCTAATCCTTTTAAGTCATACACATGTACTTTGGTGTTAATTTTAGGTGTGAATTTTAGGTTATGCTATCTTGAAGCTTATGACACCTCTTTTCCCCATTCTTGCATTCATTCATTTATTTAATAAGCCTATTTAGTACCTTGAGCCCTGGGCCAAGTTGCAGGGATACAGAATATGCAGTCATGGCAAAAAAATATCAATTGAGCACCTGAATGCCAAACACTGCACTGTTTTGACAATATGATGATGGAAAAAGCCCCAAATACATTTCTCTTCCATAACCAGGGGAATCCCAAAGACAGTTTTAATATAGTACCTTTTTTGTCCTTTACAACAAGACTTACAACAACTAGGTGGAATATTATGTAAGAAGAGTGATATAAATGAACCTAGCTAAGAAACAGAAATAGAATCAGGGACACAGAGAATGGACTGGTGGTCACTCAGGGGAAGAGGCATGGTAGAAGGTAGGAGTGGGAGTTTGGGATTAGTAGATGCAAAGTGATATATATATAGAATGTAGAAACAATAAGGTCTTACTGTATAGTGCAGAAAACCATATTCAGTATCCTTTGACAAACCATGGTGGAAAAGAATATGAAAAAGTGTATTTATATATATGTATATATACACACACATATATATGTGCATGTATATGCAAAACTGAGTCACTTTTTTATACAACAGAAATTAATACAATGTTGTAATTCAACTACAATTTTAAAAAAATTATTTTTAAGTGATTAAAATAGGAATGTGAAGACCTATAATTTAGTCCTGGTTCCCCTTTTAGAAACCATGTGTTTTGGAGTAAGTCATCTAAACTTTGAGTTGATTTTCTAGCTGATAGTTGGAGCACATTAGTTGATATACTACCTGTTTTACATGATAAGATTTTATTTAAGAGCAAGACATTTTTGCCTTATCTTTAATGCTCCTGAAAACAAACAAAAGAGCCTATAAGGAAGGTGATATAATCTCATTTTACAGTTTGTGAATGAGCTATTTAGTGACTTGCTTAGGACCACAGAGCTAGGTCATTTATTTTGCTGGGATTTGTCTGCTTTGCATTGTACAGTGTTCACTCTAATCCTTTTAAGTCATACACATGTACTTTGGTGTTAATTTTAGGTGTGAATTTTAGGTTATGCTATCTTGAAGCTTATGACACCTCTTTTCCCCATTCTTGCATTCATTCATTTATTTAATAAGCCTATTTAGTACCTTGAGCCCTGGGCCAAGTTGCAGGGATACAGAATATGCAGTCATGGCAAAAAAATATCAATTGAGCACCTGAATGCCAAACACTGTACTGTTTTGACAATATGATGATGGAAAAAGCAAATACATTCTCTTCTTTCATAGAACATACAACCTCTTGAAGGAGATAGGCAATAAACAAGAAAATAAGTATTTAATAAAGGAGTACACTCCTTTATTAGCAGATCCTACTGTAGGTAAAGCAGAGAAACGTTTAATAGAAGATCTGAAGGCTGAAAGGAACCAACTAGATTGCAGTTAGGGGAGAAGCGTTCCTAGAAGAGGGGCCCATCATGATGGAGGATACAGAGGAATGGCTTGATATATCTGAAAAAATTCAGAGTGAGGTGCGTGGGAGAAGATACCTATATTTTGGGCAAAACATACAATCTCACAGAGCTGAATTTTTTCACCTGTAACATGAGGTTATATTTACATCTTCAGTTCATTGTGATGGTTGAGTGAGATAGCATTTGAAAGGACTTTTTCTCTAGAAGGCACTCAAGAAATGTAATTGGAATTAGTTCCAAGAGAGAGGAAGGAAGGACAGAAAAGACCAGAGCAAACCTTGTTGTCTGGAGTAGAGCCAGAAAAGACTTCCATCAGAAGAGGTAAGAGTCAGCCAGGACCTTGGGGTCACTGGAAGGAGTTTCTTTTTTACTCTCAGTGGGGTGTGAAACCCCTGAAAGGCTTCAAGAAGGGGAATGATATGAATTGATTTATGTTTTGGAAAAGTCACTCTGACTGCTGAATACAGAATGATGTGAGGGGAGGCAACCAGAGAAGCAGGGATACTGTTAGTGCAGTATCACCTTAATTCATTCTGGGTGTTTCTTGATTCTGTTGTGTTTTTTGGAGGCGATTTACTTCGTATTCTTTCCTAGCTTTTGTTGACCATCTATACTTAATACATCCAAACTACATACATTCCTTCTTCCCTTAAAAAAATTAGTTTAAATTAGTGCCGTTTTTGCTGCTTAAAAAAAAATGAAATGGGGGATAATATGAAATAAATGTTTAATTTCTACTCTAAGGCCCTGCTTGCTTCTAACTCCTAAGAGTCAGGAATTTTTAAGAAGGACACATGGTAGTAGTGGACTTTGAAATCTTACATTCACCTTCTGCAAGGTCCTTCCATATACTCTTGGATTTGCTGAGTACCTTGAGTGTGTCATTTATGGTGCCATATGCTGCGAATATGCAGCTGTGACCAAGGCATTGATCCTACCTCAGCAAAACTTCAGTCTGCTTGAGGTTAACTTGTAATCAAGCCAATCAGTAAGTAACTATTGAATTTACACTCAGTTTTGGGCACTCAGAAGTTTATACCAGGGTCTCGGGACTTAAAGAAGTGGGAATCAGCAGATCTATCAGGAAGGAATTAGGAAAACCACATAGAGAAGGTGATACCTGAAGTTATTTTTTAAAGGCAAGATAGCATTCCCTTGTTGAAGTAAGGATGAGCCATTTTAGGTTCAGTGAGTAGAAATATGGTAATGTGGGACATTATGCGTGATGCTGTCTTGTTTATTTAATTCTCACCACTGTGAGAATCAGTTCCTTCTGTGAGGGAAAAAGTTATACTGAACTTTTTGTTTTGTTTTGTTAAATACAAGAAAATTGAGGCTCAGAGAGATTAGTTAGTTTTTCCGAAGAGTCATACGAGCCAGTGGTAGAGCTCAAGTCATTCCCAGTCAGCCTGATTTGAAGGTCTGTGTTATTCCTGTCATGATGCCGCTTTCCCCCTTCTTTTGAGTGATAACCTCTTCCAGGCGTGGAACAGGTTTTTAGTGTTCTTCAGCAGCTGCATTCCTAGTAAGACTCTAGTAATGGAACTCTAAACTGGTTATTCTATTACATTCACGAGACTCTGCGGAGGTAGAATTCACCCTGCGTGGCTTGATACTGTCGGGGAAGCTCCCCCATAGAGGCCCAGCACTTGCTGTGCTCTTCTGACTGGGTTGGCTTCTGTTAGGGTATGCCGGAGGGACCCAGACACAACTGGGGAAGCTGTCCCTTGAAGAGTGTTCATTTGAGCTCCATTGACTGGGGCATTACTCATCCAAAAAAGGGAAAAACTGTTTGTGTGTGTTTTTAAGTAATCCATAACACGAGAGCCTTTTGTGGTAATGAGACCCAGATTTCCTTCTGTGTCTGTATCCCTTTATGCAGGCATGATTTCTTGGAAAGGAGAGTCCATATGTCAAACAGTGTCTCATTGAGAACATGGAATGATTCCATAGATGCTGTGGCAATGATTAGAGTCTTAAATATTTTGTCCTGTCTGGATCAGTGGGTGCTTGGTTCCTTACCAAGTCAGCTGCCTCAGTGATTGGGAAGGCAGGATGGTAAGAGCTTTTAGATCATTTATTGTACTTGGATGATTTGAATATTAATAGTTTGTCCAACATCTTCGCATTGAATTTACACTCAGTTTTGGGCACTCAGAAGTTTATACCAGGGTCTCGGGACTTAAAGAAGTGGGAATCAGCAGATCTATCAGGAAGGAATTAGGAAAACCACATAGAGAAGGTGATACCTGAAGTTATTTTTTAAAGGCAAGATAGCATTCCCTTGTTGAAGTAAGGATGAGCCATTTTAGGTTCAGTGAGTAGAAATATGGTAATGTGGGACATTATGCGTGATGCTGTCTTGTTTATTTAATTCTCACCACTGTGAGAATCAGTTCCTTCTGTGAGGGAAAAAGTTATACTGAACTTTTTGTTTTGTTTTGTTAAATACAAGAAAATTGAGGCTCAGAGAGATTAGTTAGTTTTTCCGAAGAGTCATACGAGCCAGTGGTAGAGCTCAAGTCATTCCCAGTCAGCCTGATTTGAAGGTCTGTGTTATTCCTGTCATGATGCCGCTTTCCCCCTTCTTTTGAGTGATAACCTCTTCCAGGCGTGGAACAGGTTTTTAGTGTTCTTCAGCAGCTGCATTCCTAGTAAGACTCTAGTAATGGAACTCTAAACTGGTTATTCTATTACATTCACGAGACTCTGCGGAGGTAGAATTCACCCTGCGTGGCTTGATACTGTCGGGGAAGCTCCCCCATAGAGGCCCAGCACTTGCTGTGCTCTTCTGACTGGGTTGGCTTCTGTTAGGGTATGCCGGAGGGACCCAGACACAACTGGGGAAGCTGTCCCTTGAAGAGTGTTCATTTGAGCTCCATTGACTGGGGCATTACTCATCCAAAAAAGGGAAAAACTGTTTGTGTGTGTTTTTAAGTAATCCATAACACGAGAGCCTTTTGTGGTAATGAGACCCAGATTTCCTTCTGTGTCTGTATCCCTTTATGCAGGCATGATTTCTTGGAAAGGAGAGTCCATATGTCAAACAGTGTCTCATTGAGAACATGGAATGATTCCATAGATGCTGTGGCAATGATTAGAGTCTTAAATATTTTGTCCTGTCTGGATCAGTGGGTGCTTGGTTCCTTACCAAGTCAGCTGCCTCAGTGATTGGGAAGGCAGGATGGTAAGAGCTTTTAGATCATTTATTGTACTTGGATGATTTGAATATTAATAGTTTGTCCAACATCTAAATCAAAGAGACATTGGAATTAATTTATAATGTTGTTGTGGCCATTGTGAGTTTGTGGAATCTATAGACTAATGTCATTGTTCTAAGCATATTTAAAATAGACCAGGCAAGGCTAGGTTAGATGTTCTAAGTCCATTTTAAAACATTTAAAACTTTCAGCCTACAATAATTTCCACTTAAAATGAGTTTATCAGAATGTAACCCCATGGTAAACTGAGGAAGATCTGTAATGTAATGTAAATCAGATCCGTATTATTATCTTAATTAACCTAAATAAATGCATGTCTAAGTCTTTCCAGCTTAAAAAAAGAAAAAAAGATTCAATTATCATAAAAGTTACTGCAACTCCAAGTAACTACCTATGTTTAAAAAAGCAAATTGGCAATATTTATTATGAGAAAACTGCAGAATTTTATTTTGTTTGTAAGCCCCTTAAAGTATGATTTTACTGAGGGCTGGTTTCATTTGCTTAAGTCTTAACAGTTGATTCCTATTCTTCCGTGAATGCTCCCGTTCCCTCTCTAGCTTCTTTTCCCTGCTAGCCTATCACCTGCGACCTCTCTAGCCCCCAGAGCAGCATAAGGAACAGAGGCCTCTGCTCTGCATTAGGTGTTAGGGACGTCATTAATGGTTACTGGAAGAGCACACCCCAGAGAGCCAGGTTTTGGCTTTGGCAGGTAAGAAGTCTTTTAGATCTTGGAATGCTGGAAACCTTAAACCTTTCAGTTTTTTTTTTTTAGCTGAAGTGATTGGCAACAGAATGTGACTTATGAGGTTTCGTGGCCAGCAATAGCCATAATTAACCACATGAGCTCACATTTTCCCACTGGAGATTCAGTGGTCTTGGGGTGATGAAAGTGACTTCCCTACCAGGAGGTGGTTTTCCTTTTGAGGGTATTGAAGCACCCGTGGGCCCTGTAATGCCTCACCCGTGGTCCTTTTAAAATGCTTTTTAATATAAAGCTTCAATATTGGAAACCCAACACCATGGTGTTTAACCGTGAGGTTGTGACTGAGCCCTGTGTCCTGGAATGGGAAGCAGCCTAGGGTTTTTAATGGGTGAGTGGGGCGAGTCTTGTGGTGGAAACAGTGGTAAGTGTGAAGAACCAGAATCAAAGCTGATCTCTAGGGTTACCCAGTTTTCAGCTTGAGGTATTTCTCTTTGGTTTTTGGTGTATGTATACAGGATTCTCTTGGAGATGCCCTTTTATGTTTAAATTTAAGCAAAATTGTTTTGATTATTAGAAGGAGGAGGTTTAAGACCAATTTCTGTTCTTTGGATAGATATGTAAATGCAGTCCTTGAAATAGACAAATGTAATTCTTTGTTATTACCCTTTTAGAAATATGGGAACATGGAGATGCTTAAGTGTTTAACACTGGATAGATTTTTTAAACATTCGTAGTTTGCATTTGACCTTCTTAGCAATTAGCTAAGAGGCCCTGTGATGTTTGGAAGTTTTCAGATCCTTTTCTGTAGGTCACACAGGAAAGAAAATGCTAAGTGTAAAGCACAAACGTGAGTGGGTGTTCAGTCACTCAGTCCTGTCCAGCTCTTTGCCACCCCATGGATTGTGGCCCACCAGGCTGCTCTTTCCCATGAAAATTTCCAGGCAGGCATACTGGAGCAGGTGGCCATTTTCTACTCTCAGGAATTTTCCCGACTTGGAGATCGAACCTTCGTCTCCTGCTTGGCAGATAGATTCTTTACTGCTTTGCCGCCTGAGAATGATTCATTGCACATATAGGAAAGTCCAAACTTAATGTAGTTTTATTCTTCATTACTTACTGTCCTGAACTGTAAGTTCTCTTTTTCTTCCTCTTTTCCTCTCCTTTCAGAAGATTCTTAAAGACCAAGTCCAAAATTTAAAATAGGGATATTTTGAATTTAATAATCCCTATGCTTTAAAGAAAGCAGGAGGTGAGATTCAGTGACCTCTTATGGAACTCATTGTCCCGGTTGTGATTCCAGGGGTAGATGCCTGTGGGGCTGGAGTGTAGATACAATTCTCTCCCTCACTCTCTCATTCATAGCTTTTACTTATATGGCTTCAACTAAGTCACTTACACCAAGTGAATCTTATTTTTCTCATTTCTAAGTTGATAGCCTCAGATTCAGTGGTTTCTATGGCTTCTCCTGGCTCTAATATTATATGATGATTAAATTATAATGTAATAAATTTACAGTGTAATGTTAGTCTCTAAGGTAGTCTGATATACATATTTCAGCAGAAGTAGAGTACTGTAGTACTCAGGGTACTTAGGTTGGACTGGGCCAAGAGCACATGGTCTCTAAAAATAGTTAGGATTCTAGTTCCTTAAGGCTTGCCCAGTAGTCAGTTGAAAGGAATGCTGTTTGATTTCTTTTTTTCATTAATTTGATATGCGAGAACATGTCACTAAGGATACACAGACTTTCTTTGTGTTCTTTGTCCTTATTAGAAAAGAGTGAAGAAACTAAAATAATACATATGTGTCATATGCTTGATACATTCTAGGCTCCCAGGTTAAAAAAATTTGTTATATATTCCACAGTAATGTTCTGCAGCAATATGGTAGAGTGCTTAAAAACAGAGGCCTTGGTGTCAGGTCAGTCCATATACTCACTGTATTAGTTTGGACAGGTTCCTTAACTTCTTTGAACCTTACTTATTCATCTGTAAGTTGAATGAAATAGCATATAAAACATGCCAAGTTTATTAATTGTTGATGAATGTGTGGCTGCCTGAAATAGAACACCATGGTCAATTTCTGGCAGAAAAAAAAAGTGTACAATAGAAGTTACCTGTTTCTGCAATATGATCAAAGAGTGCTTTGGTAGTCAAATGGTACATGGCTGATAGATTCTTTACTGCTTTGCCGCCTGAGAATGATTCATTGCACATATAGGAAAGTCCAAACTTAATGTAGTTTTATTCTTCATTACTTACTGTCCTGAACTGTAAGTTCTCTTTTTCTTCCTCTTTTCCTCTCCTTTCAGAAGATTCTTAAAGACCAAGTCCAAAATTTAAAATAGGGATATTTTGAATTTAATAATCCCTATGCTTTAAAGAAAGCAGGAGGTGAGATTCAGTGACCTCTTATGGAACTCATTGTCCCGGTTGTGATTCCAGGGGTAGATGCCTGTGGGGCTGGAGTGTAGATACAATTCTCTCCCTCACTCTCTCATTCATAGCTTTTACTTATATGGCTTCAACTAAGTCACTTACACCAAGTGAATCTTATTTTTCTCATTTCTAAGTTGATAGCCTCAGATTCAGTGGTTTCTATGGCTTCTCCTGGCTCTAATATTATATGATGATTAAATTATAATGTAATAAATTTACAGTGTAATGTTAGTCTCTAAGGTAGTCTGATATACATATTTCAGCAGAAGTAGAGTACTGTAGTACTCAGGGTACTTAGGTTGGACTGGGCCAAGAGCACATGGTCTCTAAAATAGTTAGGATTCTAGTTCCTTAAGGCTTGCCCAGTAGTCAGTTGAAAGGAATGCTGTTTGATTTCTTTTTTTCATTAATTTGATATGCGAGAACATGTCACTAAGGATACACAGACTTTCTTTGTGTTCTTTGTCCTTATTAGAAAAGAGTGAAGAAACTAAAATAATACATATGTGTCATATGCTTGATACATTCTAGGCTCCCAGGTTAAAAAAATTTGTTATATATTCCACAGTAATGTTCTGCAGCAATATGGTAGAGTGCTTAAAAACAGAGGCCTTGGTGTCAGGTCAGTCCATATACTCACTGTATTAGTTTGGACAGGTTCCTTAACTTCTTTGAACCTTACTTATTCATCTGTAAGTTGAATGAAATAGCATATAAAACATGCCAAGTTTATTAATTGTTGATGAATGTGTGGCTGCCTGAAATAGAACACCATGGTCAATTTCTGGCAGAAAAAAAAAGTGTACAATAGAAGTTACCTGTTTTTGCAATATGATCAAAGAGTGCTTTGGTAGTCAAATGGTACATGGCTGTAGTGGCTTTTCTACAGCTAGGAAGATAGTGCTTGGATAACCAAGTTTAAATAGAAAAGAAGAATGTGGAAAACATTACTAACAATTAAAGTTAAAGATACTCTTAGAAATCAGGAAATTCTCAAGCCAAGGTCATCTCAATCATTTCAGCGTTTCTCTAGCCGGAGGTATTCCAGATATGTGTTTAATCTGCGTGTGTAAGAGAGAGACAGACAGAGAACTTTTTAAAATATTTTGAGAATATTGTATACTGAGCAGTTACTTTTTTCTTCTCCCTAGGGGCAAACTTAAAGCTTTTTATTGTTTTATGCTCTGTTCTGAGTACCTCACTGAATGTTTGTCAACTGGATAGGCAATAGCAAAAATCTAGATGTTGAGTTAAAAATCTGTGACTGGGCTTCCCTGGTGGTCCAGTGAGTAAAGAGTCCGCCTTGCACTGCGAGGGGTGCCAGTTCAATCCCTGACATGGGAAGATCCCACATGCCACGGAGCAGCTGAACCGATGTGTTCAATTATGAGCCAGCGCTCTGGAGCGCATGCGCCCAGAACCAGTGCTCTGCTACAGGAGAGGCCACTGCAACGGGAGGCCCACACAGGCTAAAGAACAAAGATGGATGAAAATAAATACATGAAAGACCAATAAAAGTGGCCAAAAAAAGTTTTTAAAAGACCTGTGACTTTTTAAAAGATATGTACTGTAGGATACATGTATTTTTTCCAACACTTGCTTCTACCAAAATTGCATACATAGAATGTATTAATATATGAAGTGTGGTTTTTTGACCTTTTACTATTTAAAACATTTTTTTCTCTTTACCCTATCTCAAATCCTGACTCATTTAAACCATACTGGCTTTATGAATATTGAGACTGTACCCCATAAGCATGTGCTGTGCTATTTTACTTCACTTTAGAATTAATAATGTTGAACAATAGTACATCAGTACAACAGTTTTGTTTGATAAAAGTTGTTAATGAATCAAATGTATGATGTTTATATAGTACATAATGTTTAAATCTCTGAAACTAATTTTCGCATTGTATAGTACACTCAAGTATTATTATTATTATTATTTTTTTTTTTTAAAGATTTATTTATTTATTATTTATTTTGGGGGGGTGGGGAGGGAGGGGAACAGGCGGGCTACTTCTATTGTTCTTTCATTTGTCTAGTTTCATCCATCTTTGTTCTTTGGCCCATGTGGGCCTCCCATCACGGTGGCCTCTGTTGTTGCAGAGCACCGGCTCTGGGCGCATGCGCTCCAGAGCTCCGGCTCGGTGATTGGACACATCGGTCCAGCCGCTCCGGGGCACGTGGGATCTTCCCAGGCCAGGGATCGAACTGGCGCCCCTTGCACTGCAAGGCGGTGTCCTTACCCACTGGACCACCAGGGAAGCCCTCAAGTATTATTTTTGGCATTAAAAATGCTAGGAAAGAAAGTAATGGAGAATTGACTCTACTGAGAACTCTTAAGATTATATATCAAATGTTAATCTCATCACATTAATTATTGGGAAATAGTTTTAAATATAGTAGATCAAATTTCAAATCTTACTAATATATTTAGATTTGTATAAAACATATAGACAGGCAAATAATATTTTATTAATTTATAAAATCTCTTGAAATTGATTCATTATGATCTTGTAGTTGCATTTATAAAGTAAATAGCTGTTTTCTATTTCTCTGTTTTTGAATTAACAGCAAAAGATGATGGAAGCATTGCTGTTGCCCTCGGTTATACTGCACATTTGGTATCTATGATCTCCTTTTTCCTACAAGTGCCCCTCAGATATCCTATAATTCATAAGGGATCTAGATCAACAATCAAAGATAATATTAATGACAAGCTGACTGAAAAGGAGAGAGAGTAAGTATCCTTTTATAATCTATTTTTAACATTAAACCAGTATGAAGCATCAAGTCTATTAAAAATACAAAAGGTAACCTAGATTCTGGTGATTTTTGTATATCCTTTGTGAAGTGCTCCGTTTCTTTTAAATAAAATGTAGGCAGAATTGCTAGTGATAGCAAAATTGACCCGTTCAAGTTGAATTTGCTTTTGTGAGGCAAGTATTGGGCTTCCCAGGTAGCTCAATTGTGAAGAATCCACCTGCCACTGCAGGAGATCCTGGAAACACAAGTTTGATGCCTCGGTGAGGAAGATCCCCTAGAAAAGCAAATAGCAACCCACTCCAGTATTCCTGCCTGGGAAAATCCCATAGACAGAGGAGTCTGGTGGGCTACAGTCCATGGGGTTGCAAAGAGTCAGGCACGACTGAACCACTGAGCACATGCATGCAAGAGTGGCCTTATAGGAAGCATCATGACGCATTCCCTCTCTTCCACTTTCCTGGAAGGGTTTGAGGATTGTTGCTAATTCTTCTTTCAAATGTTTATTAGAATTTACCATTGGTTCATGTGGTTCTGCACTTTCCTTTGTTGCAATGATTTTGATTAGTTATTCAATTATAGGCCTGTTCATATTTTTTATGTATTCTTGACTCAGTTTGGATCATTTGTTTCTAAGAGCAATACCATTTCATCTAGGTTATGTAATTTGTTTTCGATAGTTCATAGTACTGTTTTATAATCCTTTTCATTTCTATAAGGTCTTTAATGATGTCTGTTTTCATTTCTGATTTTAGCTATTTGTGTCTTTTTTATTTTCTTATAGATGCTAAAAACTTTTATCTAGAGTAAGAAGATTGATGGATCTTTTCAAAGAACTCACTTTTTGATTTTGTTGATTCTGCTTTTTTCCAGATATATTGAATTTTCATTTTTTTATTCTGTTATTTTGTATTCTCTTTTGTCTCCACTCTGATCATTGTTATTTCCTTCATTCTGCTAGGGTTTTTTTCAAAAAGGGTTTTTAGTTCTTTTAGTGTTTTATCTTTAAAGTTATACATAAATTTTGGCATGTTATGTTTTATTTTCATTTGTTTCAAAGTATTTTCTCATTCCCCATGTGATTTCTTCAGTTAACCCATTGGTTGTTTAAAATGGTTTAATTTTCACATTTGTGAATTTTCTAGTTTTCCTGAAAAGGAGAGAGAGTAAGTATCCTTTTATAATCTATTTTTAACATTAAACCAGTATGAAGCATCAAGTCTATTAAAAATACAAAAGGTAACCTAGATTCTGGTGATTTTTGTATATCCTTTGTGAAGTGCTCCGTTTCTTTTAAATAAAATGTAGGCAGAATTGCTAGTGATAGCAAAATTGACCCGTTCAAGTTGAATTTGCTTTTGTGAGGCAAGTATTGGGCTTCCCAGGTAGCTCAATTGTGAAGAATCCACCTGCCACTGCAGGAGATCCTGGAAACACAAGTTTGATGCCTCGGTGAGGAAGATCCCCTAGAAAAGCAAATAGCAACCCACTCCAGTATTCCTGCCTGGGAAAATCCCATAGACAGAGGAGTCTGGTGGGCTACAGTCCATGGGGTTGCAAAGAGTCAGGCACGACTGAACCACTGAGCACATGCATGCAAGAGTGGCCTTATAGGAAGCATCATGACGCATTCCCTCTCTTCCACTTTCCTGGAAGGGTTTGAGGATTGTTGCTAATTCTTCTTTCAAATGTTTATTAGAATTTACCATTGGTTCATGTGGTTCTGCACTTTCCTTTGTTGCAATGATTTTGATTAGTTATTCAATTATAGGCCTGTTCATATTTTTTATGTATTCTTGACTCAGTTTGGATCATTTGTTTCTAAGAGCAATACCATTTCATCTAGGTTATGTAATTTGTTTTCGATAGTTCATAGTACTGTTTTATAATCCTTTTCATTTCTATAAGGTCTTTAATGATGTCTGTTTTCATTTCTGATTTTAGCTATTTGTGTCTTTTTTATTTTCTTATAGATGCTAAAAACTTTTATCTAGAGTAAGAAGATTGATGGATCTTTTCAAAGAACTCACTTTTTGATTTTGTTGATTCTGCTTTTTTCCAGATATATTGAATTTTCATTTTTTTATTCTGTTATTTTGTATTCTCTTTTGTCTCCACTCTGATCATTGTTATTTCCTTCATTCTGCTAGCTTTGGGTTTTGTTTTCTATTCCTTTAAATGTAAAGTTGGGTTACTGATATGAGAGCTTTCTTTTTTTAGTGTTTTTATCTTTAAAGTTATACTTCGTATAAATTTTGGCATGTTATGTTTTTATTTTCATTTGTTTCAAAGTATTTTCTCATTCCCCATGTGATTTCTTCAGTTAACCCATTGGTTGTTTAAAATGGTTTAATTTTCACATTTGTGAATTTTCTAGTTTTCCTTCTGTTGTTGACCTCTAGTTTATTTCCATCGTGATGGAGAAATAGATAGTTTGTATGAGTTCAGTATTTTTAAATGTATTAAGACCTGTTTTGTGGAGAATATATGATCTATCTAGAGAATGTTCCACATATATTTGAGAAGAAAATGTATTCTATTGTCAGATGCAGTATTGTGTGTGTATATATATCTGTTAGGTCTAGTTCAATTATAATGTTATCAAGTCTTATATGTCCTTATTGATCTTCCATGTATCTGTGTTGTCCATTATTGGAAATGGTCTGTTAAACTCTCCAACTATTATTGTAGGGCTATTTCTCCTTCAGTTCTGTCAACGTTTGCTTGTTTTGTTTTGGGGCTCTGTTATTTGGTGCATATGTTTTGAGTTGCTATTGCATAATGAATTGACCGTTTTATCATTATAAAATGAACTCTTTTGCCTCTTGTAACAATTTTGACCTAAAAACTATTTTGCCTAATAATAGTCTAGCCTCCCCAGCTCTCTTAGTTACTGTATTTGGGAATATCTTTCCCATCTTTTCACCCTGAACCTATTTGTGTCTATGGATCTAGTTGGACCATTTTTTAAAATCCTTTCTGCCTTTTGATTGGAGAGTTTAATCTACTTATATACATAATTTGTGGTATAGGACTTCCATTTGCCCCCATATTTCTTAGATCTTTTTTTGCACCTCATTTCCTCCATCACTGCCCTTTTTTTCTTACTTGATTTTTTTGTAGTGTACCATTTTGATTTCCTTCTCATTTCTCTTTCATTGTATTTAAGATACATTCTTACTGGTGACTCTGGGGATTATAATTAACATCCTATAACAGTCTACTTTGAAATGATAGCTGCTTAACTTCAGTAGGCTGAAAACTCTGTTACTCTGTCTCCCCACCTTTATTTTCTTACTGTCACAGATGACATCTTGATGCATCGTGTGCCCATAGTGCTGTCTTTTTAATTTACTTGTATAGTTATCATCACTGGAGAGATCTTTATTTTTTTGTTTGGTTTCAGTAACTGTGTAGTGGCCTTTTATTTCAGCCAGCATGCTTTAGCCTTCACTTCTTGCAATAAGCCTGACAATTAACCAGAGGTGAAAACCTAGGGTCTTCTCAGGTCTTTTCTGAGCATGCATTCTGTTCTTAGTATGTATGTAACTTTATTTTTTAAATTGTTTGCTTAATTTTTTTTTTTAAAGATTTATTTATTTTGGGCGGGGGTCAGGTTGGGGAGGGAGGGGAGCGGGCGGGCCACTTCTATTGGTCTTTCATTTCTCTATTTTCATCTGTCTTTGTTCTTTGGCTCCTGCGGGCCTCCCATCGCGGTGGCGTCTGTTGTCGCAGAGCACCAGCTCTGGGTGCATGTGCTCCAGAGCTCCAGCTCGGTGATTGGACACATCAGTCCAGCCGCTCCGCGGCACGTGGGATCTTCCCAGGCCAGGGATCGAACCAGCGCCCCTTACACTGCAAGGCGGTGTCCTTATCCACTGGACTACCAGGGGAAGCCCTGCTTAATTATTTTTTAAAATGTTTATTTTGTATTGGTTAACAATAGTGTGTCAATTTCAGGTGTACAGCAAAGTGATTCAGTTATACATATACATGTATCTATTCTTTTTCAAACTCTTTTTCCATTTAGGTTATTACAGAATACTGAACAGAGTTCCTTGTGCTAAAAGTAGGTCCTTGTTGGTTGTCTGTTTTAAACACAGCAGTGTATACATGTCTGTCTCAAACTCCTAGTCATTTATCCCTCCCCTGACCCTTCACCTTTGGTAGCCAAAAGTTTGTTCTCTGTGAGTCTGTTTTATAAATAAGTTCATTTCTATCACTTTTTAAAGATTCTGCATATAACCTATATCATATTATATTTGTCTTACTCTAACTTCACTTGGTATGGTAATCTTTAGGTCCATCCGTGTTGCTGCAAATGGCATTATTGCATTCTTTTTATGGCTAAGTAATATTCCATTGTATATATGTACTATCAGTGGATATTGAGATTGCTTCTATGTCTTGGCTATTGTAAACAGATGAACACTCGGGTTCATGTATCTTTTCAAACCATGTTTTTCTCTAGGCGTATGCTCAGGAGTGGGATTGCTGAATCATATGGCAATTCTGTTTTTAGTTTTCTGAGGAATTTCCATACTGTTTTCCACAGATGGCTTCACTGACTTACATCCCCATCATAACTTCTGATTCCACAGCACATGGGGGTACTTTTCAATATGCTAATTTCTCAATGAAATTCTCCCCAGCTGCTCCCAGACTTTGGACAATTTGCCTTAACCTTTTGCACGGGGAGGCAATGAGATTTGTTTGTTTGCCTTACTTCTTGAGCAGTGTCCTCTGTTTTTCCTTGCTGAGTGAGTTCTGACTAGGCAGAACAAAGGCAAGTGCCTTGCATTAGTCCTACATGTTACTCCCAGACACGTGAGTACAAACCAACACAGATTTTTTAGAATAAGGTCTGCTTTGATCCCTTGAGAACGAGGAGTCCGGGCCCCATGCTGGCAGTTGGCTGTCTTTGGGACCACTGCTGAGCTGAAGAGGAGGTTAGGGACATGATAAGTAAAAATACTGCCAAGGGTTTCTTCTGATTTGGAGTTCCTTTTTCCTTTCCTTTCATTGTTCAGCATGTTGCAAACCTTCAACGGACAGTTTCTGCTTGATTTTCCTTTTTCAGTGTTTCTCTGGAGGGATAAGTCTTTTGATCTACTTACTCTACCATTTTTTTCTAATATCATTCCATTTGTTTGTGCTATGATGAAAAACACTAAGGGATGAAGCAACCCCTAGGTGATTTTGAAGAGAGAATACTGTAGTCAGATAGGTCTTTCACAAAAATAACCTTGAAGTTTTGTGGAGAACGCACACCCCTCCCAACCTTCTTTAGGTTCCCTATTCATAGAATTATCTCCCCGTATTTTATCAAATTCTCTCACAATGATCTGCCTTAAGGTATCAGTTATGTAGGAAATCACTTTGGGAGCTTGAAAGGAGGGTACTCCTCAAAATGATAAATACTCTTTCTCCAAGTCACCTGTGCACTTTCATTTGTGAAGCTTAGCATGTGGGAACTCCATGTAGTACATTCCAGTGTGAGTTGTAGTGATGATTTGTTTATTGATTGGTTGATTTTCCTAAGCAATTACAGAGGGCCAGTTAGGTTTAGGTGATTACATTGCTCATTGTTTTTTTCCTTTGACAGCCAGGAGAACCACATGAATTGCTTTTTTGGTGAATGAATTTTATATTCCACCTCCATCTTTCCCTTTTTACTGAAATAAAAGTTGTGTTTTATTGAGTCTAATATAAATACTTTTGATATCTTATTACTGTCGCTAAAAATGAGATACACGTTACAGTTAATGAAGTGGTAGGTAGTGTTGATCTTTTCTTAGTAGTACATAAGTTAATGATGCAGATCACAGTTGATGCAGTCTTAGATTTTATAAACTGTCAAGTATTTCCACTGGGGCAGTAAAACATCTCAGATCCTTTTCAAAACAGCATAGATGTGCAAATATATCTCTAAATGCACATTCATTTATTGATTATGCTTGTTGATTGAATCATCCTCTCAGTAGCCTGGTTCACTGAGTGTGTTGCTTTTATTTATTTATTTATTTTTCATGTGTGTTGATTTTAATTAGGTAGAATCAGGTCTTCATGGGAAATTAGGAATCAGATGACTCATCAGACAAATTATACTTAATGTAATAGGCCTAGGAATCCTCAGCTTCTGCCCTCTCCGATTGCCTATTTCATCTGGCTATTGGCATGTGATATATTAGGGTTCAAAGCCCTGTTTAGCTAGTTTTGATAGAAGGAAAAAGAAAAAAAACTAGCTTTTCCTTTGTCTGGTCTGTTTGAAGCCCAAGTCTGGACTGACGCCTTGCCTAAACTATTACTTGTGCACCTGCACACTGTAAAGGGAAACTCTGCAATCTTTGCTGTGTTTCATTTTGAGACTCAGGCCACAAAACACAAAGGAATGTAGCCAGAGTCCAGCTGCAATGTTCTTTTACCCCTTATTCCTTTTCTTCACTGAGGACTGAGAAGTGGTTTTTAAAGTGATTTTTGAAATAAAATGCGCTGATCATTGTCGTTTTACTATTTAACTGTCTGTTGGTCAATACCTTCACAGTAGAGCAGTGAAACAGGCATTGAGCTAGGACATTGCTGGTCAGAGCATTTGGCTTTTTCAAGCCCTCAAAAGATGTCTGAATTTGTTTGTGTTCTATTCTCAGAAGGAGAAGTAAGGAGTGGTGTAAATTGGCAGGCACTTTTGAAACTTCCTGGCCTGTCCACGACAGGGTTTCTACAGATCTCTAAGAGTGCTCAGCTCTTTTTCCCTAGTGGAATTACTGGAACTGAGAGAAATGTTAGTGCTGCTTTTCCCATTTTGTGGATTTTTTTGTGCTTGTGTTTTATTCCTATGGAAGATCTTGACTAAAACACCAAGAGTTGCCTTTTTTTTTTTTTAACCTGATTGATTCTGATTTCTTTTAAAAACAGAAACGCTGAAGTACAAAGATTAATTGAAGTGGTAGGTAGTGTTGATCTTTTCTTAGTAGTACATAAGTTAATGATGCAGATCACAGTTGATGCAGTCTTAGATTTTATAAACTGTCAAGTATTTCCACTGGGGCAGTAAAACATCTCAGATCCTTTTCAAAACAGCATAGATGTGCAAATATATCTCTAAATGCACATTCATTTATTGATTATGCTTGTTGATTGAATCATCCTCTCAGTAGCCTGGTTCACTGAGTGTGTTGCTTATTTATTATTTATCATTGTTTATTTTAATTAGGTAGAATCAGAGCTGTTCAGGGATTAGGAATCAGATGACTCATCAGACAAATTATACTTAATGTAATAGGCCTAGGAATCCTCAGCTTCTGCCCTCTCCGATTGCCTATTTCATCTGGCTATTGGCATGTGATATATTAGGGTTCAAAGCCCTGTTTAGCTAGTTTTGATAGAAGGAAAAAGAAAAAAAACTAGCTTTTCCTTTGTCTGGTCTGTTTGAAGCCCAAGTCTGGACTGACGCCTTGCCTAAACTATTACTTGTGCACCTGCACACTGTAAAGGGAAACTCTGCAATCTTTGCTGTGTTTCATTTTGAGACTCAGGCCACAAAACACAAAGGAATGTAGCCAGAGTCCAGCTGCAATGTTCTTTTACCCCTTATTCCTTTTCTTCACTGAGGACTGAGAAGTGGTTTTTAAAGTGATTTTTGAAATAAAATGCGCTGATCATTGTCGTTTTACTATTTAACTGTCTGTTGGTCAATACCTTCACAGTAGAGCAGTGAAACAGGCATTGAGCTAGGACATTGCTGGTCAGAGCATTTGGCTTTTTCAAGCCCTCAAAAGATGTCTGAATTTGTTTGTGTTCTGTTCTCAGAAGGAGAAGTAAGGAGTGGTGTAAATTGGCAGGCACTTTTGAAACTTCCTGGCCTGTCCACGACAGGGTTTCTACAGATCTCTAAGAGTGCTCAGCTCTTTTTCCCTAGTGGAATTACTGGAACTGAGAGAAATGTTAGTGCTGCTTTTCCCATTTTGTGGATTTTTTTGTGCTTGTGTTTTATTCCTATGGAAGATCTTGACTAAAACACCAAGAGTTGCCTTTTTTTTTTTTTAACCTGATTGATTCTGATTTCTTTTAAAAACAGAAACGCTGAAGTACAAAGAAATTGTGATAGATCCAGAATCAGATATTCATGGGCCCAGATCATAGTCACTGCATATGGATCTTCTGCTCGTAAGAGAGGGAATAGTCTGTTTTAGTGATCTGCCACCATTTTTTCGTGAGTGGATACATATGGCGATCATGCCTACTCCTAAATAAAGAAACTGGCCAGACAGCTCCCCAGGCCTATGACTTGAGCTACTTGCAGCCACCTGGACATGTTTCCCTGCAGCATAACCAGGTTGCATTTTGTCGGAGAGGAAGGAACAAAGGATTTTGCAAGTGACAGGGATCAGACTGATTCCCTATCTCTGTATTCCTTCAACCTACCTCTTGGCCTGCAAACACTGACCTGTTAATAAATGAACGAGACTTTTTTCTAGTGCCATTTCCTTGAATCAGTTAAAATACTCTGACTGTTATTTGCATAAGTAGAAAATTCTCCATAGAAGTAGGGTCTGGCCCTTGGGATTTCATTGGCATGTATTGAAGACATAAATGCTTTCATGTGCTGTAATCTTCAGATGTCTAATTCCTTCTCCGCGTTTCTGTTTTTGCCTGCTTTATGCATTTTTGAACACCTGTTGACACAGCTTACATTAAAAGTTCTTGATTCTTTCCTATGAACATTTTCAGCTTCTGTTAATCAAGCTGTTTTAATGTGGAGAGTTCAGAAGTGGTCACTGTTTTCACTAAATTAGCATGTTTGCTTTTGTGGCATCCAATTAAATCCAATGGCCTCCTTCCAAAAGTGGGAGATTTTCACTTCATGCTTAGACTTAAGTGCTATGGCTTTAATTTTCAGCTCTTCTTCTGTTTACCCTATAAATTAGAAAACTTTTAGTAGTCTTTCATCTTCATTTTATTATAGGTTGTTGTTCAGATGCTGGCATTTAAGGTACTCAGAAACTCAGACCTCAAACCCTTAAATTGAACAGTGATTGTTATGACTTGAGGCAGTAGGTGAACCAAATGCTGTGGTCGTCTGTTTTTTCTTGCTGTGCAACTTAGAAGTATACTCAAATGAATATTTTTCAGAGTGACTAATACAACTAATGGATAAAATTATTAGTTCTTTAGGAGTTCCCCTTGATTATAGGAATGTGACCTAAGTTGAAAAATTTCTGTTCATGTGAAAACTTTCCCCTAGAATCTATAGTCCATCTCCATTATAACTACCTAAGGGTACACCCTAGAAGAGAAATAGAGGGGGAAAAGTGTTTCTGTACATGCTGAATTGCAGACATCGTGTTTTAGAACCAGACAGAATATTCCTAGGTTATACAATTCAGCCCTTCATTTCACAAATGAAGAAGGAGGTCGAACGATGAAGTACAGTCATGTAAGAAGTTAATTAAGCCTTCACTTCGTCCTGACTCACTGAGGAAGTCAAGTCCAAAAGATGTTGTACCGGTTGTAAATGAAATATCCTTAAGTTTTTTTAGTAAATGAAAGGGTGACCCAGTGGTAAAGATTTCCTTGAATCAGTTTACTCTGACTGTTATTTGCATAAGTAGAAAATTCTCCATAGAAGTAGGGTCTGGCCCTTGGGATTTCATTGGCATGTATTGAAGACATAAATGCTTTCATGTGCTGTAATCTTCAGATGTCTAATTCCTTCTCCGCTTTCTGTTTTTGCCTGCTTTATGCATTTTTGAACACCTGTTGACACAGCTTACATTAAAAGTTCTTGATTCTTTCCTATGAACATTTTCAGCTTCTGTTAATCAAGCTGTTTTAATGTGGAGAGTTCAGAAGTGGTCACTGTTTTCACTAAATTAGCATGTTTGCTTTTGTGGCATCCAATTAAATCCAATGGCCTCCTTCCAAAAGTGGGAGATTTTCACTTCATGCTTAGACTTAAGTGCTATGGCTTTAATTTTCAGCTCTTCTTCTGTTTACCCTATAAATTAGAAAACTTTTAGTAGTCTTTCATCTTCATTTTATTATAGGTTGTTGTTCAGATGCTGGCATTTAAGGTACTCAGAAACTCAGACCTCAAACCCTTAAATTGAACAGTGATTGTTATGACTTGAGGCAGTAGGTGAACCAAATGCTGTGGTCGTCTGTTTTTTCTTGCTGTGCAACTTAGAAGTATACTCAAATGAATATTTTTCAGAGTGACTAATACAACTAATGGATAAAATTATTAGTTCTTTAGGAGTTCCCCTTGATTATAGGAATGTGACCTAAGTTGAAAAATTTCTGTTCATGTGAAAACTTTCCCCTAGAATCTATAGTCCATCTCCATTATAACTACCTAAGGGTACACCCTAGAAGAGAAATAGAGGGGGAAAAGTGTTTCTGTACATGCTGAATTGCAGACATCGTGTTTTAGAACCAGACAGAATATTCCTAGGTTATACAATTCAGCCCTTCATTTCACAAATGGAGAAGGAGGTCGAACGATGAAGTACAGTCATGTAAGAAGTTAATTAAGCCTTCACTTCGTCCTGACTCACTGAGGAAGTCAAGTCCAAAAGATGTTGTACCAGTTGTAAATGAAATATCCTTAAGTTTTTTTAGTAAATGAAAGGGTGACCCAGTGGTAAAGAATCTGCCTACCAAAACAGGAGACATGGATTCAATCCCTGGGTCAGGAGGATCCCCTGAAGAAGGAAATGGCAACCCACTCCAACCCGTATTCTTGCCTGGGAAATCTCATGGACAGAGTAGCCTGGTAGACTACAGTTTGTGAGGTCACACAAGAGTCAGACATAACTTAGCAACTAAAAACAACAACAAAGGAGATGGAAGAAATGTATTTATCAAAAGGGGGCTATATGTGAGACTGAAATACCCCTTTCCTGGTTTAGAGAATGCTCACTGGTGAAAAATGCAATCATGTAAATTCCTATATATTATGCGGAGTTTCCATGTTAACTTCTTATTGAAAATGTTAATTATTTAAATCTTATTTATCAGTTAATGCTTTTGACATATTTTTTCTCTACAAAGTACAGTGCACAGTGCCTCTCTTTTCATCGCCTTTTCCGCAGTTTATTTAAGCTGAGCAATTTTTGGTTTGTTTTGTTATTTATTTCTAATTACTTAAGGTTTGAAGTTATGTTAGAACATCACCTCTAATCAAGAGTGACTGGGGGGCTTCCCTGGTGGTCCAGTGGGTAGAGAGTCCGCCTTGCAGTGCAGTGGGCACCCGTTTGATCCCTGGCCTGGGAAGATCCCACGTGCTGAGGAGTGGCTGGGCTTGTGTGTCCAATTACGAGCCAGGGCTCTGGGGTGTGTGCGCCCAGAGCTGGTGCTCTGTGACGGGAGGGGCCACTGCAATGGGAGGCCCACACAGGCCAAAAGAATAAAAATGGATGAAAGTAACAGAATTAAAAAAAAAAAAAAAAGAGGCCAAAAATTAAAAAAAAAGAGTGTTGGGAAATGTTGTCCTCTCAGCCTTGGTTCACCTGGCATGATACCTGCAGCACTAGGTAATCACGAGGTTTAAATGAAGCACAGTGCTTGGCACACAGAAGATGCTCGGTAAAATTTTGCAATTACTATTATGTATATATTGAGCTTTGCAACAAGAATTCCCCACAGCCGTGTAATCTCTTTTTCTTTTTTTCACTAAAACTAGGTACTTAAAGGGAAGGGGACCTAAGAAAACGTTATTGTTGTCTAGTTGCTAAATTGTGTTCTACACTCTGCGACTCCATGGACTGCCTGCTAGGTTCCCCTGTCCATGGGATTTCCCAAGCAAGAATACTGGAGTGAGTTGCCATTTCCCTCTCTAGGGTAACTTCCTGACCCAGGGATTGAACCTCTCTCTCCTGCATTGGGAGGCGAATTCTTTACCACTGAGCTACCAGGGAAGCCCAAGAAAAGGTTAAGGAAAATTAAAAATGCAGTCCCATAGCATAGTACTATATTTTCTTTTGTCATAATGCCTCGTGGTGCATCATCTTTCAGTCAGTGGTATGAGTGAAGAGGACTGATGAAGTTTCCTGGAGCCCAAGGAAAAGAACTGTGGCAGGCTTGAAGGTTCATCTCTTTCACTTCAGCTCCTCTCAGGGAGTTTACTGCCTGATATCTGCCAATAAGTCAAGTAGGTGTCTGTGTTTTAGAACCTATCAGCATAATGAATGCCGAAGCCCTTGTTCTTAAAAGGAATGTCAAGCCTGTTCAAACAGGTCAACAGTTGCCAACCTGACCGTCTACTTAACTGTTTTTAGTCTTACGCCAGCACTGTCTTAGTTCATAACCTGTGCTTCAGTCAAACTTGGTTTTCCAAACACATCCCATTATTTCCCACTTGACACTCTTTGTACCTGCTGTTCTGCTTATCTGGAATGCCTTTCCTTGCCATCTCTAGGATCACAATTATGATTGTACATAAAGTCCTTCTCTTATTATCTAAAACTTTCCTCATAAAGTCTTTCTTAATCTCCCGTAGTTTGATGGACTGTCATAGTCTTTTGTAATCCTATGAAGAATTCTCTCTATATAGCA